>CM077671.1:330519796-331166582 GCA_039707655.1 Elymus sibiricus
TATACTTCCATGTCATCCCTAAAGATATTTGTGAGTAAAGCCCCAAAAGGTGGCTTTCCATAAAGTAATCCAAAAAGCACTTTCACTATTCACGACGACATATTTCAGCGTCCGTTCGAACTGAAAATATTTATGTCGGCTTAGAACATTTCCAGTACCCACTAAAATAATTTTCAACGCGATCCGAAACAATTCCGGTTTAGTGACTTTCATCTGCGAAAAGCATCTGAAGCGGTTCCGGCAGCTCCGGAACATTTCCGGTTTTCATCCCCGAAAATTCCAGAAAGTTTCCAGAACGATTCTGGCACCCTCCAAGAATTATCAGGCATGTGCCGAAACCATTTTGACTTTGTGGTGTACTCCGAAACAACTTTTCGGTTTAGTGATTTTCATCTGTGAAAAGCAACTAAAGCGGTTCCGGCAGTCCGGAACATTTCCGGTTTTTGTCTCTCAAAAATCTCAGAAGTTACCGGAACAATTCTGGTACCTTCCAATAATTTCCAGGCATGTGCCGAAACCAATTTGACTTTATGGTACACTCCGAAACAACTTTTCGGTTTTACCGAAACTCTTCCGGTGTTCTCTCTCTCTCTCTCCGGAACTCTTCCGTTGTCTCCGAAACTTTTTCGGTGAATTTCTCTCAGACTCCCTGTCTAGTATTCAGCAGATAGATGACCCTTAAGTGTGTGACCCTATAGGTTCGGTGAAGTATAGACATCACCCGGAACCCCTTCCGATCAATGATCAACATTGGAGCCATGGACACCCATATTGACCCCTATACCCACACGAATGAATATTCGAGTGAACCTCCAGTTGCCGTGTGCTATTCCTGTTGCTTCGCGATATGTTACAAATACCCGAGGTGAGACATGTTGGCATCCCCGTGGATCAACAACTTGTCCACTATGCCAGCTACCTCGTTACCGGTATTGTTCTCTTTTCTCGTTCCCGTGTTCCGGCATCCCCGTGATCAAATCACAAAGTGTCTGGCCAGACGATGATGGATACCGTAACACCGAGAGGGCCCAGAGATATCTCTCCATCGTCGGAGGAGCAAATCCCAATCTTGAGCTATCAAGTTACTTGACATACTTTTCCATGAACCCGTAAGCCGCCGTAATAGCCACCCATTTACGGATGACGTTTAACAAACCCCAAAGTTCATGAAGCAAGCATGAAGAAACTCGATACTCTCATGGTCCAAGGAATTATGCAAACGTTAACCATATCTGTGTTATTAACCATTAACTTATGACGAATGAATCTCATAGCATAACATCAATTCGGGTCGATTCAACACAAATGTTCTTCTAACATTGTGCCCTCAAAATTGCCGGCATAGCCATGCCCATGATCAGGAAAACAGGATCATCATGCAATACTTGAGCCAGTCTTAGAGGCCAGACTAGGAATACATTTTACCGTTTATTATTCCACACGTGCATATGAGTCTTCCTCCGAGCCTCGTGGTTATTGCAGACTCGAGAACCATAGCAGTTATAGCATGGAACATAAACCTAATTATGAACAGGGAGATAATCAATAACATTTATTATTGCCTCTAGGGCATATCTCCTACAATATCGACAAACAACACTGCAGAGTATGATGGGCTGCTTGCTGGTCTCAGGATCGCAGCGGACCTTGGAATTAAGAAGCTCATCGTCAGGGGCGATTCTCAGCTTGTCATCAAGCAGGTGAATACGGATTATCAGAGTCCATTGATGGAAGCTTATGTCGATGAGGTGAGGAAGTTGGAGGTGTGTTTTGACGGCCTGCAAATGGAGCACGTTCCTCGTGGGGAAAACAGCATTGCTGATGACCTGTCAAAGCGCGCTGCCCTTAAGTTATCTGTGGATCCAGGAACTTTTGTACTCCGATTGACTCAACCATCCGTAACACCATCGATGGGACAAGAAAAAAGAAGGAAGTTGAGTCCCGGCAAGTATTTCCCGGCAGATCTCCCAGAGGCCGCCGGCAAAGAAGTTGCCGGGAACGACACCGAGCTTGCCAGTGAGCGACAGGCTCCGGCAGCGCTTCAGGCTCTCGCCGTACAGACAAACGCTCTCGCCGAGCTTGCCGGGGAGCGACAGGCTCCGGCAGGGCCTCGAACCTTTGTTGTAGAGACAAATGCTCCCACGGCAGAAGACATGCCTTTAGTCCTTGTTGTCAAGCCCCAGGCTCCAGCATGGGCACAGCATATCGTCCATTTCCTTCAAACAGGAGAACTCCCCGAAGAACGGGAAGAAGCGGAAAAAGTAGCCCGTCGATCTAAAATGTACCAGTTTGTGGACAATGTCCTATACAGAAAAAGACCGAACGGTGTGAAATTGAAGTGCATTCCTCGGGAGGATGGACTAGAGCTATTGGCAGAGATTCATGGAGGCATATGTGGTTCCCACATAGGATCAAGAGCTCTTGTTGGTAAGGCATTCCGGCAAGGTTTCTTTTGGCCCACCGCTCTCCAGGATGCAACTGCACTAGTAACCAAGTGTGAAGCGTGCCAGTTCCATTCAAAGAAATTGCATCAACCAGCTCAAGCTCTTCAGACAATCCCTCTTTCCTGGACGTTTTCGGTCTGGGCGCTCGACATATTGGGCCCTTTTCCCCGTGCTACCGGGGGCTTTGAGTACTTGTACGTTGCAATCGACAAGTTCACAAAGTGGCCCGAAGTGGAAGCAGTGAGAAAGGTGACGGCACAGTCAGCCGTCAAGTTCTTCAAGGGACTGGTTTGCCGTTTTGGTGTGCCTAACAGGATCATCACTGACAACGGCACACAGTTCACGAGCCACACCTTCATGCAGTACGTCCAAGACCTTGGCGGCAAGATCTGTTTTGCTTCTGTTGCTCATCCAAGGAGCAACGGCCAGGCAGAAAGGGCTAATGCTGAAGTGTTGCCAGGCCTCAAGACAAGGACTTTCGACAAGCTGCGCAAGTGCGGAAGGCGCTGGATTGATGAGTTGCCGGCGGTTCTTTGGTCAATCAGAACGACACCAAATCGAGGCACCGGCCAGACACCCTTCTCCCTAGTATACGGGGCGGAGGCAGTTCTCCCCACGGAACTCGTATACGGGTCACCTGGAGTGCTCGCCTATGATGAGCTTGAGCAAGAGCAGTTGCGGCAAGATGACGTTACGCTCCTTGAGGAAGATCGTCTTCAGGCTGCTGTGCGAGCTGCACGCTACCAGCAAGCCTTGCGCCGCTACCATAGCCGCAAGGTTCATGCCCGAAGCCTTGAGGAAGGCGACCTTGTTCTTCGGCGCGTTCAGTCGGCCAAGAATTCCAACAAGTTGACGCCGAAGTGGGAAGGCCCTTATCGGGTAGTACGAGTCACCAGGCCTGGCGCAGTCCGCCTGGAGACCGAAGATGGCGTTCCGGTGAACAACTCCTGGAATATCGAACATCTTCATAAGTTCTATCCATAAGGCGCGGTTGCCGGGTCCCCCGACAACCACCTTTTGTACGAGTCTTGCCGCCAAGGCATGTAATCCTTTGTACAAAGCCAGGCGCAGACCCTGTGCATAGTTGAATAAGATTAAGTGTTTTACAGTTCTTGTCGATTTTCATGTTTACTTATGTGCATGCTTATCTGAGACATTGTATTACACTTGCTTCCGGTAAGCATTAACGAACCGCCGAGGTTCCATATCTCTATTTTCTCTTCTTTCTTTTTCTCAAAGGACAGAAGGTTCCCTCGCATGCAAGTTTGCCGGGGGGGATGATGGTATGGATACCGACAGGCGACGTTCAAGGTTGACATCTTGCCGGAAGGAGTTTGGCAACGAAAAGCTAAGTTGCAGAAACTTTAAACAAAATTTTGTTTGTAAGGTTATTTTCCTTGAACGATTTCGGCCTATGTATGGAAAACCTGCACGCGAAGGAACCTTGTCATGATCGGTTGCGCCCTTACTCTGTTTCGAGTCCGCTCAACAGTTTAGGTGGCTGCACTGAAAACGTCAAGGTTTCTTGCCGGTAGCGGCACCTCCAGCAGCCTGCTAAAGTACCGCACCTAGCGCTCGCGGCAAGGGTGCGCGCGCCGGCAAGTTCCCAATAAAGCGTAGGGTGTATACCATATAGAAAGAAACCAGACAAGGGAAATAGCATGCATTCATTCAGAGCATAACAAGTTATATTATATCAATAGTTGCCACGATTCTAACTTAAGATAAAATTGTCTTTGGCATGGAATGGTGGCGACAAAAAGAAGTGAAGCAGCTAGTCTCTGCGCTGGCCTTCGACCCTCTTGACTTGGCTCACCTTGTCAACGATGGGCGCGACAAGTTCTTCGAGTGCCTTGAGGTCCACATCCTTCGGCAAGCGGTCAAGAACGTTGGTGAGGTTGATGCCGGGGTTCTTGTGCACCACTTTGACGAGCACCTTGAGGAGGACGGCCTGGCAAAGTTTGCGGGATTCATTAGCCAGATAGGTTGCTCGGTCAGAGTGGAGCTGCTTCAGGGCGTTAATCAAGCCGTCGAAGAACATGGTCAGCTTGGCGCTCGTAGACACCCTATCATCGGAAGAGTAGTTGAAGCCTTGCAGGCCCATGGTGGACAGTTGTGCAGCAAGCCTCTCCGCGACGTTGATAAGGCGCTCAGTCCAGATCTGCACACCGGCCACATAGTCGTTATGGGTGATGGCGGCGCTCTTGAGCAGATCCTTCTCATTCTGGAGATCTCTAATCAAGGCCTTCTCACGAGCCCTGCTGCCCTTCAGAGTCTCATTCAGCGTTGTCAGCTTCAGCTCCAGATCAGCAATGGATTCTTTGGCTGAGGAGAGTTGCTTGATCTTGTCGGATATGGCGGTTTGCATCTCCATCAAACTGTGGAGAGTCTTCTCTCTTTCGGTTTTGAGTGCCAAGAGCTCCTTGCCGTGATCCTCAAGATCCACCTCCAGCCTCTTCACCTTATCGGCAAGCTCGTCCTTGGCGGCCTCTGCAGCTTCGGCAGCATTGACGGCTTCCTTCAGCTTGCCGGCATGGTCTGTGACCAGAGCTTCGAGTGCTTCCTTGTGCTTCTACTCCAGCTCTTGGGTCCGCTGCGCGACAAGCTTTTCAATCTCTTCATCCTTGTCGCGAAGCTTGTCGGCAAGCGCCTTCTCGCGAGCGGTGAGGTCCTCTTCATAAGCGTCGAGCCCGACGCGGCGCTCTGTTGAGCGAGCTTCCTCTGCAGCGGCCTGTTGTTTGGCCTCCTCTTGCGCCTTCTCAACATCAGACTGCTTCATGAGGAGCTCGTTCCAGTTTTGGCTCAGCTGCTCTTGGCTCGTCTTCAGCTCCTGAAAAGCTTCGGCATACCAGGCTTGCGTTTCCTCGACGCGCTTCTGGAGGTCTGCCTTCGCTGCTTCGACAACCGCTGCCCTAGAGTCCAGTTTCTCTTTCCGGGCGCGGTGAAGTGCTTGGAGCTTCTGGAAGTTGCTGCTCATGGCCTGGAGGAGCTCTTCTTCTTCAGATTTGTTGCTGCTGGCGCGTGGCTCGTCGACAATCTTGAGCACAGCAGCGGCGATGATTTCTTCGTCAAAGATTTCCCCTTCGACTGGCACTCCAGTGATTGCCGTTCCTGGTATGCTGACGAACAGGTTATCGCCAACCTTGAGGTACTTGCTTGAAGAGGGAGCTTCGGATGTTGACGGTTGATCTTCAATAGCCGCTTCACCGGCAACTGGGGGCTCCGTGGCCGGCGTAGCGCCTGGCGCTCCTGTTGCAGGAATGCCGTCAGTATGGTCACCAGTCTCCTTGCCGGCCCTCTCAGCAGACTCCTTGGTGGCCTTTTCCTGTGCGGCCTTGGCGGCCTCGGCAGCAGCATCCCTGGCGGCCTCGTCAGCGGCAACTCTATCAGCCTCGGCAGCAGCATCCCTGGCGGTTTCCTCGATGACGGCATCGACATCCATGCGCTCCGTCGAGGGAAGATCTGAAGGCCAAGAAAGCAAGCAAGATGCGGCTGAGGAGGAAGTTCAAGAAGACAAAAAGAAAGACAAAGCGACAAGTATTCTGAGGCAACCGGTTTACCTGTGTCGAGCTGTTGAGAGGTGGCTTCTCCTTTCCCGGCAACACCAGTTGCCGAAGTAGGACCACCAGAGCCTGCGTTTGCCGGCTCCTCTTCGTCGCGATAGAGCTTGATAGAGGAAACTCTCGCCGGAGATTCATCTCTGGGTGCGTGGTTGATGGAGGCGGCACGTTAGGGGTGGCTCCTGATGGTGCTCCTTGTTGCCGCTCCTCTCCTACACGCCCGGTGATGTTAGCAGTGAAGAGACATACCCCGGCACTTGCCAGCGGAAAGTGAGTAGTAGACTCACGCTGGGGGCTGCGTCGGGTGCTGCGTCGTGGGCTAGGCTCCGGGTCGATGTTAATCAGCTCTGGCGCACCTGAGGTGCTTGCCGGCGGCTCATCGCCCGTCGAAGTCTTCGCCCTCTTCGACATCCTCTGCGCCAATGTTTCCGTATCTCTGCGGAGACGGGCCAAAGCAAGACAAATTACTAAGCGAAACCGGAAATTCAGAAGATAAAAGATGTGACAGGACCCTTACTCTTCTTCTTCCGAGCTGAAGGCAGAGAGGTCGAAGTCGACTTCCGCCACGGTGCTCGTGCGAGGAGGTGAGGGAGTGGTCCTGGGTCGCTTGACTGCGGCAGAAGAAGAAGGTTGCTGGGTTGAGGCACCAAAGGCGGCTTTCCGAAGAACTCGCTTCGTCTTGTTCCCGGGAGCCGGGGGCTCCTCGTGCAGCTCCTCTTCAGCTGTGCCTCCGGCAGAAGGACCCCCGGCAGATGTGCCACTCTGCTCTCCGGCAACCTCGCTCTGCCCGGCAAGTTTTTCCTCTGACAACACTTCTTCTTCATTGGCTTCTTCTTCCATGAAGCCAGCGCTGCCGGCCTCCACGGCAAGATCCGCCTCTTCTGCCCTGCTGGCGATGTATGCCACCTCCTCCTCAAGGGTGGGGCGGATGAGGATTGCTTCTTCCCGGATGGCCTTCTCCCATAGATTATCAAAGAATTCCTGTGCCTGCTCTGTGGATGGCTCTTCCCAAGTCCCGTCAAGGCCGTGAGCGTTACACGCCGGCATCATGGTGATGATTGAGGCCAGAGCAGAGTTGTTGCACAAAGGGATCACGCTAGCCGGCAACTTGAATCTGGCGTCGGTCCTGAACACCTTGTGGCAGAGGGCTGTGTGCTGCATGACCGTCAAGTTGTTGTTCAGCCCAGGGCGCAACCTCATGATATCTGCCGCGTTTCGGAACTCCCAGGCTGGTCTCCCTTTGTTCATCAGAGGGGCGATGCGCCGGCGAAGGAAATCAGCACCAACCATCTCTATTGTGAGCCCGGCAGCTTTGAGGCGGTGGATCCTGGTGATTGCGATTGTGAGCTTCTCATCTTGAGGATCGAGGTCGCTCCAATCCTTACCACGCGCCATCTTCGTTTGTCGAGGTGCACAGAAGGGCTGAGGGTCATCCTCCTGAATCCAGCACCACTTGGCCCGCCATTCTTCCCACTTCTCGCGGTAGACCCCGTCTGGATACACCTCCTTGTTCCATGTCCTTGGAATCCAAGTGATGGAACCAGAAAGGGCCTCTCCCGCTTGGATACGAGGGACAAAGAACTGGCGGAAGAGGGCTGTGTTGGGGACTACTTCGGCAAAGTTTTCGCAAAGATGCGCAAAAACCGACATGCATGTCACGGCATTCGGCGTAAAATCCAAGAGTTGGAAGCCGTATGTATACATGATGTCGTTGAAGAAATCAGAGAAAGGGGGACAGAGCCCGCAGTAAAAGTAGTCAACAAAGAAGGGAAATTTATTTGGGCCACCCTAGAAGGAACCTGGACTCACGCGAGTAGCAGGATGAGCCCTCGTCTCCCTCGCCCACATACAGAGGTATCGATCCTTCAGGGCATTCGCATCAAGCGCCGAAGCGAAGACGGCGTGCTTCTTCCGCATCTTTGCCAGTTCGCTCTCCGAGACGGCGGCTTTCACCCCCTTGCCCTTCCTCGCCTTGGGCGGCATGGCAACTGTGGAAGCAGAGGCTGAGGACGGTGAGGGCGTCGCGGCGATGGATGAGTGGGAGGGGCTCTGTTTCGGGCTCGAGGAAGGAGACGACGGCGGTTCCCAGATTGGAAAAGACAGGAGGTAAATGAGCAACGCCTCTGCGGATTCCTTTTTATGGGGAAGGCGCGAGGCTGCCTCTTTACTGGTCAATGTAAAAACGCCTTTGCGAGCGCGCGGCTATAACGGCCGCTCCGCGCACGTATCCCACATCGCGCATTCATCGCGCGTCGTGGGGGGCGCAGTAAGCGGAATGATTACAGCGGTTAACTCCTGCCACGCGTGCCCGTGCACTGTTTGGACCTAGCCCAACAACGCCTCGCACTCGTGTATGGCCTAGGCCCGGGGGCTCCTGTCGGTGTACTAAAGTTTGGGTCTTTTAGTACCCCATACTTGTGCACGGGCGGTTGTAGCCACACCAGCGGCAAGGCCTGCCGGGGGACAGCTGAATGCAAGCACAAAGTTATCGAGGAGGCATTCAAGCCAATAATCAGAAGACGAGAGACCGAAGGCTGGAGCCCCGGCACGATCTTGCCGGGATGGCTCGCAACCCCGGCAAGACTCGCACCCGGCAAGACCTCGCCACCCTGTCACCGCTCCAGCGCAGTGACCAGCTTGTCTTTTAGCTGTTGTCCTCCTGGGCGCGTGTCAGGCGCTAGCGGCGGATGGGCTTAAGCGGTGCTGATGGGACGGCCCCTTTTTCCGTCCCCAAGAAGCTAAGGGACACCTCAACGGAGCATTAAATGCGTTTGTCTCAAGCCGTCTGTATTAGGTATGATAATATTGTAACAACTTTACACCTCTTGTACTTCGCCACTGTTGGTGACCCCTTCGAACGTATAAAAGGAGGCCCAAGGCGTAGCTACAGAGGAGAGGACCTTCTGGCCCATTCTGCATGCGTAGCGGCTGTGTACTGTTCATCACATAGCGCTCCTGAAGCTTGGGCATAAACACATCCAATACAACTAAAGAAGGAGTAGGGTTTTACGCTTCTTAGCGGCCCGAACCTGGGTAAAAATCCCTCTCGTTGTTCGCTGGATCTTCTCTTTGTGCAAGCCTTTCTCCCTGCCGAACCGTAAAGGGATCCACGCGATCCCATAGGTGTCGTACGCCGACATTAACACAGAGAGAAGTCCCTGGAGTTTCGGTTTAGACGTCGAAGACGACCCCCAAAAATGTCTGAAGACATTGATGACGGCTGAAGCCATTGGTCGTAAGCGAAGACATTCGTCCGAAGACAATGAAACGCGAAGACGAAGTCTTTTGGTAGTTTTGTTTCTTCTTTCCTGAGTCATAGGAACCACCGTACTGTTAAGTGGGGTCGATGTGATCGAAGTCAGATGCTGACGTGATGCTCAACCCATACCTATGTCTTCGAGTGATGACAATGAGAGGAAATCTCTTCCAGAGTTGGTTGAGTTAGCTTTACTTGTGGCCCAAGTAAAGCTCCCGCGTGTGTTTGAAATCCGACCGTTGTGACACGTGTCGGTTGGCCATTGACCCATGGTCATTTCAGTCATATCAGGTCGGGTTGCCCGCTGGCTATAAATAGCCCACCCCCTCCACCATAAGAAGGTGGCTGCTCAGAGAGAGATACGGCTGTTGTCGTTTTGGAGCAACCCACCTCGAAGACATTGAGAGAGACACATCCTGCGAGGATGCACCTAAACACCTAGAGCTAAAGTGTTTGAGCATCACCGAAGTCATTCTGTTCTGAGAGAGCTGAAGACTTATTACACTTGAAGACTGTGATCTTCCAGACGGTTAGGCGTCTGGGTCTAGAGCAATCCAAGAGTCATTGTGGATCGCCGGGTGACCAAGTTTGTACGGGTTTCAGAAGTCTCCCCTGAAGACTTACCAGAGTGATTGAGCGTTGTCTAAGTGACTTCGGCTCAAGAGGAATAAGGTGAAGACGAGGTCTTCTGAGTTCAATCTCAGCCTCCCTAACCAGACGTACAGTTGTCACAGCAACTGGAACTGGTCCAACAAATACTGTGTCTTCGTCAAGCTACTGGTTCTATCCTTCACTTCTTTACATTCCTGTTCTGTATCGTGAAGCCTTTCCCTGTTCATCACTGAAGACTTGTCTTGAAGACATTCATGCCTACTGTTTAACTTCATACTGTCTAAGTTTATCTTCGACTCATCTTATTGTGCATGATGTTAAAGCATAACATGTTTGTATGTCTTCACTGTGATGCATGCCTAGATTAGATTCTTGATTATTTCCCTACCTGATCCTGTTTACGTTTCCGCTCTATTCGAATACATTACCTGTTTTGAAGACTTTCATAAAAATCGCCTATTCACCCCCCCCCCCTCTAGTCGATAACTAGCACTTTCAACTCTCAACAGACCTGATACCTGTTTGATCAATACACTATCCTTTTCGTTGGTTTCCCTGCCCTCACAAGTTTTCATTGCGTACATACTTGTGGGCTTAAGAGCATCTACAGTCGGGCGTCTCAACCCCTTATTATATGTCTAGGCGGACGGTTCGGTCACTGACCGGTCAAAAAACCCGGTCCAAACGAGTGCCTCAAACCGGTCTCGAATGCCCGAGTTGACCGACACCCCTCATATCCAGCCGAAATATGCTGTGAATATAGGGAGGCCCAGGCATGACCAGGCGCGTCCGCCTCGTCGGACTCGGCCCACGCTGGCCCACCCCACCCATATATATTCGTCCTCATCCGCTTCCCGAACCAAACCCTAGCCACTTCACTCCACTCCACTCCGCCCCAAAGCTCCCGTCCGGCAATCACCGGCCTTCCCCCGCATGGCAGGCATCGCATCTGACTTTGATCAGTCTGGATCAATCGACTGGGGTGTCGTCCCGTGCGGGTTGGAGGAGGCAATGGCCGTCCGCATTGCACTCCGCCGCTCCCTGGAGAACTGCGCCCAACCGGCGGAGGGATCTGTCCGGCGCGAGTCTATTGTGTCGGCGCATTGGACACTCAGATCTTCCGGGGCTGGATCATCGCGGTCCTCCCAACAACCTTCCAATCTCCCTTTCTCCATCACCGGTCCGCCGGAGTATGAGTCCTTCCGGGACTGGTGTGCCTGCCATCGGAAGGAGAGGATGCGGGTGGCCGAGGACTGCCGACATGGCGGCGGCGGATGCGGCGGCGCGTGCTGCCACAGAGGAGGAAGCTATCCGTGCCCGTATCTTAAAGAAGCGGCAGTGGAGGAACACACGTGTCCTCGCCCAAGGGCAGAATCGGGTTGTCCGTGTCATGTCCGGCCTGCCCCCCAAGGAGGAGAAGGAGTGGAACGACGGGTCGGACAACTCTAAAGAAGAGCAGATCCGACTTGATCCATACTACGTTTTCTACCGCTACTTCCGCGAGATGGACGACAAGGGCGCCAGGAAGGGCAAAACTAGCCGTGGATGATATTCTTCATAGTTAGTATGTAGGTAGAACATGCCAAATTTTGATAGTCCGATGGCATGTCCTGATGTAATAGTCGAACGGTGTGTGTTACATCATTTACATAGTTGCATGAGTTTATGGATTTGAGATACGCTAATGAGGTAGATACCATGTCCGCACCCACCTGGCCGTCGCGAATACCGTCGTGCCGCCTCTACACACGGACCACCGGATCTGTGCCAGCCAGTGCTAGGGCCGCTCCCACGCGCCTGCCGGAGCCCGATGAGCCTTCACGCTAGATGCGGCCCTACGCCACCCTGAGAGATGCCCCGCCACCACCCTCCTCCGGTCGTGGCTAGGTGGACGGGAGGAGGGGTGGGAAGGCGGCTCTCAGGCGGTGCGGGGGGCGGGGGGGGGGGGGGGGGGGGGGGGGACTGCTTAGTGTGTGATTATTTTTATCTATTTTTAATGCATGCAAAAATTACATTTCTATTATAATTCTTCAAAACAATGACCTAGCATCTTCTTTACTCAATTATTATTTTTTTAATCAGATAATTCAAGTTTAATCATTTAACATAACTTATAGAATAAACCTTTAAATCTTGCTTATTACAGAACCTACAATAAACTGGCTGTTGGTAACCGAAGATACCATTCAGCATTTTCACAAGCACAATGACATATATGTACGAGCACCGGCACCACCACTACCACACTCGATTTTATTACTCGTCGGCATGAAAAAAGCTGAACATTTCAGGAAGGTGGCACGAGTATCCCTCTCCCTCGGCATCCTGCAGAAGCCCCGTCTTCTGGTAGTATTCGATGCTATCCAGGAGCGTCTCCTCCAATTTCCTTGGCTTCCAGCCCATATTTCTCAATTTTTCTGACGAGGTCGGTGTGATGGGAGAGTTATGTTCCACATCAGTCTTGCTGCAGAAAACAAAGAGAGTAGTTCAAACCATGGAAATGAAGCATGATCATTCAGGAAACAAAATGTGCCATTTGCTGCATCCAATGAACGCATGGTAAGGGACCCACCACTTTACGTAATTGTAGTTAGGGTGCGCCTTCCTTAACAATTCCACCATGGCATTTGTGGTAATGTAATTTGATGCACTGATATATCTTCCAGATGATTCTGGTTTCTCGTATACCAGAAGCAAAGCATCAGCTACATCACGGACATCGACTATCTCCCACGCCACGTCGTTCATCGCGTTAGGACCTCCTGCAATGAAAGTGACAAAAAATCAGTAGACAAAACGAGGTAAGTAGTTCTTCGAAGACACACCGTAAGATTTTGCATGTTTTTCCCTTAAAATTTCTAATGGACGACCGAGTCACTCCATAACACCATATGACATGTTTGTCAGATATAATTGATATTTACTACAAATAAACAAGAAATGAAAAGGAACAGAGTTGATGAGAGGACCTTTTATAACATAGAGAAGAAGTTCGCTGGTGGTATTGACAACAGGCTGTAGTTGTGGACCAAAAACAATACAAGGGCATACTGTAACGATGTCTAGCCCATTCTTTTCTGCATATTCCCAGGTTGTCTCTTCAGAACAGTTTTTGCAAGAAAGTACCAAAGCTGCCAACAAAAATTGTAAAAAGTTGAACTTAGCTCTGGGACTAGCAAAGAAAATACAAATACAACAGGGATATTACACGGCAAATATATAAAAATCTGACACAACCACTGAACGACCATTGCTGCCGTTAGGGGCGGACCTGCATAGAGGCCAGTGGGGGCCTATGCCCCACTCAAGTTTTCAAAATTCAGTTAAATTTGCTTGTCCCTCATCGAGAACACTTTAGAATTTCGTATTTTTTAGAAGAAGTGGCCCCGCTCCACTAGTTTGCCCCCACTCTATTTATTTTCTAGGTCCGCCCCTGGCTGTCGCCAGAACGAGCCACCGACATGCTGCACACTACTTTCATACCGGAGCCAGCATGATCTTGTTGATGACAACCAGAAGTCTCCCTGCACGTGCCTTGGAGCCGCAGTCATCGCCGTTGCACTTTTGAATCCATCCAAAGAACATGACAACAAATCTCGTCATTGCGTACGTGCGAGGAGAAACCCTAACCTCGTCACCACAAGGAGCTAGCAGGAATCTACACTAGAGCTCAATCTAATTTGTTTCGACGGACGAATTTGAGGAGGATCGGAGCCCGGAAGGCTAACTTGAAGAAGAATCGTCAACATCCGTTCAGCGCCGCTCCTGCAAGGAATACAACCCTAACCTATCTACTTGTCGGAGCCGAGGCACTAAAATTCCACTCCCCGTCACCGGCGCTAGAGTGACAGGTAGAGAGGAGGCGAATCCACGGCCTCGCCGGTGGAGATCGAGGGAAGGAAAGCTTGAGAATTCTAATATGGATGATCGAATACACTCCTAATTATTATCACTAATTGTCTTGAGAGTTCAGATGGAAAGTCTAGCACGCACTAGCCCGTGCGTGCGACATTGAAGGTTCATGTGTGTTTTCTACTCTTGTATAATAGGCTTCTTACATCACAATGGGCGTGGCAACCGACTTTTAATTGATTCTTAGAACTTCAAACATACTAACCTCATTTTGCATGCACACTTTTTTGTCCGACCAGCAACTCTCATCTTTGGGTTTACCCTGAGGCCAGTTCGGGTTGAAATGAACAGAAGCAGTGGATGACACCACAACAACTTTCTGGACCTTCATAGTTGAACAAACTTCTAGAATATTTGAGGTGCCCTTCACAGTAGGCGCAATTACTTCCGACTGCACAGTTAAAATTGGCACAAGATTAGAATCATACCATCAAAGATTTTACGATTCCAACAACATTTGTAATCGTCTCAACAACTGTAAGTCACTTTCTTCTGAGAGTCTATCTATCTCTATCGATTATAAATTACTTCGTCCGTCCCACGTTGGTCTAGATAGATCCGTTTGAGTGACAATTAATATGAAACGGAGGAAGTATATACTAAACACACAATACAAAGGAAAATAAAGAGATATGCTAGAAAATTCCACGTTAATTGGAACATACCAGTCCTCAATCTAGAGGAACTGTGACCGTTCACTCTACCTAACGTAACATGGTCGACCCAAATAAAATTAATAAAACTGTTCGGCGTATATAGTTATCGCTTCATAGCCCGGTGGTGGGCCTTTTTTATTATTTATCGAGGACTCTAGAAAGGGAAAAGTAAGCGAGACCTCCTATTTGGCGCAGTACATGCCGGGAAACAGGGAAGCGCGCAACCCCCCATCCCCAAATCCCTCGCGAACCTTTTTGGGACGGCCAAGGCACAGGGCGGGATGCCCACTGTTTATCTATTTATTTTTGCCGTTTCTTTTGTTTCTGTTTCTGTTTTCTTCTTCAAATTAATTCGGGATTTTTTTGTACAAATACATCAGTAATTGTTGAAAATTTGTTAAATAAATCACAAATTCTTCATGGATTAAAAAATGTTTTCGTTATTTTGAAAAAATATTCACACATTCAGAAAAGTTTTGACGATTTCAGAAAAAAAATCGTGTATTATGAAAAATGTTCTTGAATTCAAACAATGTTCACGGTTTTACTAAAATTGTCACAAAAATCGAAAATGTTTGTGAGCTACAAAAAGGTGCATCAATTCAAACAATATTCACTGAATTGAAAAACAATTCATGAATTCCAAAAATGCCCATGCATTACAAAAAATGATCATAAAAAATGTTTATGAATTTCAAAAATTATTTTCTGATTCAAAAATGTTCACGAGTTTCAGAAAAATACAAAATTCCAAAATATGTTCATGAATTTATAAAATGTTAAAGAATTTATAAAATGTTCATGAATTCATAAAATGTTCATGATTGGGAAATGTTTGTAAATTTTTTAATGTTTTGAATTTTTTTTAGAAATGGTATGATTTCATAAATTTTCATGCATTTCAAAAAACGTTCGCAAAGTTGAAAGTTGTTCGCAAAAGAGAAAAGGAAAAAAGAAAAAATAAAGAAAAAAGGAAAAAGGAAAAAAGAAACATAAAAAAGAGAGAGTGAAAAACTGGAAGAAAAACAAAAAAACAGTTTTTTTAGGGAAGGTTCAATAACCTTCCCAAAACCGGTGGGGAATAAACACTAAAATGGGCCGGACAAACCCTCGATCGGGCGCTGGATTGGGGCGGAGGGGGGAGGGGGGGATAGGTCGCTCGCGCGCGACCTATGCGCCAAATTGGGGTCACCAGAGCGAGCAGATCCAAAGTGCTTGGTGTTTTTTTTAAGGACCAAAGTGCTCAGTTTTTTGTTTAAAAAGAAAATAAAAATGATCCAGATTGCTCATGAAAAGCAACATGCATATGTACGAACTAGTTTTGTTTCAAGAAGTGCGGAACATTGTGGTGTCGGATTAAATAAAGCAATGACGAAGATACATTGTTTGATTTATTTCTCAGAATAAGATGTATGTCACCTTTTTATTTCCTTATTTATACAGCAAGATGCATGACACTTGATTGGCTATCTTAATTTTCTTACCGTGGTTTAAACATCAGGCGTGTCATTGTCTTGAACTGATTTTTTTTCAAATGTTTTTGCTAGAATGTAAGATCATGGGACAACATTGACGTAAGCACTTGTGAATATATTTCAATAAACACATGGTTTTATTTTGCAAATGTATGAAAAATATCCAAACATTGCATGGAAATATTACTATATACTTCCTTTGATTTTTTTGGTACAAACAAGTACTGAATAATATGGTATTTTGTAGCCAAAATATGACCATATTTATTTTTAGGCATATGACCATCTGCTTCCACTTGTTATAGAGACCTAGAGAGGAGTGATCGTTCGTGTTTATATTTCGGCAGCCAAATGTACAAATATACAACCATGATTAACGTCATAAAATGTTCTTACTTCGCTCCAAAATAATTGAAGTTCTAAGATTTTCCTAAATCATTTTTAAAAGTTTAACTAAGTCTATAGAAAAAACCAGTAAGATCTACTATATCAAATATATATATAACATGATAATATATTTATAATGAATCTAATGAAGCAATTTTGGATGCAGATGTTAATATAGTTTTATATACACTTGGTCAAACTTAATGAAGTTTCAGTTGGGACAAATCTTGAACTTAAATTACTTTGAAAACAAAAGGAGTAATTAGTTTTTTATGTGGGCAGAGAAGAGAGAATGTGAGTTTTAGTCGCAAGCATTTCATTTATGATAAAAACAAAAAAAAAATACGACAAAAGCACATGTAAAGTGTAGATGGATTTATTTATAAAACATTCTTTTGTTAGTTAAATCTTATCATTATATTAAAAGACACCACAGTCAATATTCATTTGTATTTTATTTTCCTTTTATCGATCTCCATATTCTTTTCGTCAACCTTTTAGGTGAGCATCATTCATATATCCTTAATATTTTCCTTTTGGGAGTTTGTTAAACAATGATTTAAGAAAATCAAATCATACAATACTCTTGATATTGCGTTGTATGGAAAACACCCTACGTGCATTCATTTAACACTACTAGGTTTCTTGAATGGAACCAATGGGATTTTGGATTGATTTTGTTATATATAATCATCATTTCTTCCAAGTGGTATTCTATTTAGTATAACATGTGTGGTGGATATAAAATATTGTTATTACTATTAGTCATGCAATATGAATATCTATAACAAGGTATATTTTATTCATTCATAACACTAAAGAAGTTGCCCTCGTATTTGTGAGGACCGCCTTGCTAGTTACACTAGAAAGTAAGATTACTTTCTAGAAGAATTACATAAATACGGAAGAAGTCTACATTATCACCGGTGAATCTGTTTTGGAGTTCACTTCACAACCCTAGACTTTCATTGGGTTCAGTTTATCCTCTGAACTCTGCAAAATTGTATACATTGCAACCAGTCACCTCATTTAATAAGTTTTGACTTGTTTGATTCTAGCTTTGTCCCAGTCAGCATGCCACGTCACATATTTTGTCTCTCCTCATCGCAATATCGTTAAGTAAGTCAAGCCCTTCTAAGCGAAAAATAGCGGATAGAAATGGTAACGTGATAAGGGAAAAGGAGCTAGCTGCTTCCATATCGCCCCCAAAAAAGAACCAAAAAGTTCCAGAGGCATCTTCCACTCATTTCGGTTTAGGTCTTTCTGCACCATATTTAGATCTTCCCTTTCTACGATCTGGAATTCCCAGCAAATCCTTGACTCCTCGAATACTATGGGATTTCACACCTGGCGAATCTTTCACTCTATTTCCTCTAACTAAGACTATAGAATGTTCCTGCGAATTATGACCTTCGCCTAGAGTGTGAGCAAATATATCATGTCGATTGCTCAACCATACTTTTGCTACCTTACGTAGAGCTGAATAAGGTTTTTTCGGTGTTCTCATCGCAACACCAACTCCGGAACAAGGTCGATGAGTCGTGAAAGCACGATTGATTGAACGACGAGGAAGACCGATCACGGAAAACCGGGCCAGAACCAAGGGGTCTTTCTGTGGAAACCTTCACGAGGAATCGTTGTTTTTATTATGTTTTTTCTGCTTTTCACAACTGCTCTTTCCACACCCCCAGATATCTGGTGACAACTGGTACTTCACATGCCTTAGAAGTAGATTTGAATGAGAATGAACGAAATGAGCAAACGATTACTAGGAAGGTGAACTCGCTATATCAAACTACCGACGACTTTACCCCACCGGGTTGTTTTTGCTAATTTCAGGCTAATCCCCTAGGTATCCAGTTTTTTTTTCCGTTCCTCACAACATAAACTAAAACAACATGTTTTTTTTGTCAAATTGTACGTAAACATGGCCATTCCTCGGGCCGGGCTGGGTTTCAGGCTGGGCTTGTACAAGCTGACCTTCAGCAGCCAAGCCCGAGCCCGGCCCGAATCACAAAAAATGTACTAGATGCAAGCCCGAGCTCGGCCCAGGGCAAAAGCCCGAAGCCCAAGGCCTAGCTTGAAAGCCTGAAAACTGTACTTAGACACAAGAGAAATCAGGTGATGCACACTACGATACACATCTCTATGAATTTGGCAAAACGGGAACATCAAACATCGGATTTACTGGACTGATTTCTTAATATCCTGGAAATTTTGAAATTTGAACCCAAAATTTGAGCTCGTAATTAAAAGGTTATTAAATAAAAATATATAGAAAACTAAAAAAATGCAGTAGATTATTTATGATTCATGTATCAATATGATAAAAACTTTAGATAAAGTTGACATACGGTTTGAGAGAAACTTCATGTTTTAGTTTATGTTTAAAATTTTAGTTCAAAATTCAAGCTACACAGAATAATTTGAAATTTTATTGAACAGGAAATAATTGAGTAACCAATATTGTTCAATTTTATCTAAGCTATTTAAGGTTAAAAAAATTAGTTCAAAGTTCGTGTTTAAAATTCATACAACATGTTTTAGTAAATCAAGCATAACTCAGTGAACAATATGGCGATCTTACATCTAAAATTGACATATGGTTTGAGATAAATTTCATATTTAGTTTTAACTGCCAAAAAAAAAGAAAAAAAAATGCCAAGAAAGAAAGTTTATAGACATAAATACGTGATGTGGCACTGCTTAATACTTCCTCAGTTCCAAAATATTATCGCTGTCCAGTTCTTTTGGGCGGCTTAAAAAATAAGTTGCCTCTCCCCAGCTTAAAAAGTAATCCGCTTTTAAAATTTGTTGAGACTTCTAAATTAGTAATCTCATAACTAGTTCAGAAGCCCCAATAAACGAGGGACACGGTTTATGACAAAAACTGAGGACAAGACGGCTTATTTGTCAAGCCGCCAAAAGAAATGGCACTAAGTACATGCAGAGGGAGTAGGAAAAAAAAACGATATCTTTTTAAAATTTCAGGGGGTAAACAAAGCCAGATTAAAGCTCATAAAATGAACCCTGTATAGGACAAGTTCAGGAGGATAATGTTGGCTTCTTTCCATAGATACATAAAAGTAGATATCGATGGTAAATTTATATTTGCGTCGACGGCTACAAGAATAACAGAAAAACCAATATTCTGTTGAACAATTCTCTGATGGCTGATGCTACCACGGTTATGAGACTCCACGGATGCACGAAGAAATCGTGGGAATCATGAAAATTTGTGGGAATCGACAGACATGTACTTGCCTCGGGATCGACGAGCTTATCCAGGGGCACAGGGGACGCGAGGTGGAAGACGCCGTCGCACCCCTCGACGGCGGCGGCCAGCGCGGCGCGGTCGAGGACGTCGGCCTTGAACAGCCGCAGGTTCTCCGCTGCCCCGTCCAGCTGCATCAGATGGGCGTTCTTCGGATCACCTGAAACAAACATCCGGCCATTACCAGCTTGACCGGAGGATCAGACCACCAGGGCAAGACGCACATACATGGGTCGCGGAGCGTGGCGTGGACGGCGTAGCCCCGGGAGAGGAGCAGCTTGACGAGCCACGAGGCGATGTACCCGCCGCCACCGGTCACGCACACGCGCCGCGGCGATGCCATCCTCCTCCTCTACCCGAGTCAACACCCGAGGGACAGGGCTGGTTTGCTGGAATGCTGCTGCCTCGTCGGCTCTTTATGTCTGCGTCGCAGCCTGGCGGCTTGAGACTCTCTCTCACCCACTTCCGGTAGAGTCCACGGCCCAAATCGGCAGCAAAAGATTACGCCGACTAAGCAAGGACTCCTCGCGAGAGTAGAGAGATTCTCCCGTGCACGTCTCAGCCGTCTATTTGGCTAGAGATCCGCGTGTATGCATGTTTATCTTCTTTCTCAGCATGGCTTAGCTATTCATTAATTTTAGAGTGCCTCATGCATGCATGCGGTTGTCACAGAGTTGCACGTGCCATCCATCTCACCTCTCATTTCTTTTTCATTTCTTCTTCTAATTTTAATTTACTATATCTTTTGAACCGAAAATCTAAATTAAGTTTCGTTTGTGTATTTGTGTTCATCGCGACGAGAACTTTCGAACAAGATCAATTTTGAAACTTGATAATCTAAGTCTCAAATGTTGAAACTTGATAGTCGTAACATTAATTTTCACCAAGTTTCATCAAGTTTTACCAAATTTTATATGCTTAAAGGGTTTTAGAGTTCTAGGCTTAGGGATCAAGGCTTTAGGGCTTAGGGTTCAGGGTTTAAGATTTAGTTTTGAAACTTGCTAAATTTATTATTGTTTCTATCAATTTTTACTAGTTTGCTGGACCACCCGATTTACATCGCGATCCGCAAAGTCGTTCGATTCCTCACGAGGGCACACCAAGTTTTAAGTTCCAGATTTTGAAACTTGCGATTTTGTCATTCACGTGTACCAAGTTTCAGTAGTTGAAACTTTATGGATTTAAAAACTCGTCCAAACATATTCAAAATGGATCTTATTTGAAGGCCTTCGTCATAAGCAAAATAAATCCAAAAACAAAAATAAACTAGACTTATCATTCAAAAATTAAAGCTGCATGCAGGGTCCCATGCAGAGGGCCCATCCAAAGTGATCAATTGACTAATCTATGCACGGGAGAAAATCCACTCTCCTCCTCGCGACAGGGTGTCGAGACGACAAAGGAGAAGTTGGTGCGTGACCTCGGAAGCCTGAACCCATCGTGCCGTGACCTTTTCATCGCCGGCTGGATGGTGCCAAAATGCTTTCTTGTGCGTTTCTTGTTTTTTTTTTCTTTGCATTTCTCGTTGTTACTAGGGATAATCCATCGAAAATCCTACACCTATGAACCGTTACCTGTTGCCCTACATAACCTTCCTCTAATTCTCACGCTCCCAATCAAGTATTGCCAAGTCAAACCAACCCGTAAACGTACCGAAAATACTATAAAGGCATTCTTTGCTCCGTCCCCTGAGAGGCACTATTCCTTTGATCTCGAGGCAATGCACTTTCCAAGGGTAGATTTACAGTCTTGAGTGGGCATTCACTATGGAGGAGGTGGAGGTTGTGATCAAAACCATGCCCATGGACAAAGCGCCCGGGCGCGACAGGAGGGATGGGGGAGGAGGCGACGACGACGATGCTGCCTGGTGTGCCTGTCCAAGCCGCCTCCTGAAGACGACATGAGGCTTGATCCTATTTTTTCAGGAAACACTGGACCTCTACCTCACCAATTATTCAACCTCCCTCTACCTCACCAATTATTCAATCTCTCTTTCAGTTTCCCTCCAAAGCATTGCAAACGTAGTTTTTAATCATTCTTTTTGTCGAGGAACACATCAATTACTGCCTCAGAGCATCTACAGTCGGGTGCCCCAAACCCGCCTCGAACGTCCAGGCGGACGACCCTATCAGTGACCGGTAAAAAGAAAACCGATCCAGACGGACGCCTCAAACGGGCTCAAACGCCCGGACTGGTCGGCGCCCCTCATATCCATCCCAAATATGGGGGCGGATATGGGGAGGCCCGGACGCATCCGCCACGTTGTACCGACGTACGGGTCCCTCACAGAATCGCCCGAAAACCCAATAGGCTGACGGGCGTCTCCTCCGGTGAGGGTGTCAACGCCGCGTGGCGCCTCCCCGGCTCGCCGCCCGAGGCCAAAGTCTGGCTATTTAAGCCGGCCGGCATCCCCAACCCTTGCCACAACCTCTTCCTCCCTCTCTGCGCCGTCTCCACCTTCCTCTTCCCTCACCGTCTGACATGGCCTAGCCGAACAATACCACCTACGCTATGCTAACGCCGGAGCGTCGCTTCCAGATCGAGGAGGAGATTCGGGCGAGGCATGTGGGCCCGATTGCAGTGGGCCTGCCTCCAGACTTTTTGGAACCGGAGGAGGAGGGTCAGCGACAGCTGTAGCCCATAGAAGAGAAGGATCCAAAGGAGGCGTACGCGGCGGATTCGGAGGAGGAGTCGGCGCCAGTTGCAGGCTTCACGATGAAGGAGGCCATGGTGGAGTTCGTCGTCGCCCAAGCGGCGGAGATGGCGGAGGAGACAACCATCTCGGAGTCCATCTAGGATGAGGCATAAGTGGAGTCCAACCCGCGCTTCCTCTGGCAAGAACATGCCGAGACCGACACGCTCTTCGACGAGGTGGAAGCGGAGATGAAGGCAGCAAGAGGAGCCGGAGTTGTGTCTGCCCCATGTACCCGAAGCACGAAAGACTAGTTGATTTATGTAGTACGTAGATATTTTCTTTGCATGGTTTGTACGGTTTTAACATTTCATATATGAGGTGTTTAGAGAGGGTTATTTTTAGAAGTGCCGGCGGATGCCGACGCGTACGCTGACGTTTGAGAAGCCGGATTTGCTAAGTCCGTTTGTAGATGCTTACAGGTCACGCCACCGTTGCCACATCCTTAGAGCATCTCTAGCAGACCCCTTAAAACCGCAAACTGTAAAACTGGGATACGGGTCGAAAAAAGGCATTTTAAGAGTCCATTTTAGCTACGTCCGAACAGAAACTGTAAAACAAACTGTAAAACTGAGATAAATAGCTCCTTTCTCCAGTCCGGCGGCCGCCGCCCCTTCCTCCAGCCGGCCGTGCCCCGTCGCTCGTCGGCCGTGCCCCGTCCCCACCGGCCGCACCCCATCACCATGCCGGCCGCGCCCAGCCTCGCCGGCCGTGCCCCATCGCCCGCCGGCCACGCCCCGTCGCCTGCCGGTTGCGCCCTGCTCCGTTGCCAGCCGCGCCGGCCGAGTCGTGCCCCTTTGCCGCCCGCACCGGGAGGATTCCGGTGATCATGCTAAGGTCATGGGAGGCCACGGCGAGGTCGAGCTCGTCCAATTCGAACCGGCGGCGATCGATTGCGGCGTCCAGCGGCCTTTTCCGGTGTGGTGTGATGAATTCCGACGAGTTTAGGGCGGATTCCGGCAAACTCCGCGGCGGCGTGTTTGCTCCGACGAGGTTTGACCGGTATACGGGGCCTCTTCGGTTCGGCCTTCCAACCTTCAGATATAAGGGTTTCGGGAGTGGATTTTCCGTGCCCCTTCAAAAATTTACGGGTTGGACCACTTTTACGGTTTCTGTTCTGCACACTTTTTTCGACCAAAACTGTAAAACGCAAAAAAATATGGGTTTGACAAGTTATACGGGGTCTGCTAGAGATGCTCTTATGCTCTTTTGATCCCTCGATGATCAATGGTGGTCAATGGATATAGGTTGTTTAGTCCATTTGTCACTCATTTTATATTATTTTGTTGTTGTTTCTTAAATATTAATTTATAGAAATTACCCCTTTATGTACTCTTGAATGTGACAATCCTGATTGATGAATGAGAAGTTTTATTTTCGCAAGAAAAAAGAACTACTGATCTGATCATAAACAATCTGTCCTCATCCTTGTAAACCCATGTACGTACATGGTACACTCTTCCCTATGAGCATCTTCGAGAAACCGAGCTGATGGATCATGAGATTAATAAAGTCATCATAGGCATCTTGATTTTGACAGGTTGCATCCCAGTGATGCATATGTAATATGAATTAAGGGCATATGTAATATGAATTAAGGGTTTGCTAATTGAGGTATCTCATGCGAAAATAAAAATTTAAGATGTGATCAGTCACTGTATGCAGATGTGCCCGATAGCGTCCGCGGACGTATGAAGGGCTGGTTTAGCTGTATGTGGATGTAGATGCTCTTAGTGTGATGGGGGTGCAACCACCCACCTAACCATCCAATCACACGTCAGTTCTTACTTTTTCTTGAATTTATGTGTCCCACTAATATTTTAATTTTCAAAAATGTCGTTTAGACAATTTTCCAATATGTCTTTTAGGCATAGCCAGACTTCTTTGAGAAACTGTACTATCGCAATGGTTTATGAAATTTATTTAGTATTTTCATACATCGTATAGGGCCGGAATTTCTTGGGGGACCAAAACCATATATAACCATATGGCATTCAGTTTTACAGGTCAAAACCGAAGCGTTTGCCTCTCGTCTTGCGTCTCTCCTCCAAGGAAACACGGCTAGAGTTTCTGCCTTCCATTGGTGATGTTGCCGATCTGCCATGTCTCCTCTGGTCTTAGGGTTATGGTTGCGCGGTGGATTCCGACCCTGGCTGACGGGAGGGCTTCGTTTTTAGGCGCTTTTTCAAGTTTTGTTAGTGTTTGTGTTAAGTATAGAAAGATGAGATTGTGACGGCTTCTTGTAAATGAAATAAGGTCTTCCCCGCCTAGCCCCTGTTTCGGTGGTGCATCTAGCATCGTCCGGATGGCGTGTGGAGGTGTGTCATCGGCGGATCTCGCGAGATTTGGTCGTTGGTTGTCTTTGGTGGATCTGCTCGGATCCGATCTTTGTTCGTTTTTGTTCATGCCTTCAGGTTGGATCCTTCCGATCTAAGCTTCTCTTCATCTGCGACGGTTGTTATTCTGGTGCGTTGGTCCTATGGGGCCTTAACACGAAGACGTCCCGATTGTATATTACAACAAGTTGTGCCCGGCTCCGGCGAGTGAGGGACGATGATGACAGCGTGCCTTCGGCTCGCTTCAGTGTTTGTAGTCGTCGCTAAGTGATCTACGAATCTGTGTGTATTTTTTTTAATACTGTCATGATTAAAAATGAATAGATTGAATTTTTTTCGTAAAAAAACTATATGGCATCCGAGTACGTCATAACACATTTGCATGGTATTAGCAGCCGGCAGCTGATCGATTGATCGGTTGACCTACCGGAGTCCACTTAATTAGTTATCCTTGCATCTGTTTAGACTATCTATAGTGAGAGTAATATAGGTATATATATATATATATATATATATATATATATATATATATATATATATATATATATATATATATATATATATATAAGCAAAAAATATGATGTGACAACCAATTAATGAGGAGTAGACAAATTAGCTAACATAGCTAGTTACTCATACTATGAATAATATCACACTTATCAAGATAAGATAAATCTATAAGCTAATAAATCAAGTAACATACTCTCTTTTTTGGTTTATAGGGCTTAAATCTGAAATCTTATCAACTAAGGTAGACTGTGAGTGGATGACACGAGTTTTATGATTGTAAAATTGCTAAACTAATAACATGCGCATGTTAGTAGTCTAAGTTACTTTCCAGTAGGGCAGCGATCTGCGCCGGCGGACCGGCCTAACGATTGGGCCGGTCGCGCCCAGGCCGTCCGATGCAGCGATCCACCGTCGTTAGATCTGGGCGCCCCACTCAAACGAACCATTGTAGCAAAAATTTACTCTCTGTGTTGCAACCTCATCCCCCAAAGCACGCACGAGGAAATACAGGGGAGCACCTGCCCCCGCGTCGGCCTGTCCCCGATCCGCGGCGCCGGCGGCCGGATCCGCCGGTTTTTTGTTGCCGGCGACCGGTAGAGCTCGAGGAGGGGCTCCCCATCTATCACGGACCAGTGATTTTGCTTCGACCATGAGTTACATCCGAGATCAATTACTTGCTGCCATGGATTTGGGCTCGAGCTCTGTCGCCGCCGCCGTTCATGGACGGACTTCTGTGAGGCAGCTAGGCGATGGTGGTAGTGTACAGGTGCTGCAACGGTATGTCAACCCGGGTGTCGTCTTCCACAACGTGCATGCAGCTTTTTTAGTGGACGGTTGTAGCAAAAATCGACACCAGTGGTAGCAAAAAATCGCTGGATGACCGTGGCTATAACTCCGGCGAACTCGGGTTGCAACTCTGACGAACGTGGGTGCAACTTTTTTAGTGGACGGTTGTAGCAAAATGAGATGCCTGTTGTAGCAAAAAATCGCTGGATGACCATGGCTACAACTCCGACGAACTCGGGTTGCAACTCTGACGAGCGTGGATGCAGCTTTTTTTAGTGGACGGTTGTAGCAAAATAAGATGCCGGTTGTAGCAATATTCGACGCCGGTCATAGCGTTTTTGGTTACAGTTGTGGTTTGGACGACGTATGGTTAGCAGAGAAAATGGGGAGAGGTTAGCGATTGGTTGAGCCGTGCATGGAACGGCGTCGTGGGTTAACGCGTCGCGGGTGGGGGTAGGCCCTCGCACCCCCCACGTGTCGCAGCTTCAATCGTTGGAGGCGTTCGCTCGTGGGACACGACCGGCCGAAGCGTTCGGCCGGCGTGTTGTACGCAAACATTTACCTTTCCAGTATGAATAGTCTTACCCACGTCGAGTCCATGGACCCCGCATACCAAGTATTGGAAGTCAAAAACGCGCTAGTATAGCCGCCGGCCAGCAGCGACCATATCAGATTGACCGTATCTATCAGCTTTCAGCCGGCGATATGTCTTCTTCGTCACAACCGTAGCCAGTCAGTTGTCGCAAAAATAAAATATGTAACCTGTACATGTGCCAGCCGGACTTCAAGATTGTCTGCATGCTTGGTTAATTAACAGCTCTTCACGCAGAAATGACGAGGATTTTATTGCCTGGCGGCCGGACAAGCGAGGTAAGTTCTCGGTGCGTACGGCTTATCGTCTAGGCCTTGCTTTGGGAAATCAGCAAGAGACTATAGCCTCGAGCTCTCACCCAGATGGTCAGAGAATTGATTGGAAACTGATCTGGAGCAGTTTAGCACCTCCAAAGGTTAAGGTGTTTGCTTGGAAATTAGCAAGAGAAGCCCTTGCAACGTATCTAAACGAGAAAGTATCTAGTGATACGGCCAGTTGGGTGATACGGTGCTCCAGTATATGATCAACCATCAGATCATGCTCGGAGGGACAGGATGAATGTGCATGTGATGGCCAGCTCCCTCACCAGGAAATATTCACAAACACCCTTGATTATATTTCTAATTGAGGGTGAGGCTTGAGGCAATCAACCGATAGAGATGTCTAGCTTTCTCCAGATCTGTCAATTGTTTATTTAAAGGCATATGTGAGATGGTGCATTTTATTCGACCACAAGATTCACTCAAATAGATTATGTTCCTCTTCAAGAGAAATGCAAATGTTACCCGCAAAAAAAGAAGATAAATGCAAGGAAGTGGAGTTTTTGAGCTCGAGCTTATTTGAGCTTGGTGAACAGTAAAATCCAAAAAAAATCAAAATCAATTCAAAAATTTCTGATTTTTTGGTTGAAACATTGACAAAAGTTTTACGTGCTCCCAAAATTTCATATTGAAATCACATAACTGGAAATCGTGGAAAAAAGTTGATGCTCCAAATGTGTTATTTTTAAAAGCATTTTGGAGTGTGGATTTTTTTTTTGGCACGACCTTCACGAATGTCTTTTCAGGATGAAATTTTGTGAGCACATAAAACTTTTATCAATGTATGCATAATTTCTTTTCAGAATTTTTAGAATGCTTTTTATTTTTTCTGATTTTACTGTTCACCCCGAGGTCAAATGAGCTTGGGAGCAGAAGATGACTTTCCATAAATGCAAATGCTTGTTCTCATGTTCTCTAAAAAAAACTTAATTAGCTTTATTGGAAGCAACGATAACATATACTCCCTCCGTCCCAAAATAAGTGTCGCAAATTTAGTATTTCATGGAATTTGTGAAGACCAACCACAAAAATTAAAATAGTACTCCCTTCGTTTCTAAGTACAAGCATTTTTGAGATTTCAATACTACTACATACATATGCATATAGACGTATTTTAGAGTGTAGATTCTCTCATTTTGCTTCGTATATTGTCTATATTGAAATCTCCAAAAAAAGACCTATATTTAGAAACTGAGGGAGTACTTTTTACATTTACCATAATTGAAAATAATATCAGAATCAAAAAATACAAGATAAGAAAGTTGATAGACTGAACATACTAAACTAGTCTGTTATTATTCATGTACAAAGTAACCAAAAAGTTAGTGGATTTATTTTGTTGAACTTTATCAGTATAACAACAAACTATGAAGATGGCACAATAGCAAGACTTGAGAGGATTTCGCCAAAAAAAAATTGAGAGGAACGCTGGGTTAAGTGTGCGTTTGCACATTCAAACTGTGGCATTTTTCTTATGGTCAACGAAAGTAGAGCTGGTAGTCTGGTAATAGAAAAAGGCCTCATGCTCAATTAAGGACATAATTCAGGGTGTATTTTGCATATCTGGAAGTGGAGGAACTGGCCAACCCATGTGCATTCATCTTGTCCGTTAGAATGTGATCAAATGGTCCAGGATACACCGGTGCATCGTATCAGCTGAGGGATCGTATCACCAGATATCCTCCCGTATCTAAACATCATCGCCACATGGAGATTCTTGACATATTCTTGTCATCTGCCCTCTCTGCGGTATGGAGCGGGAGGACTCGTTGCATGCCCTGTACCGCTGTCCACATGCACGGAATTTATGGGAGATGATGAAAGAGCACTAGGAGCTGCCGACTGATGATATGATGTGTGACTCTGAACCTGAGTGGATCCTCAGATTACTCCATCGGCTGTCTGAATACCTCATGCTTTTGATGCTTCTCTGGAGAATTTGGTATGTCCGTGTTAGAGATATATTTGGTGTACGTGTATTTGGTAGTCTGATTTGTAATCCGTCTCTTATCTTATCTCTAGGAGAGGCTTCTTACCCTCTAAGTCTTGTATCCAATATATACTTGCCCTTGAGGCTCAATAATACATCCATCACATTACGCCAATATTCCTCTCTCTCCCTTCCAACATGGTATCTGCCGCAAGTTTCTAGACCTAGCCACCACCCGCCGCTTCCGCACTTCGCGCCGCCCCCGGGACGGTCGGCCTCCATGACCGCCACCGGGGGCCGCTCTGTTGGAAATATGCCCTAGAGGCAATAATAAAATGGTTATTATTATATTTCCTTGTTCATGATAATCGTTTATTATCCATGCTATAATTGTATTGATTGGAAACTCAATTGCATGTGTGGGTACATAGACAACACTGTGTCCCTATTAAGCCTCTACTAGACTAGCTCGTTGATCAAAGATGGTTAAGGTTTCCTAGCCATAGACATGAGATGTCATTTGATAATGTGATCACATCATTAGGAGAATGATGTGATGGACAAGATCCAAACTGTGAACGTAGCATATGATCGTGTCAGTTTATTGCTATTGTTTTCTGCATGTCAAGTATGTGTTCCTATGACCATGAGATCATACAACTCACTGACACCGGAGGAATACCTTGTGTGTATCAAACGTCACAACGTAATTGGGTGACTATAAAGATGCTCTACATGTATCTCGCAAGGTGTCTGTTGAGTTGGCATGGATCAAGACTGGGATTTGTTACTCCGTGTGATGGAGAGGTATCTTAGGGCCCACTCGGTAATACAATATCATAATGAGCCTTGCAAGCAAAGTGACTAAAGTGTTAGCCACGGGATCTTGTATTACGGAACGAGTAAAGAGACTTGCCGGTAACGAGATTGAACTAGGTATGGAGATACCGACGATCGAATCTCGGGCAAGTAACATACCGATGAACAAAGGGAACATCGTACGGGATTAACTGAATCCTTGACATAGAGGTTCAACCGATAAAGATCTTCGTAGAATATGTAGGAACCAATATGGGCATCCAGGTCCCGCTATTGGTTATTGACCGTAGAGGTGTCTCGGTCATGTCTACATAGTTCTCGAACCCGTAGGGTCTGCACACTTAACGTTCGGTGACGTTTCGGTAGTATTGAGTTATGCATGGTGGTGACCGAAGGTTGTTCGGAGTCCCGGATGAGATCCCGGACTCCACAAGGAGCCCCTCTCTCTCCCTAGATCGTTTTATCCTCCGTTCGCGGTTTCGGTAGCGCTAGGCGTAGCCCTGCCGGGATAGCACCACCACCGCCGCCACCACGCCGTCGTGTTGCCGCAGAACTCATCTACCTCTCCGCTCTCCCTTGCTGGATCAAGGAGGCGGAGATCGTCATCGAGCTGTACGTGTGCTGAACGCGGAGGTGCCGTCCGTTCAGCGCTAGATCGGAAGGATCGTGATTAGAGGATCGCGGGACGGATCGTGATCGGATCGCGGGACGGCTAGCGATTTGGATCGCGAAGACGTTCGACTACATCAACCGCGTTTCTCAACGCTTCCCGCTTAGCGATCTACAAGGGTATGTAGATCGACTCTCCCTCTCGTAGATGCTCATCACCATGGATAGATCTTGCGTGTGCGTAGGAAAACTTTTGTTTCCCATGCAACGTTCCCCAACAGTGGCATCATGAGCTAGGTCTATGCGTAGATGAGATCACGAGTAGAAAACAAAGGAGTTTGTGGGCGTTGATATTCAGATTGCTTCCTCCCTTGGTCTTTTCTTGATTCAGCGGTATTGTGGGATGAAGCGGCCCGGACCAACCTTACTCGTACGCTTACGAGAGACTGGTTCCATCAATTGACATGTAACTTTGTTGCATAAAGATGGCTGGCGGGTGTCTGTCTCTCCCACTTTAGTTGGATCGGATTCGACAAAGGCGGTCCTTCAGAAGGTTGAATAGCAATTTGTGTATCACCGTTGTGGTTTATGCGTAGGTTAGAATCGTTCTTGCTAGATACCCGTAGCAGCCACGTAAAACATGCAACAACAATTAGAGGACGTCTAACTTGTTTTTGCAGGATATGTTGTGATGTGATATGGCCAATTACATGATGAGATATATGTGATGTATGAGATGATCATGTATTGTATAGAATATCACAACTTGCATGTCGATGAGTACGGCAACCGGCAGGAACCATAGGGTTGTCTTTAATTTATTTTCGTTGTTTTGATTTACTTTATCGCTATGAGTTAGCAATAGTCGTAGAAGCAACAGTTGGCGTGACAACCTCATGGCGACACGTTGATGGAGATCAAGATGATGGAGTTCATGGTGTCATGCCGGTGACGATGGAGATCATGCCGGTGCTTTGAAGATGGAGATCAAAAGCACAAGTTCATGGCCATATCATGTTACTTATGATTTGCATGTGATGTTAATCCTTTTATGCATCTTATTTTGCTTAGGACGACGGTAGCATTATAAGGTGAACCCTCACTGAAATTTCAAGATAAAATTGTGTTCTCCCCGAGTGTGCACCGTTGCGAAAGTTCGTCGTTTCGAGACACCACGTGATGATCGGGTGTGATAGACTCTACGTTCGCATATAACGGGTGCAAGCCAGTGTTGCACATGCGGAACACTCGGGTTAAACTTGACGAGCCTAGCATGTAGAGACGTGGCCTCGGAACACAAGAGACCGAAAGGTCGAACATGAGTCATATAGTAGATATGATCAACATGGAGATGTTCACCATTGAAACCACCTCATCTCACGTGATGATCGGACTTGGGTTGGTGAATTTGGATCATGTAACACTCGGATGACCGGAGGGATGTCAATTTGAGTGGGAGTTCTTTAGTAATATGATTAACTGAACTCATTATCATGAACATAGTCAAAATGTCTTTGCAAATTATGTTGTAGATCAATAGCTTGCGTTGTAGCTCCCCTGTGTTTTTTTATATATACGTTCCTAGAGAAAATAGAGTTGAAAGATGATGGTAGCAATAATGCGGACTGGGTCCGTGATCTGAGGATTGTCCTCATTGCTGCACAAAAGGCTTATGTCCTTAATGCACCGCTCGGTGCGCCACCCCCTCAAGCGTCGTCTGTAGATGTTGTGAACATCTGACAGACATGTTCTGATGACTACTTGATAGTTTAGTGCGACATGCATTACGGCTTAGAATTGAGGCTCCAAAACGTTTTGAACGTCACGGAACATATGAGATGTTCTAAGAGCTGAAATTGGGATTTCAGGCTCGTGCCCGCGTTGAGAGGTATGAGACCTCCAACAAGATTCTTTGCCTGCAAGATGAAGGAGAATAGCTCAGTCGGTGAGCATGTGCTCAGATTGTCTGGGTGCTACAATCGCTTGAATCGAGTGGGAGTTGATCTTCCAGATGAGATAGTGGTTGATATAGTTCTCCAGGTCACTGCCACAAAGCTACTAGAGCTTCGTGATGAACTATGAAATACCGGGGATGGAAATAATGATCCCCGAGCTATTCGCGATGTTTGACACCGCGAAGGTAGAAATCAAGGAGCATCAAGTGTTGATGGTTAGTAAAACCACTAGTTTTGAGAAGGGCAAGGGCAAGGAGGGAAACTTCATGGATGGCAAGCCAGTTGCTGCTCGAGTAAAGAAACCCAAGGTTGAACCCCAAACCCGAGACTGAGTGCTTCTATTATGAGGAGAACGGTCACTAAAGCGGAACTGACATAGATACTTGGTAGATAAGAAGGCTGGCAACGTCAACAGAAGTATATTTGATATACGTTTTATGCATGTGTACCTTGCTAGTACTCCTAGTAGCACCTGGGTATTAGATACCGGTTCAGTTGCTAAACGTTGGTAACTCGAAATAAAAGCTACGGAATAAACGGAGGCTAGCTAAGGGCGAGGTGACGATGTGTGTTGGAAGTGTTTCCAAGGTTGATGTGATCACCATCGCACGCTCTCTCTACCTTCGGGGTTAGTGATGAACCTAAATAAATGTTATTTGGTGTTTGCGTTAAGCATGAACGTAATTAGATCGTGTTTATTGCAATACGATTATTCATTTAAGTTAGATAATGATGGTTATTCTGTTTACATGAATAATACCTTCAATGGTCATGCACCCAATGAGAATGGTTTATTGAATCTCGATCGTAGTAATACACATGTTCATAATATTGATGCCAAAAGATGCAAAGTTAATAATGATAGTACCACATACTTGTGGCACTGCCGCCAAGGTCATATTGGTGTAAAGCGCATGAAGAAACTCCATGCTGATGGATCTTTTGACTCACTCGATTTCGAATCGGTTGAGACATGCGGACCATGCCTCATGGGCAAGATGACTAAGACCCCGTTTTTCGGTATGATGGAGCGGGCAAATGACTTATTGGAAATGATACATGTTGATGTATGCGGTCCAATGAGTGTTGAATCGTGCGGTGGATATTGTTATTTTCTTACCTTCACTGATGATTTGAGTAGATATAGGTATATTTACTTAATGAAACACAAGTCTAAAACGTTTGAAAAGTTCAAGCAATTTCAGAGTGAAGTTTGAGATCATCGTGACAAGAAGATAAAATGTCTACGATATGATCGTGGAGGTAAATATCTGAGTTACGAGTTTGGTATACAACTTAAGACAATGTGGAAGTTGTTTCACAACTCACGCCACCTGGAACACCATAGTGTGATGGTGTGTCCGAACGTCGTAGTCGTGCTCTATTGGATATGGTGCGTACTATGATGTCTCTTATCGATTTGTCACTATCGTTTTGGGGTTATGCATTAGAGACAACTACATTCACTTTAAATAGGGCACCATCTAAGTCCATTGAGATGACACCATATGAATTTTGGTTTGGCAGAAACCTAAGCTGTCATTTCTTAATGTTTGGGGCTGCGACGCTTATGTGAAAAAAGGTTTCAACCTGATGAGCTCGAACCCAAAGCGAACAAATGCATCTTCATAGAATAACCTAACATAACAATTGGGTAAACCTTCTATCTCAAATCTAAGCGTAAAGTGTTTGTTGCTAAAAACGGGTCCTTTCTCGAGAAAGAGTTTCTCTCGAAAGAATTGAGTGGGAGGAAAGTAGAACTTGATGCGGTTGTTGAACCGTCACTTCAGTTGGATAGTAGCAGAACGCAGAAAGATGTTTCTGCAACGCCTACACCAAGTGAAGAGGAAGCAAATGATGATCATGAAGCTTCGGATCAAGTTACTACCGAACCTCGTAGGTCGACAAGGACTCGTACCGCCCCTGAGTGGTACGTCAATCCTGTCTTGGAGGTCATGTTGTTAGACAACAGTGAACCTACGAGCTATGAAGAAGCGATGGTGGGCCCGGATTCCAACAAATGGCTAGGAGCCATGAAATCCGAGATAGGATCCATGTATGAAAACCAAGTATGGACTTTGGTAGACTTGCCCGTTGAACGGCAGGACGTCGAGTACAAATGGACATTTAAGAAGAAGACAGACGCTGATGGTAAATGTCACCATTTATAAAGCTCGACTTGTCGCAAAGAAGTTTTCCGACAAGGTCAAGGAGTTGACTATGATGAGACTTTCTCACCCGTAGCGATGCTAAAGTCTGTTGGAATTATGTTAGCAGTTGCTCCATTTTTCGATTATGAAATCTGGCAGATGGATGTCAAAACAGAGTTTCCTTAACGGTTTCCGTGAGGAAAGGTTGTATGTGATACAGCCAGAAGGTTTTGTCAGTCCTAAGGATGCTAAAATGTATGCAAGCTCCAGCGATCCTTCTATGGACTGGAGCAAGCATCTCGGAGTTGGAATATACGCTTTGATGAGGTGATCAAAGTTTTTGGGTCTATACAAAGTTTATGAGAAACTTGTATTTACAATAAAGTGAGTGGGAGCACTATAGAATTTTTGATAAGTATATGTGGATGACATATTGTTGATTGGAAATGATGTAGAATTTCTAGAAAGCATAAAGGATTATTTGAAAGGGGGGTTTTCAAAGGAAAACCTGGAAAGAAGCTACTTAAATATTGGGCATCAGGATCTATAGAGATAGATCAAGACGTCTGATAAAACATTCAATAAGTACATACCTTGACAAGATTTTGAAAGAGTTCAAAATGGATCAGTCAAAGGAAGAGTTCTTGCCTGATTTGTAAGGTGTGGAGTTGAGTGAGACTCAAAGCTCGACCACGGCAGAAGAAAGAGAAAGGACGAAGTTCGTCCCCTATCCATAGGCTCTGTATAGTATGCCATGCTGTGTACCGCACATGGTGTGTGCCTTGCCATGAGTCTGTCAAGGGGTACAAGAGTGGTCCAGGAGTGGATCACTGAATAGCGGTCAAAATTATCCTTAGTAACTAGAGGACTAAGGAAATGATTCTCGGTTATGAAGGTAACAAAGAGTTCGTCGTAAAGGGTTACGTCGATGCAAGCTTTGACACCAATTCGGATGACTTTGAGTAGCAATCCAGATACGTATAGTGGGGCAGCCATTTGGAATAGCTCCAAGTGGGGCGTGGTAGCATCTGCAGTATGTCATATAGATTTGAAAAGAACACACGGATCTGAATGTTGCAGACCGTTGACTAGAACCTCTCTCACATGCAAAACATGATCGAACCCCAGAACTCATTGGGTGTTAGATTCATTACAATGTTAATCACATGGTGATGTGAGCTAGATTATTGACTCTAGTGCAAGTGAGAGACTGTTGGAAATATGCCTTAGAGGAAATAATAAAATGGTTATTATTATATTTCCTTGTTCATGATAATCGTTTATTATCCATGCTATAATTGTATTGATTGGAAACTCAATTGCATTTGTGGGTACATAGACAACACTGTGTCCCTAGTAAGCCTCTACTAGACTAGCTCGTTGATCAAAGATGGTTAAGGTTTCCTAGCCATAGACATGAGATGTCATTTGATAACGTGATCACATCATTAGGAGAATGATGTGATGGACAAGACCCAAACTGTGAACGTAGCATATGATCGTGTCAGTTTATTGCTATTGTTTTCTGCATGTCAAGTATGTGTTCCTATGACCATGAGATCATGCAACTCACTGACACCGGAGGAATACCTTGTGTGTATCAAACGTCACAATGTAATTGGGTTTGCATGGGCTGAGGGGAGGCGCCCTGGCCTTATTGGGCCAGGCGCACAAGTCCCTCAAGGCCCATGTGGCTTGGGAGAGGTGGAAAGTCCACCTGTTTATGGAAAGGGAGGGAATTGGACTAGGAGTCCAACTCCTCCCCCTTGGCTGCGCCCTAGGGCTTGGAGGGGCTGATCTCCATGCCCCTCCACCTATATATAGAGGGGAGGGGGCGCCCCAAGAGCACACACGAAGCCCTTGGCGTTCCTCTCTCTCCCTAGATCGTTTTCTCCTCCGTTCGCGGTTTCGGTAGCGCTAGGCGTAGCCCTGCCGGGATAGCACCACCACCGCCGCCACCACGCCGTCGTGTTGCCAGAGAACTCATCTACCTCTCCGCTCTCCCTTGCTGGATCAAGGAGGCAGAGATCGTCATCGAGCTATACGTGTGCTGAACGCGGAGGTGCCGTCCGTTCGGCGCTAGATCGGAAAGACCGTGATCAGAGGATCGCGGGACGGTTCGTGATTGGATCACGGGATAGATCGTGATCGGATCGCGGGACGGCTAGCGATTTGGATCACGAAGACGTTCGACTACATCAACCGCGTTTCCCAACGCTTCCCGCTTAGCGATCTACAAGGGTATGCAGATCGACTCTCCCTCTCGTAGATGCTCATCACCATGGATAGATCTTGCGTGTGCGTAGAAAAACTTTTGTTTCCCATGCAATGTTCCCCAACACACGCCGCCCGTACCTAGGGTTCGTACGCCGGTCATGTTGACCGGCTGCCCTAGAGAGTCTTTTTCCCGATCTCTTGATCCGGATTTTTCTCTCTTTCGCCGGTCGCTTTGATCGGCGTTTTCTTTTTGGTTTTCCAATCCAAGATCGGTTTGCGTCGCCCGCCACCGCCGTCGACCCCGCGCCTCTACTCCGACACCGGCGTGACCAACCGGCCTCTACTCCAAGCCGGCGGCCTCGCGCGCCGCGACTACTCGTCACGGTCGTCGTCCGCGCATCTGCCCGCCCGTCGCTCTACGCCGGCCGTCGCCGCCCCGCGCCAACAGGACTCCTGCATCATCCACATACCGTCTCCATCGCCACTCGCCAGCCGCCTCGGGATCGTCGGCTGCCTTAGGCTTGCCGGCTGTTGGTTGCCTCCGCTTGCCGGCCCCCTCGCCGGCTGCCTTGGGCCTGCTGGTTGCCGGGCTCACTGGCTGTGCCGGGCCTACCGGCTGCCTTCGGCTTCCCGGTTTCCGGCTGTCCCGAGTCGCCGGTTGCCGAGCACGCCGGCTGCGCCGGGCCTGCCGGCTGCCTCGGGCTCACCGGCCCTTCGCCGGCCTCCTCCGGCACGCCGCTCCCCGCCGGCCGACGTCGCCTTGGTCTGCTCGACTACCCCACTTTACCGTCCACGACGCCGTCATCATTACCGAGCAGCGCCCCCGACCTCGCGTGCGATCGGATTGATCACCCGCCCGCCGCAATCGACTCCGTCCGCGGCGTGCGACTGATCTGATCAGTAGGTTGCATGCGCCTCCGCAGGTCCTGTGAAGGTTGTCCCCGAGTACAGTGCCCCTCCACCGATCGAGCAACGGGCTGCCGCTGCGTCGCCCCATCGGGCCGTAGCGCCGCCGCCCCGTGGTTCTCCCCGCGGTTGTCTCGACCCGCGAGCCACCGCTACACCGCCCCTTCGGGTTGTAGTGCCGCGGCACGCGGTCCCCGCCGTCGCCCAAGGCCGTCCCCGTGGCTGCACAGACCCGCGCGCCGTCGTTGCGTCGCCCCTTCGGGCCGTAGCGCCGCAGCACGCGGTCCACTCCGCCAACCCGAGGTATTCCCGTCGTCGCCCCGACCCTCGCGCTGCCGCTTCGTCGCCCCTTCGGGCCGTAGCGCCGCGGCGCGCGGTCCACTACGCCGTCCCCGCGCGTCGACTTCTACGTGGCATGCGTCGCGCCGCCTCCCATGGCGCGGGAACGCCACCGTCCGTGCCGGTCTTCGTCACGCTATCGGGTTCTTCCTCGCCTACTTCGAGCATCGCCGCCGCGATCCTAACCAGCTGCCGCCACCGCCGTCAGGCCGCCGCCGCCGCTCTTCTTCGGCGCTGCTGCAGCTCACCCATCCGAGCCGCACCGCCAGTCCACCCCCTTCTTCTTCGTCCAGCACCAGCTCATCGCCAGCGTCGCCGTCGTCTACCCCGACCACTTCATCTACTCCGACCACCGTCGGCGACATCGGCCCCCTGCCGATTTGCGCCGCAACCGTCGTCGAGTCCTTCTCTGCTAGCCTCCTCGACATGGCGTACAAGTTGTGTGCAGGTCCCCGTCTACGCATGCCCGGTGCTGGCAACACCGTCGCGTGCCTTCGTCCCCGGTGTGTTCCCAGGCCTGGCAAGCCTGGAGCGACGCATCGTCAACATCGACTTCGTCCGTCTACGCATACGCGGTGCTGGCAACACCGATGCGTGCCTTCGTCCATGATGAGTCCCCGGGCTTGGCAAACCCGGCGCGACGCATCTCAACTACGTCTTCTTCCCGGCGCACCACTACTTCAACACCACTGCGCCCATGACTAACTCGGCGCCTCCTTGCGCCCGCGGCTCCACGGCGACTTCGACACCGGCTACCCCGACTCGACATCGACCACGGCATTCTTCGCACGGCTACCTCGACCACGGCTACACCACCCTACGCTCTCGGCTACCTCGACATCGGCACAAAGGGCTATCACCTCGCTTGAGCAACTCATTGACTTCCTCTACTGTCCACGCGACCGCGATGTGACACCGTCCCCGACGCTCCCGCTGCGACTGCGGGGGGATGTCAGCCCGTCGGCTGTTATTCTCTCCAGTCTGACCGTCCGCGACGCTCCTGTTGTTCGCAACGCTACCGCTACGACTGCGGGGGGATGTTAGAGATATATTTGGTGTACGTGTATTTGGTAGTCTAGGATTTGTAATCCGTCTCCTACCTTATCTCTAGGAGAGGCTTCTTACCCTCCAAATTTTGTACCCAATATATACTCGCCCTTAAGGCTCAATAATACATCCATCACATTACGTCAATATTCCTCTCTCTCCCTTCCAACAGGCCGCAACAGGATAACGCATGATAAACCCATGAGAAGCTATGTGGACTCACTTCTGTTGATCCACCAATATCCGCATGCCGGCCTCACTAAAGGTAAACATGTAATTAGTCTTCAACAACCTACTGTGAGACATTGTAAACCTGCGAGCCTGCACTGGGTAGCACATCCTGTTGGGTGGGCTAGCCTTGATGTGGATGGTTCATATGTTGGGGCCAATGGTGAAGCTGGCGCTGGCATGATTCTCTGTGATCACATGGGACAGGTCATCTTTTCGGCTTACCGTTGGCTTTACAACTGCTGCAGCGCACTTGAGGCTGAATTGGCTGCTTGTGATGAGGGCCTTCGGCTGGCTATGGCCTGATCTCAATTATCAATTGTGCTTAACACAGACTGTGCTGAAGCTGTGAGTTTGATAAGCACAGACGACTCGGATCGCTCGCCTTTTGTTAATGTTTGTAAGAAAATTGTTGCCTTGATTCAAGAAGACAGAGAAGTACTCCCTCCGTCCGAAAATACTTGTCATAGAAATGGATAAAATGAATGTATCTATAACTAAAATAAGTCTAGGTACATCTATTTCAAGGACAAGTATTTCCGGACGGAGGGAGTACTAATTAAGAAGGCGGCTCGTTCACAAGTTCAGGCTAGCCATGAACTTGCTGCTCTTGGTCGCTCCCAGCAACGCACTGCGTGTTGGTTGGGATCTTGTCCAGATAGCATCTCCAGTATTGTAATGGCGGACTGTACCCCTGATTAGTTGTGTAATATAATTTCTTCCCGCAAAAAAAATTTAACCGCTCTTTACAGTAAATATGCAATTGTTATATATAAATCGGGGCGAAAGTATTTTTCAACAAACACGTTATTGATATATATGTTTGCCAACCGGTACTGGTGTTCACGGCAGAATCACATCCCATGCTTGGAATCAGGGTGCCTGGCAGTGACGGTGACAACATAAGTTCATCTCCAAATGTGACCCTTGCGGTTTGGACATATCGTGTCATCCAACATGGTCCTACATTGGTCCGCAGTGCGGTTCGAACGTATTTCCTTCCGCAAGCCGGAGACAAATGTAGAGGGTTTTGCATGCATCCGGACCGTTGCCAGGTCCGCTTCTGACCACCCTAGCCCACCGACAACCCCACCCGCCTTGCCCGCGTTTTCCATCAAACACTCGTGCCGCTTGCCCCGGTGCATTCACACCGGTCCAGAGCATGCAGCGGCCGACATTGATGCACACAATTTGAGAGGATGGGAGGGTGGCACTAACATACGTGACCTCTGGGGCGTTGCCGCTTCAATGCGAACGCAACGTCCCGAGAAACCAGCTCCGGCCTCTGCGCCACATTGAAGCGGGCTGACTGCCCCTTCGCCTGGCCTGGTTGCGTCTATTTAAGCCCCGCGCTGGCGAAGCACAGAGCCGCACTCCCCTCCTCGCGCACCGTCTCCATCCCAGAGTGTCGGCCCCCTCCCCTCCCCATCATTGTCCTCGAGCCCTTCCTCCTCTCCGAGCCCAGAGGTGATGCCGAAGTCCTGGTTCTCCGCACGGGCAGGCGGAGGCTGTGGTAGTTCTTCGTCCGGTGGTTCTTGGCGCCTCCGCCCTCGCACTTCGGGCCCATCGACATCAACAACGGGCGGATCCTCGTGCAAGGAGGAGATCCTCGTGCAAGAGGAGATCCTCATCTCCTCTGGCGACGAGGACCAGCTGAAGCAACAGCCGCCGCAAAGGCCCTACCTCCTCTTAGAGGCCGCTCTGACAGCCGAAGAATTCGTCCGTCGGATCAAGCTATTGATGGAACATTCGCTCCGTCAAATGGGCCTGTCGCCACCATCGCGGTGTGCGTCAAGGAGGAGCCGTTGTCCCCGCCGTGACACCGCGTCAAGCGCGAGCCAGCGTCCCCGCTCCGGCGGGTCAAGGACGAGCCAACCTCGCCCCACCTCAACTGCGTCATCCGGATCGTACGCCGCATCAAGGATGAGCCATCGCCGCCCCAGCACAACTGCGGCGTCCAGATCGGGCGGCTAGTCAAGGCTGAATCGACCTTGTCGCCGCGCAGCCGGTACGCCCGCATGGACAGGCCCTCGTCACCGCCATGCCTTCACCGTCGCGCCGTCAAGGAGGAGTTGCCGCCCGCAATCACGAAGGTGCGGGCCACCTCCTCCACTACCTCGGAGAAGGCGGTTATGGCGGTGCCTCAGGCTCGAAGCCCGTCGTATCCGAGGCGGAGCACGCGGCGAGGTACGACTGGCGCAATGCCGGTCATCGTTCCACGTTCGGCAATAGCGACGTGGCGTCGGAATGGGTCCGCAACGACCCTGACCTCGCCGCCGCGTGGGCGCTCGACCGCTCCGTCACCACCGCGGAGACGTCCGCCTCCGCCTTAACGGCGAGCTTGCCAAGATCGACGAGGAGTGGTCGCTTAGCAACTGCTCCGTCAACACCGTTCGCGGCAATGCCGCCGCCAGGACTCCGAAGGCTACGTCAGCAGTGGCCACGACGGCCCTTCTTACCGCGCAGTAGGAGGTGGAGCGGCAGGCAGCCTCAGCCCTCCGGCGTCGTTCCGCCACTGGAGGGACCACGACGACGACGATAACGGTGCGGGAGGGCAGGGCGGCCACCGAGGATATGGTTATGGGAAGAACATAATACTAGACATCGTGCGTCCGAATGAAATGGATGTCCATATGATACCGGTTCTGATGTCTGAATGAAATGGATGCATGATATTTGTTTAATCTAGAGATATATAAGGGGGGGGAGAGGAAAAGGGCACCTGCCCCGGTTCCATCAAACCCATTAAGCGTCGCTTGCTAGGCGAGCAAAGGGAGTGTCCACGTGGATCTAGGAGGTTGGGCAGAAGGTTGCATGTTGGTTGGGCTGGGCCACCTGGTGCATGCTGATTGGTGAGAAAAAGGAGCAGTAGGCCGGTTGCATGTTGATTGGACCACTTGTTGCATGTTGATTGGAGAGAGAAAAAGGAGGAACTTTCGAAGTTTCGATGCATGCACATACAGTATTTTATACGTACAACCTTTGTCATGCACATTCAGGCTAATCAGCATAATAATTAGATTATAATGTGTGCACACAAGCATGTATTAAAAACCTTATCTCAAAATTGTTGGTTGGCGGTGGTGGGAAAGTTTTTCTTAGATTATTTTTGCAAGATGGAGGTGATATTTTTTCCCTTTTTCTTTTTGATAATTTTTTCTAGCCTTTTTCTTTCCCTTTTTGAGATGGATGTGATGTTCACGTGATGCGAGAAAGTTTTTTTTTAGTTTTGAGATGAAAGTGAGGCTGTTTTTCTTTTTTCTTTAAGACAGAGAAACGGGCGCACAACTTCCTCTCAAGCGGCCCGCAATGGCGGGCCCCAACCACTAGTTTCATAGAAACGAAACCAGCATGTGAGGATCAGAGTTACCTGAAGTTGAAATCATACAGAAATGAAATTCCAGACTGTGAAACAGGCGATTTATGCACTCGATTTCGGCGGTTCTCGGCACACACAGAGACGCTTATAGGAGGCCAACCGGGACACAGCAGCTAGGGTTTTAATCCAGTACAAAAAAATTATGGCTTATCGCCCCAGCAGTGGCTTTTATAGCCATTACAGGGGAAAGAAAGTAAGCTAAAAGCACAAAGTAAACAATGCCCATTGTCGGATTTCAAACAGCGACCCGAGAGAGGATAGGAGCCGTCTGATCAGAGATCAACGTCGAACACGACATCACCCTGGCGCGAAGCTGTATGGTTCATTATAGACGGTTGGATAGGAGATCGGCGGAGGAGGCCACGCATAACCTGACGAAACGGCACGCGCGACTTAGCTGAAGTTTTCGACACTTGCAGGGACAAGATTCAGAGATCTTCACACAGCATCATCACAGTTACTCGTTTACAAGGCGGCGCACGGCAGATCTGTTGGTCTCCACTCGCATTACTTTTCATATCGTGAGATCACGGTGGTGAAACGTAGTGTATAGAAAAATGTATAGATCTCATCGGAGGCCCCAGCAATGAGTTAGGAGCATAAGCAAAATTAATTTGTTTGGGATTTTCCAGGAGCAGTCGTAACGATGCGCTTACACATCATGTAAAGACCTCCTCTCCCCATTTGGGCTTAAAATATAAGGCCTGCTGGGAACCCACCAAACAATGAGATACTCTGTTCGCTGGTCTCCTATCACCTTCCCAGAAGATTGATAGCTCTGTAATTCCAATATAACGTCATTAGATATTCAGCAACATCACATGCAGAATGTGGCACATCTAGGACTAGGAGCACTGCCAATGCCACGCTCGATTCATTCCTCGGCGGCATGAAAAAACCGGAAGAGATCAGGAAGGCGGCAAGCGTGTCCCTCTCCCTCGCCATCCTGCAGAATTCCCGTCTTTCGGTAGTATTCGATGCTATCCAGGAGCGTCTCCTCCAATCCCCTTGGCTTCCAGCCCAGATTCTTCAGTTTTGCAGACGAGATTGGGGTGATAGGAGAGTTATGATCCACCTCAGCCTTGCTGCAGAAATCAAAGAGAGCTGTTCAAACCATGTAAACAAGCTTGATACCCACCAGTTCCATCAAACCCTGCAGAAATCATGGATGCCACGCTCGATTTTTTTGCTGAACCGCTCTCTTTGACAAGAGAAGATACCCACCAGTTTACGTAATTATAGTCGGGGTACGTCTTCTTTAGCAACTCCAGAATGGATTTTGTTGTAATGTAATTTGGTGCGCTGATATATCTCCCGGATGATTCTGGTTTCTCGTATACCAGAAGCAAAGCATCGGCCACATCACGGACGTCGACTACGTGCCACAGCATGTCGTTCATCGCATTAGGACCTCCTGCAGTGATATTGACAGAATTTCAGCAGCCACAACAAAATTGTCACAATTGTTTCAAATGACTGCATAGGAAACTGTGCCACAAGAATAGAATCCTTCAAAATTCTTCCAACATTCCGATTCGGAGGGCTTGGCAAGTGGTCAATGAATTTTGCACACCCAAAGACATGGCATGCTCGTCAGGTAAGTAATACAGCTACCAACAACAAAGTAATATAATGGACAAGAACAGGAAATAACGAGTCAACCTTTTAGAACATAGACGAGAAGTTCGCTGCTGGTGTTGACAACAGGCTGTAGTTGTGGGCCAAAAACAATACAAGGGCATATTGTAACAACATTGAGCCCATTCTTTTCTGCATATTCCCAAGCCGTCTCTTCAGCGACAGTTTTAGCAAGACAGTACCAGAGCTGCCAACAGAAGTTGTAAAGGGTTTTAATTAGTCCTCGCACGGAGCAACAGTTTGTAGTTTGAAGAAATGAACATGCCATGGACCAGCAAAGAAAATTGACATGCCAAATTTTATTATGTAAGAAACCATAATATACTCTTGCGTAATAGGCCACTTTTATCACATTGTACGTTGCGATTGGTTCTTATCAGTTCTAACATAAAACATTACTAACCCCATGTTGTGCGCACACTTTTTTGTCCGACCAGCAACTCTCATCCTTGGGTTTACCCTGAGGCCAGCTGGGGTTAAAATGAACAGAAGAAGTGGATGACACCACCACGACTTTCTGAACCTTCATAGATGAACAAACTTCAAGAATACTTTCGGTGCCCTTCACAGCAGGCACCATCACTTCTGACTGCACAGTTAAATTCAGCACAAGATTAGAAACAGACCATGAGGATTGTACAATTCCAATAACAACTTGTAATCGTCGTCTCAACAGCAGCAAGTACTCTAGAAAATGAGCACGCTTCTTAGAAGAATCAGATAAATACATAAGTGGAGGTATATAGATGGTAAATTAATCTCTGCGTCGACTGGTAAAAAGAAGAACAGAAAGCCAAAATTCAGTTGAAGAATTCCCTAATGCTGCACCGTGAATTGGTAATGATAATTTTTGGAAGGGAACTTTGTACCTAACATCCCCCAAAAACAGATCGGATCCCCCGACCTCTCTCCCCCGAGGCGGCGGCGCCGCGCCGCCCCCGGGGAGTCCCCGTCCACGCCGCCCTCAGCCCTCCCCCTCCATCGCCTCCCACTACCGCCGCCGTCGCTGAGGACGCCGCGGGGCGAAGCCCCTGTGGTGAGGCGGCGGCGGCGGCGCAGTCCTCGGCCGGCGGTAACGCATGGGGGCAGCGGCGTCCATCTCCCTCCTCCTCCAACGACAGTGCGCAGCGGGGTGGCGGTGGCCAGGAGATCTCCGGCGGCCGTCGGCGGATGAGGTCTTGGCTGCGATGAGATCTGATCTGGGCCCGAGGGGTTTAGATCGAGATCCACTGCGGCTGCACCTTGTCTCGACAACGGCAAGAGGAGATCCCCCCTGGGTCATCTTCGCGGCACGAGGACGTCTGGGTCTCTTGGCCCAGGCATGGTGGTCGTGGCTGCCTTCTCCACCGAAGGCGGTTGGCCAGGCTGGTAGTGACGGATCTTGGATCCCACTATTAGCACCGGCGGCGAGTTGGGGAGACATAGTCGCCGGTGAAAACCGAGCCGACTCCGGTCATGGCGGGCGATGGCGGCGTCTACGTCGTTACCTTGATGAAGGCATCGTCAAGCAACTATCGTCAACCTGCTCGTGCCGCTCCGGGAGAAATCCTAAGATCACCGGATCGGACGATGGCGGCGCTGCGGTGTCGTGTTCCCTCTTGGGGGCATCGTTTGTGGAGCGGCGCCGGATGGAAGAGGCATGAGGTGGTGTGGCGTGCCTTCTCTCGCGTCGACGACGGCGGGTCTCGGCGGCATGGAGCAGCGGGGTCTCGGCGCTGGACGTGGCGTGATGGCCTCGCGCAGGGCGGTGGCGTTGTTTGGCTCCATGGTGGCGTCGACAGCTGACCTGGCAAGGTCTTTGCGTCAGTACCTGCTCTGAAGATGGTTAGGTGGATGACGGCGGCGGTAGCCTCGGTGAGTGCGCCGGACCGGTGTGTGACCCATTCTCGGTATGTGGCTGGGATGGGGCATCCGGCTTTAGATGTTAGGTTTTGGTGCGATGTCTGTTTGGTATTAGGCTCGGACATTCGACACCCCTGCATCAAGGGGATAGGAGTAGCGACAGGTGTCGCCTAGATGGTGGCTTCAGGTTTACTGATGTAATACTTTGTAAGGTCTCTGAGAATAATTAATAAAATGGCTGCATGCATCGCCCAGATGCAGAGGCCGGAGGTAATCCTCCTTTTCTAAAAAAAAAAAAGTGTACTAGCCTCGGGATCGACGATCTTTTCCGCGGGGACGGGGGAGGCGACATGGAAGACGCCCTCGCACCCCTCGACGGCGGCGGCCAGCGCGGCGCGGTCCAGCACGTCTGCCTTGAACAGCCGCAGGTTCTCCGCCGCCCCGTCCAGCCGCATCAGATGCGCGTTCTTGGAATCACCTGAACCAAAACACTCGAACATCAACTGGCGAGGTGGGAACAGGACGGAGAAGAGAGGCGACGACGCCGGAGAACGATATCAGACGCGGCGTACTTACTGGGGTCGCGGACGGTGGCGTGGACGGCGTAGCCCCGGGAGAGGAGCAGCTTGACGAGCCACGAGGCGATGAACCCGCCGCCGCCGGTCACGCACACGCGCCGCGGCGGTGCCATCCTCCTCGTCCTTCACCTACGGGATGGCTTGCTGCTGCGTCGCCGGCTCTGTTTGTCTCCGTCACAGCCTTTGCCGGCTTGACGCTCTGTCCACCCACTTGCCGGCCGGTGGACTCACTCCACGGCGCAAACCGACGTCAAAAGATTATGCCGAGACCTAACAGAGACAACTCGCGACCAGGGTAGAGACGACGAGCGAGCGAGCAGATTGGGTGCCGTGCCGTCCGCCTTGGAATCACCGCACCGCGCGCTTTCGTCGCCGGCTGATTGGTGCCAAAACGCCTCGGGTGCGTTTCTGATGTAGCCATGCACTACGCACGTCCTCGTGCACGCACATCGTGTGTGGTCCTATTATTATGCTAGATACATCACGCCTCTGTAGCAGCTACTCTCTCTGTTCCTAAATATAAGTTTTTTTTTAAGATTTCACTACGGATTAAATACAGAACAAAATGAGTTATACTGGTATAATATGTAGACTCCTCCGTTTGCTAGGTATAACTCCCTCCGCGCCAGGTTCCTAAATACAGTACAAGTCTTTTTAGAGATTCCACTACAAACTACGTATGGATGTATATAAGAACAGAGGAGTCTACATCTCTGATTTTGTACATGCATTTGCTAAGTATAGTATGCAAGTACGTACTTAGAAGATGGTATATGCTCAAGTATTTAGCAAAACAAAAGAATTAGGAAAACATTTAACATAAGGGTCCGAAGAAGACATGCACATATCAGATAGGCAAATGCAACACTGGTAAGTATAATATGGGATGTCAGTTTTACACTTTTACTAGTGCCTTCTTGGCTTCTTGCTCACCAAATTTTTGAATGTATCTGAACAGATCTTTTTCGGTTTTGACTAGATCCTGGACACAACACAGCAGAAAATCAGGAGATACAATCCTGAACCGAGAAGTTGCGTTGCCAAAACCATTCTAAGATAGGCAAAGAGCAGCTTCACTCTCCGGTCCCCTATCATCTTCCCTAGCAGCTTCACTCGCTGGTCCCCTATCATCTTCCATCAAGATTGAAAGCATCGTCGTCCCAACATATGCTTCCTATTTCCCAGGATATTCAGCAAGTCACAAGCACAATGACATATGTAGAAAGCACCAGGCACTGCCACCCTCCACTCATTCATCGGCAGCTTGAAAATGGCGGAAAATATCAGGAAGGCGGTAGGTCTGTCCCTCCACATCCTGCAGAATTCTTGTCTTTTGGTAGTATTCGATGCTGTCCACAAGCGTCTCCTCCAGTGCCCTCGGCTTCCAGCCCAGATTACTCAATTTTGCCGACGAAATCGGCGTGACAGGAGAGTTTTGATGCCCATCGGCCTTGCTGAAGAAAGCAGAGTGAGAGAGTTATTCAAACCATATAAACAAGCACGGGCGTTCAGGGAAAATGTGTCATTTGATACATACAAGGAACACATGATAAGAGAAGAGGCCCACCATTTTACATAGTTGTGGTCAGGGTACGTCTTCTTTAGCAGCTCCAGCAAAGCCTTTGTGCTAATGTGATTTGGTGCGCAGATATATCTCCCGGATGATTCTGGTTTCTCATATATCAGAAGCAATGCATCAGCCACATCACGGACATCGACTATTTGCAACGGCGTGTCACTCAGTGCATTAGGACCTCCTGTAATAAAATTTTCAGCACTCCCAGCCGTCAACAATACATAGCAAGTAGGTCTCTACCATGCAATTAGGAGGATGAGGTAAAAAATAATTGTGCACAAACAGAAGAAGCAATACAAGACATTATTAAGAGTCATAACATTAGTCAAATCATATTTAAGAACCTTCTTCAATAGCACAAATGAGTTGTGTAGTTCTTACATAAGGGCCTGAAATGGAAATTAAGGGCATTTTGGAGCACAAGATTATAAAATGGAAATGCCAAAAAAAGATTTGTACGTTGTGGCTTCTCGAATCATGAAGCAATAAAGGGAATTTCTATAGAAATTTCACAGGAATTCAAGAAGAGAGAAGGTCGAGAGGAATCTTTCCATAAGGTCTAAGCTCATGGAAGAAATTGGATTCAGTTATTCTATAGATTACTGCATTTTTCCCACCCAAAGACATGAATTTTTTTGTGAGGTAAATTGTGGCCCAAAAAAAATGAAATGACGAGGGCACCTTTTATGACATAGATGAGGAGTTCACTGGTGGTGTTGACAACAGGTTGCAATTGTGGCCCAAAAACAATACAAGGACATAAAGTAACTACATTGAGCTCATTCTTCTCTGCATATTCCCAAGCTGTCTCTTCAGCAACAGTTTTAGCAAGACTATACCAGGCCTGCCAACAGAAATTGTAAAGGTTTGAACTCAGTCCTCACATGTTGCAACCATTTTTAGTTTCTGAGTAATTACCGATGAATGATGAAGTGAACTACTAATATGTTAGGAGTCCACAAAGAAAATCGACATGCTAAATCTTCCGCAAGTATGTTGCGACTGAATTCCATTGTTCTATCACCTCACAGTTCTAATTTCTAACTTTACTAACCTCCTTCTCCACGCATATTTTTCTGTCGGACCAGCAACTCTCGTCTTTGGGTTTACCCTGAGGCCAGTTGGGGTTAGAATGAACAGCAGCAGTGGATGACACCACCACAACCTTCTCAACCTTCAGAGATGAACAAACTTCAAGAATATTTAGGGTGCCCTTCACGGCAGGTGCCATGATTTCTGACTGCAGGGTTATATTTAGCACAACATTAGCAACAGGCCATCAAGAATCTGCATTTTCAAATATTGAGATTTCAACGAGATTCTACAATGCCAGTAAGGCAGTAACAACATTCGCAAAAAAAGAACAGTAAGGCAGTAACAACGAGTAATCGTCTCAACAGCAGTGAGTCGACAAAATCCACTCTTTGTTGAAAAAAAAAGCAGCAGTGACTACACTGGAAAGTGGAAAGTGAGCACCACTCATTCGTTCCAACATCCAAATGCTGATCTAAGCTTCTACTGTACTAGACAACTGTTGCAAATAGTTGCATTGATATCCACAGCAGTGTTAGATTTGCATCCACAACTGAAAGAAGAATAGCAAGCCAAAATACAATCGCAAAAATTTCTGACGGTGCTGCTGCTTTGACGAAGACTCGACGGTGGAACAAAGTATATATGTGAATCATGGAGGTTGTTTAATTTTGTGGAGCAAGTGAATCGACAGATGTGTACTAGCCTCGGGGTCGACGGTCTTATCCGCGGGAACAGGGGAGGCAAGATGGAAGACGCCCTGGCAACCCGCGACGGCGGCGGCGAGCGCGGCGCGGTCGAGCACGTCGGCCTTGAACAAGCTCAGGCTCTCCGCCGCCCCGTCCAGCTGCATCAGATGCGCATTCTTCGGGTCACCTGAAACGGCGTCCTGACATTAATTACCAACCGGCGAAGCAGGCAGCAAGAAGAGAGGAGGAGCAGCCGGATCAGGTGCGCCGTGCTTACTGGGGTCCCGGACGGTGGCGTGGACGGCGTAGCCCCGGGAGAGGAGCAGCTTGACGAGCCACGAGGCGATGTACCCGCCGCCGCCGGTCACGCACACGCGCCGCGGCGGTGCCATCCTCCTCCTCGCTTACGGGCTGGCTCGCAGCTTGCCCGGCTTCCACGACCCGCAAAATAATCAGTCTATGGATTGGACGGAAAAAGTGACCGAACAGAAACCTTAAAAACGTTCTACCCGTACAAAAATTTAAGGGGCACGGTAAAATCCCCTCCGACCCGTCGGTGCCCTATATCACACGGAAGGGACATTTCAGCTCGTGCGCTCCCACATCCCCTCCCGCAGTCGCTCGCCACCGTCGTCGCCGGTCGCCGCCTGCGATTCCGGCCAGCGGAATCGCACCGCCCCGCCTCGGATCCGACGAGCCGAGCCACTGCGACCTCGCCGCCGCCCCGGATCGACCGCCTCCAGCCGCCGGCCGCCCCGGACGCCCGCCCCGGATTCGCCGAACCGCCACCCCGGTGAGCCCCTTTTCCTTCCCCTTGAGCCCCACGGTCGTCGAAATTTCGTTGACGCGAGCTTCGATGCGTTTTTTAGATGGATTCAAGCCCGTGTGAGCAATTTTTGCTTGAGGATTCGTCCTCGTCGGACAACTCGGACGTGGAATCGATGCTCGAGCGTCATCGTCAGCAGATGGTCGTGGCGGTCCTAGCCGTGAAGGACGAGGAGGATCGAAGGCGCAAAAGACGGCGAGGTTCGACCGTAGGCCGTCTTTGCATCCCTCGCAACCGCCATCTCGGAAGTCTGATGTTGATGCAAGACTACTTCGCAGACAATCCAACCTATCCGCCGCACCTCTTCCGGAGGAGGTATCGAATGCGCCGATCACTCTTCATAAACATTGTGCAACCTTGCGAGGCCAATTGCCGGTTTTTTACTCAAAGGAGAAACGCCGCGGGCTTGTTGGGTTTTAGCGTCGATCAAAAAATCTCCGCGGCTATGCGTGTGATTGCATATGGTATTCCGGCTGATTATGCCGACGAGTATCTTCACATTGGCGAAGATACTACAATTGAGTCAGTGCGTAGGTTTGCCAAAGTGATGATCCGCGTCTTTGGTCTTGTCTACCTTCCTGCACCGGCGAGGAAGACACAATAAAGTTGATGGCAACACATGAGAAGCGAGGTTGGCCCGGCATGCTTGGAAGCATTGATTGTATGCATTGGACTTAGAAAAACTGTCCGAAGGCATGGCATGGGCAATTTTGTGGCAAGTCTTGTAAGGCAACAATTGTGCTAGAGGCTGTAGCATCAGAGGATTTATGGATTTGGCATTGTTTTTTTGGTATGTCGGGTACTCTTAATGATATCAATGTGTTGCAACGGTCTCATTTGTTTGCTAGACTTGCTAGTGGTGATGCTCCTGCTTGCAACTTCACGGTGAATGGGCATGAGTATACAAAGGGGTACTATCTTGCAGATGGTATTTACCCCTCTTGGTGTAAATTAGTGAAGAGTATCAAAAAGCCCAAAACCAAAAAGCATATTGAATTTGCAAAGGTGCAAGAGGCTGCCCGAAAAGATATAGAAAGAGCCTTCGGGGTTTTGCAAACTAGATTTGCCATTGTTCGTGGTCCTGCTCGTTTTTGGGACAAGAAAACCCTGAGCAACATCATGACATGGTGTGTCATTCTTCACAACATGATTATCGAAGATGAGAGGGACTTGAACTTGGAGTTCTTATACACAATGTCGGTAGCCGTGTGAAGCCAGCTAGAGATCCTGACCGTATACAAGCATTTCTTCAGACATACCGGCAGATTGAAGATGCAGACACCCACCACCAGCTCCAAGAGGATCACATTGAGCACCATTGGCAGAGGAATGACCAAAGGCATTGAGCACCATTTGGCAAAGGCACCGGCCAATTTTACATTCATTTCATTTAATTCATGTGTGATCGGTATCATTGTTGTATTCGAAACAATTGTTGTAACGAATTATTAGTTTTATTTGGTGACTTGAATAATCATTGTAATTTGGATTCATAATATTCACATTTTATGTTATTTGAGATATGTGTAATTCTGAAATATGTGTTAAAACGGAATACCGTAAAACAGAACTTTTGTACGGTTCCGCTATGCGGGTTCTGTTCGGCTGTAGCCCGCGCGAACTCGCCAAACGCGTTTTCTGCGAACTGTAAACGCGCGATATGGGTCGACGATTTAAGGGGTCTGCTAGAGTTTCTCGAAGAGCAACTCCAACTGGGCGACCCATTTTGTCCGGCACCGTCTGTTTGGGTCGCCGCGGACAAAAGTGAAAGCCCAACGCGTCGATCCATTTCCAAAATGCGTCCGCTTCCCGTACGCGCGGACCCATTTCCGGCCCAATTTTAGGGCGGAACTGCGTCGGCGCGGACGCCGCGCGCGTCCTCTCGGCGTCCGCCCCGTCTCCACGTGGTGGCCGGTCAACCACCGCCCGTGTCCTTATTAATGACGACCGCTCAGCGTGGGCCCATGCGTCAGTGATACGGATCCAACGTATCTATGATTTTTGATTGTTCCATGCTGATATATTATCATTCTAGGATACTTTTTGGGTATTTATTTACCAATTTATATTATTTTTTGAGCACTAACCTAATGACCCAGTGCCCAGTGCCAGCTCCTGTTTTTTGCGTGTTTTTGCCTTTTCAGAGTTACAATACCAAACGGAGTCCAATTGCCACGAAACTTTTTGGTGATTTTTTTGGACTAATACAAGTCCTAGAAGCTTCGGAGGAGGGCCAGGAGATGCACCAGGGGCCCACCACATATCCAACCGCGCCCCTAGGGGGGCGTGGCCAGATATGTGGTGGCCCCTGGAGCGCCCCCCGATGTCGTTCTCTGGCCTATAAATTCACATCTACCCTAAAAACATCAGGAGCGCTCCTGAAACACTTTTTCTGCCGCCGCAAGCCTCTATTTCAACGGGAGACCATCTACACCTCCGTTCCGGCACCCTGCCGGAGGGGAGATCGATCACGGAGGGCCTCTTCATCAACCTTGCTGCCCTCACCATGATGTGTGAGTAGTTCACCGCAGACCTACGGGTCCGTAGGTAGTACCAAGATGGCAATCTCTTTCTCTCTCTCGATCATCAATACAATGTTCATCGCATCTTTGCCTTGATCTATCCGATGTAATCCCTTTGTATGGTGTGTTTGGTGGGATCCGATGAATTGTGAGTTTATGTTCAGATTATTCATGAAAAGTATTTGAGTCAAACCTGATTACTATGATTCTTATTTGCATGATCATCATAGCTTCGTAATGCTCCGATCTATTGAGATAGTTTGGCCAACTAGATTGATATTTCTTTGATGGGAGTGGTGCGTTGTAGTAGGTTCAACCTGACGAGTTTCTATATCCCAGTGACAGAAGGGGACAAGTTGCGTCTTTGTGTTGTTGTTACTAAGGATAAAACGATGAGGTTTATTCATATTAGTTGAGTTTACTTTGTCTACAACATGTCATCGTTCTCCAAGCATTACTCCGTTTGTCATGAACTTAATGCGTTGAGAGGCAAGCATAGAAGCGCTCTTGAAGTGGAGTAATAGTAGTAGGTGCAGGTAGGAGTCGGCCTATTTGCTTATGGACGTGATGCCTATATACACATGATCATTGCCGTGAACATCGCATAATTATTTGCTTTTCTATCAATTGCCCAACAATAATTTGTTTACCCAATGTATGCTTTGCTTATGAGAGATGCCACTAGAGAACTATACGCCCCCCGGGTCTATTCACTTATAAATTCACAAACGCTATCATTACCTTGCTGTTATTTATTACATTTTATTTTATTTTGCACGTTACTATTATCTATAATTATCTACACAACTCACTTGCGTGCAAATAACGAGATTAAGGGGATTGACAACCCTCTTGTCGGCGTTGGGTGCAAGTTGTTTGTTCTTTTGTGTGCAGCCGCTGAAGACGGTTGAGGATTGGTATTCCTATTGGTTCGATAAACCTTGATTTCATAACTAAGGGAAATACTTACCCACTTTGTATTGTGATTACCCGTTCCTCTTCACGGAAAACCCAACGCAGATCACGAGTATCAGGAAGGATTTCTGGCGCCGTTGCCGGGGAATACCATCACCAACTATCAAGTAACTTCGCACAAAATTTCATTCACTTGTTCTTTTTTTATTTGCTATTATATTTAGTTTGTCTCATAAAAATCAAAAATACAAAAATATTTACCTTTGCTAGTTACTAGTTTGCTTCTAGTTTGCTTTACTTGCTAGTTTACTTGTCTTGCTTGTTTTGCTAGTCCGGTCACCATGTCTCAAGATACTACTAAGTTGTGTGATTTCTCAAATACTAATAATAATGATTTTATTAGTACTCCTATACCACCCGCTACTAGTGCAGAGTCATTTGATGTTAATGCTGCATTGCTCAATCTTGTCATGGAGGATCAATTTTCGGGAAATCCTAATGAGGATCCCGCATCACATCTTAATACCTTTGTTGAATTATGTGATATGCAAAAGAAAAAGGATATGTATAATGATATTGTGAAATTAAAATTATTTCCTTTTTCACTAAGAGACAAAGCTAAAGCTTGGTTTTCATCTTTACTTCGTAATAGTATTAGAACGTGGGATAAGTGTAAAGATGCTTTTATTGCCAAGTATTTTCCTCCTGCTAAGATTATCTCCCTTAGAAATCAAATAATGAATTTTAAACAGCAAGATCAAGAACATGTTGCTCAAGCTTGGGAGAGAATGAAATTGATGATACAAAGTTGTCCAACTCATGGCTTAAACTTGTGGATGATTATCCAAAATTTGTATGTTGGACTAAACTTTGTGTCTAGAAATCTTCTAGATTCTGCCGCAGGTGGTACCTTCATGGATGTGACCTTAGGAGAGGCCACAAAACTTCTGGACAACATTATAACAAATTATTCTCAATGGCATATCGAAAGGAGCTCCAACAGGTAAGAAGGTAAATTTTGTTGAAGAAATCGCTACTTTGAGTGAAAAAGTGGATGCTCTTATGAATATGGTTGCTAATAAAAATGCTAGTGTTGATCCCAATGATATGTCTTTGTGTACTTTGATTGAGCAAAATAATGATGCTATTGATGTGAACTTCATCTCGCGAAATAATTTCAACAACAATGCTTATAGAGGAAATTTCAATGCTAGACTGTATCCCGGTAATTCCTATAACAACTATGGAAATTCTTATGGTAATTCATATGTCAATGCTTCTACAAATTCTAATAGGATACCTTCTGATCTGGAGAACAAAATTAAAGAATTTATTAATTCTCAAAAGGTTTTCAACACTACGGTAGAAGAAAAGTTGCATATGATTGATACTTTGGCTAAAAACATGGATAGAATTGCTCGTGATGTTGAAACTCTTAAAAATAAGTCTTTGCCAACCAAGCATGATTTTAATGAGACTATTAAATCTATCCAATTATCTATTAATGAAAGTAAGGAGAGGACCGCTAAGTTAAGAGCTAAGCGAGAATTCTTAGAAAAAGCTCTTCCACCCGGTTTTTACCGGAATCATGATGAAGATCTTAAAATGATTGGTGTTTCTCCTATTGAATATTTGTTTAGATCTCTGAATATAAATGATAAAGGTACTGGAGACGAGTCAACTTTAGTTAAGGAGCGTCCCGTTTGCTTGGAGGGTGATGATTCTAATGCTAAAACTGAAAAAGTGGGTTTGGAGAGGTCAAAACTTTAACTAGTGATGTGTCCACTATCTTGGATTAGAAGGACTTTAATTATGATAAATTCTCTTTGGTAGAATTCATTTCCTTGCTGCAATCCATTATTAGCTCACCCAATGCTTATGAACAAAACAAAGCTTTTACCAAACATATAGTAGAAGCTATGATAAAAGCTTATGATGAGAAACTTGAGCTTGAAATTTCTATTCCTAGAAAATTGCATGATGAATGGGAACCTACTATCAAAATAAAGATGAATAAATATGAATGCAATGCTTCGTGTGACCTTGGTGCTAGTGTTTCAACTATACTCAAACTTTATGTGATGTGTTTGGTCTCACTAATATTGAAGATTGTCCCCTAAACTTGCATCTTGCGGATTCTACCATCAAGAAACCTTTAGGTAGAATTAATGATGTGTTTATTATTGCAAACAAAAATTATGTGCCTGTAGATTTAATTGTGCTTCATAGTGATTGCAATCGTTCTTGTCCCATAATACTTGGAAGGTCATTTTTACGAACTATAGGTGCAATTATTTTTATGAGGGAAACATAAGAGTTAAATTCCCATTAAAGAAAGGGATGGAACATTTCCCTAGGAAGATCATTAAACCACCTTATGAATCAATCATGAGAGCTACCTATGGGTTGAGTGTCAAAGATGGCAATACTTGAAATTATGCATTATGCCTAGCTAGGGGTATAAAACAATAGCGCTTGTTGGGAGGCAACCCAATATGTATCTTTATTTTTATTTTTACTTTCTGTTTTTGTGTGATAACATGATTGTTGCCTCTGTAATGATTGTGTTTTTATGTTTTAATTAGTGTTTGTGCCAAGTAAAGCATTTGGGATGACTCACAAGATAAGTAGAAACGATGCTGAATCTGAAACAGAAACTTTGACTCCAGTGCATGAATTTTCATTTTTTACTGGAGCGTGATAGTGATCTAAAATTTGAACACAGTATTTCTATACAAATTATTTATGTTTTCCTAATTTTTCAGAATTTTTAGAGTTACATAAGTATGGGCTCTTTACAGATTGCTACAGACTGTTCTGTTTTGCTTGCATAGTTTGCTTGTTTTGATTATGCCATGTACTATATCAGGGGGTGTAATCCATGGGGAAGTTAGAATACAGTACCTATTATGCAAAAATGAATTTGAATCAATTTATCACAGTAACTCAAGTATGCAATATTTTTCTTATACTAACGGATCTCACGAAGTTTTGTTGAGTTTTGTGTGATTGAAGTTCAAGTTTTGGGTGTGATCACGATGGACTACGGAATAAGGAGTAGAAAGAGCCCAAGCTTGGTGATGCCCAAGGCACCCCAAGTATAATTCTAAGGAGACTCAAGCGTCTAAGCTTGGGGATTCCCCGGAAGGCATCCCCTCTTTCGTCTCAATCCATCGGTATGTCACTTGGAGTTATATGTTTATCATCACATGATATGTGTTTTGTTTGGAGCGTCATTTGCTTTTGTTTGCTTTTACTTTCAGTTTGTCACAATCATCATTTGCTGGAAACACCTATTTAATAGGGACACACCTTCATGATAATTTTCTAGAATACTCTATGTGCATCACTTATATCTTTTGAGCTAGACAGTTGCTCTAGTACTTCACTTATATCTTTTTTAGCACGGTGGCGTGTAGATTTTATAGAAATAATATGCTCTCGTTCTTCACTTATATTTTTTTACAACTGAGTAATTGTGACGATAATTTGCATGGGTCATAAGACTAGTCCAAGAATATTAGGTATTCAATGAATGATAATCAAAACCATCGTGTAGCACATATAGAGAAGTTGTGAGTTAATGACATTGATGTGGTAATATGAAAAAGGTGAAGAGAATTCCTTATTTGGCCCTTTCTTAAAATTTACCTCCCTATTTGGCCCAAAATAAAAATTTCTTCCCTATTTGACACCTAAAGTAAAATTTGTTCCTTATATGACATTTCCGTCCATTTTAGATACTAACGGTGTTAAATGTGTGGTGAAAAGACCATTTTGCCCCTACATGCAAAGCCAGCCTCAAACAAGTACACAGATAGCTTGATTTATTCTTGTACGCACTTGATTAATTTTCTAGCAGTGCCACACGCACGTACACGTGAACGCCTTGGCTAGCTTCAACTGGATCGATTAGATCGATTGTGTGTCGATAGAATCGCATGGTTTTCTCTGCATGCCTCTCAGTCCGGGGAAACATCTGTTCTTTGGCCATGCGTCCAGCCTCGAAGGCGTCGTGGCTGTAGATGTCGACTCTGTGGTATGTTCATGGCCTCACTCCCGAGCTCGGACGTCAGTGTGCTACGTGACTACCGCTGGCTCATATTTAATCGTCAGTGTGCTAAAATGGATAGAAGTGTCATATAAGGAACAAAATTTACTTTAGGAGTTAAATAGGGAAGAAAAAATATTTTAGGCCAAATAAGGAAGCAAATTTTAAGAAAGGGCCAAATAAGGAATTCTCTAGGTGTGAGTCCAAAATTGTTGATTCATAGAAGTGTCGAGATTAAGAGGTGTTAACTTGTTATTCATTTAAAAATTAAAGAGGCATGGTGATTATGTGTGAGCATTTATATTCCTCGTTGAAATCCTAGTGTTTTTTTAGTCGGAGGTGCACGATGGTTAACTCCTATCAACCTCCTCACTCGGGGCATGCGAGGAGTACTTTGATTTGTGATAAAACTAATAAACTTTGCAATAAGTATGTGAGTTCTTTATGACTAATGTGACACCATGGACATACGCATCTTCACCTTCTCATATTTGCTAGCCTCTTCGGTACCGTGCATAGCCCATTCTCACCTCGAGGACTGGTGCAAATATTCGCCGGTGCATCCAAACCCCGTGACATGATACGCTCTGTTGCACATAAGCCTCATTATATCTTCCTTAAAACAGCCACCATACCTACCTATTATGGCATTTCCATAGCCATTCTGAGATATATTGCAATGCAAATTCCATCGTCACTTCATATGACTAGTTCGATCATCATCATAATGCTTTGCATGATCGTATAGAGCTGACATAGTATTTGTGGCAAAGCCACCGTTCTTCATATGTTGGATACATGTCACGCTAGATCATTGCATATCCTGGTACACTGCCAGAGGCATTCATACAGAGTCATATCTTCCTACCAGTTCTTCATGTTGAGTTGTAAGTAAATAAAAGTGTGATGATCATCATTAATTATTAGAGCATTGTCCTAGTGAAGAAAGGATGATGGAGACTATGATTCTCTCACAAGTCGGGATGAGACTCCGGACGAAAAATGAAATAAAAATGGGGGAGGGCAAATGAGCCCACCATATAAAAAATAGAAAATGGGGGAGGCAAAAATAAAAAAAGAGAAACGCCCACCATAAAAAAAATAAGAGAAAAGAGAGAAGGGACTTTGCTACTATCCTTTACCACACTTGTGCCTCAGAGTGGCACCATGTTCTTCATATAGAGAGTCTCCTATGTTGACACTTCCATATGCTAGTGGGAATTACCTTTTCATATAATAAACTTGGCTTGTATATTCCTATGACGGGCTTCCTCAAATGCCCGAGGTCTTCATGAGCAAGCAAGTTCGATGCACACCCCACTTAGCTTCAGTTGAGCTTTCATACACTTCTAGCTCTAGTGCATCATTTGCATGGCAATTCCTACTCCTCGCATTGATATTTATCGATGAGCATCTCCATAGCTCGTTGGTACGCCTAGTTGATGCGAGACTATCTTCTCCACTTTTTACCCCTTTGATACCTACCACCATATTCTATTCCACCTATATGCTATGTCCAATGGTTCACGATCATGTATTGTGTGAAGAATAAAAAGTTGATGCATATTGAAAAAGTACGATCCAATTGCCTGACTTGGACACCGTGGTGCTTAACATTTGTATCTATGTGGTGAAGACGGAGTCATGCCTTGCTAATATAATAAGATGAATAGGGGTAAAACATTGTTTTAGGATCGTATACTTATACTTATAAATATTACTATGTTGATGTTTGTTAATTCAGCATTTCTCAACGATCATACATACCAAAGATTACATAATGGGTAGCATGTCAAATCAAAAATTCTGTTTTTATCATTTACCTACTCGAGGACGAGCAGGAATTAATCTTGGGGATGCTAATACGTCTCCAACGTATCTATAATTTTCTATTGTTCCATGCTGATATATTCTCATTCTAGGATACTTTTTCGGTATTTATTTACCAATTTATAATATTTTTTGAGCACTAACCTATTGACCCAGTGCCCAGTGCCAGTTCCTGTTTTCTGCGTGTTTTTGCATTTTTAGAGTTACAATACCAAACAGAGTCCAATTGCCACAAAACTTGTTGGTGATTTTTTCTGACCAATACAAGACCTAGAAGCTTCGGAGGAGGGCCAGGAGATGCACCAGGGGCCCACCACATATCCAACCGCGCCCCCTAGGGGTGGGCACCGCCAGATATGTGGTGGCCCCCTGGAGCGTCCCCCGACGTCGTTCTCTGGCCTATAAATTCATATCTACCCAAAAAACATCAGGAGCGCTCCCGAATTTTTTTTCCTCCGCCACAAGCCTCTGTTCCGACGGGAGGCCATCTACACCTCCCTTCCGGCACCCTGCCGGAGGAGAGATCGATCACGGAGGGCCTCTTCAGTAACCTTGCTACCCTCACCATGATGTGTGAGTAGTTCACCGCAGACCTACGGGTCCGTAGGTAGTACCTAGATGGCAATCTCTCTCTCTCCCTCTCTCTCGATCTTCAATACAATGTTCATCGCATCTTTGCCTTGATCTATCCGATGTAATCCCTTTGTATGGTGTGTTTGTTGGGATCCGATGAATTGTGAGTTTATGTTCAGATTATTCACGAAAAGTATTTGGTCAAACCTGGTTACTATGATTCTTACTTGCATGATCATCATAGCTTTGTAATGCTCTCCGATCTATTGATATAGTTTGGCCAACTAGATTGATATTTCTTCGGTGGGAGTGGTGCATTGTAGTAGGTTCAACCTGACGAGTTTCTATATCCCAGTGACAGAAGGGGACAAGTTGCGTCTTTGTGTTGTTGCTACTTGATACGTCTCCATCGTATCTACTTTTCCAAACTCTTTTGCCCTTGTTTCGGACTCTAATTTGCATGATTTGAGTGGAACTAACCCGGACTGACGCTGTTTTCAGCAGAATTGCCTTGGTGTTATTTTTGTGCAGAAATAAAAGTTCTCGGATTGACCTGGAAATTTATGGAGAATATTTTTGGAATTAATAAAAAATACCGGCGAAATAATCAACCGGAGGGGGGCCACCCATTGGTCACGAGCCAGGGGGGCGCCCCCCCCCCTAGGGCGCGCCCCCTGTCTTGTGGGCCCCCAGGAGCTCCTCCGACCTCAAGTCCAACTCCATATAAACCTATTCGGGGAGAAAAAAATCAGGGAGAAGAGTTCATCCCGTTTCACGATACGGAGCCGCCGCCACCTCCTGTTCTTCCTCGGGAGGGCAGATCTGGGGTCCGTTTTGGGCTCCGGAGAGGGGAAATCGACGCCGTTGTCATCACCAACCATCCTTCATCACCAATTTCATGATCCTCTCTGCCGTTCATGATTAATTCCATCGTAGGCTTGCTGGACGGTGATGGGTTGGATGAGATTTACCATGTAATCGAGTTAGTTTTGTTAGGGTTTGATCCCTAGTATCCACTATGTTATGAGATTGATGTTGCTATGACTTTGCTATGCTTAATGCTTGTCACTAGGGCCCGAGTGCCATGATTTCAGATCTGAACCTATTATGTTTTCATGAATATATATGTGTTCTTGATCCTATCTTGCAAGTTGTAGACACCTATTACGAGTTATGATCCGCATCCCCCAGGGTGACAATAACTGGGATTCTTTCCGGTGATTACCGTAGTTTGAGGAGTTCATGTATTCACTAAGTGCTAATGCTTTGGTCCGGTTCTCTATTAAAAGGAGGCCTTAATATCCCTTAGTTTCCATTAGGACCCCACTGCCATGGGAGGGTAGGACAAAAGATGTCATGCAAGTTCTTTTCCATAAGCACGTATGACTATATATGGAATACATGCCTACATTACATTGATGAATTGGAGCTAGTTCTGTGTCACCCTATGTTATAACCTTTGCATGATGAATGCCATCCGACATAATTATCCATCACTGATCCATTGCCTACGAGCTTTTCACATATTGATCTTTGCTAAGTTACTTTTACGTTGCTACTGTTACAATCACTACAAAACCGCTACTGTTACTTTTGCTACCGTCACCGTTACTTCCATACTACTTTGCTACTAAATACCTTGCTGCAGATATTAAGTCTTTCAGGTGTGGTTGAATTGACAACTCAGCTGCTAATACTCGAGAATATTCTTTGGCTCCCCTTGTGTCGAAATCAATAAATTTGGGTTGAATACTCTACCCTCAAAAACTGTTGCGATCCCCTATACTTGTGGGTTATCAAGACCTTTTCTGGCGCCGTTGCCGGGGAAGCATAGCTCTATTCTTTGAGTCACTTGGGATTTATATCTGTTGATCACTATGAAGAATCTGAAAGATGCTAAAACCAAGATCTATCCCTCAACTACGAGGAGAGGTAAGGAACTCCCATCTAGCTCTGCACTTGATTCACCTTCTGTTATGAGTAAATTTGCGACACCACCACCTGCTATTGATTATGATATGTCGCAAGTAATTGATGATGCCACCTCTTCTATGCATGATGCTTATGATGATACTTTGCTTGATAATACTGTGCCACTCGGTGAATTTCTTGATGAACAAATTGCTAGAGTTAATGCTAAAACTGATGATATTTCTGAAACTGATGAAATTATTGAAACTGAACACTATGAGACACCTGTTAGACCTAGCTCTCCGAGATATGAATTGCCTAATATACCTAAGGGTTATGTTATGGAGGGAGAGGTTGCTAGGGACTTTCTTGCTTGTAAGGATAGAGATGATCTTAAGAAGTTGCTATGCAAATGGAAGGAAAAATCTTTGAATGCTAGAATGCAATATGATCCTAAGTTTTCTACGTCACCTATCTTTGTTACTGATAAGGATTATGAATTCTCTGTTGATCCTGAATTAATTACTTTGGTTGAATCTGATCCTTTCCATGGTTATGAATCTGAAACTGTCGTGGCACATCTTACTAAATTGAATGATATAGCCACCCTATTTACTCATGAGGAAAAAATTCGTTATTACTATATTCTTAAGTTGTTTCCTTTCTCATTAAAGGGTGATGCTAAGATATGGTTTAATTCTCTTGCTCCTGGTTGTGTGCGTAGTCCCCATGATATGATATATTACTTCTCTGAAAAATATTTTCCCGCCCATAAGAAACAAGCTGCCTTGCAGGAAATATTTAACTTTGTGCAAATTGAAGAAGAGAGTCTCCCACAAGCTTGGGGGAGGCTTCTCCAATTACTTAATGCTTTGCCTGATAATCCTCTCAAGAAAAACGAAATACTTGATATCTTTTATAATGGACTAACCGATGCTTCTAGGGACCACCTAGATAGTTGTGCTGGTTGTGTTTTCAGGGAATGAACTGTTGAACAAGCTGAACTACTATTGAATAATATATTGAGCAATGATAATGATTGGACTATTCCCGAACCACCTCCAAAGCCAACTCCGAAGAAAAGAGGTATTCTATTTCTCAGTCCTGAAGATATGCAAGAGGCAAAGAAATCTATGAAATAAAAAGGTATTAAAGCTGAAGATGTTAAGAATATACCACTTATTGAAGAAATACATGGTCTTGATACCCCGACACAGGTAGTAGAGGTAAATTTTCTTCGTAGATTTGATGAAGGTGATATTCCCTATAATAAGTCTGCTAGCCAATGCTTGGATGAGTTTGATAACTTTATTGTTAAGCAAGAAATTTTCAATGCTTATGTTAGTAAACAATTCAAACATAATGCTTACATGCTCGATTGCTTAGGTGATTATATGAGTAGAACTATCAATGATCTTAAGCTTATTAGTAAACATGCTTCCATGGTAACTACTCAAGTAGAACAAGTACTTAAGGCACAAAATGATTTGCTTAATGAGATGAATGGTAAGAACAATGATCATTCTGTTAGAGTTGTGACTAGAGGTGATAAAATGACTCAGGAACCTTTGTATCCTGAGGGCCATCCTAAGAGAATTGAGCAAGATTCTCAGAGATTTAATACTGATGCACCTAGTCATTCTAGTAATAAAAGGAAAAAGAATGATGATAGGACTTTGCATGCTGCTAGTGAACCTGTTATAGATGCACATGAAAACCCAAATTATATTTCTATTTCTGATGCTGAGACACAATCTGGTAATGAACATGAGCCTAGTGATAATATTAATGATGATGTTCATGGTGATGCTCAACCTAGTAATGATAATGATGTGGAGATTGAACCTGCCGTTGATCTTGATAACCCACAACCTAAGAATAAAAGATATGATAAAAGAGACTTTGTTGCTAGGAAGCATGGTAAAGAAAGAGAACCTTGGGTTCAGAAACTCATGCCCTTTCCTCCTAAGCCATCCAAGAAAAAGGATGATGAGGACTTTGAGCGCTTTGTTGAAATGCTTAGACCTGTCTTTTTGCGTATGCGCTTGACTGATATTCTGAAAATGTCTCCTTATGCTAAGTATATGAAAGATATTGCGACAAATAAAAGAAAGATACCGGAAGCTGAGATTTCCACCATGCTTGCTAATTATACCTTTAAGGGTGGAATACCAAAGAAACTAGGAGATCCCGGAGTACCTACTATACCATGCTCTATTAAAAGAAATATGTTAAAACTGCTTTATGTGACCTTGGAGCTGGTGTTAGTGTTATGCCTTTCTCTTTGTATCGTAGACTTGATTTGAATAAGTTGACACCTACTGAAATCTCTTTGCAAATGGCTGATAAATCAGCTGCTTTACCCATCGGTATTTGTGAGGATGTGCCTGTCGTAGTTGCAAATGTTACTATCCTAACGGACTTTGTTATTCTTGATATTCTCGAGGACGACGGTATGTCGATCATCCTTGGTAGACCTTTTTTGAATACTGCAGGGGTTGTTATTGATTGCAACAAAGGCAATGCCACTTTTCATGTTAATGGTAATGAGCATACGGTACACTTTCCGAAGAAACAACCTCAAGTTCATAGTATCAACTCCATTGAAAAAATTTCAATGATTATTATTGGAGATTTTGAATTCCCTCTCCCTACTGCCAAAAAGAAATATCATATACTTATTGTTGGGGACATGCATATCCCCATTGAGGTAACCTAGTGTTATTCGAAAATTCTCCGGTTCCGTGTCATTCGAATAAAGTTTGTCAATAAGACTTGATCAACCTTATTGATGGATTCATTTTGATGAGCATGAGATGGATGAATTTAGGAGGCACAACCTTCTGTACTCAACTTTTACTTTCTGTTATTTAGATTAAATAAAGCAAAAATACTATTATACTTCTGTTTTCTGATTTATCTGTGCAATAAAAAATGACCTGAAAATAAAAGTTCTCCAAATGCCCTGAAAATGTAGTATGATTTTTTCTAGAATATTTTAGAATTTCTAGCACTGAGAACACATCAGGGGGCTGCACCAGTGGGCCACAAGCCTGCAGGGCGCGCCCACCCCCCTGGGCGCGCACCCTGGCTTGTGGGTCCCACATAGGCCCCCCTCACTTATTCCAACACCCTTCCACTTCGTCTTCCTCCATAAAAAATCCCACCATTGCTCAAACCCGTGTTCTAGCTCATTTTGCTGCCATTTTCGATCTCCTTGTGCAAAGCTCCATTTGCAAAACTGTTTTGGGGGGATTGTTCTTCGGTATGTGACTCCTCCAATGGTCCAATTAGTTTTTGTTCTAGTGCTTTATATATTGCAAATTTTTGCTGCTGTGGTGACCTTGTTCTTGAGCTTGCATGTCAAATTTGTATGGTCCCAAGTAGTGTTGATGCATGATATAGCCTCTAGGCACTTGTGGGAGTAGTTGCTATAAGTTTTGGTGAGTTTTGTTCACCTTTATTTTGAGTCACTAAAAATTTCAAAAAAATTTCAGAGAAAGAAATGATGAGGAGATTGTTAAGGGGCTCTTCAAGGCGGGGTTCTGAAGAAGATGAAAATGAGGTGAAAAAGAAGTCCAAATACAATCTTCCTCGCATCGCGGAGGTTCGGCCATGTGAATGGCCAAGTGATGCATTCTTGAGGGAGGCCGGAATATATGAAGATTTCTATTATTTGGCAGAGAATGCAGGCATCACCGACTTCCTCAACGATAAGTGTGACCAGTACCTCCTACTCACTAATATCTTCGTGCAAAACTTTCACTTTTATCCTAGGAAGAATCCTCCCATGGTAGAGTTTTACTTATATGATGTGCCTAAGGAGATGAAGCTTTACGATTTTTGCAATGTTTGCAAAATACCTTATGAGGGCAGCATCAGTGAACCACGTCCTAGAGACATGGAGGAATTTATTGCCGCAACCACTGTGGGGGAAGAGAGAGGGGTGTCAAAGGCAAGAGCAGCTAGTTTACATTTTCCTGTTCTACGCTATTATTCATTATTTGTGGGGAGATGTTTAGTTGGTCGTGGGGAGAGTGGAGGCCTTAGTGCTCCCGACCTCGCCATTCTGTGCCACGCTTTACTTGCTGATAGAACTTTTAATCTGGGCACTATGGTGGCCCAACGGTTGAACTTATACGTTCGAAGGGCCCCATATTCGGAGGTATCTATGCATCCTGTCTAGCCAAACACTTTAAGATACCCATTAGGCTTGACGAGGAAGAGGAAATGCTGCTACCCACGAGATATTTAGACTATGACAGTATGGTAGCATTATTTTATTAGGAAGGATAATGATAGGAGGTTGCTTTACAACTTAGTATTTAGTCAGGGTACTTGTGAGATTATTGCTCTGCCTGCTTCTTCTTTGTTCGATATCCATTCAGGCAGGTACACTATTATGCCCGAGGACATCTACAGATATTGGGGTCTGTCGCAACCCCCAGCACCTGAGCTGGCACCAGCCCTTGATCCGTATCAGGATCCAGTTTTTCCGTGGGAGCCACAGGAGCTCGCCAACCAGTGGAACCCTCAGTATCCTCCGGAGTATCCAGGTGAGGGTTATTTTCAGCCGTGGCCCTAGACCAACTTAGGCCAAAATCCTAAGCTTGGGGGAGTACGTATTTCTCACCGACATTACATTCATGTTCACACACTCATCTTAGTAGTCGGTGCTTATACTTTTTGATTGTACCATCCATGGCATTTTATTTCTTCTTTTCGCTTTCTTCTTGTGTGCTTAATTAAACTTGAGAAAATCCAAAAAAAAATTAGTTCTAGCTTTACCTTTTAGTTTGTTTAGCTGTATCATTAAAAGAAAACCCAAAAAGATTACTCGTTCTTCTTTTGCTTGTTGGGAGCTTTCTCGTGTAAATAGTTTTTCTCGTTCTTGTTTTGAAATTTCTTTTCTTTGGGTCGAGAGGAGAATACCACGATGAAAATGTTGAGTGGCTCTCATATGCATTGTTGTTTATCTTACAGAGAGCCCATATTACCTTGCCTTCTCCTTTGAAATAATTGTTTGCAGATTCCAGCTTAGTCCAATGCACGTGCACTCTTATTATTATTCACACCATTCGGTCATGCAAGTGAAAGGCAATAATGACGATATATGATGAAGTGATTGAGATGGAGAAAAGCTGGTATGAACTCGACCTATTTTGTTTTTGTAAATATGATTAGTTCATCGTTCTGGATTCAGCTCATTATGGATGAAACATGTTTGCAATGACAATTAGAGATTATAGTTACTCATGCCATGCTTAATTAGCTAAGAGTGTATAATGGTTTGTCTTGAGTGCCAACATGCATTTTAAAATGGTTGTGATGCGGTATGATAGAATGGTATCCTCCTCTGAATGATTCAAGTGGCTTGACTTGGCACATGTTCACGCATGTAGTTGAAACAAAATCAACATAGCCTCCACGATGTTTATGTTCATGGTGATTTATATCCTACTCATGCTTGCATTCAATGTTGGTTAATCTCAATGCATATTATGACTGTTGTCGCTCTCTAGTTGGTTGCTTCCCAGTCTCTTGCTAGCCTTCACGTGTACTAAGCGGGAATACTTCTTGTGCATCCATTTCCATAAACCCAAAGTTGTTCCATATGAGTCCACCATACCTACCTATATGCGGAATTTACCTACCGTTCCAAGTAAATTTGCATGTGCCAAACTCTAAACCTTCAAATAATATCCTGTTTTGTATGCCCGAACTGCTCATGTAGTGACTAGGGGCTGTCAGTATCTTCCATGCTAGGTAGGTTATTCTCACGATATGTGTTGATTCACTATCATTCACGAGAAAGTGGCTGGCATTCGGGATGCCCAGTTCCATGCTCAAAAATCAAATCAAAATATAATGAAACAAAACTCCCCCAGGATTGTTGTTTGTATGGACGGTACCCGTGGATTCGGCCCGCCGTGGAGTGTGATTGATTGGTGGAGGGGGAGTAAAAACTTTACTATTCTGTTTGGGAACCACCTATAATGTATCTAGCATGGAAGATACCGAGATCTCTCGTTTGTTATGTTGACAATGAAAGCATACTGCTCAAAATTATTATTCATCCTTATTTTAAAAGCTCGAGCTCTGCTACCTCTGTAAATCAATACTTCCCTCCGCGAAGGGCCTATCTATTTTACTTTACTATTGAGTCATCATCCTCTTATAAAGAGCACCAGTTAGAGAGCACCACCGCCATTTATATGCTTTGTTATTAATTGATATTGAGTATGATTGTGACTGGATCTCTTTTACCATGAATTACAATGTCTAGTCAGTCCTTGTTCTCCAGAGGTGCTCTGCATTTATGTTTTGCGGTCTCAGAAAGGGCTTGCGAGATACCATTATATCATATTGTATCATGATCGTTTTGATAAAATTGTCGTCATCCGAGATTTAATATTATTGCTCGCTAGTTAATTATGCCATTGATATGAGTAAATGTGAGACCTAAATGTTATTGTGAATGTGGTTAGTCTATAATCTTTGCTGAAAATCTGAACATCAGTTAGACATATTTACAACAACAAGATCAAACAGAGTTTGTAAAAGTTTTTCTTTGTCACTTTCAGTTTGTCAACTGAATTGCTTGAGGACAAGCAATGGGTTAATGTGACACCCCCGATTTCGACCGTACGCTAATCAAACACGCAATGCATACGAGCAAGATTATGGACTCACTGATTGATATCACAACACAACACTAGACACAAATTAAAGTCATACAGCTTCATATTACAAGCCAGGGGCCTCGAGGGCTCGAATACAAAGCTCGACAAGCACGAGTCAGCGGAAGCAAATAATATCTGAGTACAGACATAAGTTAAACAAGTTTTGCCTTAAGAAGGCTAGCACAAACATAAGCAGCGGATCGAAAGAGGCGAGGCCTCCTGCCTGGGAACCTCCTAACTACTCCTGAGCGTCGGCACTCTCCACGTAGTAGTAGGCTCCGGCGGTGGTGTAGTAGTCGTCTCCGGCGTACTCCATCTCCTGGGCTCCATCGTCTGAACGCAGAAACGTATCGAGGGGGAAAGAGAAAGCAAAGCAGCGGTGAGTACTCATCCAAAGTACTCGCAAGACAGACATCAGAACTATACTAAGTATGCATCAGTATCAAGGAAAGGGGGTTATATCTGGCCTGACTGCAGAAAGCAAGAATAGGGGGAAGGACTAGTCCTATCGAAGACTAGCATCTTCAGCAATCTTGCAACATTAGAAGAGAGTAGACTGGTATCTCATATATAGTCATATTATTGTAGCAATTTTATTAAGTAACCACGCCCAGAGATTCTTCCTCGACTCCCTACGAGAAAGCAATCTCGGAGCCAACATTCATTTCAAATTTAAAGTCACAATTTTAGTTGTAGTAGGTCAAGGTACAACTCCAAGTCGTCTTGTTACCGTGGACACCGCTATTCGACTAGATAAATTCTTCCCCGCAGGGGTCCACCGCATTTCCAACACGCCTGATCACCTCCGGCCGGACACACTTTCCTGGGTCATGCCCGGCCTCGAGATATCAGCACGTCGTCGCCCCACCTAGGCTCAACGAAGAGGCCAGCCTGCCGGTCTAAATCCTAAGCACAAAGCGGTCATGGGCTCACTTGCCCTCTGCGCTCCTGCACGATGCGTGGGCGGCCGAGGTCAGCCCTAGTACACTCTAGTCCAAGAGCTGCACCGTCCAGGCCACTCGGGCGCGCGCCGCTCCATTGCTGACGTCCGAAGAGCTTCGGCTGATACAACGACGCTGAGTACCCATAACTTCTCCCACGCGATGGTTTGGTGCGTAAAAAGGTCAACGACCCAACTCAGATCAAATACCCAACCCATTAGCATTTTATTAATGCGGGGCAAGCGCGACCCATGAAGTGCGGTCCCGTCGCCCCGTCTCGAGGATGTGTGGCAAGGGCCTCTCCTGCCCGTCCATGCCTCATCATCATCACACCGTGGGTACCCCTCAGGGCCGACCCATCACCAACACGTTTCTGTAACCAGGTCATAGTAACTGTGTGTATAAAACATCAAGACGGAACCTGAGGAATCACCCTCAAAGGGCCCCGCTCGATGAAACCGTCAAGGTGGACTTAGAGGAATCACCCTCGAGGGTCCCACACTTGAGGGGTTGCACGACAGAGTCATCGTCGGGAGTGGTGAATGAGGAATCACCCTCGATAACCACGACCGACTAGCTGCACTACAGAGTTAGCATCATGAGTACTTCACGAGGTGTCACCCTCGGTACCTGATAGTAACTCTGTAGAGTCGTACAACTAAGGGGTGTGCGGTGATGTGAGGGGCATGGCTTGTCGGTCGGTTGATCGAGTCTTCGAGTCTTCGGGTCGTCGAGTCGTCGATGAAGAAGCAGGGGCAACTGGGACTAAGGGGTCACTAGGGATTCACTGATCAACCTATACTAAGCAGTTGATATGATTGCAGGTATAGCAGCAGTGTATCAAAAATAGGCTATGCATCAGAATAGGAGCTAACTAATACAGTAGAAAAATCTAATGCAAGACTGAGAGGGAAAGAAATGGGCGATATCGGAATGCTCAAGGGGGGTTGCTTGCCTTGCTGCTCTGCGGCAATAGGCTGATCATCAACGGTGTAGTCGTACCCGGCAGCACCGTCAGTCTCGGGGTCTACCAGTAAGAAGAGGGGGGAGAAACAATAAATATAAAGCAGACAAATGCATCACGATGCATGACATGGCAATAAGCAGGGCTAGGCATGCACTAACGCTGTATTATACGTCGCAGACGGGTCAGAAGAATATCTGACGATATTTTACGGGTCTCGGGCTACTACCGGACAGACGAAATCGATGGAAAAAGTTCCATGTTCGTTATGATAGGAGCACGTGACAGACGAACGGACTGCGTATTCGGATTCGTCTCGTCGTTGTGAGCAACTTTCATGTATAAAGTATTTTCATGCGAGTTACGGATTATTTAATATTAATTTTTAAAGTTTATTAATATTCTGGAAAGTAAAACAGATTGAATTAAATCGATAAATGCAATTATGACATCAGCATGATGTCATGCTGACATCAGCAGTCAACAGGGGCTGACTGGTCAAACTGACCAGTGGGCCCCACCTGTCAGTGTCACAGTTTAGATTAAGTTTAATTATTATTAATCATAATTAATTAAGGGGGGTGGGTCCCACCTGTCAGTCACTATTTAGATTAATTAATTAAATAGTTTTAATTAATTATCAGAGTGGTTAATTAATATAATTAACCTTTGTTAAGTTAATTAATAACTAATTACTTAATTACTTAATTAAACTAATTATCTACTAATTAATTAATTAATTTACTAATTAATTATTTTTATTTCTTTTTATTTCATTTAAACGTTTTAGGGGGCGTGCCCCCCCCATGTCATAGGGAGTGGGGGGGGTTAGTGGGTGGTTAAACCGCACTAACCGGATCGAGCCGGGGCGATGGCCCGGGACCAACCGGTGGCCACCGGGGCTTGCCGGCGGTGGCCGGAGCTGCGGCGGCGGCCAGAGCCACGGGACACAACGGGGGCGGCAAGGGGGGGTGCGGCGACAGGGCGGCCGGGTGCGAGCGGGGCCGGTAGGCGGGCGGGGCCGCAGCGGCGGCGGCGACGCGCGGCATCGGCGGCTGCTAGCGGGCGCGGCCAGCGGCAGCAAGGGGGGGGGGGAAAGCGGGGGCAGTAGGGCGGGGGCCGCGGTGAGCGCGGCGCATCGGCAAATGGCGACGGGGGGGAGGGCAGGAAGGAGAGGGGAGGAGGGAAGCCCCGGGGGACATCGCGCCGGTAGAGGGGGGGCAGAGGGCGAGAGGGAGGGCGGCGGCCGACGATGGTGGGAGGGGCGCCGGGGTGGACCGGCGAGGAGGACCGGCGGCGAAGAGGTGCGGCGAGGGCGAGGTGGCGCCGGTGGGGAGGAGGACCGGTGGAGGAGGGGCGGCGGCCGGTGGCGGCGTTGGCGCCGGTGCGGGGCGCCGGCGCGGTCTGCGTCGGGCGGCGGCGGCTCGTTCTCCCCCGATCCGATCTGGATCGGGGAGCGGGAGGGGAGGAGTGAGTGGGGGCGACCGGGTGGGGTGTCGGTGCGGGGGGGGGGGAGATGTAGGCGGGGGGTGGGTGGGCTGGTTGGCCAGTTGGGCCGGTCCAGGATGGGCCAAGGCCCAATAGGGGGGGCTTTCTTTTTCCTTTTTCTTTTTTTCTTTTTGTTTGTTTCTTTTTGTTTTTCCTTTTATTAGTTTTCTGTTTTAGTTTTATATTTAATTTAGTATATTTAAACATTCTCAAAAATGTTGATTTCTACCACGCAATTACCTATGTAATATTTGACACACACCGAACATTTTAGTTTTGATAATTGAAAACTTTTATCTTCCGACTTGGTTTTGAATTTCGAGTTCGCACGGGATTGAATTATCGCGAGATTAGTAACAGTAAACGTGGTGACATGGCATCATTAGCGTGGGATTACTGTAGCTTAATTACAGATATTACTGTAGCACAAATCCAGGGCGTCACAATTCTCCCCTACTAAAAAGAATTCTCGTCCCGAGAATTAAGATGTAGAAGGAAAAAGCCCGGGGTATTCTGCACGAAGATGATCTTCGCGTTCCCAAGTGGCTTCGTCTTCAGAATGATTTGCCCACTGCACCTTGAAGAACTTGGTAACCTTCTGATGAGTTCGACGTTAAGTTTCACCAAGAATGCTTACCGGTTGCTCCTTGTAAGAAAGGCCTTGTTGCAGTTCAAGCATATCATGATCCACTGCTCGGATAGGATCCTTGAAGCAGCGACGAAGCTGTGACACATGGAACACATCGTGAACCTGAGAAAGGTTTGGTGGCAGTTCCAATTGATATGCCACTTTACCACGCCTTTCGAGAACAATGAAAGGACCAATATATCGAGGAGCCAGCTTGCCCTTGATCCCGAAACGGTGTGTACCTCTTATTGGCGTGACTCGAAGATAAGGTTTTTCGCCAGGTTGATAGACCATATCTTTGTGATGACGGTCATACTGACTCTTCTGACGAGACCGAGCCGCCTTCAGATTTGCATGAATAATGCGGACTTGATCTTCGGCATGTTGGATAATATCCGGACCGATAAGTGTACGTTCCCCAGTTTCTGACCAATTCAGAGGAGTTCGACACTTACGTCCATATAACACTTCAAAGGGAGCCATCTTCAAGCTAGCTTGATATCTATTGTTGTAGGAGAACTCAGCATACGGGAGAGATTCCTCCCATTTCTTGCCGAAGGAAATGACACAAGCTCGAAGCATGTCTTCGAGAATCTGGTTGACTCTTTCAACCTGTCACTGGGATTGAGGGTGAAAAGCGGTGAGAAATGACAAATGAGTTCCCATAGCTTCCTAGAAACTTGCCCAGAATCTTGAAGTGAATAAACTGCCACGGTCTGAACTAGTCACCAGTGGAATACCGTGGAGTGAAACAACTCTGGACATGTAAAGATCTGCTAGCTGACTAGCAGTAATAGTTTCCTTGACAGCCAGAAAATGTGCAACTTTGGACAGTCGGTCAATGACGACAAGAATAGCATCATTAACTTTCTGCGATTTGGGAAAACCAGTGACGAAGTCCATTTCAACATTGTCCCATTTCCATTCAGGAACCGTAATAGGTTGCAGAGTTCCGGCAGTCCTTTGATGTTCTGCTTTGATCCGACGGCAAATGTCACATTCTGAAACATAGCGTGCAATGTCTTGCTTCATGTTAGACCACCAGAATCTTTGACGAATGTCTTGGTACATCTTGGTACTACCGGGATGAATAGACAGCGGAGTGTTATGTGCTTCCTTCATGACCTCCTGAGTCATATCATTGTTTTTCTCCTTACTCGGTACCACTAGGCGGCCTTTGAAGTACAAAGCGCCATCCTCAGCAATAGTGAAGAATGAGGGTTTACCTTCCGCCAGGTAGCGTTTAATCCTTTCGACTTCATTGTCACACTTCTGGATCCACTTGATGACGACCACTAGATCTGGTTTAGCAACCAAGGTATTAAGAGAACCCTGGGAAACAACGTGGAGGTTCATTTTGTAGGACCCTTCAGGAGGGGGCGCGAGATAACCCTGAGGAACAATATGGAGGTTCAGCTTGCGGAATTCTTCTTGAAGAAGGGGGTGAACCTTGTGAACCTGAAGGTGATTGTAGTATGACTTGCGGCTCAAAGCATCAGCCATTACATTAGCCTTGCCAGGTGTATAAGAAATACCCACATTGTAGTCTGCTATTCGTTCCATCCATCTTTGTTGACGGAGATTCAGATCTGGCTGAGTAAACAAGTACTTCAGACTTTGGTGATCGGTGTAGATCTTGCAACGATTACCAACAAGGTATTGTCGTCACTCTTTCTGTGCATGAATTACTGCAGCAAGTTCAAGGTCATGAACTGGGTAGTTCTCTTCATGAGGACGCAATTGACGAGATGCATAAGCAACCACTCTGCGTTCTTGCAATAGGACACAGCCCATTCCTTGACGTGAAGCATCACAATAGATGACGAAGTCCTTACGAGTATCCGGAGGAGCAAGCACTGGAGCAGACGTTAGTTTGTCCTTAAGTGTCTGGAAGCTCTCCTGACATTTTTTTGTCCACTCGTATTTAACACCTTTGTGAAGCAAATTGGTTAAGGGCTTTGCAATCTTGGAGAAGTTCTCGACGAATCGACGACAATAGCTGGCGAGTCCGAGAAAACTTCTGACTGGCTTGACATTCTTCGGGGGGGGGGGGGAGGTCCAGTCAAGAATAGCCTGAACTCGTTCAGGGTTGACCGCAATACCATCCTTGGAGATCACATGACCAAGGTAGGTTACTTCGTCCATCCAGAACTCACACTTTGAATACTTTGCATAAAGTTGATGTTCTCGAAGCCTCTCCAGTATAAGACGAAGATGTTCAGCATGCTCTTCTTTATTCTTGGAGTAAACCAGGATATCATCCAGATAAATCATGACGAATTTATTGAGGTAGTCCATGAATATATAGTTCATCAGGCGAGAGAAGGTTGCTGGGGCATTGGTTAAGCCGAAGGACATGACGGTGTACTCGTATGAACCATAGCGAGTAACGAATGCAGTCTTGGGAATATCCTCTTCACGTACCCGGATCTGAGGGTAACCCAACCTCAATTCGAGTTTGGGAAACACTGACGAACCAGCAAGTTGATCATACAGATCGTTGATCCGAGGCAGCAGATATTTGTTTCGAATCGTTGCTTGGTTGATGGGACGGTAATCTTGGACCAATCGATTCGTACCATCTTTCTTCTTGACAAAGAGAGAAGGTGCTCCCCAAGCAGAGGAACTTGGACGAATGAACCCTTGACGAAGCGAATCATCGATTTCTTGTTTCAGTTCAAGGTGTTCATGTGGAGGCATCTTATATGGCCGCTTAGCAATAGGGGTGGTGCCTGGCACTAGGTCGATGACAAACTTGACAACCCTTATAGGGGGATCCCTGGAAGTTCTTCCGGAAAAACATCTTGGAAATCCCGGACAATTGGAATGTTTTCAATCCCTTCAAGAGGTGACACATCTAATGCATTCAAGGCATATAGCCGGGCTTCGGCATCTCGAACAAGAAGAGTATGGTCAAGCTCTAGCATGACAATAATGATGGGGCCTAACAGCTTGGAAAGACATGATTGTGTACAACTCATAACCAAAGAAGATTACTAAGAGTTGTTGAATCGCAATGCGTACTCGATTCAGATATCGGTATCCTTGATTGTCCAACAACTCAGAACACGGGGAAACTGGAATCAGTGAAATATCATAGTTGATGAGGAGCTCATAATAAGTTATAAAGCTCCATGATATTTATCAAGATACCAGGGATAATACTCGGAGGTCGATCAGCATGGAGGTTAGACTAGCGTATTGATCTGTGGAGGACAAGCACTTTAACTTGTCTGAGAACGAAAACAAAGTAGCACATCATGGTCGGAGCCACGGTTGTAAAGGACAAGATCACAGATACCAGATCAAATTATACCAAGAGAAATTTATCGTTACGAGAAGATTCTATGATAAGATCAACATTGCTTCCATGGGCATGAGCACAAAGTTCAAGGTCGACTCCCACTTCATCAATGCATCACCTTCCATTTACTCCTCGCCTTTGATAAAGTTGTAGTTTTGAAAGTTTAACTTGCAAAGGACCAGGAGAGTAAGACGCGTGAAAACTGTCGGGTTCACACGAATTAAGCAAGGCATAGGTCCAACCCATCGGGGCATCTTAGGAACATATACCACAAACTTCAAGAGTAATTAACACATGCTTGCAAACAGAGCATGGCTGACGAAAGCATAGGATACAACTTATCAGAGGGAGAAGACACTGTTTACCAATGGCATCATGTATCAGGGAAGAACATCACAAGAATTTTGAATGTGAAGGATGCTATCGGATAATAACCCAACACTGGGTCTGGCGGTCCACCAAGGACCTGATGTGAGTGTCGGTACTCAATCAGAGGGAGAAAGAATGCAAGGCATCAGATCATAGAATATCCAATTAATTTGATGATTAAATAACCAAAGGAATTAAGATTTCCTAATTGGTGTATCGGAAATAGATGTTCCGATGAAATACAAGTAAGATGAAAGGACTTAGATGGGCAATCAATGAAGGTTGTTTTGTCGGGAACCAACTCATGTTTGGAAAGACGTCTGAGCCGGACGGATAATATATGATAACAACCGATGACTGCATGCATTCACACTCAGGTTGAATCAATAAAATCAAATGAAAAACACAAAGGATTTACTTAATATTGCTAGACATATGGAATTAACCATAATGCAAGCAGGTGAGAAAGGTCAAGAGCAAATGGCTACTGAGGATTACGGAAGATCGAATAATGTTTCAACGAATTCTAAGAAACACATGATCAACCGAGGAAGAACGAATCTCTGGTAAGATAATTCAATGTACCTTGTAATAACAAGAGCAACTGGATATGAAAGTATGAGCGACAATTGCATGTAGTCATCCATAGGGGTTGACGGTGGAAGGGAATCGCAAAAGCGATGAGCACAAGTTCCCGAGAGAACATTGGAGAGTATCTTCGAAGTCTTCTGATGAATCGAGCCATCATCTGGAATGAGGGGCTCTCCGGGGGAAGTAGTTATGATAACCTAATGTTATAGTTAGTAAAATCTTTAACCTGAAGGAGAAGAGAGATCAGAACCCAGAGTATAGACGAGGAATAAAATATCCTAATACCACCCGATTGAGATGTGGGCCCGTAAGCCACACAACTATGTTAGTAAAAGTTTTTCAATGACTAGACTCAACTTCGGCCAAGGAGTTGGAAAGGGGGCTACCTACAGGCAGTCGGCTCTGACACCAACTTGTGACGCCCCCGATTTCGACCGTACGCTAATCAAACACGCAATGCGTACGAGCAAGATTATGGACTCACTGATTGATATCACAACACAACACTAGACACAAATTAAAGTCATACAGCTTCATATTACAAGCCAGGGGCCTCGAGGGCTCGAATACAAAGCTCGACAAGCACGAGTCAGCGGAAGCAAATAATATCTGAGTACAGACATAAGTTAAACAAGTTTTGCCTTAAGAAGGCTAGCACAAACATAAGCAGCGGATCGAAAGAGGCGAGGCCTCCTGCCTGGGAACCTCCTAACTACTCCTGAGCGTCGGCACTCTCCACGTAGTAGTAGGCTCCGGCGGTGGTGTAGTAGTCGTCTCCGGCGTACTCCATCTCCTGGGCTCCATCGTCTGAACGCAGAAACGTATCGAGGGGGAAAGAGAAAGCAAAGCAGCGGTGAGTACTCATCCAAAGTATTCGCAAGACAGACATCAGAACTATACTAAGTATGCATCGGTATCAAGGAAATGGGGTTATATCTGGCCTGACTGCAGAAAGCAAGAATAGGGGGAAGGCCTAGTCCTATCGAAGACTAGCATCTTCAGCAATCTTGCAACATTAGAAGAGAGTAGACTGGTATCTCATATATAGTCATATTATTGTAGCAATTTTATTAAGTAACCACGCCCAGAGATTCTTCCTCGACTCCCTGCGAGAAAGCAATCTCGGAGCCAACATTCATTTCAAATTTAAAGTCACAATTTTAGTTGTAGTAGGTCAAGGTACAACTCCAAGCCCTCAGGGCCGACCCATCACCAACACGTTTCTGTAACCAGGTCATAGTAACTGTGTGTCTAAAACATCAAGACGGAACCTGAGGAATCACCCTCAAAGGGCCCCGCTCGATGAAACCGTCAAGGTGGACTCAGAGGAATCACCCTCGAGGGTCCCACACTTGAGGGGTTGCACGACAGAGTCATCGTCGGGAGTGGTGAAGGAGGAATCACCCTCGATAATCATGACCAACTAGCTGCACTACAGAGTTAGCATCATGAGTTCTTCACGAGGTGTCACCCTCGGTACTCGATAGTAACTCTGTAGAGTCGTACAACTAAGGGGTGTGCGGTGATGTGAGGGGCCTGGCTCGTCGGTCGGTTGACCGAGTCTTCGAGTCTTTGGGTCGTCGAGTCGTCGATGAAGAAGCAGGGGCAACTGGGACTAAGGGGTCACTTGGGATTCACTGATCAACCTATACTAAGCAGTTGATATGATTGCAGGTATAGTAGCAGTGTATCAAAAATAGGCTATGCATCATAATAGGAGCTAACTAATACAGTACCAAAATCTAATGCAAGACTGAGAGGGAAAGAAATGGGCGATATCGGAATGCTCAAGGGGGGTTGCTTGCCTGGCTGCTCTGCGGCAAAAGGCTCATCGTCAACGGTGTAGTCGTACCTGGCAGCACCATCAATCTCGGGGTCTACCGGTAAGAAGAGGGGGGAGAAACAATAAATATAAAGCAGACGAATGCATCACGATGCATGACATGGCAATAAGCAGGGCTAGGCATGCACTAACGCTGTATTATACGTCGCAGACGGGTCGGCAGAATATCTGACGATATTTTCCGTGTCTCGGGCTACTACCGGACAGACGAAATCGATGGAAAAAGTTCCATGTTCGTTATGATAGGAGCACGTGACAGACGAACGGACTGCGTATTCGGATCCGTCTCGTCGTTCGGAGCAACTTTCATGTATAAAGTATTTTCATCCGAGTTACGGATTATTTAATATTAATTTTTAAAGTTTTATTAATATTCTGGAAATTAAAACAGATTGAATTTAATCGATAAATGCAATTATGACATCAGCATGATGTCATGCTGACATCAGTACTCAACAGGGGCTGACTGGTCAAACTAACCAGTGGGCCCCACCTGTCAGTGTCACAGTTTTAATTAAGTTTAATTATTATTAATCATAATTAATTAAGGGGGGTGGGTCCCACCTGTCAGTCACTGTTTAGATTAATTAATTAAACAGTTTTAATTAATTATCAGAGTGGTTAATTAATATAATTAACCTTAGTTAAGTTAATTAACTAATTACTTAATTAATTAATTAAACTAATTATCTACTAATTAATTAATTAATTTACTAATTAATTATTTTTATTAAATTATTTTTATTTCTTTTTATTTCATTTAAACGTTTTTGGGGGCGTGGCCCCCCCATGTCATAGAGAGTGGGGGGGGGGGGTTAGTGGGTGGTTAAACCCCACTAACCGGATCGAGCCGGGGCGATGGTCCGGGACCAACCGGCGGCCACCGGGGCTGCGGCGGCGGCAGCGCCGCGGGACACAACGGTGGCGGCAAGGGGGGTTGCGGTGACAGGGCGGCCGGGTGCGAGAGGGGCCGGCAAGCGGGCGGGGCCGCAGCGGCGGCGGCGACGCGCGGCAACGGCGGCTGCCAGCGGGCGCGGCCAGCGGCAGCGAATAGGGAAAGCGGGGGCAGTAGGGCGGGGGCGCGGTGAGCGCGGCGCATCGGCAAACGGCGACGAGGGGGGAGGGCAGGAATGAGAGGGGAGGAGGGAAGCCCCGGGGGTTCACATCGCGTCGATAGAGGGGGGGCAGAGGGCGCGAGGGAGGGCGGCGGCCGACCACAGTGGTAGGGGAGCCGGGGCGGACCGACGAGGAGGACCGGCGGTGATGAGGTGCGGCGAGGGCGAGGTGGCGCCGGTGGGGAGGAGGACCGGTGGAGGAGGGGCGGCGGCCGGTGGCGGCGTTGGCGCCGGTGCAGGGCGCCGGCACGGTCTGCGTCGGGCGGCGGCAGCTCGTTCTCCCCCGATCCGATCTAGATCGGGGAGGAGCGAGAGGAGTGGGGGGGGGGGGGCGAGTGGGGGCGACCGGGTGGGGTGTCGGTGCGGGGGGGAGATGTAGGCGGCTGGGGGTGGGCCGGTTGCCCAGTTGGGCCCATCCAGGATGGGCCAAGGCCCAATAGGGGGGGGCTTTTCTTTTTCCTTTTTATTTTTTTATTTTTTGTTTGTTTCTTTTTGTTTTTCCTTTTATTTGTTTTCTGTTTTAGTTTTATATTTAATTTAGTATATTTAAACATTCTCAAAAAAGTTGATTTCTACCACGCAATTACCTATGTAATATTTGACACACACCGAACATTTTAGTTTTGATAATTGAAAACTTTTATCTTCCGACTTGGTTTTGAATTTCGAATTCGCACGGGATTGAATTATCGCGAGATTAGTAACAGTAAACGTGGTGACGTGGCATCATTAGCATGGGATTACTGTAGCTTAATTACAGAGATTACTGTAGCACAAATCTGGGGCGTCACAGTTAAGCTTGGGGGAGTTGATACGTCTCCATCGTATCTACTTTTCCAAACTCTTTTGCCCTTGTTTTGGACTCTAATTTGCATGATTTGAGTGGAACTAACCCGGACTGACGCTGTTTTCAGCAGAATTGCCTTGGTGTTATTTTTGTGCAGAAATAAAAGTTCTCTGATTGACCTAAAAATTCACAAAGAATATTTTTGGAATTAATAAAAAATACTGGCGAAATAATAAACCGGAGGGGGGCCACCCATTGGTCACAAGCCAGGGCCCCCCCTAGGGCGCGCCCCCCTGTCTTGTGGGCCCCCAGGAGCTCCTCCGACCTCAAGTCCAACTCCATATAAACCTATTCGGGGAGAAAAAAATCAGGGAGAAGAGTTCATCCCGTTTCACGATACGGAGCCGCCGCCACCTCCTGTTCTTCCTCGGGAGGGCAGATCTGGGGTCCGTTTTGGGTTCCGGAGAGGGGAAATCGACGCCGTCGTCATCACCAACCATCCTTCATCACCAATTTCATGATCCTCTCTGCCGTTCGTGATTAATTCCATCGTAGGCTTGCTGGACGGTGATGGGTTGGATGAGATTTACCATGTAATCGAGTTAGTTTTGTTAGGGATTGATCCCTAGTATCCACTATGTTATGAGATTGATGTTGCTATGACTTTGCTATGCTTAATGCTTGTCACTAGGGCCCGAGTGCCATGATTTCAGATCTGAACCTATTATGTTTTCATGAATATATATGTGTTCTTGATCCTATCTTGCAAGTTGTAGACACCTATTACGAGTTATGATCCGCATCCCCAGGGTGACAATAACTGGGATTCTTTCCGGTGATTACCGTAGTTTGAGGAGTTCATGTATTCACTAAGTGCTAGCTTTGGTCCGGTTCTCTATTAAAAGGAGGCCTTAATATCCCTTAGTTTCTATTAGGACCCCGCTGCCACGGCAGGGTAGGACAAAAGATGTCATGCAAGTTCTTTTCCATAAGCACGTATGACTATATATGGAATACATGCCTACATTACATTGATGAATTGGAGCTAGTTTTGTGTCACCCTATGTTATAACCTTTGCATGATGAATGCCATCCGACATAATTATCCATCACTGATCCATTGCCTAAGAGCTTTTCACATATTGATCTTTGCTAAGTTACTTTTACGTTGCTACTGTTACAATCACTACAAAACCGCTACTGTTACTTTTGCTACCGTCACCGTTACTTCCATACTACTTTGCTACTAAATACCTTGCTGCAGATATTAAGTCTTTCAGGTGTGGTCGAATTGACAACTGAGCTGCTAATACTCGAGAATATTCTTTGGCTCCCCTTGTGTCGAATCAGTAAATTTGGGTTGAATACTCTATCCTCGAAAACTGTTGCGATCCCCTATACTTGTGGGTTATCACTACTAAGGATAAAATGATGGAGTTTATTCATATTAGTTGAGCTTACTTTGTCTATATCATGTCATCGTTCTCCAAGCATTACTCCGTTTGTCATGAACTTAATACGTAGAGAGGCAAGCATAGAAGCGCTCTTGAAGTGGAGTAATAGTAGTAGGTGCAGGCAGGAGTCGGCCTATTTGCTTATGGACGTGATGCCTATATACACATGATCATTGCCATGAAGATCGCATAATTATTCGCTTTTCTATAAATTGCTCAACAGTAATTTGTTTACCCACCATATGCTTTGCTTATGAGAGATGCCACTAGAGAACTATACGCCCCCGGGTCTATTCACTTATAAATTCACAAACGCTACCATTAACTTGCTGTTATTTATTACCTTTTTTTTTGCACTTTACTATTATCTATAATTATCTACACAACTCACTTGCTTGCAAATAACGAGATCAAGGGGATTGACAACCCTCTTGCCGGCGTTGGGTGCAAGTTGTTTGTTCTTTTGTGTGCAGCCGCTGAAGACGGTTGAGGATTGGTATTCCTATTGGTTCGATAAACCTTGGTTTCATAACTGAGAGAAATACTTACCCACTTTGTGTTGCGATTACCCGTTCCTCTTCACGGTAAACCCAACGCAGATCAGGAGTATCAGTCAGCGACCGCGGGCATCCTTTTTTAACCCGAGCGTGCGGGGGGGGGGGGGCATCCTCATCCTCTTCGAGAAGCCATTCCCATCTAGCCACATGTGCTCCCCCTGCCGGCGACAAACCCTAGCCAGTAGCCACCATGGGCATCTTCTCAGGCGTCGGCTCGAGCTCGGGCAAGAACAAGGGCAAGGCCCCCGCCGTCCCTTGGCGCGTGCTATCCCCGTTGGCGTCTTCCCGCCCGCCTCGGCAGCGGTTAAGCGTCCCAGTGCACCAGGCAAGGTGGCACCGGGAGCACCGCATTCCTCTCCCCTACCCCGACGTGACCCTGCCACATGACTGGCACTTGGATCCGGAGAGGATCCTAGTGCCGTCGGTGCCATGGTCGGCGCGGGCGCATGAAGAGGAGGTGAGGCGCTGGCGGTAGCAGCTCACGCCTGAGCAGCGGCTCAACCCGGCCTACGCTGCAGACTCTCCCGATTGGGAGGTCTGGTTTGTGTTTGAGCACGAGGAGCAGCGCCGGCATGGCGTCCGCGACGTGCGGGCTGGCACCCCACCGCCCCTCGTCATGCGCGACGAGGACCAGGAGGCAGAGGCCGCTGGCAGATGTCCTCCGTGAAAGTGAGGAGGAAGAGCGGTGCAAGGAGGAGGAGGAGGAGGCGTCTTACCAGGCACGGATGGCGGAGGCCATTGCGCTCTCCGCTGCCGGCGACTGTGTCGTGCCGCCGCTGGCCCCGCTGTCCCCCGCCAAGCTCAAGCCGGCGCCGACCGCCCTCAAGCCCTAGGAGTACGTTTGGGACGGGGTGGGGTGCGAGTGGGTGAGCGCGCCACCCGTATGGATGATGGCGACGCCGGAGCAGGAGCGGATCTACCTGGAGCAATGACCCCAGCAGCACTTGGCAGAGGAGCGTCGCAAGGGCCGGCGGCTGGAGCAGTTGGAGCGCGAGGCCGAGGCGGAGGAGGAGGAGCGTCGTGCCGAAGCCCAGGCAGTGGCGGTGCAGCCATCGGCGAACGACGTCGCTGCCGCCTGAAAGACCGCGTTCCCCTGGGCTGGCCCGGCGCCGACGCTCGTCGACCTCACCGACCCCGACGACGACGACGAGGACGCCTAGGGCAGCGCGCCTCCTTGTTTTCATTTTAGTTCTTAATGTTTTTAGTTAATGTATGGCGGACTTGTGAACTATCGCCGGCCTCTGTGTCCGGCATTAATGTTTAATTAATATTTCTATTTTCAAAATGTTTTTTCCAATCCACCGAAAAAATGGGTCGTGACAGTGTTGGGCACAAGCGCCGACCCATTTCGAAAAGCGGACATGTGTGTCCGCCGGCATGACCCAAACGAAAAAAACGTGGATAAAACGCGTGTCCTCACGCGGTTTTAGTTTCTCTAACAATTCTCCACCCACTCGCCGGTGGACTTCACGGCGCCATCGCTGCAAATGGTTACAGCCTGTTTGGTTGGGGTGATTCCTTAGGACTTGACTCACGGATATGACAAATCAAACATTTTTTATGACAGTTTTAGAAGATGACAAGTTTGGTTGTCAAACATGCAAACCCGTGCTTAATGTATATTTTGTCAGAAAATTGTCATACGAGTCGGTTAAATTTATCATCCTCACGTCATTAAAATTGTCACCGAAAACATTTGATTTATCATGGTCAAATCCCGAATATTTGGGATTTATCATTTTCATTAGACTATTGGGTTATTACACTTCACTATGGTTAGATGATTTGACTCACTTTGTTTCAAAGGAACGAGAATTTAAGGCACAAGACATATAATTCATCGTTGGTTTGAAGCATAATAAGTTGAGTAGGGAAAGAGAATGGGAATTGAGGGCAACTCCAACACGTTGTATCAAAATAAAAACACCAAATCATGAACAGTTAGGGGAGCCGGTCATCCAACTGTAGTCATCAAATTGGAGCAGCAGAAGTGGACTAGGTGTGGGCCAGGTGGATCTAGAGAAAGAAAAGGCACATACATTATGAGCACATGTGTTTCAACTGATAGTGACGATTGTCCGGACTCTCCTAAAGCTTCCCTCCGATTTAACGCAACTGCAACACAATGCACGAATATAGACACACTAAATGTTCGCACACACATTTGGACGTGTCCATGGACAACATTAATTAGGGAAGGCCGGCATCCAATCGGACAGCAACAATGGACCATGCATGGGACACATTCAGACACCCCTATTTATGTATGAACACATTCAGACGTGTTTGTGGACATCAATCCTTTTTCTCTCTTTAAATCATTTTTCTTTGAATATTGAAAGTAATGAAAGATAAGTACTGCAATGCATCAATAATTCAAAGATACATATTTCAACGCAACAATAGTTTAAATATAAATATTACAATTCAAAGATAAAGTTACTAAATAAAATAGTTTAAATTTAAATTCTCCTTATTTGACCACATGCTCTAATTGTATGAACAACAAATGCTTCACTAGGTCATTCAGAAGATGTGCATCGGTTGCTCGATTTCGAATCTAGTGATACATCTGCTGAAAATTCTCAAACGTTGCCATCTTATGATGTGGAAGATGGGCAAGGTCATCGATATGTTCAAAATCCAGAACATTGTGAACTGCCTCACCCTCATCCCGCATAGTCATGTTGTGCATGATCAAACAACCTGACATCGCCTCCTACAATATATGTGGATTTCATTGTTTAGTAGGTTCACGAACAACTGCAAAATTTGCTTTATGCACTTCAAATGCCCTCTTCACATCCTATCTAGCACCTTATTGTCTGCACCAAAGTAATGATTTTTCTGTTACCCATTTAAAGATTTTTTTTGTTACCTATTTGATTAGGGATGGCGTAGAAAAAGGTCACGCACAAAGGATAGATACCATCGACAAAGTAGTACCTTATGTTGTAGGCATGCCCTTTGATGGTATAGTACCTTATTATGGCTCAGGTCAAATCGTATTGGATGTGGTGTGGATTCAATGCTCCATCGTCTCGTGCTTCTACAACACCGTCTTCGTAGATAATTATCCTACAATATTAACTTTGTAAATGTATTTATACTTGTGACTGGTATCACTACTACTTGCATTGCATATCTCCAATCTATACTGGTGCTATTTTGATGAGTATTTATAATATATTTTAATTGATTAGCATGAGTTTTCTCATATCAAGTAGGAAGTTCTTTAACATAGCTCAACACAATTCAATCGAAAGGAAGAAGAAAAATGCATGAGATGGAGGAAGGGGGGAGGGGTTACCTTGACAATGTGACCAACACCCTAGAGGAATGGCCTCACTTTGTCCGCTTGGCGGTGGACTACAACATGTGAAGACATAAGGCAGGTTTGGAAGAGGGGGAGTCGAGGAAGGTGGAGAGCACCCAAAACAGGATGGGGAGAAAGAAGGGAGCGAGATTTTTCGATAAAGAAGGGAGAATGGGGTGAGATGGAGAGAAAAGAAAAGGTTAGAAGGATGGCTAGAGATAGTGTTTTGCCCACTTTTGTGTTCTGGTCGTTTGGATCAAACGATCATGCCCAAGTGGGTCCTTTTCAACTCAACAAACATCGCAGCACAGTTTGAGATAACATCAAAGAGTTGATTTTCCTAGAAACAAAGTACTACATCGAAAATCCGATTCGGCTCTTGGAAGCATATGCTCCTGCTCACCAATGTTTTTTTTTGTAAATGTTAAAAAAAAGTGAGAAAAAAATAGATGTCTTCATTGTCAGACCCAAATGCTACATACATTTTTTTAGGAAAAAATCTTAAGCATTTTGACTTGTGCACACACACAAAAAAAGTCGAACGACAAATGTTATCTCCAAATGTTACACTTAATTTATTTATTTCTCATCGAGCCCGTTTCACGTGAAAATGGTCAAGCGCACTTGTTTCACTAACAAGAACATCTACAAAAATAATTGAATTTATTTAGTACTTATTTAAAATTTATGGTGCATCTGAGAGCATATGCACCCCGAAGCTAAAACGATCACACTACGTTTGATATCATGGTGGATATGGTCTTGAAATAGGCTTGCGCCCCGCTTTATAGATAAAGAAAATACCAAAGTACACGACCGAACGATACATGGGGTGAGGTAGCCCTCTTACAAAGCAGATCCCAGGATAACTGGAGCAAGTAAAACGCACGCGACTACGCTACCAAAAGAAAACACAAGAAGGTCTGCAAACACTGCCACGCAATGCCCTAATACACCTAAGCTCCACGACAACGCCCTCACGAGGGAAAACAACGCTAAACGCCGCCGCTGCCGAGTCCGATATGGACAAAGGTTTTCACCCGAAACCTTGACACGGAGAGGAGAACCACAACGATGTCTTCAAGAAGAGAGCGACGCCCGCAGGCGCCGCCGCCATCGGCGATAAAGTGCAGAGCTTTCGCTCGACAGCTCATCCATGCGAACAAGAGGTCTTCATGACAACCACGACGAGTTCAGACCCCCAGATCTAGATCCGGCCATCGTCATTGCCAATGCCCGAGCTACCCAACGCTGCACCCCTCGCCGCCCAAACGATTGAGAGGCCAAGCCAGCACCGTCATCATGGTGCCCGTCGGAGAGCCAACCATGTGAACCACCTCCCAGGGCTGCGGCCCCCGCATCCATGTCCCGTGACACCGTCGACCATCCTCAGCATGGCACACCAACCCCAGCAGGATGAGCAGATCGCAATCCATCCACTCCTAGCCCGGCATTAGTCCGAGAGTCTGGGTCGACACCTCCACAGTAGGAGGTGTTGACGCCGGCATCCCTATCCAATCTCGGTGGACCGACGGGGACACGACCACAAGACTACCGATGGCCGTCGTCGAGCAGGCCCCATCAAAGCCCTTGGCTTGGACTAGGTGAGCTCGAACAACGCCAAATCCGAGGCCATCAGGGCCAAGCCATTGGACGGCAGAACGACGTCACGACCACCACCTGCAGACACCACCCGGGCCGAGCCAAACCTCGCCTACCCGGAGTAACCGCCCCGACCCGCCTCGGGCCCAAATCTGGTCCACCCGAGCATGAGCCCCAGACCAAAGCCACCGCCGACGCGCGTGCGTCAAGCCCGGTACCATGGCCTGAACCCGCCCAGCCCCGCGCGCTGCTGGCTCAGATCCAGAAGAAGGGAGGCAGCCGGCGCCACCAAGCAGATCACGACCGTGAGACGTCACTGAAACCACACTGGCCCGCACCACCACCAACGCCCACGGCCAGCATAGTAGAAGGCGAACATGCCCACCATCGGTCACCAGAGACCACCAGCGGCCGAGCCGCCGCACCAGGAAGGGCACGACTGTTGGGTTCTAACATAGGTGCATCGCATGCAAATTAAAATTTTCCTACGCGCAGAACAACCAAGAACATGCTACGGAGATGGATCATAGATCGTTACCACTAGACGCGTAGTGTCGTGTAGCGGAAGTAGAGTTGGGGCAGCGCGTCCGCGAGGTCCATCTCCTCCTCGTCCGATCTCCCTCGAACAGCCGGTCCGATTTCCCTCGAACTGCCGGTCGCCGGATCCCACGTATAGGTTCGCCGGAGCGGCGCAAGTGCACTGCCTCTAACGGTATCCGCGCGTGCAGGAGGAACACCGTGTGGCGGACTGCTAGGTCCGATCACACAGTTCGGCGACGAGTGGAGGTGGCTAGTTGCAACACATGCAAAGCTCTAATGACGGCGCCGAAGCGATCAACCAGATGGGTGTGCCGCACCTCCACTATATATAGGCATCCGTCGCGGGCTCAACTCTTGGGCCTCGCACAGATCCTAAAGCCCATGTGTTCCTTCCCTTAAGCGCGCGACCCCTTAGGTTCTCGTTCACTTGGTCGCGAGTCTTATCACATCCGGCTCGGCTAGTCGGTAGCGGCCTCTAGCAAAGCGTGCCGACTCCAAGTGTCCGATGAAGCTGGTTAGGCGAACCCGTACTTCATACTTTTGTTCCCTTTGCCACACGATATATGTTGCCATGCTCAAGGCGACATGGTCATCCTTGTTGCAGCATGACCTCTTTCTCGTTCCGGTGAATCCGACCAACACTTCGGATTATCTCATAATCCTCATCGCATGGCCATGCTTATCCAGGTCGGATCACCCGAGGGGCCCAAAGTATATATCTCCTGATCGGAGGGGCAATTCCCATCTTACTCAACCATGCCTCACAGCATGGGTCAGGACAAGCCCGAGACCCACCTTTATAAATACCTAGTTACGGAGTAGCATTTGGTCAGCCCAAAGCAGGTCTATCACCATCCCGAGTACATGCGTCAGCTCAGGTCTTAGGACATAGAACGTATGTTGTACTAGAGACTCACAGACGACCTATCGTTGCATCTCATAGTTGAGTCTGTCCAACTCAGACCTTATCTTAACTCGGATCCGACTACGTCGAATCTGACCAGATCTTTCTGACTCCATATTATCTGGCTAGCATCCAATGCTACATGGTTAGCGAGACCAGACCATCCACCGTGTCATATGCTAGTCTAACTGGTTGCGCGTCCACACAACCTTTCGACTAGGGACCATTTAGGACAGTCATCATACAATGCATAGTCTCACAAACAAGTCACGTACTTGATAATACACATCATTGATAATGTCCAAGGACTGTCTTTATTCATAAACACATAGGAAATATCATCATACTCCCTCCGTTTTTATTTACTCCGCATATTAGAGTTGACTGAAGTCAAACTTCGTAAAGTTTGACCAAGTTTATAGAAAGGAATATAAATAGTTATTATAGGTAATCTATATGATGTGAAAGTATATTCTACAAAGAATCCAATGCTATTGATTTGTTATTGTATATGTTAAAAATTTTGTCTATAAACTTGGTCAAAGTTTGCAAATCTTGACTTTGACCGAAGCTAATACGCGGACTAAATAAAAACGGAGGGAGTACATGATTACCTCTAGGGCATATCTCCAACAGTTTCCCACTTGCACTAGAGTCAATCAAATAGACATTGAATGCCCATAGCTCTAATGTGCCCCTCATGCTTGGGTTGTGGAAGCGGCTTAGTCAATGGATCTGCAACATTTTCATCCGTATGAATCTTGCATAAATTAGTATCACCGTTCTTTACGAGCTTTTGTATCAGGTGATACTTTCGTTCTATGTGCCTGGTCTTGTGGTGTTGTCTCGGCTCCTTGGCATGTGCGATGGCACCTGAATTGTCGCAATACATGTCCAAAGGTTTTGCCCAGTCCGGGAACACACCAAAGATCCTCCAAGAATATCCGAATCCAAACACCTTCCTTTGCGGCTTCACAAGCCGCAATGTATTCGGCCTCTGTTGTGGAGCCGGCCACCGTATCTTGCTTGGAACCCATCCAGCTCACTGCTCCTCCATTCATGACATACACGAATCCAGTTTAAGATCGACAATCATTCCTGTCGGTTTGGAAACTAGCACCAGCATAACCCTTTACGCAGAGCTCCTCCTCACCTCCATAAACTTGGAACATCTCTTTAGTCCTTTTCAGGTACTTCAGGATAGTTTTCACCGCTGCCCAGTGACTCTCACCTGGGTCAGCCTAGTATCTGCTTGTTAAGCTTATTGCATAGGCAACATCAGGTCGAGTACATAGCATGGCATACATGATGGATCCTATTGCCGAAGCATACGGAATCCTACTCATCCGGTTTCGCTCATCAGAAGTCGTAGGACTCTGAGTCTTGCTTAGCCTTATACAATGTGAGATGGGAAGAACCCTTTCTTGGCCTCACTCATGTTGAACCACTTCAACACTTTGTCTATGTACGTGCTCTGGCTTAAGCTGAGCAGCCTCTTCGATCTATCTCTATAGATCTTGATGCCTAAAATGTATACTGCTTCTTGAAGGTCTTTCATCGAAAACTTGCCATTCAATGATTCCTTGACTGAGTTCAGCATTGAAACATCATTTCCGATCAGTAGTATGTCATCCACATACAGGATCAAAAATACTACCGAGCTCCCACTAGACTTCTTATATAAACAATAGTCCTCTTCGTTCTTGATGAAACCAAGGTCAACGATGACTTCATCAAAACGAATGTTCCAACTCTGAGTTGCTTGCTTCAATCCATAAATGGATCTCTTGAGCTTGCATATTTTACTAGCATTATTTGGATCGACAAAACCTTCAGGTTGTATCATGTATACATCCTGCTTTAAATTTCCATGAAGGAAAGCCGTTTTGACATCCATCTATCATATCTCATAATCGAAATATGCAGCTATAGCTAGTATGATCCTCACCAACTTTAGCATCGCTACCGGCGAGTAGGTCTCATCGTAGTCAATTCCTTGAACTTGTCCATAACCTTTAGCGACAAGCCGAGCTTTGTGGATCTGAACATTTCCATCCACATCGGTTTTCTTCTTAACGACCCATTTGCAACCAATGGCAATTACGCCAGGTGGTAGATCAACCAAGTCCTAGACTTGATTATCATCCATGGACTTTAACTCGGATCTCATGGCCTCCAGCCATGCCTCAGAATCTGGGCTTACCATCGCTTCCGCATACGTGGCCGGCTCATCGCTTTCTAGCAACAACACATCGCGCACTCTGCGCAATCTTTTCGACCTCCGTGGCTCCGATGCCGATGCCACTACGGGTTCCCTGACCAACTCTGGTATGATTTCATCACCAGCCGAGTCATCCCCGAGTGGCTTTCGAATTTCTTCGAGTCGCACTGTTCTCCCACTGGCTTCCCGACTGAGATACTCTTTCTCTAGGAAAACCCCATTCCGAGCAACAAACACTTTGTTCTCTTCTCGGTTGTAGAAGCTGTATCCCAAGGTTTCCCTTGGATATCCCAAGAATATGCATTTATCCGAGTTGGGTGTAAGCTTGTCCGACATGAGTCATTTGACAAATGCTTCACAACCCCAAATCTTTAGAAAAGACAAACTAGGACTCTTCCCAGTCCACATCTCATGTGGTGTCTTATCTACGGATTTTGATGGTACCCTGTTAAGTGTGAAAGCTGCAGTTTCTAGAGCGTATTCGTAGAATGATAAGGGTAAATCCAATTTGCTCATCATCGATCGGACCATGTCCAACAAGGTTCAATTTCTCCGTTCTGACACGCCGTTTCTTTGCGGCGTACCCGGAGGTGTGAGCTGAGGTACTATACCTCGGCTTTTCAGATGATCATCAGACTCCTGGCTCATGTACTCACCTCCATGATGTGATCGTAGAAGCTTTATTGTCTTGCCGAGCTGATTTTCAACCTCGTTTTGAAACTCTTTGAACTTTTCAAAAGTTTCTGAGTTGTGCCTCATCAAATAGATATATCCATATCTACTCAAGTTGTCGGTAAAAGTCGCGAAGTACTGATAGCCACCTCTGGCCGTTGTGCTCATTGGACCACACACATCACTGTGTATAAGCTCCAACAGGTCGGACGCCCTTTCGCAACTCTTTGCAAAAGGAGACTTAGTCATCTTGCCGAGCAAGCATGATTCGCATGTCTCGAACGACCCGAAGTCGGACGAAGCTAGGAGTCCATCATCATGGAGCTTCTTCATGTGTTTCAGACTAATATGTTCAAGCCGTCAATGCCAGAAGTAAGTCGGATTTATCTCATTAGGCTTATGCCTCTTGACTTTCATGTTATAGACTGGTTTCGTTTATAGATTCAAAATAAATAGCCCGTCTACAATGGGTGCATAGCCATGGAACATTCCATTCAAATAAAATGAACAACCATTGTCCTTTAAATTGAATTCATAACCTTGACTCATCAAACATGAGGCAGAAATAATGTTCCGACTAAGTGCGGGAATGTAATAACAATTATTCAATTCCAAAATGAATCCAGAAGGAAGCTGAAGCTGCATCATGCCGACCTCCAACGCAACAACTCTTGCTTTGTTGCCGACCCTGATGTCAATCTCCCCTTGTGCCACACGCCTAGTTCTTACCATCCCCTGCATCGAGTTGCAAATATGAACAACCGATCCGGTATCAAATACCCAAGAGCTACTAGGTATGTTAGCAAGGTAAATGTCTATAACATATGTAACAAGTGTACCTTTGATCCAAGTCGTGCTTCTAGCCTTCTTGCCATGCTCGGTAAGCCACTTGCTACAGTTCCTCTTCCAGTGACCAGGTTCCTTGCAATGAAAGCATATGGTCTTTGAGTTTGGTCCCGACTTTGGCTCCGCGGCAGAGACAACCTTCTCCGTGGCCTTAGCCTTTTTCTTGGACTAACTCTTCTTGAACTTAGCCAATTTCTGCACCATCAACACTTGATGCGTGCCTTTCTTAACATCCTGCTCTGCCACCTTGAGCATACCATGCAATTCAGTGAGCTTCTTATCCATGCCGTGCATATGATAGTTCGAGACGAACGTCCCATAGCTAGGTGGAAGAGAACCCAGAATTGCATCCGTGGACAGCTCGTCCCCAAGTGGGAAGCCTAACCGATCCAAAGCTTGCACATACCCGATCATTTTGATCACATGCGGGCTTAGTGGATCACCCTCTTTCAGCTTACATTCAGTCAAGGATAACCAGACGTTGAACCTTTCGGTCCTAGCCTGCACCTGAAACATGCTCTTGAGACTCTCGATCATATCGAAAGCCTCAATGTTTTCGAAATGATGTTGCAAATCGGGCTCCATACAAGCCAGCATGAGGCAGCTAATCTCGTTTGATTCATCAACGAGTTTCTATTGGGCATTCTTGGTTGTGGCATTAGCATTATCGGTAGGTTCCTCTGGAAGTGGATCCTCTAGAACATGTTCCTTTTTATCGTGCTTGAGAACAATTCTCAAATTTCTATACCAGGTGGTAAAGTTTGTTCCATTCAGTTTATCCTTTTCCAGAATTGATTTCAATGCAAAGTTGGGTTGAGCAGGTGGTGCCATTGATCTACAACAGAAAATATGCAATTACTAAGCAATGTGTTTATGTAGAGTAATTCAAGCCTTAAACAGAACTACTCCCACTGAAGTCGGCATCCCTTTGCAAACTCTCTGTGATTCAGGATCCGTCTAGCGCAAGCGACTAGTGAGCTTTAGCATCACTTCTAGCCAACTTGCCTATTCGGTAAGCAACTCCTTGCTAATCGTATCTCTATACGACTCCTGTCGATTGGGTAGGTATCTTATACCCCGGCTCCCAATCTTCTTTGCCACAAGGCCCAAAATCATTTTGATAGCCTTGTCAAGTTAACCTGATGCAGTGCATGTCCGTGTCCGACATGAACCCTCCAGTTCAAGGACACCTAGTGTCACCTCAATTTTATGAGCCCACCACTAGACGTACTTGACGTGCGAAGGTGCAACATCCAGAATGGCAATGTGCTTGATATTAACGTGGGATCTTTCTACCATTCTAACATGCATAGAAACAAGAAGCAATATCAATCACATATAAACATAAATATGTGAAATAGTATGGCTCCTTCATGGACATCCTTCCAGGCCGGCTCCAACTCCGATGACCAGGGCGGAACTCCATCTTGTTCGTCACACCGGGACGCCAAAACCTCAAATTTGATCTATGTCCTCCATGTACTAAAAATAGTAATGAATTTTACAGAGAATCACAAGTCGACACGCAGGTCGTTATACAATATATTGACAGCTCTTTGGCTCCTGCCGGCTGACAATCATGACACGCAGGTCATGTTAAATTACACACATGGATCACATACATATGAGCCATACTATTCACATCAAACCTGCAAAACAAAGTTATGCCTAGAATGGCATTCTACCGGTTTGTGTGATTGTGTACGAAATACAAGGCCCTACGCACACGACGTTTTCAGAAATCACAGATCGAATCTGTACTCCGATCACGCCGAATTTTCTGATCTAACCAATCTTATCGATCATCGCGAACCCGATTCGGATTTACGTTTCACTGTTAACCCCGATGGTGGATACCGACCAGTAGGGGTAGGTTGTGTCACGACCTCGTCATTCCAATTGACAGAAAACATAGCCGCAACGATCCCCATGTGCAGTTGATCTCATCAACCGTGCACATAGCCGATCTCATAAATGACGACAGATCTCATTTGCCGCCTCCACATATCAAATATGCATCCGATCTGAATCCAAATCCTATAACAGAGGCTCTAATACCACTGTTGGGTTCTACCGTAGGTGCATCGCATGCAAACTAAAATTTTCCTACGCGCAGAACAACCAAGAACATGCTACGGAGATGGATCACAGATCATTATCACTAGACGCGCAGTGCCGTGCAGCGGAAATAGAGTTGGGGCAACGTGTCCGCGAGGTCCGTCTCCTCCTCGTTCGATCTCCCTCGAACTGCCGGTCACCGGATCCCACATACAGGTTCGCCTGACCGGCGCAAGTGCACCGCCTCTAACGGTATCCGCGCATGCATCCGACCAGATCTTTCTGAGTCCATATTATCCGGCTAGCATCCAATGCTACATGGTCAGTGAGACCAGACCATCCACCGTGTCATATGCTAGTCTAACTGGTTGCGCGTCCACACAACCTTTCGACTAGGGACCATTTAAGATAGTCATCATACAATGCATAATCTCACAAACAAGTCACATACTTGTTAATACACATCATCGATAATGTCCAAGGACTATCTTTATTCATAAACACATAGGAAATATCATCATACATGATTGCCTCTAGGGCATATCTCCAACAACGACGCCGGCTCCCGCACCGTCCGCATCGCAGCCCGCCGCCCGTAGCCAGATCTGATCCCGCAGCACAGCTGTCGCCGGTGCGGGCGTGCACCACCGCCACCCAGCCATTCGCACGGACGTCGAGGCCAGCCACGATTGCGGCGAGACCTCGGCACCACGCCGCCACGCCCCACAAGCAGCGCTGCGCCACAACCTGGCGGCGCTGTCCCACGTCGGCCACCATCAGGGAGGGAGGAGGAGGGGCCCCCCCGCCGCCGGCATTGCACGGGCTTTGCCCGACCGCGCCCTCCGGCAACGGCGAGGGAGGAGGCGGGGGGTTGGAGGAAACCGGCGGCGGTGGGTAGGGTTGCCTCCCGGTCGCTCGCTGGAGCGACGTGGGAGGGCCGAGCCATAGTCCAAGGACATGGTGGATATGGTAGTCCATCTTTTTCAACAATTTTTTTGCTTATACCTTTCAGTTATTTATTTTTTCGTTATCTTTTGCAATCTGTTCCGCACAACACAACTGAACAACCTCAAACATAGCCTCAATTGCTCAGCTAAGAAATCAAACAGGGACACAAGTTGCATCTGCATGCATCCATCCTGGATGGATCGTGGGACCTGATCCCCGTCCCTCCTTATTTTTTTGACGAAAACCCCTCCTTATTTTTCCAAAACACATTTGATGATGTCTCAAGAAAAAATAAAAATCAATGACTAAATGGTGCTGGCTCATTCCTCGAAGGGAGGCATGCGGTAGAAGAAGGGAAGCCGACAGGGTTCGCCATCTGAAACATGAAGAAGTCATGCCTTATCATACGACTCGATGCTGTCTGCAAGTGTATCCTCTAATTTCCTTGGTTTCCACCCCAAATTCTTCAGTTTATCCGAAGTCATTGCACCCTTGTAATCCACGTCGACCATCCAGCAAACACCAAAAAATGGTGCTTAAAATCCTTCGTAAATCGACTCTAACTCAAGCTATGGCATGTCGTTGATACAATGGCACTTACTTGTCTGCATAACTGTAGCTAGGGTACATGTTCTTCAGTATCTCCAGCAAATCCTTCAAGTCCATTTGGTCTAACGAGCATATGTATCTCTCATATCGCCCCGCCTTGTTGTACAATAGGAGCAACGCGTCGGCTACGTCGCGAACATCTACTCTGGGCCAGAACTTATTGTTCATCGTATCAGGGCCTCCTGCATCCAAACAGTAAAACATATGCTTAGCATGTTGAACTTTGTTGGGCTGCTATGGTTGTGTGTTTACAAGTTCCACAACAACAAAGTCAAATTAAAGCAAATCAGTAGCTTTTGTTTCAATAGTACTGAATCTACCATGCACTTTCCAAAATATTGTTAGTATCCTAGTGATAAATGCCAAGAACAACATAATTGTAGAAAGCAAGAAAGAAATGTTATTTTTTTCGAAAAGGAGGATGACCCCGGCCCGTCCTTCGCGAGAAAGAAATGTTATAGAAAATGGCATTGCATTGCACTTGAATTAGGAGTCGTGACTTGGCCACTTAGGATTGAAACCTTTTATGATGTAGAGGAGGACCTTGCTGCTGGTTAACATTTGAGAAAGCATAGGCTTTGGTACACCTTCCTATCTAGCCATCCATTTATACATCGTGATTCGCCCAAGCTCCTTTTCTCTTTTTTGTTTCTTGCAAATAAAAGAACTTTTGAACTTCAAACTTTGCAGGATGAGAAAACATTCTAACAAGAATGTGGGAAACAACTTTCAGATTTTTTCGTGAAATATACATACTAAAAATTATATTTTTTAGTCAAAAAAATCTCATTTTGTATATTTATGTCGGTCGAAAAAATCTGAAAGTTTTATCTCACATTCTAGTTAGAATGTTTTCTCATCCTGCAAAGTTTGAAGTTCATATGTTTTTTTATTTGCAAGAAAAAATAAAGAGAAAATTTCATGTAAGAAGTTAGTTGTGTAGAATGGATCTCAAAGCAACATTGAAGGGTAAGGATAAGGAGTGTCTGAAAGCCTGTGCTTCAAAAATCCACATTCCCTTGCTGCTAGTGTTGAGCGCCACATGCTGCAACAGAGGGCCGAAGACCAGACCTGGGCAAAATGTGACGACGTGCAATCCGTTCTTCTCCCCGTATTCCAGGGCTATCTCTTCAGCTTCGGTCTTCGCAAGAGAATACTATCTCTGCCAACACAAACGAGTGTGCATATTGTCGAGTTAGCGCTACCTCTCAGCAATCATCTCATTTTCAATTTAGAGCTCACTATCTAGTGTAATGGTGAAGAAGTTGTTCCTTTATTTTCATATAATGAATTTTAATCTCTTTACTCGGCAGTGATGGTGGACGTACTATTGATCAACAATTCCGAGTCCTCACCTCATTCTTCTTGCAGAACTCTTTGTCTGACCAGCAGCTCTCATCTTTGAGGTTATCTTCTGGCCAATCCGGGTTGAAGCAAATACTGGCGGCGGAGGAAACCAGAACGAGTTTCTCAACGTTCATGGCTGAGCAGGCCTTGACTACATTCATGGTTCCCTTGACAGTAGGATCCATCATCTCTTTCTGCACAGCTGAGCAAGTTTATGAGTAACAGCAGAACAGGTAGCTTCTTAGTGAAAATAGAAGAACAACAAACTAGTATTAGATGCACATGTTTTTTTTCAAGAAATTTCCCTTCGTTATACCGAATATCACCAATTCCCTACATGCCACCAAATAACACAGTTCATTTCCATTTACGCTGCTCCATTAATTTTTCATCCAAATATCTCCGTTACTATACATGAAGACTACTTGTAATGCAGAGTCTACCATACCATGTAATATATATATTAGTCACATAAATTTCAGCTACCTTAAAAGAACACTAGACTGTGGCTGCATGCATCTACCAGATGCAGAGGCCGGGGGTCATCCTCCTTTTCTAAAAAAAAGAACACTGGACAACAAAAATAGGACATGTTCAGGCTTTATGCAAGTCATTTCTGTTGAAGTGTATATGTGGACTGCCTAACCTTTTTTATGAGTTTGGACTTTGGTTGCGTTGGCTAGTGCATGAAGCTTAACATTGGTATCGGAGGTAAGGTCTTGAGTTCAAGTCCTGGCTTTTGCAATCTATCTAAAAATTCATGATAGTGGATTGTCTAACCCTTTTCATGAGTTCGGACTTTTAGTTGCGTTGCCTAGTGAATCAAGCTTAACAATTTCAAACTTATTTTTTGGGTATAAAAATCCATTACACTCAGTTAATGTTAGCAAAAAGGTGTAACATAAGTCGATGTAAATTTACTATTTGGCCAACTATCATATATCACAACCATAAACATTTCTATGGTGTTGTGGACTAAAAAATAGGTCTGGACCGTAGCAAAGCCTAAGTAGAAGTGACAAAAGAATGCAGGAAGAAGTGATCAAGAAATATGGCCCAGTAAGCCCAATCCAGATCATTTTTCTATAGGCTTGATCAAACTTAAACACATTGGGTTTGGGACAAATCACTAGTAGAAAACAGGGCATCAGTCCCGGTTCCAGAGGGCCTTTAGTCCCGGTTCTGCAACCGGGACAAAACGATCGGGACTAATGCCCATCATTTTTAGTCCCGGTTGGCTTACGAACCGGGACTAAAGGAGCTCCACGTGTGCTCCCTGGGGCGCCCAGGCAGGAGGACCTTTAGTCCCGGTTGGTAACACGGACCGGGACTAAAAGGCACCCACGCGTCAGCACCTGCCAGGCGCTGGGTTTTTTTTGAAAGGAGGGGTTTAGGGGTTTTCCTATTGTGTTTCCCCCTTTTATTTTTGTGTTTACCATTTTTATTTTACGCTTTTCATTCAACTCGACGCTAGCTACTACATATAGCAATGAAGGAACCATTACACAACATCGTCATGATCAATATATATAGAGAAGTGACCTCTCTTTCTCCGTGCTTGGTCGAACAATATGCAACAAGTTTTCGTAAATCTATTCGACGCTATTACATATAGTACACGTTCATGCATATATACAATATAATATCTCTTACGATCCTAACGTCTATTACCAAAAGCGCATTTGAGATCCTTATGACATTCTCCATCTTTAGGTATGACATGCTCAACAAAGAATCCCGCCAATTCCTCTTGAATAGCTCGTATGCGATCAGTTGGTAGGAGTTCGTCCCGCTTCTGCCAGATCTAATTTAAAGAAGGGGGTCAATAAAACTCAACACAATTGATGGTAATAAAATAAAAATTTGAATATTATTTACGTACTTCAAATTGTTCTAAAGATATGCCCCGGTCGCGCTCAGAGGTCGAGTGGCGAATGAACTTGCAAACGTAGTAAGCACATAAATTAGTCCCGTGTGTCTGCCACAAGCACTTTACAAGAATAGAGTTCAATCAAAATGATAATCAAGCATGATAATGGTATTGAAACTAGCATCAATGAGAGATGCGCGGTACTAGAGTAGTACTTACTTTGGGGTGTACAAATTGGAGCTCTTTTTTCCAGCTGACACCCTTAACCTTTTTGGTGAACTTTTTCCAAACCCTGCCCGGCAAAGAAAATGATTACTTGATATCAGGAAATGAACGAAAGTTGCCGATATGGTGCGATAATGATTGAACTTAATTCTGAAGCATTTGACTCAGGTCCGTCCACTCCTTAGGGTCTTTACGTCTCGAGTCCAAGACAGTTACTTTTCCCTCTTCAAGCTGAATGTCTAGCAGAATAAATTGGAAACTGCGCACACATAACTCATTAATTGCACTTAACCTCGAGTAAGCGAAACAGAATGTGCACAAGATAGTAACACTCACTTGAAGTTGTAAGGAAATAGTATTTGCCTTCTAGTTTGTTGTCCAAGTAACGCATCTAGCAAATTTTGCTCTGTATCAGCGGGAAAATCTTTTAACGTACGTTCATTTACGAAATTTGGGTCAATGAACCCAATGTCATAGATTTGTAGTTGTTTGCATTCGAGGATCTTCATTCTGCATAATATAGTGTGAGGATAATTAATACATGCAATGAACGAGCTGAGCTAGAGACTTAATTACAGAAAAATACTTACAGACAATAGGAACTGACGATAGTTTTGTCGAGCTCCTTTTGGTTGTATAAGTGAAAATTTTCTTCAAATTGAATGAACAACACCTGGTCTCCATTGAAGAAGTGCTCATTTTTTATTCCCACCAAGATATGGTTGGTCCCGTCCTTGCAGGCTACCAAGTACCATTCATGAAAATGTCGCATCCTCGTTGGTAGACCCTTGAGCTCCTCACGTGTGATGAGAGGCTTCCCGTGCTCGAATCTTAAGGATGGTACTACCTCAGCCTTTTCAAACTGTACTGAATCGGGTAAGTAATCAGCAGCAGTGATAGCTGATGTCTACTACGCAACCTTCTTCTTGTAGACTCGTGTTGGGCCTCCAAGCGCAGAGTTTTGTAGGACAGTAGTAAATTTCCCTCAAGTGGATGACATAAGGTTTATCAATCCGTGGGAGGCGTAGGATGAAGATGGTCTCTCTCAAACAACCCTGCAACCAAATAACAAAGAGTCTCTTGTGTCCCCAACACACCCAATACAATGGTAAATTGTATAGGTGCACTAGTTCGGCGAAAAGATGGTGATACAAGTGTAATATGGATGGTAGATATAGGTTTTTGTAATCTGAAAATATAAAAACAGCAAGGTAGCAAGTAACAAAAGTGAGCACAAACAGTATTGCAATGCTTGGAAACAAGGCCTAGGGTTCATACTTTCACTAGTGCAAGTTCTCTCAACAAGACTAACATAGTTGAATCATATGTAAATCCCTCACGTGCGACAAAGAGTTCACTCCAAAGTCACAAATAGCGGAGAACAAACGAAGAAATTATTGTAGGGTACGAAACCACCTCAAAGTTATCTTTTCCGATCAATCTTATGAGCTATCCCTATAAGTGTCACGAACAGCCCTAGAGTTCGTACTAAAATAACACCTTAAGATACACATCAACCAAAACCCTAATGTCACCTAGATACTCCAATGTCACCACAAGTACCCATGGGCTTGATTATACGATATGCATCACACAATTTTAGATTCATCATGTTCAATCCAACACAGAGAACTTCAAAGAGTGCCCCAAAGTTTCTACCGGAGAGTCAAGAAGAAAACATGTGCCAACCCCTATGCATAGATTCCCAAGGTCACGGAACCCGCAAGTTGATCACCAAAACATACATCAAGTGGATCAATAGAACATCCCATTGTCACCACGGATATCCCATCGCAAGACATACATCAAGTGTTCTCAAATCCTTAAAGACTCAATCCGATAAGAAAACTTCAAAGGGAAAACTCAATTCATCACAAGAAGATAGAGAGGGGAAAACTCCATATGATTCATCTATATCAATAAAGCTCGCGGTACATCAAGATCGTGCCATCTCAAGAACACGACAGAAAGAGATCAAACACATAGCTACTGGTACATACCCTCAGCCCCGAGGGTGAACTACTCCCTCCTCATCATGGAGACCGCCGGGATGATGAAGATGGCCTCCGGTGATGGTTTCCCTCTCCGGCAGGGTGTCGGAACGGGCTCCCGATTGGTTTTTCGTGGCTACAGAGGCTTCTGGCGGCGGAACTCCCGATCTAGGTTTCTTTCTGGGGGTTTCTCGATTTATAGGAGTACTTGGCGTTGGAATCACGTCAGGGGAGTGCTCGAGGGGCCCACAAGCCAGGGGGCGCGCCCTAGGGGGGCGCCCCCTAGAATTGTGGCCTCCTCGGGACTCCTCTCCGGTATCTTTTTACTCCAGTATTTTTTATATTTTCCAAAAATATTCTCCGTAAATTTTCAGCCCATTCCGAGAACTTTTATTTCTGCACAAAAAACAACACCACGGCAGCTCTGCTGAAAACAGCGTCAGTCCGGGTTAGTTCTAATCAAATCATACCAAAATCATATAAAATCATTGTAAACATGGCATGAATACTTCATAAATTATAGATACGTTGGAGACGTATCAGCATCCCCAAGCTTAATTCCTGCTCGTCCTCGAGTAGGTAAATGATAAAAGAAATAATTTATGAAGTGTGAATGCTAGCTACATTTTTATCATATTCCTTTCTTCTTTGTATAGCATGGACATTTGGACTTGTAAATGATTCAAAGCAATAGTCTAGTTTTAACATAATGACTTCAATACTCAAGCATGTCAACAAGCAACCATGTCTTTCAAAATATCAACACTAAAGAAAGTTATCCCTAGCCCATCATGCTCAATCATTGATCCATTCATGAAACACACTCAAATATTAGCTATGCCCAATGCTCAAGTACGATCATAGTGCCCCCTAGTTGGTGCTTATAAGAGAAGATGGAGACTCAAAGCAAAGATAAAAATTGCATAAAGTAAATAGATAGGCCCTTCGCAGAGGGAAGTAGGGATTTGTAGGGGTGCCAGAGCTCAGGGTTTAAATTGAGAGATAAAAATATTTTGAGTGGCATGCTTTTCCTGTCAACGAAAATGACAAAGTAGCTCACAATACTTTCCATGCTAGATACATTATAGGCGGTTCCCAAACAGAATGGTAAAGTTTTTACTCCCCCTCCACCAATCAATCACACTCCACGGCGTGCCGAATCCACGGGTACCGTCCATACAAACAACAATCTTGGGGGAGTTTTGTTTCATTATATTTTGATTTGATTTTTGAGCATGGAACTGGGCATCCCGAATACCAGCCACTTTTCGTGAATGATAGTGAATCAACACATATCGTGAGAATAACCCACCTAGCATGGAAAAATATTGGATACTCCCCACCGTTTTATGAGCGGTACGAGCACACAAAAGAGAAAATTTATTTTGAAAATTTAGAGATGGCACATACAAATTTTCTTGGAGCGGCATGGAAATACCGCATATAGGTAGGTATGGTGGACTCATAAGGAAAAACTTGGTTTAAGGATTTTGGATGCACAAGTAGTATTTCTACTTAGTACAAATGAAGGGTAGCAAATAGATTGGGAAGCAACCAAACCAAGGAACGAAAAATCACATAAGTGAGCATTGAGTCATAACTAACACCGAATAATGCACCACAAGTAGGATGTAACTTCATTCCACAACTATTGACTTTCGTGCATGCTTAGGGAATCACAAACCTTAACACCAATATTCCTACTAAGTATAATTACTCACTAACATGACTCACATATTACTATCATCATGTTTCAAAACTATTACAAAGAATCAAGTTTAATTTGTCCCATGATCTTCATGAAAGTTTTTATTATATCCTCCTTGGATATCTATCACTTTGGGACTAGTTTCATATATTGCTATTGCTTTTTCGACAAGCTCAAACAAATTTAAATGAAGCACATGAGTATAAAGATTTCTTCCCTCAAAAAGGTATAAGTGAAGCATGAGAGGAAATGACAAGCTACTCCCAAAAGATATAAGTGAAGATCAATGAGTAGTCAAAAAATTAAGTAGCTATGTGAGGACTCTCTCTCTCTCTCAATAAATATTTTCAGATCTGAGTATTTTATTCAAACAGCAAACTAAACAAAAATAGAACTCCAAGAATAGCACGCATAATGTGAACGAATAAAAATTTAGGCTCAACATAGGCTAACCGATAGTTGACGAAGAGAGGTGGGATGCGTAGCATCCCCAAGCTTAGATGCTTGATACTTCTTGAAATATTTACTTGGGGTGCCTTGGGCATACCCAAGCTTGAGCTTTTGTATCTTGTTCAATCCTCTCATATCATGGTTTCACCTATTCTCAAAAACTTCATCCACACAAAACTCGAAAAGAACTCGTGAGATAGATTAGTACACATAATAATAAATAAACTCTTTATGTACTGCCAAGACAAGTTGCATAATAATTTTCAAACATTAGGTACTGTATACTATCATTTCCACAATTTATATCTACCAATATAGGCAATGGAAACTAGAGGATAAGTAGATAACAAAACTATGACAGCAATCTGTCCAAACCGAACAGTCTGTAGAAATTTATGAAAACAGTGTACTTCCTTAACTCCAAAAATTATGAAAATTTAGGACACGCTAAATAATTTATATGACATCACTTTGTAAAAATTTCTGAAACTTTCCACATTCTGGTAAAATATGAAAATTCAAACACTGCATCCAAAGTTTCTATTTTTACACAGCACTCATCAAAACATGCAATGCAAGCATCCTAAGGCAATTCTTGGAACTTTTTATTGAAAAACAAGATTATAAATAACACCTAACAGAGAACAACAAAATAAAATGACGCTCCAAGCAAAACTCATATTATGTGACGAATAAAAATATAGCTCCAAGTAAGATATACCGATAGTGTTGAAGACGAAAGAGGGGATGCCTTCCGGGGCATCCCCAAGCTTAGGCGCTTGAGTCTTCCTTGGATATTACCTTGGGGGTGCCTTGGGAATCCCCAAGCTTAGGTTCTTGTCACTCCTTATTCTCCTCATATCGGTGTCTCACCCAAAACTTGAAAACTTCAATCACACAAAACTTAACGGAACTTCGTGAGATGGGTTAGTATAATAAAGATAAATCATTCACTTAGGTACTGTCAAGACAAGATTAATAATTGTTCCCACATCATACCTACTGTATTCTATCATTCCCATAATTTATATCACTTAATATAAGCTATAGAAACACTAAAACAAGTAAACTATGCATGCAAAATAGAATCTGTGAAAAACAGAACAGTCTGTGAAGATCTGTAGTGTAGCCATACTTCCCTGTCTCTAAAAATTCTGAAAAATTAGGAAAATCTAGGAAATTTGTATATCCATCATGTGTAAAACATTCAGATCAAAATCATGTTCCAGTGAATTTACAAAATTCCTGGACTGAGAGAAAAGTTTCTGTTTTTGCACAGAATCAACTCAACTATCATCCACACTATCCTAAAGGCTTTACTTGGCACTTTATTGAAACAAAAGCTATAAAACATGATTATACAGTAGCTTTATCATGTTAACACATAAAAACAGAAAGTAAAAGTGTTGGGTTGTCTCCCAACAAGCGCTTTTTTTAATGCCTTTTAGCTAGGCATGATGATTTCAATGATGCTCACATAGGAATAATAATTATAACATGCAAAAGATCATCATGAATCTCATGACAAGCACATTTAAGTCTAACCCACTTCCTATGCATAGGGATTTTGTGAGCAAACAATTTATGGGAACAAGAATCAACTAGCATAGGAAGGCGAAACAAGCATAACTTCAAAACTTTGAACACATAGAGAGGAAACTTGATATTTTTGCAATTCCTACAAGCATAAGTTCCTCCCTCATAATAGTTTTCAGTAGCATCATGAAGGAATTTCACAATATAACCAGCACATAAAGCAATATCTTCATGATCCACAAGCATAGAAATTTTTTTACTCTCCACATAAGCAATTTTCTTCTCATTCATAATAGTGGGAGCAAACTCAACAAAATAACTATCATGTGAAGCATAATCCAATTGAAAATTAAAATCATGATGACAAGTTCCATGGTTATCATTATTCTTTATAGCATACATGTCATCACAATAATCATCATAAATAGGAGGCATGCTCTCATCATAATAAATTTGCTCGTCAAAACTTGGGGGACTAAACATATCATCTTCATCAAACATAGCATCCCCATGCTTGTAGCTTTGCATATCATTAGCATCATGAATATTCAAGGAATTCATACTAACAACATTGCAATCATGCTCATCACTCAAAGATTTAGTGCCAAACATTTTAATAACTTCTTCTTCTAACACTTGAGCACAATTTTCCTTTCCATCATTTATAGACTAAACTAGTGATAAAACAAGAAACTAAAAGATTCAATTGCAAGATCTAAAGATATACCTTCAAGAACTCACCTCCCCGGCCGGCAACGGCGCCAGAAAAGAGCTTCGTTGACGGGATGTGAGTGCCGCTTACCTAGCCTCCCCGGCAACGGCGCCAGAAAAGAGCTTGATGTCTACTACGCAACCTTCTTCTTGTAGACTCGTGTTGGGCCTCCAAGCGCAGAGTTTTGTAGGACAGTAGCAAATTTCCCTCAAGTGGATGACCTAAGGTTTATCAATCCGTGGGAGGCGTAGGATGAAGATGGTCTCTCTCAAACAACCCTGCAACCAAATAACAAAGAGTCTCTTGTGTCCCCAACACACCCAATACAATGGTAAATTGTATAGGTGCACTAGTTCGGCGAAGAGATGGTGATACAAGTGTAATATGGATGGTAGATATAGGTTTTTGTAATCTGAAAAAATAAAAACAGCAAGGTAGCAAGTAACAAAAGTGAGCACAAATGGTATTTCAATGCTTGGAAACAAGGCCTAGGGTTCATACTTTCACTAGTGCAAGTTCTCTCAACAAGACTAACATAGTTGAATCATATGTAAATCCCTCACGTGCGACAAAGAGTTCACTCCAAAGTCACAAATAGCGGAGAACAAACGAAGAAATTATTGTAGGGTACGAAACCACCTCAAAGTTATCTTTTCCGATCAATATTATGAGCTATCCCTATAAGTGTCACGAACAGCCCTAGAGTTCGTACTAAAATAACACCTTAAGATACACATCAACCAAAACCCTAATGTCACCTAGATACTCCAATGTCACCACAAGTACCCATGGGCTTGATTATACGATATGCATCACACAATTTCAGATTCATCATGTTCAATCCAACACAAAGAACTTCAACGAGTGCCCCAAAGTTTCTACCGGAGAGTCAAGACGAAAACATGTGCGAAACCCTATGCATAGATTCCCAAGGTCACGGAACCCGCAAGTTGATCACCAAAACATACATCAAGTGGATCAATAGAACATCCCATTGTCACCACGGATATCCCATCGCAAGACATACATCAAGTGTTCTCAAATCCTTAAAGACTCAATCCGATAAGAAAACTTCAAAGGGAAAAATCAATTCATCACAAGAAGATAGAGAGGGGAAAACTCCATATGATTCATCTATATCAATAAAGCTCGCGGTACATCAAGATCGTGCCATCTCAAGAACACGAGAGAGAGAGATAAAACACATAACTACTGGTACATACCCTCAGCCCCGAGGGTGAACTACTCCCTCCTCGTCATGGAGACCGCCGGGATGATGAAGATGGCCTCCGGTGATGGTTTCCCTCTCCGGCAGGGTGCCGGAACGGGCTCCCGATTGGTTTTTCGTGGCTACAGAGGCTTCTGGCGGCGGAACTCCTGATCTAGATTTCTTTCTGGGGGTTTCTCGATTTATAGGAGTACTTGGCGTTGGAATCACATCAGGGGAGTGCTCGAGGGGCCCACAAGCCAGGGGGCGCGCCCTAGGGGGGCGCCCCTAGGCTTGTGGCCTCCTCGGGACTCCTCTCCGGTATCTTTTTGCTCCAGTATTTTTTATATTTTCCAAAAATATTCTCCGTAAATTTTCAGCCCATTCCGAGAACTTTTATTTCTGCACAAAAAACAACACCACGGTAGCTCTACTGAAAACAGCGTCAGTCCGGGTTAGTTCTAATCAAATCATACCAAAATCATATAAAATCATTGTAAAGATGGCATGAATACTTCATAAATTATAGATACGTTGGAGACGTATCAATAGAAAGACCAGTGGCCGCTTTCTCTGGATCATTAGCGATATGGGTAACCACCTTGAGCGGAGGGCACGATTGTAGTTCTTGTTTGCCGAGATGGGGAATTGTTTTCCCACTTCTTGCGCCACTTCTACTTAAGCTTCCTGACCGCCTCGCTTGATCATGTGTCTTTTGAATACATCGGTCATAGTTTGATTGCGGCGGAGGCGATGGTGGTCGCCTAATGGCCTCCAGAGTTCGCTTCGCTTTCACCGTATCTATTTTCTCCTCTTGAGGTGGGCGTTTCGGTGCAAGCTGGCGTTTCACTTCGGCATCCATGATCTCGTCGAGTTCCTCCTCATACCTCTCGTAGGGTAACTTGGGAAGAGCCTTGAGGCTTGGGCCGTATCTGAATCTCCTCTATTTCATACTGCTGCTAGCCGCCGGAGCGGCGGCAGCTCTCTTCCGATGTTGCTGAGGTGGCGGAGGAGGCGGAGACAGCTGAGGTGGAGGCAGATTCTGCTGAGGGGCCTCCTCCGTCGGAGTCCGCTGAGGCGATAGAGACGGCTGACGCGCTGGAGACGACTCGGGCAGCGGAGACGGTGTCAGGACCGGATTTCCAGGATATTAATTTCCCAGTAAATGGCCCTTGTGCTCACCAGCCCCGGGATTACTGTTAGCTGATGAGGCACAATCTTGATACAGAAATTCCAAGCAAAATACAAAAATATGTAGTACAAGACCATTATGGCCTATGAGTACAACAAAAGGTTTCTAGAGGATGATGGCGGAAGCGGTTCGGGGTCATCAGCGTCTATGGGACTCCATTTCCCATGGGAACAGCTAACCTGGATAACTCCTATCTTCGTGAGGCTGCTATCATCGTTGCCTAGGTTCCGGGGCTGTCGACGTTGTGCTCCGGGGCCAAGACAATAGCCAGGGACAAGCCAGTGAGTACTTTGAATGTACTCGCAAACATCATGACAACAGGTATAATATAACAGATGATAATCATGTACTGAAATAATTTCCTGATCACTTAGTCAGTCACGAAATAAAATTCATGCCGCATGCAAGCGGGTCATTCATAATTAAATATGAAAAATCAATTAGATAATAAGAATAAAATGAACTGATCGGCTGTCTGAAGCGACGCCTCGAAAGGATAATAATATAAAGCATGCCACAGTCGGGCGTCTGAGCGACACCTCATAAAGGGCTTATAAAGAAATAAATAACAAGCATGCCACAGTCGGGCGTCTCAGCGACACCTCATAAAGAGCTTATAAAGAAAGTAAATAACATTCGTGCCATAGTCGGGCGTCTCAGCGACACCACATAAAGGGCTTATAAAGAAAGTAAATAACAATCGTGCCATAGTCGGGCATCTCAGCGACACCACCAAAAGGGCTTATAAAGAAAGTAAATAACATTCGTGCCACAGTCGGGCGTCTCAGCGACGCCACATAAAGGGCTTATATAAGAATAATCACAGTGAATATCCGGGAGGTAGAACCATCCCAGGGATACTCAATAATTCAAGTGATATAAAGGGTTAGTCCACAATAATAATTATCATAATCATCATTTGTCACATGTTATGATCAATATTCCGGTTTAGAAGTTTTCCTCCGAAGACCGACACTAAGGCCGACACTTGACCCCTCCCAGACTGTAGTCCTGAACTGCGGACACGGCTATTCGAATAGATATAAACTCTGCAGAGGGTGTACTCTTTACCCACGAGTAACGGATTCCTTTTAGTCCACCGGGACTAATTCCGCTTACGGTCTTTGAATTGAAAACACACCCAACCTGCACACACCAGCTGAACTTACTGATGCCTGGAATCACCCACGACACCTGTCAAGCAAAACTCTAAGTGGGGAGGCTACAACCTCAATTAGCATGGGATCAAATTTATACCGCGCGCTACTAAGGGGTGCCCCCCTCTCGGTCCCAACTGGAAACACCCATGCCCCCGGACCAGGTGGCATGCCTACCGGATGCACCCGGTATCTTCCACCATGGCCTCTCTGTACGGTGTGTGCCAAGAAAGGGGTTGACAACTTACTGAACCGTACCCTGCCCACGGCAGGGACAAGTGGTAGTACGAAACAAGCATGGGGGTTACTGGAACAAGACTCAATCTATGGTCGACTCATGAGGCTTATGTGTTCCCTGCATGGTTAGCAAAATAAATATTTTTCCACACTCTCAGGCAGAATCACCACTTATCACATCCCATCATGCCTCACTGACCATTCTCGCTCCAACGAGATGTCAGCACCAAGCTCATGTCTACCCAAGACAGAGACTTATCCCAGATTCCTTCCGGTAGGCAAGGGTGGCACAAGGTGGTGACTACTGCCACAACCATCTCAAGTTTAATAGCAAGAATCATCATCATGTATAGCAAACATGTTCACTCCTTCACATGAAATAACGCGCACTTCATGTGTGTATAGTTTCATTTGTCACACCAAACATCACACAACAAATATCATACCAAGGGTTCAGAATGCTTGCCTTCAAAGTGCAGGGAGATGAGGTGCACTCCAAAACTTTTTGAAAGTTTTAATCTTCCCGCCAAATCCTAGTTTTAAAAATATTCAAATTAACACATAGTTCAAAATAGTACTGAAAAGTTGTTGGAAATTCTTTCAAATAAATATGAAAATAAACTAGATGGAATTTGGGAAACAACAGAAAAAGAATCAACTTAATTGCAATTGTGGTTTAAAAGATATGACCAGTCAAGTTCAGGTCAAATCTGTTTTTAAATAAAACAGAAAAAAAAGAAACGATTCGGGCCGAATACGCTTTAGGGAAGAGGGAAACGTACTTCGGGTTTTACGGTTTCACCTAAGCCAGCGCGGGCCGTCGCTGTGTTGCTGACAGTGGGTCCATCGGGTCCACTCGTCAGGTTTGACCAGTCGCCCGCGCCTCCTCGTACCTGCGGCCGAGCGGAGGCGGGGCTCCGGCGACCAACGCCGGCGATTGGCGACTCCCCACAGGGCTCCGACGGCGGGAACGGGTTCACCGCACTAGGACGATCCTCCCGGTAGTCGAGAGGGTCGCGGGGGCGAAGGGGGTCGCCGGCGGCGAGCTCTGCGGCGGACGGAGCCTTCGGGAACAAAAGGGGTCTCGGCCTATGGTGGCTCCTAGTCGAAACTGAGAGGTGGGGTGGCTCCGCGGGGTCGAGGGGAAGCGGATGGTGGCAATGGAAGAACAAGGGAGGCCCTGCTTATGATGGATTGGACCGGAGTGCGGCGGCGGCCGAGGCTACCAGAGGCGGGGAAGACGGCCTCCCTCAGTCGATTGCTTGCTATGGGGGCTCTAGAGGGATGGCATGAGGCCGTCTGAGGGTCTGGATGAGCTCGGGGGTCTCCTTTTATAGCTAGCGAGGTCGGTTCCCACGGCTGCGGATAAGAACGCCGGCGAACCGCCGTTCTGTTGCTAGCTAGGCGACGCGGCGCTGGTCGGCACTAACCGATGAGCTCGCGGATGAGCTCGAGCTATTGCCGGGGGCAGCTGGCGAGCTGGGGTGGCTGGGGCGGTGCGTCCATGGCAGAGATGCTCACGGGCGCCGGCGTGCCACCAAAGGGCCATTGCTGCCAATCTGAGAGGAGCAGCGCGTGTCGGGGCAGCACTAGGGACAGGGGAGAGGATTAGGACGAGCGGGGGAGGCGGCAACTGGTCGCGGCGACTCGGGAGGCCGCACGTGCAAAACGCGCGCTCTGCTCGCGCTCCGGGCGTGCACTCAGGGTGCTCGACGATTTGCCAGGTCAGTCTACAGGTCCTAGCTTACGCCTAAACTTAACAGGGTCATGAGTGGGTGTCCTAGAGGCTCAGTGGACATGCTAGTTTGGTCATTGGAGTAAGCTCATAAAGTAAACCTATTTCCATGCCAATTCTGTTCATGAACACAGGGTGCTCGACAGAATGCCATGGGCATCTAGGCATCTCTTCTGGTGGCCAAAATCTCCAGACCAGAGTCTCTTTAGATGAAAAAGAGGGTGGCAAGGTTAGTTTGAGAAAAACAGGAACTTGTTAGTGCAAGCTTTTGAGAAAACCAAATCTGGACAGAAAATATAGGCCATTATTGCATGTGGTTAAATTACTCTAATGTGTCTGATCTCCTGGACTTAAGAGTTTGATAGGGTAAACTTCAAGTAGGAGAAATCTCATGGGCAATAGGGCAAGATAAAAAAGGGTTGCAGTAGAAAATACCCAACTGGACCAGAGAGCAAAAGAGGATGGTTTGCTCAGAATCTCCAAAACACAAGACTGTCCCTTTGCATAAATGTGATGTAGGAACCTCACATGTCTTCTACAATTTTTTGTAGAATTTTTAAATGAAGTTACCAAATGGTTGTAGTGCAAATGAGGCTCTAACAGTTATGAGAAACCATTTAAAAAGGAATAAAGCTTAGAAGAATAATTATAAAAAAAATATTTCCACTGATCATACATAATGAAAGGAAATGCTCTTGAGAAGGTATTCAAGTCCAATAATATTTTTGGAAGGTTTCTATTTGGAGGGAAAAGTCCACAATTCAGAAGAAAGGAGTGATTCTGAAATCATCGGATGATCCAGAAAATAAAAATTTAATTTCCTGGCAAAATTTTAAATAAATAAAACATGGTCAAATTTTTGGGGTGTTACAACACTACCCCCCGCCCCCCTAAGAAAAATCTCGTCCTCGAGATTTGCTAAGGACGGTTTACAAAAATTACTCCTGCTATAATGCAATAATAATATGAAAATCAAATATCCTGCTCACGCGATATGACATGGTTACAGTGAGAGGGCAAATAATTGGGATAACTACAGTGGGGTACTGGCGCTGCGTGGAAAAATCTACGGCTGGGGAAACCGAGAGATTTCTACTACGGCTATGGTAAATTTACAATAAATTTCTAAATTTACAAATTACGTTGGTCGTACCCGAATACATAGGGCTCTCTCTGGCTGATAGGTGGACCCGGGGCCCACTGTCGGTCTCTTCTTCTACCTCTGGCGTTCCTCTCTTCCTCTCTCTCGCGCGCTTTCCCGCACTTTCTCCACCGGCGGCGTCTGGCGCGTAGGGTCTCTAGGCCGCACCGCGGTAGTGCGCGGCATGCTAGCTGCCGGCGCAGCGTGCACTCACCTCGCGGGCCAGTGCTCTATCGGCACTACTCGCGGATTCGCCTCTGAACACTAGCGATCGAGCGACGAGCGGCGCTGGTGGATTTCGTTCACCATACATCGATCTCGAGCTATAAAATGATCGCGGTGCTTCTCTCTTCTTCCTCACACCTGGCCTCATTTCTTCTTCTTCTTCTTCTTCTCCATTTCTGTCTGCAGGAGCTCGAGGCGAGGCTCTAATGGCGGAGGTGATGCCGGACTGGTACATGATCCTGATGTGCGGAGGGCTGGCGGCAGTGCTGGGGTTCTCCGTGCTCTTGTGTGCGATGGTCCTCGATGATCGTCGTGACGCTGCTGCTCGAGTGTTAGCTCTTCGCGGCGGCGGTGATCATGAGGATTAGGTGTCGGTGTCGGGTGCTAACTATTGTCAGTATGCTGGAGGCATCTTACACCAGAATAATTACCCACAATTTTCTCTTTCAGAAACTGTGGTGTGTTAGTGCGGTGATCAGTTAGGTGCAAAATATGTACGTGGTGTTTGCAATTAGTGCATGTGGTCGAGTGGTTGTGGCTGTGAGCCTGCTGTTGTGGTGCTGCATAAATTTAAATCTATGCTACGGGGAAATGTTTGTAGCAATAGCTCAAGGAAAATCCCGCCTCGGAATTTTACTGAGAATGAAAACAGTTGATCAAAAATCACATCAGTAAAAATTACTCACAATAATTGAAACCAAACAGTTTATTCAAAGCACACACTTAGGATACAACGCAGAAGCTGCAACACATAGATAAATAGTAGGCTAACAACTGTAGTAGTGGCGTCTACAACGTAAACGGAAAATAGGCGGGGTCCTGAGAAAGTGTCTCCGGTACTGGGGCACATTCTTCTTCTACCGGGGGAAGCGGATTGACTAGTCGAAGAATGCGCCTCTCCTAGTCTGGCCTCAGTGGTCTGCCAATGGCAATCTGAGGATTCAAATCAGCGAGGCTCTGGAGATAACCCATCACTCGCTGGGTCAAACGCTCTTGAGCGATGACGAACTGGGCAAGGTTGGCCAGCACTGGGTCCCTCTCAATCCGTCCACCTAGAAAAGATGCTACTTCTCCGGGTGCTGCACGACTCGGGAAGTAATAATACCCCCTTTCGCTGGCATAGGGTACCGCGAATCGAAGGCGAGCAAGCGCTTTGTACGCAGCAGCTTCTATGGCCATTTGCGGAGTCGGCATAGATTTCCCCACGAAGGAGACTTCCGTAGGGTCTTGGTTTGGGTTTGCGGAAGGGATGTGCACTACTGCCCAATATTTCGAGGCGGATGGGGTGATTCTCGCTTTGAGCAGCTCATACTGGGGTGGATGGGTAGAACTCATGGTACTGCAGGTAAAGTCCCACAGTATTTTAACAAAACTACCAGGGGTTGCATCTGGAGTTCTCAGATAAATACTAGGGCTCGGCATGGCAAAAATGGCTGTGAGAGCTGTGCACAAAGTAAGGAATGCTTGGTAAGGTCACGGAGTGGCATCTTATATAGCATCAGGGTTGAGTCACCTATTGCGGTGTGGGGGTAAACTAGTTTGTCGGTTCTGCTCTATGGGGGTCGGGGTCAAAGCCACAGATATACATATCTCACAAAAGTGACGTATTACTGTGGGTGTTGTCTGGGGTGGTTTTGGTAGCTATGTCCAGAATTGAATATGTAACCGCACGCCAGAATACTTATGCATGGATACTTGTGGTACTATAATAATGGCATACAAGCAACTGCATTTTATTCATGGCGATAACAAGGTCACACTATTACATGGCGTAGAATACTAAGACTCGGTACTACTCGAGTGACTTAGTCTACCTCGTTAATATCTAATCGCGCGTGCCTTGTGGACGTCGAGGCTTCTCCATGGGCTTCACCGTCGGGGTTTGCTGGACTGGGTTGAGGAGGGTCGGGGTAGCGATGATGACCATCGCGGGGATTGGTGGTCACAATCCCGTTGGAGCGTGTCCCTAAAAGGCGACGAAGCTCTTCCGGGGATACAAATGCATTCCGGTCGGCCGCAGGGGCAGACCTCAAGGACTCAATCGGCTGTCCGAACAGCACGACTGGGTTGTCGGCGTCGGTCATATCTTCTCCTCTCGCCAGGGCTCGACGGACAAGTTCTCCACGAGCTGCGATCAGATCTAGAGTGACCTGATCAAACAATGCCTCTAGTGCACTCACATAGCGCACCAGATGCAGCAATTCAGGGTCCGTCTCATGGTCTCCGTTGGCAACTTGGGGTGGCCTACTATACCCGTCACGGCTGAGGTAGTAGTAGAACGAGCGGCAGTTAACTCTTGGCAACAGGTGCCGGAGTTGAACTATAGCCTCTCGAGCTGCCAGCTGGATGGCCTGTGGCTCAAAGGAAGTTGTCCTTCCGGTGAACCTGTAGGGGCGTTCTGGCGCTATACCCCTACCATAGATGTGCACCGTGGCCCAGAATCGACGGCTCTCACCACTCATGAACCCTTGGTACACCACATACTCTGGGGGCTCTTCTAATGCAAAGGCACGACGGGTGAGGTTTGCTAGCACGGTTACAAAACCTCCAAGGTTGGTTCCTGTGGTCTCATTGTGAACAATGGGGCCAGGCATCGTGGCTTGGTTTTGGGGGTAGAGGCTGTGCTGTGTAGGGTTGGGGCTAACGTTTCCTTTTATAGAAAAAGAAAGCGGAGTCTTCCTTCGCACGCTTGCGAATGGGACAAATTAAGTGTCGGTCACTAGTGTGTGATCGACATGCTAGGCTGATAGGTTGGGCACCGACTGCCAAAAGGTGTCGGAGTCACTGTGTGGCTATCGTATGGGATACGCTTGGCGGTGGTTAGGTTAAGGTCTGGTGGGTGGTTTAACCTAGGTTTATCGACCTGGCTAAGATAGGATTAGCCAACGGTCAGCCTCGCTCTGATCGATACCAAGGCTGTCAGGACCGGATTTCCAGGATATTAATTTCCCAGTAAATGGCCCTTGTGCTCACCAGCCCCAGGATTACTGTTAGCTGATGAGGCACAATCTTGATACAGAAATTCCAAGCAAAATACAAAAATATGTAGTACAAGACCATTATGGCCTATGAGTACAACAAAAGGTTCCTAGAGGTTGATGGTGGAAGCGGTTCGGGGTCATCAGCATCTATGGGAATCTATTTCCCACGGGAACAGCTGACCTGGATAACTCCTATCTTCGCGAGGCTGCTATCATCGTTGCCTAGGTTCCGGGGCTGTCGGCGTTGTGCTCCTCTCCAAGTAAGAAATCTGGCCAAGACAATAGCCAGGGACAAGCCAGTGAGTACTTTGAATGTACTCGCAAACATCATGACAATAGGTATAATATAACTGATGATAATCATGTACTGAAATAATTTCCTGATCACTTAGTCAGCCACGAAATAAAATTCTTGCCGTATGCAAGCAGGTCATTCACAATTAAATATGAAAAAGCAATTAGATAATAAGAATAAAATGAACTGATTGGGTGTCTGAAGCGACGCCTCGAAAGGATAATAATATAAAGCATGCCACAGTCAGGCGTCTGAGCGACACCTCATAAAGGGCTTATAAAGAAATAAATAACAAGCATGCCACAGTCGGGCGTCTCAGCGACACCTCATAAAGGGCTTATAAAGAAAGTAAATAACATTCGTGCCACAGTCGGGCGTCTCAGCGACACCACATAAAGGGCTTATAAAGAAAGTAAATAACAATCGTGCCACAGTCGGGCGTCTCAGCGACACCACATAAAGGGCTTATAAAGAAAGTAAATAACATTCGTGCCACAGTCGGGCGTCTCAGCGACGCCACATAAAGGGCTTATATAAGAATAATCACAGTGAATATCCAGGAGGTAGAACCATCCCAGGGATACTCAATAATTCAAGTGATATAAAGGGTTAGTCCACAATAATAATTATCATAATCATCATTTGTCACACGTTATGATCAATATTCCGGTTTAGAAGTTTTCCTCCGAAGACCGACACTAAGACCGACACTTGACCCCTCCCAGACTGTAGTCCTTAACCGCGGGCATGGCTATTCGAATAGATATAAACTCTATAGAGGGTGTACTCTTTACCCACAAGTAACGGATTCCTTTTAGTCCACCGGGACTAATTCCACTTACGGTCTTTGAATTGAAAACACACCCAACCTGCACACACACCAGCTTAACTTACCGATGCCTGGAATCACCCACGACACCTGTCAAGCAAAACTCTAAGTGGGGAGGCTACAACCTCGATTATCATGGGATCAAATTTATACCGCGCGCTACTAAGGGGTGGCCCCCTCTCGGTCCCAACCGGAAACACCCATGCCCCCGGACCAGGTGGCATGCCTACCGGATGCACCCGGTATCTTCCACCATGGCCTCTCTGTACGGTGTGTGCCAAGAAAGGGGTTGACAACTTACTGAACCGTACCCTGCCCGTGGCAGGGACAAGTGGTAGTACGAAACAAGCATGGGGGTTACTGGAACAAGACTCGATCTATGGTCGACTCAGGAGGCTTATGTGTTCCCTGCATGGTTAGCACAATAAATATTTTTCCACACTCTCAGGCAGAATCACCACTTATCACATCCCATCATGCCTCACTGACCATTCTCGCTCCAATGAGATGTCAGCACCAAGCTCATGTCTACCCAAGACAGAGAGTTATCCCAGATTCCTTCCGGTAGGCAGGGGTGGCACAAGGTGGTGACTACTGCCACAACCATCTCAAGTTTAATAGCAAGAATCATCATCATGTATAGCAAACATGTTCACTCCTTCACATGAAATAACGCGCACTTCATGTGTGTATACTTTCATTTGTCACACCAAACATCACACAACAAATATCATACCAAGGGTTCAGAATGCTTGCCTTCAAAGTGCAGGGAGATGAGGTGCACTCCAAAACTTTTTGAAAGTTTTAATCTTCCCTCCAAATCCTAGTTTTGAAAATATTCAAATTAACACATAGTTCAAAACAGTACTGAAAAGTTGTTGGAAATTTTTTCAAATAAATATGAAAATAAACTAGATGGAATTTGGGAAACAACAGAAAAAGAATCAACTTAATTGCAATTGTGGTTTAAAAGATATGACCAGTCAAGGTTCAGGTCAAATCTGTTTTTAAATAAAACAGAAAAAAAGAAAACGATTCGGGCCGAATACGCTTTAGGGAAGAGGGAAATGTACTTCGGGTTTTACGCTTTCACCTAAGCCAGCGCGGGCCGTCGCTGTGTCGCTGACAGTGGGTCCATCGGGTCCACTGGTCAGGTTTGACCAGTCGCCCGCGCCTCCTCCTACCTCCGGCCGAGCGGAGGCGGGGCTCCGGCGACCAACGCCGGCAATTGGCGACTCCCCACAGGGCTCCGACGGCGGGAACGGGTTCACCGCACTAGGACGATCCTCCCGGTGGTCGAGAGGGTTGCGGGGGCGAAGGGGGTCGCCGGCGGCGAGCTCTGCGGCGGACGGAGCCTTCGGGAACAAAAGGGGTCTCGGCCTATGGTGGCTCCCAGTCGAAGCTGAGAGGTGGGGTGGCTCCGCGGGGTCGAGGGGAAGCGGATGGTGGCAATGGAAGAACTAGGGAGGCCCTGCTTATGATGGATTGGACCGGAGGGCGGCGGTGGCCGAGGCTACCGGAGGCGGGGAAGACGGCCTCCCTCAGTCGATTGCTTGCTATGGGGGCTCTGGAGGGATGGCATGAGGCCGTCTGAGGGTCTGGATGAGCTCGGGGGTCTCCTTTTATAGCTGGCGAGGTCGGTTCCCGCGGCTGCAGATAAGAACGCCGGTGAACTGCCGTTCTGTTGCTAGCTAGGCGACGCGGCGCTGGTCGGCACTAACCGACGAGCTCGCGGATGAGCTCGAGTTGTTGCCGGGGGAAGCTGGCGAGCTGGGGTGGCTGGGGCGGTGCCATCCGTGGCAGAGACGGTCACGGGTGCCGGCGTGCCAACAAAGGGCCATTGCTTCCGCTCTGAGAGGAGCAGGGCGTGTCGGGGCAGCACTAGGGGACAGGGGAGAGGATTAGGACGAGCAGGGGAGGCGGCAACTGGTCGCGGCGACTTGGGAGGCCGCACGTGCAAAACGCGCGCTCTGCTCGCGCTCCGGGCGTGCACTCAGGGTGTTCGACGATTTGCCAAGTCAGTCTACAGTTCCTAGCTTATGCCTAAACTTAACAGGCTCATGAGTGGGTGTCCTAGAGGCTCAGTGGACATGCTGGTTTGGTCATTGGAGTAAGCTCATAAAGTAAACCTATTTCCATGCCAATTCTGTTCATGAACACAGGGTGCTCGACAGAATGCCATGGGCATCTAGGCATCTCTTCTGGTGGCCAAAATCTCCAGACCAGAGTCTCTTTAGATGATAAAGAGGGTGTCAAGGTTAGTTTGAGAAAAACAGGAACTTGTTAGTGCAAGCTTTTGAGAAAACCAAATCTGGATAGAAAATATAGGCCATTATTGCATGTGGTTAAATTACTCTAATGTGTCTGATCTCCTGGACTTAAGAGTTTGATAGGGTAAACTTCAAGTAGGAGAAATCTCATGGGCAATAGGGCAAGATAAAAAAGGGTTGCAGTAGAAAATACCCAACTGGACCAGAGAGCAAAAGAGGATGGTTTGCTCAGAATCTCCAAAACACAAGACTGTCCCTTTGCATAAATGTGATGTAGGAACCTCACATGTCTTCTACAATTTTTTGTAGAATTTTTAAATGAAGTTACCAAATGGTTGTAGTGCAAATGAGGCTCTAATAGTTATGAGAAACCATTTAAAAAGGAATAACGCTTAGAAGAATAATTATAAAAAAAATATTTCCACTGATCATACATAATGAAAGGAAATGCTCTTGAGAAGGTATTCAAGTCCAATAATATTTTTGGAAGGTTTCTATTTGGAGGGAAAACTCCACAATTTAGAAGAAAGGAGTGATTCTGAAATCATCGGATGATCCAGAAAATAAAAATTTAATTTCCTGGCAAAATTTTAAATAAATAAAACATGGTCAAATTTTTGGGGTGTTACAGACGGCTGACGCACCGGAGACGACTCAGGCACCGGGGCCTCCTCCCGCTGAGTCTACTGAGGCGGCGTCCAGTATGGAAGCACGATGTGTTCCTTTCTCCATAGACAGGTAGTCCTTAAGGCATATCGAAGAAGAAGCTCCCCTTCACCTGTAGCGTACTCAAGCTCCAGCCCATCAAATCCGTCCATTATTTCATCCACCCCGACAATAGCAAAGCCAACTGGAACCAGAGTGCAATGGAAAGTTGCATCAGGTCGAGGAGGTAAGACATAGCCGACCGCCGCCTTCAAGGTCAGGTTATGGCATTTCGCCATTAGCACACAATGTTCATTATTCGTGATACCATCCACGGGGTAGCGAGGAGTCGTGCTATCAGGATGAACGAGCTCAGTGGAAGCCACGCTGCTTCTCCGCTGAGATGGTGGGGTAGCATCGTGGGTAGTCTCCAATAAAGGATCTTCGTGCCACTGAGATGGTTGGCCGGTAGCTCGCTGGCTCTCAAGTGCCTCTAGTTTCGCTAATCTTTCATTCATCTTCTGCATTTCGCTTGCTTCCTCTTTCTTCTTTCTCTGTCAGCTTCTGTAACCAGTGCTATCGGGAAACCCAACCTTCCACGGAACGGAGCCTGATGTGCCTCGTGTTCGTCCAGGGTGTTCAGGATTTCCGAGGGCCTTTGACAGCTCGTCCTTCTCTCTGTCGGGAATGAACTTCCCTTCCAGCGCTTCCTTGATTGCCTCCTCAAGCTTTGTGATGGGTATTGCAAGTTGAGCTTTCATCCAGACACACTTCCCTATTTTTGGGTCCAAAGTTCCCCCAACCCCGAAGAACCAAGTCCTTGCCTGATCTGGCCAGTGCAATGTCGCTGGTTGGACATCTTTAGCAAGCAGGTCCTGCTCAGCTTTGTCCCACGTAGGTCGGGCTTTGCTATAGCCACCTGACCCCGTAACATGGTGATACTCCTTCCTTGCGGCATTTTTCTTATTTGTAAGTGACCTGTTCTTAGCCTTCTCCGATTTCTTGTAGGCCACAAATGCGGGCCAGTGATCTTTCATCTTAACATATTGACCTTTGAATTCTGGAGTCTTGCCTTTCTCGACAAACTTCCTGTTCAATACTTTCTTCCAGTTCTTGAATAGTTCTACCATCTTCTTAAGAGCAAACGCCCTGACCTTTCGCTGTATAACTGGGTTATTCGGATCCTCCTCTGGCGGTAGGCTGAAATTTCTCATCAGATTGGTCCAAAGATCATCTTTCAGTCTATCGTTGACATAAGGAACTTGAGGGTCCTTCTTATTCCATTCTTGGCAGCTGATCGGGACGATGTCCCTAACAATAACTCTGCACTGATGTATAAATTTGTTTTTGGTCCGGTAGGGAGCAATCGGTTGGCCTTCTGGAGAGACTTCTTCGATCGTGAACCTTTCTTTCGCGTCCAACCTTCTCATCGGGCCTCGTCTCCTTACCGAAGTGGAGCTCGATCCGGATAGCTAATTAAAAGAAGAAAGAAGCGTTAATATATGTACATACAAAAAAATTAATGCATCTAGTCAGCAGAGGATTAATTAATATATACCTCACCGGACTTTGAAGCAGTTATGGCTCCCTTCTCCATTCAATCACCGGAGCCGTCATGATCTCCTTCGTCCGCAGTTCGATCACCGGAGCCGTCATGATCTCCTTCCTCCTCACCGGAGCCGCCATCCTCTCTTTCCTCACCATCGGTCTCGTTGAGAAACGACAAGAAGTTGAGATCGATATCACCTCCGTCGCAGATTATATCCCCCCAACAACTCTTCTTTTTCTAAGTCTCTGTCGTCCATAGTTTCTGCAAATATTACAACGTGGCAATATACAACCATGAGAGATGGATTAGTGGCAAACATAGACATAATCACAACATTTTCTATATATATCAATCCATCTATCTATCCATTTAACATCTCGTACATATTTGATGCAACAAACATAGCATGGCATGGCAGAAACATAGCAAAGACCATGGCGTGGCCGACGCCGTACAAGGACTCGGCCACCCCACCACGCTAGCTCCACCGCCGCCGCTCACCAACTCTCGTCGTCTTCTTCTTCCTCCCCTCCCTCCTTCCTCCGCCGCCCCTCTCCGGCCATCCCCTGGCTCCCCCCTCTTGCTCTCTCTCCTCATGCAAAATGCAGCTTTTGAGGGGGATTCTCGTGCCCACTGTTAGTGATTGATACTGCCTTACCTCGCACCCTCACCGACCGGGCTCCCTTGCTCTCGATCTGAATATGTTTAAATCAAAGGCCAAGGGTAAAGGCATTGCCTTGGAGGAACCCGATGTATGAAAACAGATAAGCACCTCTCTTTGTTACATTATTATGATTATTGGAACAAAGTGTCTTCTTTGCACCTATAGGATGCTCCTTGCATTAATTTTCTATATATATACATCCATCCATCCATCTAAACATATCTATCTATCCATCTAACATCTCATACATATTTGATGCAACAAACATAGCATGGCATGACAGAAACATAACAAAGACAAAATGAACTCTAATGCAAAAAAAATGTTCTTTGATTTGCAAAAAGGAGCTATATTGTCCCCAATTCTTTTGACAGTACCCACGGCGTCGGGGGCGACGGCGAGGCGACGGCGAGGAGACGGCGTCGGGCAGGGCTCGGGGACGGCGTCGGGGGCGGCGACGAGGCGACGGCGTCGGGGGCGACGACGAGGCATCGGGAGGAGGACGGCGTCGGGGGCGACGGCGAGGCGGCGGCGGCGGGCAGGGCTCGGGGACGGCGTCAGGGGCGGCGACAAGGCGACGGTGAGGCGTCGGGAGGAGGACGGTGTCGGGGGCGACGGCGAGGCGACGGCGTCGGGCAGGGCTCGGGGACGGCGTCGGGGGCGGAGACGAGGAACAGGTTCGTGGAGGAGGGCGATGAGGTCCGGCGATGAGGACGGCGGGGAGGTCCGGCGACGAGGAGTGGGCTCGGGGATGGCTCGGAGGCGACGGCGAGCTCGGGCAGCCTGGCGGCGTCGAGGTGGTCGCCAGCGTCGGGGGCGGAACTGCAGATGTGTTTTGGCAAATTTTCCCAACTCCCGCTTATATACAGAGACCTTTAGTCCCGGTTGGTGGCTCCAACCGGGACAAATGCCCCCCTTTAGTCCCGGTTGGTGCCACCAACCGGGACTAAAGGTCAATTTCCAGCAGCCCAAAGGGCGGGAAGCAGAGACCTTTAGTCCCGGTTGGTGGCACCAACCGGGACTAAAGGGGGGCACTAGTCCCGGTTGGTGGCACCAACCGGGACTAAAGGGCTGTGCTTCCCGTACCAAAAGTTTAGCCCCACCTCGCTAGTCAAGAGGGGCTCGGAGTGGTTTATAAGCGCTGCTGCCGCTGCCCTCTCGAGCACCTCTCTAATGCAGGCAGTACATGCCTATTTGACGCCCTGTTGGGCCTGCTAGCACTGCGTGCCTGCATCCTGGCCCATTTGTAGGGTTTCTAGTCGTATGCAGGCCGTCGTGCCTAATAGGCGTGCCGTTTTTTTGCATATATTATTATTTTTAATGTTATTTTTTGCATATGTTATTTTTAGTTATATAATTTTAGTTGCATAAATTTTATATAATTTTAGTTGCATAAGTTTTATTTTTTTATTGATTCTTTTTAGTTGATTCCTTTTGCTAACAGAGTTTTATAAAAGCTTTTTAGTTTCTATTAAAGCTTGTAACAAAATATACTTTATGAAAATTCATTTTACTATTAAAGTTTTTAACAAATGAATACTTTGATAATTTTAGTTAATATTATTTTTAATCTTTTTGCTAAAGAAGAATATTATATTTAATTCATTCTCTTTAGTTCATTCTTTGTGCTATTACAGTTTTATAAGACTTGTTCTGCATTTTTTTAACATATTTTAACTCAAGACTTTTTCTGCAATCAATATGCACCATTCAAAGCCACATCATGACTTTTCAACCCTTTTCTGACTTCATTTGCTATTTTTCACACATTTGATGATTTATTTTGAGCTAAGATGACCCTGAAATTGAAAAGCACTGCAAATGAACTCTGAAATGGTTGAAAATTGGCATGGTATCATAATTTCACCCACATAGCATGTGCTAAAAAGTTGAGAGGATTACGGGAAAAACTGGATGCACTTCGTGTACAAACTGGACAATCTCCTTCGAAGTATCAGGGTTTCGGACAAAAACTCGTCTATTACAAAGGGAATTCATTTCTTAAAACATATTTTAATCAAGACTTTTTCTGCATTCAATATGCACCATTCAAAGCCACATCATCACTTTTCAACCCTTTTCTAACTTCATTTGCTATTTTTCACGCATTTCATGATTTATTTTGAGCTAAGATGACCCTGAAATTGAAAAGCACTGCAAATGAACTCTGAAATGGTTGAAAATTGGCATGGTATCATAATTTCACCCACATAGCATGTGCTAAAAAGTTGAGAGGGTTACGGGAAAAACTGGATGCACTTCGTGTACAAACTGGACAATCTCCTTCGAAGTATCAGGGTTTCACACGAAAACTCGTCTATTACAAAGGGATTTCATTTTTAACATATTTTAACTCAAGACTTTTTCTGCATTCAATATGCACCATTCAAAGCCACATCATCACTTTTCAACCCTTTTCTGACTTCATTTGCTATTTTTCACGCATTTCATGATTTATTTTGAGCTAAGATGACCCTGAAATTGAAAAGCACTGCAAATGAACTCTGAAATGGTTGAAAATTGGCATGGTATCATAATTTCACCCACGTAGCATGTGCTAAAAAGTTGAGAGGTTTACGGGAAAAACTGGATGCACTTCGTGTACAAACTGGACAATCTCCTTCGAAGTATCAGGGTTTCGGACGAAAACTCGTCTATTACAAAGGGATTTCATTTTTTTAAACATATTTTAACTCAAGACTTTTTCTGCATTCAATATGCACCATTCAAAGCCACATCATCACTTTTCAACCCTTTTCTGATTTAATTTGCTATTTTTCATGCATTTCATGATTATTTTGAGCTAAGATGACCCTGAAATTGAAAAGCACTGCAAATGAACTCTGAAATGGTTGAAAATTGGCATGGTATCATAATTTCACCCACGTAGCATGTGCTAATGTATCAAAACCATTACAGAACATCATGAATAGAGAAGTGACCAAATTAATACAAGTTCATCATCACATTAATTTAAACCAAAATACAGTAGTGATCAAAAGTTATAGAGGAAAAAATAAATACATAAAGTTCATACATAGTTCTCATAGAACAACATATAGCTCTCTGGAGCATCTAATTAAAACATAAATTGAAACTAACATACAACTATGTAAAACATTTAAATACAACAACAAATGCGATCATAATCGCAACTAAGGTAGCAATTGATCCAACAGCATAATGATACCAAGCCTCATTATCAATGGTATGTTTTCTTATCTTTCTAATCTTCAAGCGCATTGCATCCATCTTGATCTTGTGGTCATGGACGACATCGGCAACATGCAACTCCAATTTCATCTTCTCCTCCTCAATTCTTTTCATTTTTTCTTTTAAATCCTCATTTTCTTTTTCAACTAAATTTAACCTCTCGACAAGAGGGTCGGTTGGAATTTCCGGTTCACATACCTCCTAGAATAAACACATCTATGTCACGTTGGTCGGCATAATTGTCATAAACACTAAATGAAACAAATAGTTATAAAATATAATATACCACATCCGAATCATAGACCGGACGAGGGCCGACGTGGGCGGATACCATAACCATGGACCTATATAATAACAAACAATAATAAAAGTAAGAAATTTATACAAGCATATATGTAAATCATACAAATAAGAACTTTTTCTTTTAAAAAGAAGATAAGAACAAGAGGCTCACCACGGTGGTGCCGGCGACGAGATCGGCGCGGGCGATCGACGACGGTGAGGACGGGGATGGGACGTGACGGACCGCCAAACCTAGACAAATCTTGAGGAAAATGGAGCTTGGAGGTCGAGCTTGGAGAGGAGAAAGCTTAAGCATGGCTCTGGCATTTCATCGAACACCTCGTGTGCATAGGAGGTGAGAGCAGAGCAGCACACACCTCACACGCGCCGGCCGGCCAAAAAAACAGAGTGAGCGGGCAGGGGCAAGCATATATATAGGCATATCTTTAGTCCCGGCTCCAGCCACCAACCGGGACTAAAGGGGCTCGGCCAGGAGCGAGGCCCTTTAGTCCCGGTTCGTGTCTGGAACCGGGACTAAAGGGGTCATACGAACCGGGACTGGTTCCTGCCGAGGCCCGGCCGGCGCCCTGGCCTCATGAACCGGGACTGATGCACCCATTAGTCTTGGTTTATAACAAGACCGGGACTAATGCAATATTCTGGCCCGTTTCAAAGCCCTGTTTTCTACTAGTGAATCCTGAGCTTAAATTATTTTGGAATGTATGTAGTATACCTATAAAATGAGTCAAACCTTAAACGGTTTGACTTAGAATAAACCTAGAACTTGTAGTTCTCATAACTAAATTATTAACTCGTCCAATGCACTTCTTTCTGTTTAAGTTTTTAAAAAAAATCTTCAGAATTTTTCAGATCTACTTGAGTCACTCACATTAGTCCTCTTCGGAAGGGGAAGCTAGAAGTCCAGAACTACCTCTCCCACATTACTCTAGTGAGTGATCAAAGAAAGAAGTAGGAGTACTCCTACAAGAACAAAGCTAGCTCGAGAGATATGTAAACTACACTTGCCTCGGGGTCAACCATCTCCTGCTCGGGCACCGGAGTGGCGATATGGAAGACGCCCTCGCAGCCGGCGAGCGCGGGCATGATCGCACCGTAGTCGAGCATGTCGGCCTTGAACACCCGCAGGTTCTCCGGAGCCCCATCCAGCTGCTCCAGGCACGCGTTCTTGGGATCAACTAGAAGGGAAAAGCATTGAGAAGCCGGTGGTGAGCGTGCAGCCGTGTCATGTTAGTACAGTCAGTGGTGGCTACATACGTGGGTCGCGGACGGTGGCGTTGACGGCGTAGCCGTGGGAGAGGAGCATCTTGATGAGCCACGAGGCGGTATACCCGCCGCCGCCGGTCACGCACACCTGCGGCATTGACGGCGACGATGCCATCTCCGGTGACCGTGCTCTGTGTTGGGATGAAGAGCTTAAGAGCGAGAGGCAATGTCCACTAGTAGAAAATAGGGCTTTGGTCCAGGCCTGAAATCCCATTAATCCCGGTTCACTCATGAACCGGGACCAATGGGAGCATTGGTCCCGGTTCGTGAGGCCAGGGCGCCGGCCGGGCCTCGTGGGCCATTGGTCCTGGTTCGTCTGACCCCTTTGGTCCCGGTTCCAGACACGAACTGGGACCAATGGGCCTCGCTCCTGGCCCACAACCATTGGTCCCGGTTTGTGGCTGGAACCGGGACCAAATGATGCCCTTTAGTCCCGGTTCCATCCACAAACCGGGACCAATGGTCGGCCTATATATACCCCCTGCCCGCGAGCAGAGCAGTGCACACTGCTCTGTTTTTTTGGCCGGCCGTTGGGAGAGCTTTGTGGTGCTCTAGCTCACCTCCTATGCACATGAGGTGTTCAATGAAATTCCCAAGCCACACTTAAGATTTCTCCTTTCGAAGCTCCTTGTCCAAGCTCCATTTTCCTCAAGATTTGTCTAGGTTTGGCGGTCCGTCCTATCCCGTCCCCGTCCTCACCGTCGTCGATCGCCCGCGCCCATCTCGGCGCCGGCACCACCGTGGTTAGCCTCTTCTTCTTATCTTCTTTCTAAAAGAAAAAAGTTCTTACTTGTATGATTTAGATAGATACTTGTGTAATTTTCTTACTTTTATTATTGTTTGTTATTACATAGTGCAATGTTTTTGGTATCCGCCTCCGTCGGCCCTCGTCCTGTCTATGATTCAGATGTGGTATATATTATCTTTTATAACTATTTGTTTTATTTAGTGTTTATGACAATTATGCCGACCAACGTGACATAGATTTTTTAATCTAGGAGGTATGTGAACCGGAAATTCCAACCGACATAGAAATTCTTGTCGAGAAGTTAAATTTGGTTGAAAAAGAAAACAATTACTTGAAAGAAAAATTACAAAGAGTTGAAGAGGAGAAGATGAAGTTGGAGTTGCATGTTGCCGATGTCGTCGACGATCACAAGATCAAGATGGATGAAATGCGCTCGAAGATTAGAAAGATTAGAAAATATGCCATTCATACTGAGGCTTGGTATCATTATGCCGTTGGATCAATTGGTACCTTAGTTGCGGTTATGATCGCATTTGTTGTTGCATTTAAATTTATATAGTTTCAATGTATGTTTTAATTAGATGCTCTAGAGAGCTATATGTTGTTCAATAATGAGAACTATGTATGAACGTTATGTATTTATTTTGGTCACTACTGTACTTTGGCTTTAATGTGATGATGAATTTCTATTAATTTGGTTTTTAATACACTTTATTATATAACGCACGCAAATGAACCGGCAATGGATGTACGGTGACCGACGCACCTCCGAGTATATTAAGGGCCTGCATAATTTTCTCGAAGCGGCTGAGGCAAACAAGCAGAATGGTTTTATGCATTGTCCATGTACTATCTGTGAGAATACGAAGGCTTTCTCCAACTCTAAAACCCTTCACTTCCACCTGCTTGAGAAGGGTTTTATGCCACACTATAATGATTGGACCAAGCACGGAGAAAGAGGGGTTATGATGGAAGACAACGAAGAAGAAGAGGATGATTACAACTACCCGCCCCCTGAATACGGTGATGCTGCAATGGGGGAAGCTGAAGATCAAGAGGAACCAGACGATGTGCCCGATGATGATCTTCGCCAGGTCATTGTTGATGCACAGAGAGAATGCGAAAGTGAAAGGGAGAAGTTGAAGTTCGATCGCATGTGAGAGGATCACAAAAAAGGGTTGTACCCAAATTGCGAAGATGACAATAGAAAGCTCGGTACCACACTGGAATTGCTGCAATGGAAGGCAGAGAATGGTTTATCTGACAAGGGATTTAGTTCGCTACTGAAAATAATGAAGAAGAAGCTTCCAAAGGATAACGAATTGCCCGGCAGTACGTACGAAGCAAAGAAGGTTCTATGCCCTCTAGGATTGGAGGTCCAGAAGATACATGCATGCCCTAATGACTGCATCCTCTACCGCGGTGCGTACGAGGATTTGAACGCATGCCCGGTATGCGGTGCATTGCGGTATAAGATCAGAAGAGATGACCCTGGTGATGTTGAGGGCCAGCGCACCGGGAAGAGGGTTCCTGCCAAGGTGATGTGGTATGTTCCTATAATACCACGGTTGAAACGTCTGTTCAGAAACAAAAAGCATGCCGAGTTGATGCAATGGCACATAAAAGACCATAAGAAAGACGGGAAGTTGAGAGCACCCGCTGACGGGTCGCAGTGGAGAAAGATTGAGAGAAAGTGGAGCGACTTTACAGGTGACCCGAGGAACATATGGTTTGGTTTAAGTGCAGATGGCGTTAATCCTTTTGGGGATCAGAGCAGCAAGCATAGCACATGGCCTGTGACTCTATGTATGTATAACCTTCCTCCTTGGTTGTGCATGAAGCGGAAGTTCATTATGATGCCAGTGCTCATCCAAGGCCCTAAGCAACCCGGCAATGACATTGATGTGTACCTAAGGCCATTAGTTGATGAACTTTTACAGCTATGGAATGGAAGAGGTGTACGTGTGTGGGATGAGAACGAACAGGAGGAATTTGACCTACATGCATTGCTGTTTGTAACCATCAACGATTGGCCTGCTCTCAGTAACCTTTCAGGACAGACAAACAAGGGATACCACGCATGCACACACTGTTTAGATGACACCAACAGTATATATTTGGACAAATGCAGGAAGAATGTGTACCTGGGGCATCGTCGATTTCTTCCGACCAACCATCAATGTCGAAAGAAAGGAAAGCATTTCAAAGGTGAGGCAGATCACCGAAAGAAGCCCGCCCTGTGATCACATACTTGATATGGTCAATGATTTACAAGTAATCTTTGGAAAGGGTCCTGGCGGACTATCTGTTCCGACTGACGATGCGGGACGCACACCCATGTGGAAGAAGAAATCTATATTTTGGGACCTACCCTATTGGAAAGACCTAGAGGTCCGCTCTGCAATCGACGTGATGCACGTGACGAAGAATCTTTGCGTGAACCTGCTAGGCTTCTTGGGAGTGTATGGGAAGACAAAAGATACACCGGAGGCACGGGAGGAACATCAATGTGTGCATGAAAAAGATGGCATGCATGCAAAGCAGTATGAAGGTCCTGCCAGCTACGCTCTTACCAAAGAAGAGAAGGAAATCTTCTTTGAATGCCTGCTCAATATGAAGGTCCCGTCTGGCTTCTCGTCGAATATAAAGGGAATAATAAATATGGCAGAGAAAAAGTTCCAGAACCTAAAGTCTCATGACTGCCACGTGATTATGACGCAACTGCTTCCGGTTGCATTGAGGGGGCTTCTACCAGAAAATGTTCGATTAGCCATTGTGAAGCTATGTGCATTCCTCAATGCAATCTCTCAGAAGGTGATCGATCCAGAAATCCTGCCAAGGTTAAGGAGTGATTTGGTGCAATGTCTTGTTAGTTTCGAGCTGGTGTTCCCACCGTCCTTCTTCAATATCATGACGCACGTCCTAGTTCATCTAGTCGACGAGATTGTCATTCTGGGCCCTGTATTTCTACACAATATGTTCCCCTTTGAGAGGTTCATGGGAGTCTTAAAGAAATATGTTCGTAACCGCGCTAGGCCAGAAGCAAGCATCTCCATGGGCCATCAAACAGAGGATGTCATTGGGTTTTGTGTTGACTTCATTCCTGACCTTAAGAAGATTGGTCTCCCTCAATCGCGGTATGAGGGGAGACTGACTGGAAAAGGCACGCTACGAGCGGACTCAATAATATGTAGGGACGGACATTCTTGGTCTCAAGCACACTACACAGTTCTACAGAATTCTACCTTGGTGACCTCGTATGTCGATGAACACAAGAATATTCTGCGCTCCAAACACCCGGAGCAGTGTGACGACTGGATTACATATGAACACATCAGGACTTTCGGCAGTTGGTTGCAAACATGTCTCATGGGTGACAACACTGTTTCTGATGAGCTGTACTCATTGGCTAGGGGACCATCTTCGACTGTATTGACTTACAAAGGGTACGAGATAAATGGGAATACATTTTACACGATCGCCCAAGATCAAAAGAGCACCAACCAAAACAGCGGTGTCCGCTTTGATGCAGCAACCAATAGGGGAAAGGACACATATTATGGTTACATAGTGGACATATGGGAACTTGACTATGGACATGATTTCAAGGTCCCTTTGTTTCAGTGCAAATGGGTCAATCTGTCAGGAGGCGGGGTACAGGTAGACCCACAGTACGGAATGACAACAGTGGATCTGAACAATCTTGGGTACACAGACGAACCATTCGTCCTAGCCAATGATGTGGCGCATGTTTTCTATGCGAAGGACATGTCTACCAAACCGAGAAAAAGAAAAGATAAGGAAGCGAATACATCATACGATGAGCCAAAGCGCCACATAGTTCTTTCAGGAAAAAGAGACATCGTTGGATTGCAGGGCAAGACAGACATGTCTGAAGATTATGAAAAGTTTCATGAAATTCCTCCCTTCAAAGTCAAGGCTGACCCAAGCACCCTGTTAAACGATGAAGATTATCCATGGTTACGGCGCAATAAGCAAAGGACACAAGCGAATAAAAAGTGAAGACTTTCTCTCCACAACTATATCATTGCAGTTACATGTGAAGAAATGAAATGCCTTTTGTAACAGATGAGTTTTCGTATGAAACCCTGATACTTCGAAAGAGATTGTCAATTTTGTACACGAAGTGCATCCAGTTTTTGCCGTAACCCTCTCAACTTTTTATAACATGCTATGTGGGTGAAATGATGATACCATGCCAACTTTCAACCTTCTCAGAATTCATTTGTAGTGCTTTTCAATTTCAGGGTCATTTAGCTCAAAAAATCAGTACATGCATGAAAAATACCAAATGAAGTCAGAAAGGGTTGAAAATTGATGATGTGGCTTTGAATGGTACATTTTGAACACAAAAAAAGTCTGGAGTTCAAATAAATTCAAAAAAATGAAATCCCTTTGTAACAGATGAGTTTTCGTCCGAAACTCTGATACTTCGAAAGAGATTGTCCATTTTCTACAAGAAGTGCATCCAGTTTTTGCCGTAACCCTCTCAACTTTTTAGCACATGCTATGTGGGTGAAATGATGATACCATGCCAACTTTCAACCTTTTCAGAGTTCATTTGTAGTGCTTTTCAATTTCAGGGTCATTTAGCTCAAAAAAATCAGTAAATGCATGAAAAATACCAAATGCAGTCAGAAAGGGTTGAAAATTGATGATGTGGCTTTGAATGGTGCATTTTGAACACGCAAAAAGTCTGGAGTTCAAATAAGTTCAAAAAAATGAAATCCCTTTGTAACAGATGAGTTTTCGTCCGAAACCCTGATACTTCGAAAGGGATTGTCCATTTTGTACACGAAGTGCATCCAGTTTTTGCCGTAACCCTCTCAACTTTTTAGCACATGATATGTGGGTGAAATGATGATACCATGCCAACTTTCAACCTTTTCATAGTTCATTAGTAGTGCTTTTCAATTTCAGGGTCATTTAGCTCAAAGAACGAACTAATAGCAAAAAGAATGAACTAGAAAACTTTTATGAAACTCTAATAGCAAAAAGAATGAACTAAAAAATAATCAATTAAAATATTCTGTTATGATCAACTAAAAAAACTATAATATTCTTCAATAGCAAAAAGAATCAACTAAAAAGCTTTTATAAAACTCTAATAGCAAAAGGAATCAACTAAAAAGCTTTTATAAACCTCTAGTATTTTTGAAACTAAAATTATATCAAATTTATGCAACTAAAATTATCAAAGTATTTTTTGTTCAAAACATTAATAGCAAAAAGAATTTTCATAAAGAATTTTTTTGTTAGAAACTTTAATAGCAAACTAAAATAACCAAATCTGTTTTTGATTAAAACAGAAATTTAAAATAACCTAAAACTTACCAAATTGAATATAATGATAAAACAGAGTAATATTAAATAGCAGGAAAAAGAATCACTCAAAAATCTATTTTTTTAGTAAAGTTATTCACAAACTAGTGACTCACACAAATTTCAAAAAATTCAAATTTAAACTATTCAAATTTGAAAACTAATGGCACTCACAGAAAGTTTATAATTTTTGTGACCTAAAAGCAAAAAAGAATCACTGAAAAATAGTAAGTAGGAACAAAATAAAATAAATAAAGCAAAAAACAAAACAAAAAAACTGGATTTTTTTTTTAAAAATGCCACCTACTGGGCCACCACGGCCTGAATACGACTAGAAACCCAACCAGCTTGTTGGGCCAGGATTCAGGCCCGCAGAAGGCCCAATAGGCCCACAGGCAGTGACAGATTAGGCCCGGAGGCCTGCAGTTGAGAGGAGCTCGGGAGGGTGTGCGCAGCAGCGCTTATAAACCACTCTCGAGCTCTCTCGGCTAGCGAGGTGGGACTAAAAATTTGGCCCCGGGCAGCACCACCCTTTGGTCCCGGTTGGTGCCACCAACCGGGACCAATGCACCCCTTTAGTCCCGGTTTGTGGCACCAACCGGGACCAAAGGTCCCTGTTTCCAGCCCTTTGGGCTGCTGAAAACTGACCTTTGGTCCCGGTTGGTGGCACCAACCGGGACCAATGCACCCCTTTAGTCCCGGTTTGTGCCACCAACCGGGACCAAAGGTCCCTGTTTCCCGCCCTTTGGGCTGCTGAAAACTGACCTTTGGTCCCGGTTGGTGGCACCAATCGGGACTAAAGGGGTGCATTGGTCCCGGTTGGTGCCACTAACCGGGACCAATGCTCTGTGTATATAAGCCCACACTTAGCAGTTTCTCGAAATCACTTGTTCTTCTCCGCCCGACGCCCCAACCACCTCGTCGCCGTCGCCGCCGAGCCCTGCCCCGACGCCGTCAGGCTGCTCCACCTCGCCGTCGTCGCCGTCACCGAGCTGCCCCGACGCCGTCCCCGCTCCCACTGTGAGCCGCCGCGCCGTTCCCCTCCTCTCCTCTCCCCCCCCCCCCCCCGCGCCCCGACGCCGCCGCCCGCCGCGATGCCGACGCCGCCCGCCGCGACGCCGCCGCCCCCCGTGCCCCGACGCCGCCCTCGCCTCTGCCTTTTTTTTCATATGTATGCATTGATGTATATGTATGCAGATGTGTATGCAGATGTATATGGATGATCCATGGATATGTATGCATTGATGTATAATTTTTTTGTTCATATAACTTTTTTTTGTTCATAGAATTTTTTTTTGTTCATAGAACTTTTTTTTGTTCATAGAAAGTTTTTATATATGATCCATGGATATATGAGCAATGATGATCCATGGATGTATGCATTGATATATGAGCAATGATGTTCATAGAAAGTTTTTTGTTCATAGAAGAAAGTTTTTTGTATAGATTTTTTTATGCTCATAGAAACTCTCGAGTCCACCCAAACTGGAACTGAAAGAGCATTGTCGAGGCCACCCCAAACCCTAGAAGAGTTGTCGAGGCCACCCAAATTTACCAAGTTAAAAGAGCGTTGTCGAGGCCACCTCCCCGATAACTTCGACATGAGGGGGGACGTCGGACATGACATGAGGGGGGACATCGGACATCGGACATGAGGGGTGAGCGTCGTTGTCATCTACCCCCTCCCCGATAACTTCGACATGAGGGGGGACGTCGGACATGACATGAGGGGTGAGCGTCGTTGTCGTCTACCCCCTCCCCGATAACTTCGACATGAGGGGGGACGTCGGACATGACATGAGGGGTGAGCGTCGTTGTCGTCTACCCCCTCCCCGATAACTTCGACATGAGGGGGGACGTCGGACATGACATGAGGGGTGAGCGTCGTTGTCGTCTACCCCCTCCCCGATAACTTCGACATGAGGGGGGACGTCGGACATGACATGAGGGGTGAGCGTCGTTGTCGTCTACCCCCTCCCCGATAACTTCGACATGAGGGGGGACGTCGGACATGACATGAGGGGTGAGCGTCGTTGTCGTCTACCCCCTCCCCGATAACTTCGACATGAGGGGGGACGTCGGACATGTCATGTGGAATTTTTTTTTGTTCATATAGAAAACGCTGGTAACATAGATTTATCAGGAAAAATATGGACCATTTTCTGCACATTCAGAATGGCGCCATTTTGTTAAATCCCTTAAAGGTTAAGAGAATCCCTTGTTTGACATTCATGAGAGAGGCGGTCCGGATGTCGGACATTCATGAGAGAGGCGGTCCGGACGTCGGACATTCATGTTTGTATATTAATTGCCATGTTGTAATATTTGCAGAAACTATGGCTCAAAGAGACTTGGAACAAGAACAGTTGTTGGGGGAGATAATCCTCGCCGGACGTGATGTCTTGTCGTTTCTCAACGACACCGATGGTCTGGAAGGAGAGGATGACGGCTCCGGTGATCGAACAATGGAGGAGGAAGGACATGATCATGATGGCTCCGGTGACCGAATGCCGGAGGAAGAAGGACACCATGATGACGGCTCCGGTGACCGAACGGAGGAGGGAGCTGTTGCAAAGTCCGGCGAGGTATATATATTAATTAGGCATGTGCTGACTAGCAAATTGATGCATTAATTGTTTTGGTATGTACATATATTAACTCTTCTTTCTTCTTTTATAGCCCTCTGGATCAAGCCAAACTTCGGTAACGAGACGAGGCCCGAAGAAGAGGTTGCGCAAGGATGAAAGGTTCACGATCACAGCACTCGCGGACGATGGCCATCCGATTGAACCCAAGCGGACCAAGGACGCATTTTCTGCTCAGTGCGGAGCTATTGTTAGGGACAACATCCCGATCAGCATCAAGCAATGGAATAAGTCTAAGGACGACGCCCATGAAGGTGATTATGTCACCGATAGACAAAAAGATGATCTTTGGACCGCGCTGAAGGCAAATTTCACCCTACCGCCAGAGGAGGATCCGAATAAGCCAGTTATAGAGCCACTGGTCAAGGCGTGTGCTCTTAAGAAGATGGCAGATCTATTCAGGAGGTGGAAGAATGAGTTGAAATCAAAGTTTGTCGACAAAGGGAAGACTCCAGAATTCACCGGCCGATTTGAGTAGATAAGAGATCACTGGCTCGCATTTGTGGCCTACAAGACATCGGACAAGAGTAAGAAAATGTCAGAGACAAACAAGAACAACGCTGCAAAGAAGCAGTATCACCATCACACGGGGTCAGGTGGCTACCTCAAAGCCCGACCGTTGTGGGACAAAGCTGAGAATGACCTGATTGCTAAAGGGGGCGTACCACAGACATTGAACTGGCCAGACCGTTCAAGGACTTGGTTCTTCGGAGTTGGGGGAACTCTGGACACTGAAACAGGGAAGTGCCATTGGACGGACGAGCAACTTGCAATACCCGTCACGAAGCTTCAGAAGTATATCACCGTAGCGCAGGAAGGGATGTTCATTCCCGACAGAGAGAAGGACGAGCTGACTGAGGCCCTAGGGAATGCTGAGCACCCTGGACGAACACGAGGCACATCAGGCTCCGTTCCATGGAAGGTTGGGTTTCCCGACGCAGGCGGTTACAGAAGCCGGGAGAGAAAGAGGAAAGCGGAGCTGAGCGACATGCAGAAGCTCAATGCAAGACTACAAAAGCTAGAGGAAGCTGAGAGCCAACGAGCTGCCAGCCAACCATCTCAGCAGCACGAAGCTACCCCAGAAGCTACCCCGCCATCTCAGCGTAGAAGCAGCGTCGCTTCCACGGAGCCCGTTCAGCCTGACTTCACGTCTCCTAGCTACCCCATGGATACTATCACGGAGGCTCAACATTGCGAGCTTATGATGAAATGCCGGAACCTCACTTTCAAGGCGGCTGTCGACTCTATTGCACCTCCTCAACCCAACGGAACTTTTCACTGCAGTCCGATTCCACATGGCTATGTTGTTGTGATGGTGGATGAAATAATGGAGGGATTTGAGGAGCTCGAGCTTGACCACTCTACAGGTGAAGGGGAGAATCGGCTGGTTCGTGCTCTGAGGAGTACATGTCTATGGCAGAAGGAGTAGATCAAGCTTCCAAACTGGACGCCTCCGCCTCCTCCACCTCCTCCGACGAGTCAGGGCACTCCGCCTCCTCCTCCTCCTCCTCCTCCGGCGAGTGATCAGGGCACTCCGCCTCCTCCTCCTCCTCCTTCGGCGAGTGATCAGGGCACTCCACCTCCTCCTCCTCCTCCGGCGAGTGATTAGGGAACTCAGCCTCCTTCTCCGGCTCCTCCGACGCGTGAGGGCACTCCGCCTCCTCCTTGGCCTACTCCGGTGCGTCGAAGCAGTCCGCCTCCTCCTCAGCCTCGTCGGCAACGGCGAAAGACAGACGCCGCCGCTCCGGCTCCTCTGGCGCGTCGGATTTCTCCGCCTCGTCGGCAACGACGGAAGAGAGGCGCCGCTGCTCTGGCGGCTAGCAGTACAAGCAGAGGCGGGAGCCAATTCAGATACGGTCCATCTCTCAAGCCTCTGGAAAAGTTACCATATGACAGGACCGAGCAGGAAAATAAGGACATATGTCGTGCCCAACTGAGGGACCATTTTGCAAAGAAAACTCCACCACCGAAGGAGAAGGTAGATCCAGTGAAAGTGAAGCGCACTATCAATGCCCTGAAGCGACCACCACCGCCTCCATCGGATTCCAACTATGACCGCATAATTACTAAGACACATGCTGAAGCGCAGCAGTCAGGAAGTACTTCCAGTGCTGCAAGAGCGAAAAAACGAAGAAGTGGGAAAACAATTCCCCAGCTCGGCGAACAGGAGAAGCAATCGTGCCCCCCGCTCAAGGTGTCTAGCGATATCGCTAATCATCCGGTGCTAGTGCCCGGTACCACTCTTGATGATTACCTGCCCGATGATGTATAGTTTGAAACGGCTAAGGTAGTAGACGTCTTTAGATACGAGCACGGGAAGCCTCTCGTCAAACCTGATCATCCTCATCTAACAACGATGATGCAAAAATTGCATGACTGGTACATGGAAACCTGCAGGAAGTCTGGGAAAGACAGTTTGTTTGTCGCAATTAAAAAAGAGCATGACTTCCCTGGAGTCGACCTGTTGCCTGTTGAATTTGTGGAGTTATTTCAATTATACAATCAAAAGGCCCTCGACAAACAACTCATGACTTGCTACTGTATGTAAGTATTACTTCTATAATTAAGTCTCTAGCTCAGCTCGTTCATTGCATGTATATATAATTATCCTCACTATATTATGCAGATTGAAGATGGTCGAATGCAAAAAAACAGGAATCTTCGACGTTGGGTTCATTAGCCCAAATACCGTAAATGAATGGTCGGTACGAAAGGAGGCCAAAGATACCGAGAACAACTTGCTAGAAACGTTCCTAAGACATCAAAACAAAAGGGAAATACTCTTTCCTTACAACTTCAAGTGAGTGTTACTGTCTTCTGCATATTCGGTTTCGCTTACTCGTGGTTAAGTAATGTAATTGATGAGTTATGCGTGCGCAGCTTCCACTATATTCTGCTATCCATTAACCTTGACGGGGCATTAGTAACTGTCTTAGACTCGCTCCGTAAAGATCCCAAGTATTATGCGGACATGACTGCAATGCTCCAGAAGTAAGTTCAATCAATACCGGGACCATATCGGCAACTTTCATTCATTTCCTGATATCAAGTAATCATTTTCTTTGCCTGCCAGGGTTTGGAAAACGTTCACCGCTATGGTTCCGGGTCTGAAGAAGGAGCTGCGATTTACACACCCCAAAGTAAGTAGTACTAGCTAGTTCTGCGCATCTCTCATTGATTCTAGTTTCATCAATACCATTATCATGCTTGCTTATCAGTTTGATTGAATTCTATTCTCGTAAAGTGCTTGTTGCAGGCACCCAACACTCATTTATGTGGATACTACGTATGCGAGTTCATTCGCTACTATACCTCTGAACGGGCCTCCTCTGAGAAACAATTTGAAGTACGTAAACAATATTCACAATTTTATTTTATATATTACTATCAATTGTGTTGAGTTTCATTCATATATATGTATTGACCCCCTTCTTTAAATTAGATCTGGCAGATAAGGGATGAACTCCTACCACATGATCGCATACGAGCAATTCAAGAGGAATTGGCGGGATTCTTTCTTGCCCACGTCATACCTGAACACGGAGAATACCATCTGAAATTGAAATGGTTGTAAGGGATGTTATATATTGTACATATGTAGCAGCGTCGGATAGATATACGAAAACTTGTTGTTCGACCAAGCACGAAGAAAGAGATGTCACTTCTCTCTATATATGTTCATGACAATCTTGTGTAATTAATGGTTTCCTTTATTTGCTTACTAGCTAGCGTCAAGTTCTCTCTATATGTATAGTAGCTAGCGTCGACCAAGCATGGAAAAAGAGAGGTCACTTCTCTCTATTAGCTCACTAACACAATATGAAACCCCTAAATTAACCCTCCAAAACCCCAACCCCCCCCTTCCAAAAAAAATAAAACCCCCAGCGCCTGCGAGCTGCTGACGCGTGGCCGCCTTTTGGTCCCGGTTGGTGTTACCAACCGAGACTAAAGGTCCTCCTGCCTGGGCTCCCGCAGCGGCCACGTGGAGCACCTTTGGTCCCGGTTTGTAAGCGAACCGGGACTAAAGGTTTTGGGCTTTAGTCCCGACCCTTTAGTCCCGGTTCCAGAACCGGGACAAATGGGCCTCTGGAACCGGGACAAATGGGCCGTTTTCTACTAGTGGTCACAAGAAGATGGAAGAGGTGAGATGGGGGAAGCACAGTTCGAGAATCATGCTGATTGCTTTAAGATTGCGGTAGATTTCTCAATAAAATGGTTGCGGTAGGTAGAAGCATCTATGCATTTCACCCAGCCTGCTGACAAGGACCGCCCTCTCCTCCAGGTGCAAGAGCAAGCACGTCAGACGAGATCGCCATGGAATATTAAACCAAGCTGTTGAAATAAGCAAAGTAGTAATAATCGCAATTATCGGTGCTACAAATTAATTAATCGCCATGGAGTACGAAGTGGACTGCGAGATGCAGAGACTGACCATGCTATATACTCTAGCAAATGACCGGTCAATTAACAATGGTTTCAGTCACAGACAGGTCTGACCGAAGGGCGATGCTAGTAGTACTACAACTGTTTATTTCTGACACGATTTTCATTTTCAATTCCATCCAACAACAAGCACATGACGAGGAATCGTTCGGAATCAAACCTTAGAGCATCTACAGCCGGACCTAGCAAATCGGACCCCTTGCGGGCGTGTCCGTTTTGAGCCCCAATAATTTGGTCCGCGCAGCCACACTTCTCATATGTCCGGTCACTTGCACGTGATTGGTGGAGAAGAAGAGAGAGAAAGAAAATAATGTATAAGAAAAGAGAAAAGGTGGTCCGGAGTGGGGTCGCGTCCTACGTGGTGGACTGACCGGGCGCGTCCGCGAGCCCTCATATCGGCCCCATATTTGAGATGGATATGAGGGGTGCCGGTCAGTCTGGGCGTTTGAGACGGATATGAGGGGTCCGGTTGGGTCACATTTTTGTGACCGGACAGTGACCGGGAGGGCGTTCCGGGCGTTTGAGGAGCATATAGGGGGTCCGGCTGTAGATGCTCTTATAGTAGAACGAACCTTCGTGCGATGCTCGATCGAATGGTAGGAGTGGACGTTCGATCTAAAGCCGAACCGATCTGCTAAGAGCAACTCCAACGCAGTGACCCAAACGAACACAGATTTTGTCCGGTCTTCGTCCGTTTGGGTCACCCATCAGCCTAGCGGACATGGGGCGGACACGCACGGACAGTGAATGCTCCCAACGCAGAAACCCATCTCAAACTGTCCGTCTCGTTTGCCCGGCGTTCGACAAGCTAGCAGCAGGGCGCTGGGCGCCGGTGCATGCCATGCCATGCCCACGCCGATGCATGGGTGTCGTTGCTTGCCACCAGGAAACGACGCGCTTAGCGGCAGCAACCTGTCCGTTTGTGCGCATATTTGGGCCAAGTTTGGGTCAATGAGGACAATAAACGGACAGCAGGCGGACATGCGTTTCCGTTTGGGTCGTCCCGTTGGGCCAAGTTTTGTGTCCGGATGACCCAAACGGACAAAATGGGTCTCTCCCTTGGAGTTGCTCTAAAACTGGAGAATGAAGACATCCTAAGCTCGAGGATAGAAAACAATTTTTTTAGATAAAAGGCATCAGCCCGACTTTATAGATAAAGCCAGGCAGCATTCATCACAGGATAAACCAGAGTAGCACACACACAGAGTACTTAAGCGAGTAGTACATGGCTCCCAGGCCAACATACGGCACGCAGGCCAAGCTAGAAACTCAGCAAAGTAAGATGAACCACCGAGTCCACTAATCGCCAGTCTAGTGTTGCGAGAGGTAGGTAGTAGAAGCCCGAATCTTGGAGATCATCAAGTCAAAAACATCGCGGTCAGACTCCTTAGTCAATAATCTCCACTGCTGCAAGAATATGCAAGATTTAAATAAGCAATCAACAGGCTTAGCCGGAAAAATATGCTCGATAGTGAGTTTGTTCCTAGTGTTCCACAGAGACCAGCAGACCGCTGCAAAACCGGCCCAAAACAATCGTTTAGAGGCCTCAACCAGACCAGAGGCCAGGGTCCTGAGCTCCGAGAAGGATGAAGGGTTCCAAGACACATGGAGCCAGGACCTGATGCAGCACCAGACGAGCTTAGCCAAAACACACTTAAAAAAGATGTGCTCCGTGTCCTCAAGGTCGCCACAAAGCGCACACCTATTGGACCCAGGACCATTACGCTTACGAATTTGGTCAGCGGCCGGCAACCGCCCTCTAAAGGCCTGCCACAAAAAGATCTTAATCTTAGGAGGAACTCGAGATCGCCAAATCACCTTGAACATGTTAGTAGGAGAGCCAGATATGAGCTTAGCGTAAGGAGACTTGACCGAAAAGCGCCCTGAAGCAGAGTGGGGCCAGACCACCGAATCCTCCCCCTTCGAGAGCATGGGGATGCAGGCAACAAGACGCTACCAGTCATCCAACTCTATAGGAGAAAGAGAACGTCGAAGTGCCAGATCCCAGTTGTTTTCAGAAATCTCGGAGATAGAGATCTCCGGGTCACGACAATACGAAAATAGAACCGGAAAGGAAACAGCAAGGGGGGAATCACCGCACCACCAATCAAGCCAAAAGCGAGTGGATTTACCGTTATGAACTACAAATTTGACAAGAGACTTAAACATCGGGCGAAGTTTGACAAGATCTTTCCAGAATTGCGAACCGCCAGCGGAAGATGCAAACATGGGGCTAGAAACAGGGAAGTATTTAGTGCGGAGGAGGTTGAGCCAGAGGGGATTCTCCGAGGTAGTCATGATTTTCCACCACCATTTGATGATCAGGCACTTGTTCATGGTCATGGTGTCCAAAATACCCAACCCCCCAAGGTTCTTGGGCCTACAGATCTGCTTCCATTTGACCATTCTATATTTACGACGATTGTCCATCGTGTTCCAGTAAAACGCACCTTTGTGCTTGTCCAAACCCGCATGCATACCAGCAGAGAGAAGGTAGAAGCCCATCAAGAACATGGGGAGGGAGAAGAGGCAAGCATTAATGAGAGCAACCTTGCCTGCTTGTGTATTATATCTTCCCCTCCAGGGCAACACTCGATTTCCCACTTTCGAGACCACAGGAGCAAAATCTCTAGCGAGCAGCTTTTCAGGAGAAATCGGGAGGCCGAGATATTTAAAGGGGAAAGAGCCCAGGGAGCAATTGAGGAGATGAGAGACCCACCTAGCCTCGGCATCCGACATGCCTGTGACAATGACTTCACTCTTCGCAAAATTAATCTTAAGCCCTGAAAGGTCCTCAAAGCAAAGCAGCAGAAACTTGAGGTGGGCAAGGCAGTCATCGTTAAGCTCAACCATGATAATCATGTCATCCGCGTATTGGAGATGAGTGACACCCTGCGGGACCAAGTGGGAGCTCATGGGAGAAATGTGTCCGGCTGCGGCCGCCCGAGATAGGATATGGGATAGGGCATCCGCGACGAAGTTAAACAGGAGCGGAGAGGTAGGGTCCCCTTGCCTCAGGCCCCTACCATTGGCGAAGAAGTTGATGACCCTGCCGTTGACTGAGACAGCAGTGTGCCCTCCCGACCCCAGCTACATAATTCTGTGAACGATCGCCACGTCAAAACCTTTAGCCAACAGAACTTGCCGAAGGAATTTCCAGCTAACCGAGTCATAGGCGTTCTCAAAATCAAGTTTGAGGATAACCACTTTGGTACCCCGTACGCGGATATCATGAATAATTTCATGGAGACTGAGGATGCCATCCAAGATGAACCTCCCTTTGACAAAGGCAGATTGAAAGGAACTAAGAACCCGATGGGTGATAGGGGAGAGGCGTGTGGCAAGGCCTTTGGCCGGGAAATTCGCGAATTGTTAATCAGGGCGATAGGTCCAAATTGAGAGATCAAGTCCGCACCCTTGACTTTAGGAATGAGGGTGATAACCGCATAGTTCAGCCGAGATATGTCAACCGTGCCCAGCCAGAAACCTTGTATAACGGCGCAGACGAGGCTTCCCAGCTAGGACCAGAACTTTCTAAAGAAGGGGATGGAAAAACCATTAGGGCCCGACGCCGAGTGAGGATTGGCCGAGCGAATGGTATCGAAAATCTCTTCATCAAACAGGGGGATGATCAAAGTAGCATTCTCCTCAGAATTGACCATCTTGTGAGGATCCCAGAAGGATGGAGCTAGCATAAAGCCTGACTTAGGCTTGGCCGAAAGAAGGGAAGAGAAGAATTCCACAATGTGAGACATAATCAAGTTCTGGTCTGAGACCCTGACATTGTTGATCATCAAGCTATCAATCGAGCATCGTATGCGTCTACCATTAGCAATGGTGAAGAAGTAGGCCATGGGAGAGTCGCCTTTCAGGGTCCAATTAATGGTTCCCCTTTGGCGCCAGTAGATTTCGGCCTGGCGATGCAACTGGATCAAGGCCTCTTCGAGGGAATACCTCAACTGCCACTCCTGATCGGATAACCCAGGGTCGTCCGCCGTGGCATCCAACGAGTTGATTTGATCAGTTAATCGCACCTTAACCCTGCGCGCTTCAGTCGCCCTGTTGCGGGCCCAACCCCGCAGGAATTTACGAAGCAGATAAGAGCAATTGTGCCAGTCATCCATAGGGCCATAGGATCGCCTTCCACTAGACAGAAAGGAGGAGATCTTAGCGGAGATCAGGTCCCCAAAGCCATCGATCAAGAGCCAAGAAGCATCGAACTGGAAGCAGGGGGGAGAGGAATTAGATTGGAGCCCGGCATCAAGGATAAGAGGAGCGTGGTCCGAGCCAACAATAGGTTTAGCTTTCAGCAGCGCACGAGGAAACAAGGCGTCCCAGCCAGAGCAGAGAAACACACGGTCCAGGACAGAGCAAATAGGAATAGCCTGGTGATTTGTCCATGTAAATCGAGCTCCCACCCTAGGGATTTCACGGATGGCACAATCACGAATGAAGTCATTGAAGGCATTAGCCAGGGGCCACGAGAAGTTGCTATTATTCTTATCCGAAGGAGAGCGCATGAGGTTAAAGTCGCCACCCACCAAGAGAGGAATGGAACACACATCAATCTTATTCGAGATCTCGTCAAGAAACAGCGAAGAAAGGGAATGATCCGCAGGCCCATACACCACCATGACCTCCCAAAGCACATTCAGTTGGTGATGAAACACAACAGAGCTGGCCCAAAAGACACCATGATCAAAAGCCACAAAATCAAAAACCTCACGGTTAGTCCCAATCAGGATCCCACCAGAATGACCAGAGGAGGGGAGGAAGTTCCAATCGAATTTATCGACACCCACAACCGCGGAGAGCTCATTAGGGGAGAAAGATCCTTTGAAAGTTTCAACCAACCCTACTATGTCAATACCGTCACCCCGAACCACATCTCTCAACTGGTCTCTGTGCCCCCTAGCACCGAAACCCCTAATATTCCAGAATAATGCCCTCATCTAGCAGATAGATTTTTGATGCGGAGACTCGACTTGCACGGGGCCACGTAGGATTTGGGACGCCTAGAAGAACCCCGCTTGACAAGGGTTGAGCCATCCTGACCCCTATCAGCCTCCCCCTCGGTTCCACCGGCCACAACCGTGGAACCCAAAGCCGAAGCCGCAATGTCTTTGGCCTTGGCAATGGTAGCCTGGGCGACTTCGTTAGCCCGCACTAAAGCCAGAATGGAAGAAGGAGACCCTAAGCCAGCCTCAAATGTAATACCCACATCCGCTAAAACTTGTGACAAATGCTCATCCGAACGAGAGGGGAGAACCAGCCGAATAGGGGAAGATCTCGAAGGATGGGAGAGAGGGAAGTGGAATACCTGGAGGAGGGTGATCCTTGGCCGCCGCACACCGCGCCGCCCGATCGGCAACCCGCTCACCGCTAAGCTGGACCCTGCGGCTCTTGCGGGCGGTGGAGGTGGGAGACCGAATTGGTGAGGAGCGAACCATCTGGGGGGAGAAGCCGCCGCAGGAGCAGACGATGGGCCGGACGCAGCTCCCATATCATCCTCCAGGCGCCAGCAAAGGCCGGCCACCGACTGCTTGGAGCCCGCCGAGGCCCTGTTACGCGCGGAGAATTTCCTGACAGAAGATTTCTTCTTGCTCGCACGCGCAGCCCGGACCCGAGAAGGAGAGACCTAGAGATCCTCAATGCCGGAGAGAGATGGGGAGGCGAGACGGGCCGGCAGGTTGGAGCAAACACCCGAGATTGGGGTACCCCCCAGAGTAGGGGCACCCAGAGCCTTCGCTGCCTACCCCTCCAGGCCCACCGACTTGGCACCATCGCCCCCCTTCGGAGAACCATCAGCGAGGGCGTAATCCTTCAGCACATCCCGCCCGTTTGAGCCCAGGTCATCCCATTCAGAGCGGATGAAGTGCGGGCCGCCATCCCCATTGGGCTTGGATGCACCATCGGTGTCACCCCCGTGCTCGTCAGGGGGGGAAGGTCAAGGCGGAGGATGAGGAGGTGGGACCTGGTGATTCTCCTCCCCCTCGGCACGGACCCAGAACCGGAGACCCTCGGAGGAAGGGAAGACATCAATGGAGCCACGGACACAGAGAGGATCAACGCACCACACCTTGATGCAAGCCGGGCCAAGGAACTGCAAAGATTCAGGGTCAACTTCAATGGGCTTGCCAATCAGAACACCGAAGGCCATGAGGAAGGAAATGGATCGCAGGGCAGAAGGAACATCATCAACAAGGACCCAGATGTTCGAAAGCGGTGGGACAGGTTTAGAGCCATTGGACGTAGCCTTGACAGAAACCACAAGCTGTTTGAGCGGGAGAGTGAAGCTAGTACAGGAGGAAATCATCTTGAGGCTCTCTTTGGAAGGGAAGACAACAGCAAACTCAAAGTCTGAGAGTTGGCGGATCTGCCAGTCCCGCCCATCAACATCCCACATTTTCAGCTCATCGAGGAGGGTTTGGGAGGAGATCTTCTGGTCTTTGACAGTAATAACAGCGGCATTGGAGAGGGGAGGAGCCACAACCACCTTAGGGATTTTGCTGTCAAGGGAAAAGAAAGAGCAGCCTGGAAGCCCAAGGCCATAATGCATGAAAGCAGCCGGCTTGCTCCTGTTCTGGCAGTCCACAGTGAGATGGCCCTCCTCTCTGCAGAGGAGGCAGAAGGGGGGGTTGTCGCATTGAGATTGGAAGTGGCCGGGCTAGTGGCAAGCAAAGCACATGAGGATGGGATTGGAGACATGGGAGGAAGGAGGTGGACGCGATGGAGGGGGAGGGGGAGGGAGGATGCCATCTCCGAGACCGGCCGATGAAGATCCAGCACCCGCTGGGTTGGTGCACCGGTTCTTAAAGCCTGTCGAAGTGGAACCGAAGCCTCCGCGCGGCGGTTGGTGACCGCCGAAGCCCGCGCCCGCCGTCGGTGCACGAGCCGGAGCCCGCACCGGAGCCGACGACCCGCGGGGAGGTGGGGGTGTGGCGCAACACCAGAAGCACCCACCCCACCCGCTGCGGCCGCGGCTTCCCACGGGTTTGCGGCCCGCCAAGATGAGCCACCCGCCAGATCAAAGGATCCCGCTCCACCGGGACCAGGTGGAGCAGACCCAGCGCCGTCCGCCATGGCCGCCTCCGAGCGGGCCCGCTCGTCGCGCTGCAGCCACTCCAGCCCGGCCTTCCAGGCCTCGCGCTCCCGAGCCACCTGCTCGCGCGTCATCTGCTCCACCTGGAGCTTGGAGCGAAGGGCGTCCTCATAGTCCAGATCCATGCCCGCCTCCGACGAACCCTCCCGTCGGTGCTTCTGGCCGGAGACGGCCTCGGAGGACGAGCTCTGCGACCGGTCCATGTCAACCACCGCTGCGAACGAAAGAAAGAGGGGAGGGGGAGGAGCAGATCCGCGGAAGGTGCGAATGGGGAAACGCAAGTGGCGCAAGTCAGAGGGAGAGCCAGGAAACCCTAGAAAAGGTGGGATCGCGCCCTTGCGTACCCATATATATCCATAGCATGCCACGCCTGGGCTTGGGCCGCCAGAGCCGGTCGAGACACTCATGACAGGCTGGGGGTGGGCCGCCCAAGGCCCATAGCCCAGGGAAGGGAGAGGGGGGAAGGAGAGAGGAGACACGATGGGCAGAGGCCCAACAGGCCCATGATGAGGCGGGACAAACCGCACAAGGGGCCCACTAGCCACCTGGCAGGCCGCCAGATCTAGGGTAGGCACCAACCCCGGATCCACCGCCGCCGGCGAGCACATCGCCAGCAACTGAGCTGCCGTGGACGCCGAAGAGGGGGAAGGGGAGCAAGATCCCGCCACCATAGACACGCTGCGGTCAGGCCCGGAGCCCAAGATGCCACGGTTCGGCGAGGCAGCAGGAATCTTACGAGATGCCCAACGGCGACGCGAGACCCGGACCCAGCCTGGCTCCACCGACGCCAAGAGGGCAGGCCGGCCGCGTCCACCCGGCGCAAACTTCCACGCATGCGACGGCACCGCCCCCATACCCGTCAGCGTTGCAGGCCGGAGAAGGGTTGGGGTCGACGAATCCGAATCTGAGGCCAGATCTTCCACATCGAAGCCGAGTGCCCTGAACCTGTTGGCCGAGCACGGAACGTAGGGAGGAGAACAGGAAGGAGAGGAGGAGGGAGCCGCCAGGGAGATCGAACCCGCCAAGGACGGCAGCAGGGGAGTGCCTGACGGAGAAGGGGCTGGCGACGAGGCCAGGATGGAGGGATTCGCCGCCGCAGGGGTTGGGGACGAGGGGGGAGAGAGGGGAGGGGGAGGGAGCCATCATCCAATCAAAATGACTTGTCCCCGGTCATAGAAAACAATTGGTGTTGTAAAACTCGATGTATCTCTCGGTTTTTTTTCTTTTGCTAGTAACTGAAATGCACGTTTAGGAATTAGGAGTGGTGGCGTGGCTCCATTTAGTTCGTAGGTTGATGCCAATTAATCTTACGTAGACACCGGCTGTATTTTGATGAAGGTTGAATGTCGATGGTGTTTTACTTTTTTTTGGAAAAGAAGAAATACTCCGGCCTCTGCATCTGGATGATGCATGCAGCCATATTATTAAACAAAAATATCGCATAAAAAGTCTGTGATACAAAAGTCACTCTCAAAAGAGCCAAAGTAAGGTAAAAAATAAATTTATCACAACCGGTGAAAATAAAACAAGATGACTAAACACCTTGTCTATTATTGAATCGCCATTCAAACCGGTTGTAAATATCTCGTGTTGTCGTCTCCCAATGGTTGCACCCAATAGCCATAGGCTCATTGGCTTCCGCATGACTGAGTAAGGACCACGTACGGATCCAAGACGTGGCTTTGTATATGACCTGCAAAAAATTATGAGAGGTTGCCTGTTAAAAATGATGTCATTTATGCAGTTCCATATCGTCCATCGTAATGCACATACTCCTATGTGAATATGTTCTGCAATACCCGGCTCCACTCCATCTAGTCACGATCCAAATAATGTGTTAATACTAGATGGAGAGATAACATTAAAAGACACTTGAATCATGCTCCATAGAAGTTTAGTGAGCTGACATTTGAGAAAGAGGTGCTTTATGTTCTCATCTTGATCACAAAAGCAACATCGCTTATTACCCTCCCATCTTCACTTGGCTAAGTAATCCTTTGTAAGAATCACTTCCTTGTGAACGAACCACGTGAATATCTTGATTCTCAAATGGACTTTAATCTTTCAAATATGACTTGATTTTAGAATTGGCCAGAGTTTATTAGGTCTAGATACATAAACTTGACGGAAAATATCCCATTGATGGATAATTTCCACTGAATCATGTTTGGCTCATCAGCGAGGTGAACATCCATCAACCTCCGCACAATATGTAACCGGCTATCCCATCAGTCTCCTACTGTCGGTGTCAAAACCGGCGGATCTCGGGTAGGGGGTCCCGAGCTGTGAGTCTAGGATCGATGGTAACAGGAGACGAAGGAGACGACGTTTACCCAGGTTCGGGCCCTCCTATGGAGGTAAAACCCTACGTCCTGCTTGATTATATTGATGTGTGTGAAGGTTACAGAGTTGATCTACCACGAGATCGAATAGCTAAAACCCTAGATGAGTTCTCCTTCTACAGTCTAAAACCTCCTCGGTTTATATAGACACCGGGGGGTACCTAGGGTTTACACATGATAGGCCTCCTGCCGGGGATGGAGATGCCGATTTCCTCATCTTGACTTGGAGTGCACGACGCGCCTTCGAGGCTTCCTTCTAGAACACGGGGTCATGGCATATCCGGCCCTTCCCGCGATAGTCAGAGAGCGGCCCACCAAGCCGGCCTATTGGGAGATAGGCTAGCGGCCCGAGGACCCCTTAGTCCAGGACTCCCTCAGTAGCCCCCGAACTAGCCCCCAACGCCAAGGGTCAAAGCACCGGCAGTTCCACGTGATCGGAGTCTTCGGCTTGCGGGGTGAGTTCTTCTTCCCATTAATGACCGGCTGAGACCAGTCCGGCTCCCAATGACGCGTAATTTTTCCGATCATACGATCGTCCGGACGCCATGAGTCGCTTGGCCCCAAAGGCCAAACGTCAAAGTGTAAACAGTGTTTCCTGTCAGCCCTTTTGACGAAGGGTCGCGGCCTATCACGACCACTGAACCAGTTATGGAAACTCGATTCGCGGTTCGAGGCCATTTTTACATTGGCACGACTCATCAATGCACAGATCGTGCACCGTTTCACACGGGATATGATTAACGCCCTAGGTTTTCTCACGCGTGCGTAACGGCACGGATATCTCGGGAAGCGGAGAGACCCGCGGCGTAGTAGAGGGAGGCTCATCGGCGTCACGCCTCATAAAAGGGGAAAACACCCCGAGGCCCATTCACGCTTCCCATTCGCATCCCTCGCTTCCTCAATCTTCCCAAGCTCCAAGAGCCTAGATCCAGTTCTCCCTCAATTTCTCCTTCGAGCTTAGCCATGGCGGGTTCAGGCTCTATGGGCAAGTGGGAGGCCTCCACGGTCACCGACAAGGACATCCGGGAGTTAAAGCTCGCTGGCTACCTCCCCGCCAATGTCTTCCACTGCGCTCCAGAGGCGAACCAGGTGGTCCCCACCCCTAAGCCAGGCGAGAGGGTGGTGTTCGTCCCCCACTTCCTCCGGGGACTAGGCATTCCGCTCCACCCCTTTGTTAGGGGCCTCATGTTCTTCTATGGGCTGGATTTCCACGATCTTCCCCCGAACTCCTTCATGCATATTACGGCATTCATCATTATCTGCGAAGCCTTCCTGCGGGTCAAGCCGCACTTCGGCCTGTGGCTCAAGGTTTTCAATGTCAAGCCGAAGATAGTCGCGGGTGAGCACGCAGACTATGGAGGGGCAGTAATCAGCAAGCTCCCCCGCGTCGAGTGGTCGACCGGTACCTTCATCGATACAATCAAGATCTGGCAGAAGGAATGGTTCTACATCACCAAACCAAGGGACGAGGGCTGGGCGGCATCTGTCGAGTTCAGATCTGGACCTCCTGTGAGGTTAGCCTCGTGGCTCAAGAAGGGGCTTGACTGGCGGTCGGATGCAGAGGTCAAATTGCTGCAGAAGCGGATTTCCTCGGTGATCGCGGCTAGGGTCGAGCTGGTCAATGTTGTCCAGGTTATACTCCACCGCCGTCTTCTTCCCTGCCAGCGCCGGGCTTCCCCAATGTGGGCCTATCAGCCCGAGGACCAGCCTATGGTGCGAGGATTCTTCCGCACCACCAACCAGAAGTTGTGGAAGGCATTATTCAAACCCCAGAAGAGTTGGCCAGCCGAGGAGGAGGACTCGGGCCTAAGCACCGATAACCCTCCTACCCAGGTACAATATTATTTTGATACTCTGGCCCTGTTGTTTGACTAAAAGCTGAACAACCTCCCTCTTATCTTTACAGAAGTGGCTAAGCAAGGCCGCCAAAATGGACTGCCCGGCCCCACAGCCCGAAGGCCCCGGGTTGGATCTGCTGACGTCGATGCTTGTCGCTATGCCGTACACAGCGCCGGAGAAGAAGGAAAAGAAGAAAAGCCGAGAAGGCCTCCGCATAAGGGACCTACCGGACACTATGTCCGAGGAAACCCATGCCTCCTCTACTCATGAGGAAGAGCACGAGGACGGGGGGAAAGGCGATTCCCCCCTCACAAGAAAGAGGGCGGCGTCACCGGACGCCGCGGAGGATCTACCTCCTCTGGCCCCGAAGAGGGCATGTCGGTCGAGGTTAATCCTGGCCGACGACAGCTCGGACTCCAACGCCGAGTCTGAGAACTTTGAGAGGGTTCCCCGAAGGAACCTGAGGGTTAAGCCCCCAGCCCAAAGGTATGAATCCGAAGACCCCCTGGGTCATTTATGTGAAGTTTTTACTGTTTTAATTGGACGAATGCCTTTTAATCTGCAGCCCACCACGCGTCCTCCCTACCGACCAAATATCGGATGGGGAGTCTCCACCCGCCGAGCTGGCGGAGAGTGGGACTACGTCGCACCCCACTCCAGAGGCCGCGGATGTGTCATCCCGCTCGGCTCCTTTGGAGCCGAACACCGGCGGCGGGGGTGACGATGTTATGGTCGAGGTTAACGCCTCGACCGCCGAAGACCAGGAGGCGGAAACTCCCCTGGCCGCTAAGGAGGGAGGGCGAAATACTGTCCAGTCCCCTCCGAGGACATCTCCAGAGAGCGTTGTGCCTCCAGAGATACTGGCTCAATCCCCCATCAGGGATCGGGTTGGCCAGTCCCCACTGGTGCCACCCATGACTGGGTGGCCGGTCATGATGGAGGAGGCTCTATCAAGTGCCCCCATCTCCGAGGATCACCGCACTCTTATGGGTGCGGTTTTGCAAGGTATTCGGTCCGTTGATAGCGGACTGAAAGAGGCCTTCAATGGTCTCTTGTCGGGCTTCAAGGTGAGCCACGTAATACCCTTTTCCCGAATAGTTTAATTTTATTAAGTTTGCGCTATCTTTATATATGTAGTAGCCCCCGAGCCCTGGGTGGGTTTGAAAAAACCCACCCAGGGGTCAAATACCCCGGACTAACCAACGATGCAGAAGGCACTATTTGTTCCGCACTGTTCTAAAAGCCCTTAAGAAGACCAAGCATAGGGTCGTATACTTGACAGTTCGGGGGTTTGAACGCACATAACCTGATTTTTATTAATTTATTTTCTGCAGGCCTCGTCGGCGGCGGTGGCCTTCAATGCCGCGGAGCTTGCCGAGCTAAATCAAAAGCTCAAGAGTTCCGATGAGGAGCTCGATCGCCTAAATAAGAGGTTCGATGAGGCACAAGGTAAGCCGAAAAATATCCGGGCTATCTATCGTTATTAAACCACACTGGTAACCCAGTGTAATTATTCATTTACTGCTTCCACAGCTTCGGCTGCGGAGGTCGAGAACCTCAAGGCCGAGCTAAAAAAGATGAAGCAGGAGGCCGCGGATGAGAAGGCGGCAGCCGAACAAGCAGCAGCCGCACTATCCGCATTAAAAACTACGAGCGATAAGCATGAGGCCCGGGTGGAGGAGGTGCAGCAGGAGCTCAAGGATGCCAGCACGAAGTGCGAGGCCCTTGAGCAAAAGGGCAAAGAGCAAGCCACCGAGCTATCCGCGCTGAAATTCGAGCTCCAAAAGGAGCGGGTGGACAGGCGGTTCTTTGAAGAGGAAATCCGCCAAGTCAAGGCTGTCACCGATGGTAAGCCGTATTTACTACAGTGTGCCTTTGGTGGTAGCATGTTTGCGTTGCTCACCTAGGTGTGGCGTTCCTCAGGCGCCTTTACGGACCTTCAAAAGAGTATAGCGGACGCGAAAAAAATTTATGCTTCACGGGAGGAGGATGATGAGGCTCGGCTATTTTGGGCACAGTTTGAGTCCCCCGAGTGCTCTCCTCTTCTGATCGAGCAGATGAAGCAACTGACGGAGCTGCACAGGATGGCGGAGCCGGCCATGAAGGACCTCTGCATCCGGCTGTGGCCTGAAGAGCCATTGCCGAGCAGCTACTTCGACTTGGTGAGGAAACTGTGCGATGTTGTGCCTCGGATTGACGCGCTAAAGCGTTCTACATGCATTGAGGGAGCTCGGATGGCCTTTGCAAGGACCATGGTGCACTGGCCGAAGCTCAAGCCGACCGAGATGGCTACCGCACCTCCGCCCCCTGGAAAGCAGCATAGGCGCCCCGAGCTATACTTCTCCGCAGTGATGGAGGGTGCTCGGGCGATAGAGGCCCAATGCTCTACGGATGTTTTTTATGAATGAGCGCGATGTAATATGTCCTAAGACTGTTAACGCTTTATAATGAGGCTGCATGGTTTATCATGTCTTTTGAGTTCTGTATTTATTGTGACTCCTGTGTGGCCGTTTTATCTGAAAGTTGTGAGTCATCGGCTTCAGCCCCCACGTAGATACTATGCGAGGTGTTTCTGCCTCCGCACTGTGACCCTTAGACGAGGTAACGGTGCCCGAAGGTGGTAGTGCGAGGGGAACAAGGCAATCGGACTATGATGCTTTATTGCTTTCACTTAGCCGTAGGAAAAAAATGCGGGGGCTGATGACTAGCCCCCAGTGTATTGTGATGTTCGGATGTACCGAGGCTTAAGCCAGCATCACATGGTTCATACAAGTACGAAACCCATCGTATGACACGGAATAACCTCTATCGATTTTTTTAGTATGACACTTATGCTCGGATTTGCAGACCGGTTCTCGCTTACTATGACAGTCAGTTTTCGGCTTTCTCCCCTGAGGTGCTTGACCAGGCGAGCTGGAAGCACAATCGCAGTGGTTCTCCCTTTGCCCTTTTAGCCGAACGAGCGGAACGTAAGAGGGCAAACACAGGAGCTGGGCAACCCAACTATTGACCCAAGACATAGTTCGGATCCAATGCATATAAAGCAAAATCCAAGACGTCGCACACACGATCAATTGTGTCGGGGTGATGCTTAGGGTGATATTTTACATTCAATCCCCCGGTCTATTAGCCGGTTGCATCGTAATGTATACCGAGCAGTTTCGCAAGAAGTGTTGATGAGAGAAGAACAGAGTATGTAGCATAAAATACATCGAAGATGCCATGTACAATGGTCTATTATTTGCTCATTAATTCTTATAACTCAAATTGCCGAAGCCACTGTTTATAGGTATTTGACGAGGAAATATAAAATTTACAGAGGAGAGGTTGTACCAGGGGTCTTCGATGGGTGGCTTGACGACCTCGATGTGCCCAGTCGCATGTCCGCTCCTGCGCCTCCTAGGGAGTTGTGTTCCTTTAAGGGTGATGGCATCAGCGAGCGGACCTTGGGAAGAAGATCTTGAGAAATCGCCGAAGTATGGATGAGCTTTACGCTTTAATAGGTCCTTGATGGTACATGTGGTATGTCTGAGGACATGTACTGGCAGTAGTTCGGTCCAGCCGAACACTTTCCCTTTGATAGTTGTTCCCCATTGCTGCCCATGGAATCTTGAGTGCAAAGTTGTGCCGTCTTGGCACATGTTTGACAGGCACTAGGGCTGTGCAGTGAGAAGCGTGTCCCTATTTCTGGGGAGAATAAGATTCCGGGAGTTCGGACTGAGATCGAGCTCGTTTGTCAGCCTTACGTGCCTTTATGGCAGATTTCGGTGTTGGCCGATCGTCATCGTAATGGAATTTGGCCGCCAGGGCCAATGCATGTTCCTCAGTTCGGAGGGAACGCTCTGTGTTGCCGTTGACAGTAATGACCCCCTTGGGCCCGGGCATCTTGAGCTTGAGGTATGAGTAGTGTGGGACGGCATTAAAGCGAGCGAACGATGTGCGGCCCAGCAGGGCGTGATAACCGCTGCGAAAGGGGACAATGTCGAAAATCAAGTCCTCGCTGCGGAAGTTTTCGGGCGAACCGAACACTACTTCCAGGCTAACAGAGCCCGTGCACCGGGCTTCGATGCCTGGGATCACTCCTTTAAAGGTAGTGTTGCTAGGCTTGATCCTTGATGGATATATGCCCATCTTTTTCACCGTGTCTGAGTAAATCAGATTGAGGCTACTTCCTCCGTCCATTAGGACTTTAGTGAGGTGATACCCATCGATAATGGGGTCTAGGACGAGGGCCGCCGAACCCCCATGACGGATACTGGTCAGATGGTCTCATCGATCAAAGGTGATCGGGTACGCCGACCATGGGTTAAACTTCGGGGCTACAGGCTCTACGGCGTAGACCTCTCAAAGGGCGTGCTTCCTCTCCTTTTTGGGTATGTGAGTAGCGTATATCATGTTCACAGTCTTTACTTCTGGAGGGAACTGCTTCTGTCCTCCATTGTTCGGACCGCGGGGCTCGTCATCGTCCTCGCTGCGTGGGCCCTTGCCTTGCTCCTCGGCTGCAAGTTTGCCGGCTTGTTTGAACACCCAACAGTTACGGTTGGTGTGGGTGGCGGGCTTGTCTTGGGTGCCATGGATTTGGCACGGGCTATCCATGATTTTGTCTAGCGGGGTAGGTCCGTCACGATTGCCTTTGGAAGGCTTCTTTCGCTGCCCGGATCGGGGGTTGCGGAAACCGGCGTTAACGGCCATGTCGTCGGCATCACCGTGGTTGTGCCGGCATTTACTTTTGTTGCATCGTGGTTTACCGTTTCCATCCCGGACTTCGGAGGTGCCGGGGTCTTCGGGGTTGTGGCTTCGTCTAGCTAGCCAGTTATCCTCGCCCGCGCAAAAGCGGGTCATGAGTGATGTAAGGGCGGACATGGTCCTAGGCTTGTCCTGACCGAGCTGGCGAGCCAGCCATTCGTCCCGAATATTGTGCCGGAAGGAGGCTATTGCCTCGGCATCTGGGCAACCGACAATCTGATTCTTCTTGGTCAAGAACCGATTCTAGAATTGTCGAGCCGATTCTCCTGCTTTCTGGACAACATTGCTTAGGTCGGAGGAGCCCGGCGGCCGTACATAGGTGCCCTGGAAGTTAGATCGGAAAGCGTCCTCGAGATCCTCCCAACTCCCGATAGAATTTTCGGGGAGGCTGTTTAACCAGTGCCGAGCTGGCCCCTTAAGTTTTAGGGGCAGGTACTTGATGGCGTGGAGATCATCTCCTCGTGCCATATGAATGTGGAGGAGGAAATCCTCGATCCATACTGCTGGGTCAGTTGTCCCGTCGTATTGCTCTATGTTCATGGGTTTAAACCCTTCCGGGAACTGATGCTGCATCACCTCGTCGGTGAAGCACAGTGGGTGGGTAGCGCCTCTGACCCGGGCTATGTCATGCCGGTAGTCGGCGCCTGATCTGGCCCGGTTTGGTTCCCGACCTCTATTGTTGTGGTCGAGCCGAGGCTGGTACCCGTCCCGTCTATCGGGGGAGTACCCTCTAGATCCGTAGATGGATCTCGTGCGGCCTGTTCTATAATCCAGGTCGTGTCGCAGGTCGTACCTGTCCTCGGGCTCTATTGGCTCTTTTCCCCTTCTGCGGGGTATCGCCGGCCTATAACCGGCATCGCCAGCCGTCCTATCTCGTCCTCGGGGAGGGCGGTCCGGCTGGTCGTATGGAGTGTGCTTGGGAGACGGTGTATTAGGGACTTCGTCGTCGAACTGCGGCAGCAGCCGTCGGCGTGGATAGCTCTTGGGTTGGTGCAATAGACCGGTACCGTACCCTTCCTCGGCTGATAGGACCCTTGTCCATCTATCATTGAGGGTGTCCTGTTCGGCCTTAAGCTGCCGTTCTTTTGCCTTCAGGCTTCGGGCAGTGGCTATAAGCTATTGCCTAAACCGTTCCTGATCCTCAAGGTTTTCGGGGACGGTGAAGTCTTCGGCTTCCAGGCTGTCCTCCTCCTCGAAAGGGGGGGGGTAGTTATCATCCTCGGAATCGTTTAGATCCTCGAGGTCGCGCTGGTCTTCCGGCCTCTCCTGGTCCTCTATCGGATGCTCGGGGATATCGGGATCGCCGAGGTCTTCCGGGGTGTCGTTTTCCCCGGTGTCAGCAATGGCTTCCCTTCCCTTTTTTGCCTTTGACCGTTTGCCCAGTTTCCGGCGCCTTGACGGCTCCTCGTCGGATTTATCGCCATTGTTTTTGGGTGTGTGCTCGCCCTTATCGGCTGGAGTATCCACCATGTAGACGTCGTAGGTGGAGGTGGCAGTCCATCACCCGGTGTTGATGGGGGCAGGAGCGCAATCCTCTTCATCCATGTCTTCTGCCTCCTCGGAGGCGTAGTCCAACATATCGGTTAAGTCTTCGATAGTGGCTACTAAGTGGGTGGTGGGTGGGATGAAAAATTCCTCTTCACCCACCTTCGGACCGATCTGAGCGTGGATCGGCGTTCGGTCGTTAGTGATTTTCATCGACAGGATCCGATCTAGAGCCTCGTTGAGTGTCGAGAGCTCGATCAGGTCAATCTGCCCAGAGCTTTCGGAGTTAACCTCCGATGCGTCCGAACAAGGAGTGTGTTCGGGAGGAGCTGACCCCCGACCATCCGGTACTATGACCGGATCCGGGCTAGAAGCCAGATCATCGTCGAGGTTGGTCCCGTGGGCGGGGTCGAGATCCGAAGTCAAGGCCTCGGAGTCTTCGGGCGCATCAGATGAGATTGCAAGCCCGGTGAGCAAAAGATCGCCCCGAGAGTCTACGGAGAACTCTAGGTTCCCGAATCTGACCTCTTGATCAGGGGCGAAAGTCCCGACCCGGCCAAGACGGTCGGTCGGGTCGGCGTGCAGCACGACGCTGCCGAAAGCGAAGATCTGTCGAGGGACAAAGGAGTCCATGTTGCGGACTTCCTCGCTAATGACTAAGCGTGCCATTGATTCCTTTGACGATCACAGCAGAACTCTCAATGAAAGCACCAATGTCGGTGTCAAAACCGGCAGATCTCGGGTAGGGGGTCCCGAGCTGTGAGTCTAGGATCGATGGTAACAGGAGACGAAGGAGACGACGTTTACCCAGGTTCGGGCCCTCCTATGGAGGTAAAACCCTACGTCCTGCTTGATTATATTGATGTGTATGAAGGTTACAGAGTTGATCTACCACGAGATCGAATAGCTAAAACCCTAGATGAGTTCTCCTTCTACACTCTAAAACCTCCCCGGTTTATATAGACACCGGGGGGTACCTAGGGTTTACACATGATAGGCCTCCTGTCGGGGATGGAGATGCCGATTTCCTCATCTTTACTTGGAGTGCACGACGCGCCTTCCAGACTTCCTTCTAGAACACGGGGTCGTGGCATATCCGGCCCTTCCCACGATAGTCAGAGAGCGGCCCACCAAGCCGGCCTATTGGGAGATAGGCCAGCGGCCCGAGGACCCCTTAGTCCAGGACTCCCTCACCTACTAGAGACCTTCTGAACTAGATATTCAGAGGGGTAGTATGTAATATTGTAGCCACATAAGCTTCCTTATGTTGCACAATATTGTACACAGAAGGATATTGTGTGGCCAGTGGCATCTTCCCTAACCAAGTATCCTCCCAGAATCTAATCGTGTTACCGTTCCCAATGATAAATTTGGTTCTGTGAAAGAAGGCACCTCTCGTTCTCATTAACCCCTTGCAGAAAGGAGAATTATTGGGTCTGACAGTAACATAGGCTAGAGTTTTCGAATGTAGGTATTTATTTCGCAAAATTTGCACCCACATACCTTCAGTCTCAGCAGATAGCCTATACAGCCACTTGTTGAGCAGGCATCTATTCTTGACCTCTAAGTTTCAATCCCTATCCCACCCTGGTCCTTCGGTCTACAGATAATATCCCACTTGGAAAGCCTGTATTGTCTTGTTTTCATCACATTGCCAGAAAAATCGCGATCGATAGAAGTCTAACCTTTTCCGTAGCCCTACAAGCACTTCAAAGAAAGACAGTAGAAACATTGACATGTTTGTCAATACCGAGTTGATCAAAACAAGCCTTCCACCATAAGACATAAGCTTATCCTTTCAACAACTTAGTTTTTTTTTAATGATCTATAAAGTCTATGTATGCAAACCTTGTTAATATTGGACCTATTTTTCATAGACAACACGTACGAAAGACCAAGGTTCCCGTCAAAAACAAAACGAAACTGGCAAGTAAGTAAAAAAAGTGTTGCTTTTGTGATCACCAGGAAGCAATTCATTATTTTTATCTGTCTTGCATGTTTACAATTTTGATTTGGCGCAAGATTCGTGTTGCATATAATTTGCCTCAACCAACGAGTATATCGAATTTTTTGTCAACTGGTTGGGTGTTATTCGCCCAAAACTGAACGAACACCTTCATATGGTTGTTTGTTCGCTCGTTTGAGCTATATGGAACTATCAGGATGATTGCATTTTTAACAGATCATCTATACTAAAAAACATTGCAGGTTAACTTCAAGGTTATTGCGTCGATCTGTACATGGTCAACACTTCAACACGTGGACGCTCATGAGCACATGGCCTCTAGGTGCAGTCGTTTGAAACCATTGCACGGGGATTATTCAACCAATTTGGCTGACGAATTAATAGTAGATTATGTGAATGAGTCATATAATCTCTTTTCGATCGGATGTGTCCTTCCTTCTTTCCTTTGTTTTCATGACTGATTCATTAATTGGATGATTTGTTAATCAATGATTGTTTCAAAGAAAATTTTACATATAACATGGACCTTTATTCGTTATTGATTCTGAAAATTTCTTTCATTTCTATACACTACATTTCCTTTAAACGATAACTTGTTTATGTAAACATTATTTTTCAAGAAACAGATTCGACTGGAACATCTGACTTGTGTAATTATATCTTATTTCCATAGAACACTTTTATGTTTAGATGAATTACAAGTCCTTAAAAAAACCATGTTAGACACAATTTTCTTGCCCACAAAACTCGTCCCACAAACGCTACGAAAAATTATCTTGTTTGTGTAAAAAATTATTTGCAAGAAAAAAAATAGTATTGTGATATTTTGACATGCAATACTATTTCGTTTTCCAGGCAACAATTTTATGTTCAGACGGATTACATTTTCTTTTTAAATATGCATATGCATGGTAGACATAATTGTCTTGCGTGATACATACCTTTTTAATAATAATAAAAGTGAAAATTGTTTCCGCAGTCAAATAATTTTTCAAATAATATCCCACACTCTCGCGGTTGCAAAAAAGCTTTGCCCGCCCAAAAATATATTCATGCTAAAGTTATTTGTTTGGAAAAAAATATGACATATATACTGTGTAATAATGCCTTGTTTTCTAATGTGTATTTCAAATACAAATAGAATTGGGGTATTGACTTCAAAAAAAAATTCAACATAACAATTTGATGCTCAAAGGAATTACATGTTTCTTAAAAAAATATGTTAGACACAGTTGTTGTGCCAAAAACAAAGGCAATTAAGAAATTACGAAAATTAATAAAATTGGAAAATTATTTAAAAATGTTCCTAGTCACAAAAGGCATCGAGAGTGTGGGAGAGCTATAAGGGTGGAGAGCTATAAGGCCATAAGGGTGGAGTGCACAATTTTTCTCGCAATTGTGTGCTGTCATGCACAATATTCCTCGCAATTCTTAAAATTTTAGATATGAATTTTCGGCAAGTTACAAATACCTAGTTCACATGGACCCAAGAATTAGATCATGATCTTCCGCATAAATACTGGCCTCCCCCTCCCGTGTTGGAGGGGGCAGCTGCAATCCCGTAAAACAATTTTAAGTTTGGAACGTTTTCAAAGTCTGGAAACTGTAACAAGATCCACTCTACATTGACACTGCATCAATTAGTCCCCTCAAAAACAGAAAGAAACAATGACTAAACTGGCACTGCATTCGGGCATGTATGTGGACAGGTACACAAGAACTCAAAACAGTGAGCTCCCATTCCATTCTGCCGCACGCTCTACTGGCTATGGACACTTGTTTTCAGCTGACAGAGAGCTTGCTGCATCCGCATCTGCTGAAATCTGCATTCGCCCTTCACTAGTCGATGGGCACTTCCACCTCCATCTTCAGGCCAGGGTGGTCGATGATCTGAAACCACGTCACATAAGTAGTTCAGCTTCGCTTCACCACCAGCAGTACCGAACAAGAGCAATATACAATCAAGAAATGCCGTAGAACTGTAAATATAATCTAACCACAAAAGCCATGTTTTTTTTTTCCAATTCAGATGAATCTGCCACAGCATTACAGCTATTGATAAGAAAGGCGAGCAATGTTTAGTATTGTACCGTCACAAAATCTTCTAATGACAGAGTGGAATCCCGAGTGTACCCAGTTTCTTCCAACACCTTTGTTAGTACTTGCTGAAAGGCATCGATTCAAATCGTGTTACTTTGAGACTGTACCGCTGTACATAAGCTTGAACAAAACATTGTGCATTATGCAAAGCAATACTGAAACTAGTTACAAGCTACTTTGGTCATTGCTAACTCCTTATGAAATTGATAATTTGATTCCTGAACCCCGGTGTGTTGATGCTGTCTTTCCTTAGAGAAGATCTCTGAAAATGAGAAGTCCATGGATATATTTGTGTTTCTGACATCCATGGAAGATCATGGAAGCCAGAAAACAAAAGAAGTGTATCAGTATGGTCTGCTTTCAAAGCTTATTCATGCATGTTCCATTTTCAATTGATTGTCTTTTAGATTCCATCATACTCCTATCATACTTTGTTTAATATTTAGATTATACTTAGAAATAAATTTCTAATGGGTGTCTGTTTTTTTTTTTTTTTTTGCCTTTTGATTTCTTTACCACTTTTCCTAAGGATATATTGTCTTGGTTGCTAAATACTACAGTTGACCTTACTTTAGTTGAGAATTTTCAAATTGGAAATGGTAATCTATCTGGGACTGAAGCATGATCTTCAAATTTAATTAGTCTTATCGTATACATCTGTCCTTAGTTGTTGGAACAAAACCGATGGAGGTCCAATGAATAACAAGCAATTCCAATGAATGATGAATTTATATTTGTTGAGGGAACGCAAAGAAGAAAAGAATGTGAGAATTCGCCACCACAATTAAAAAGTAATTTGTTCTATCTGTCTACTATTCAGTGCTTGCATATGTGAAACCGCATCCATTCACAAAACCACGTACATATGCATCGGCAGCAAAACTAACCAATGTGAAACTGTAGGTTTTAGAATTGCAAAGACACAAAATTCAGCCTGATTTGTTGCTTTGAGCGGAGGTATAATTTGTTACACGACACTGACACTGACACCTTAGATCCGTTGTCCATCATAACGTAAAAAAGTGACAAATTGCTATATTTAGTGATGCAATCATGTGTTTCACTTGTGTTTAATGATGCAACAGGGGTAACTATCCCCTCTATTGTTCCTTGCCATTATATATTATTCTCTAGAGATCGATGAATCAAACTATTTCCTTGTTAAAAAGCATGAAAGATCATGGTCATTTCGAGCTGAAAAAGAAGAGAAAACTGCAGCAGTGGCTTGCTTTGTATAAAAACTGCAAATGGCAACTGCAGCTGATGATCGACAAGATGAGCAATACTATTTATTCAGTGAGAAAAAATATTGCAGTAATATTCATGAATGCGTATAATTCCTCTAAGGTTGCTTTACATCAGTCACAGGATATGATGTTGATATGATGAAAGAAACAATTCACTGGAGCAGATAGATTTGGCTCCAAGCAAGTAGTGAGCTCACAACAGGTAATCTTGGTTTTTTAGTGCACATGACACCAATAAAGACAATATGCAGTACTTGTATACGATGCGGCACATTAAGATGGTAGGCTTAATTTGTGATGACAAGATGTCTCTGAATATTAGAACCAATAAACATGAAACCGTTATGCTGGCATCGGTGAATCAGACGCAGTACGTCCGCATGGGAAGATGGAGTGGTGATCCTTGATTTTCCCTTGTCTGACATTAGGTTCAAATATGATGGATATATTCTAAGCCCATTGCCACTAGGAAAAAACCACCCTGCTGTTCAGATTCATAAACCTTTCTTGAAAGAGTTATACTTAAGCAAAAATAAGTAAATAACTAAAGATAGCTCAACTTTTTCACTGAGATTGGAGTTATGTTTACTCAGAAGTTCCACCTAACTATCTCTCAAGTAGAAGAAAAACAAACCTACCTAGTCTGATGTAAATTTTCTGCTGCACTGGAGCATAATATGGTGATGCTGAATTGCCACAATTAAGCATGAGTATATTTTTCTTACTTTAAAACGATGGACGGCTTCAGATGTGGGTGTTTTGATTGATGCATAAGGTCAAAATTGTATATGTGATTGAGCAGAGTTGTGTGTTTCTCAGGTATACATTGTAATGACCCCATGATTCAGTTTTATTGAAATTCAGTTTTGTGTTTTGGCTAAACATTTCTTTTGGTGCAGACCTGTCCCTCTGTCTGGTTGCTATGAGGTGTGCCCTTTCAGAGACCATTACTGTGTTGCGCCACAGCTGTTTATGTTTATATAGTTTCTAAAACTTCCAGCTACAACGATTTAACAAGTATCCACATGTTGCAAAAGAAAAGAGTATCCACATCCAGTAGTATCTAACATATACATTCAGTTCTTTCTCTACACTGATCCACATCCAATAATCAGCTTGTTTCTTACAGTTAGTTATGCTCTAGCTATATTCTATTGTAGTTGCTTAATATTGTGTCTTCAGTTTATTATATTTACTTGATATTTTAGTCAAGACTATAACTACAAATTTCGACCATGGTATGTTATATGAAATAAAAAGTGGAAAATATGAAAGAATGTTGCAAGAGAAATTTAATGAGCGATCGCTGATCGCATGCTCCGTTAGCATGAGCAGCAAAGCTCATGGCATTCTAGGCATCATCATCTGGCACATCGGCGCTGATAGATGTTTTCCTTGCCAGAAGCAGTGGAGCCAAGGCAGATGATGCAGCCCAGGAGCAAGTGGTGAAGACCCTTAGGAGTTAGGGCACTGTCCAATACTCCAATTACACGATACTTCTCCTCGTTGAGTGGCCCAACATGCTACCTGGCTGGGCCTCCTTATGACGCATTCTGTACTAGTTATTAATGGACAAAACAAATCTTGGGTCTGTGACTGGACTGCTCTTATTTAGATCCCAGCCACCTTGCACATTAGTAGAGCATAACATGGTTTCTAATGTTCCATTCTACGTAAGCACCTGATATTTGGTACTACCTCCATCCCAAATTATAAGACATTTTGTTAGCCTATTTTAGCCTACCAAGTACCAAAACATCTTATAATTGGACCAGAGGGAGTACTATGTACGCGAGGTAGTAGGCTATGCTAGAAATAATGCCCAAAAGGATATATTCCCTACGAATATTCAGAGACAACACTGATTTCAGGCTAAGTCTTGTGGATGTACAAATATCATAAAATCTGGATATTGTTGAGCTTTTAGATAAATACAAGGATGGGTTCCACACAAACTATATTTTTAAACTAATGGTAAAGGGCTCTCTTCAACTGTGTACTATCAACTTAGAAATTTGCACTGCGAAGGAAGCTACTCTGACGATTTGCTGCTATGAAGAAACCTACAATTTAGTGTCAGGGCCCCCTTCATTTTGGAAACAAGTTATGAACACTTGATGTGTTTATGATGGCAGGATAATAATTATTTGAAGAGGAAACAAGGGAACAGTCACATTTGATCTTGTTGATTTACTAAGTGTACTTGCAAGTGAATGTACTATGCAATGAAATACAGGATTGAACCAAATGAGAACCTCTCTTTGTTGCTCTGACATGGATGAGCCCGTTAGGTCCCGTAAAACCTCTAACAGGTCCTTGAAGCTTACTTTCCCCTTGCCATCAATGTCATACACCTTAAACATAACTGCTCAATAGAAACACATGCCGAATCAACACCACAAAAGCAAATTAGTCATCATAAGGACCAGAGAGACACAAACCAACATATACTCCTTTCAAGATAGACAGCAAAAAGAGGAAAAGAAACATGACGAGCATTACACTCAATCTTTTGCTGAAAGCTGGCCCTTGCGCTGAAGGTAGAGAGAAAAGAAACAAATTCCTTGAAGTTCAATCCATCAACCATACGTAGCAACCTCTGCAAATAGAAGAAATGGAAGCTCAAAATCAGTCTCGCGTCTATAGTTGACACTGCTGAATCTCCTAAATATAGCTAAAACAGCCAAACTGAGTAAAGAAAGCCAACATACTATGTTATTTGCAAGGGAGGTTGTGTTTTGCTGGAAAATCTACATTATATGTACAAATCAAATACACTGAGTCTTACTGCGGAAGAAAACGAACAACAAATCTTCAGTAGAAATGATCTATAAGGAGATTTTTGTAGTCTATGATCAGTTTTATTTGGGCAAAAGCGTTATACCAGTCTTTGAACTTTGACAAGCCTTTGTCTACTGAAAAATATGATTCATTGGTATCCAATCAAAGATAGCTAGAGCTTTTTCCAACCAGATGTGGAAGATGCTTCCTTTCATAGAGATATTCAGGTTCCACATGTTTTAAACCATGGTAAAACTATCTATGCCGATCGATTGCATACAGGTTCTGTGAGGCAATTGGCATAAAAATTTCAGATACACCTAGCCCATTGATGGAGTGTGGAAATCTAATTAATTGTATACAATACTTGCTGTGGAATTCCAAGTGTTGTTCAAATCACTACTACTACATGATCTCTGTAGATCGAATTGTATACAATACAACTAGGAAAGTAGTGTGTGTAATCCAAGGACAGCACACAAAAACAAGATGGATCTGCTTCGTCTGCACGCACTACTACATACAGTCAATAAGTCAAAGTGACAAAAGTGACAAAATGGAGATGGCATGAAAGTGACAAGGCAAGCCGGAGAAGAAAATTCTCCACCGTCTCGCCGACGAGAGGAGGAGGGGGGGCGGACCTGGGAGAGCGGGTTGGTGGAGTACTCTGGGATGGAGAGGAACTCGTCCTCGGCGACGAAGCCCTTGGCGCTGCGGTCGAGCTGGCAGAATCGCTCGTACAGCGACACGATCTCCTGCTGCGAGACTTGGATTCGTTCGATTTGGGGCCAAAAAAAACTCAGAAATCGATCAAATCACCACCAAATCGAAGGGGATGTCGATGGGGATCGATGACATACATAGGTAGCTGCAGTGCTCCTGCACCTCCTCGATGTCGTACTGCGTCAGCATCGACGACGCGTTTCCCATCGTATCGCCGGTCGATCTGCTCCTCCGACGACTCGCCCTCCCCTCTCTCCCTCGCTGCGTCAGTCGTCGAGGAGTGGGAGGAAGGAAGGGGATTGCGAAATTTCGGGTCAGTTTTTTCTCTGATCTCTACGGATGGGCATACCTGGCGAACGTTCGCCACAGGACATGGCAGTTTTCAGTGCATTTGGAGAAACTGGATGGCTTTTGTGCAAAACTGCCATGGCATTTGTTTAATTTTGAGTTTAAAAAATTTATCCAAACTGCATCGTAGGATCAAGATCGCGTGGCAGCCAGGGCTTTCATTGGTAGTTTCCCCCCGGCGAACGTTCGTCGGTTACTATTTCCGTTTTCTATTTGGTTCTTCCGAATAATTTAGGTCAGTGCTACGAATCCGCTTGCCGAGGAGAAATCATCCGCTTGCCCAGCCGTTAGATCAGCGCTCTAGGGTCGTTCGATGCAACAACGCCACGGCAGCAGACCGGCTTCAACGCAACGGGGTGCCAGCCCCACTGCAGCATGCCGCAGCGCGACCATAGCTCCAACGCAGCGTCGACGACATCCGGTGAAGCTCCATTGCAGCACCGGCGAAGCTCCAATACAACACCAAAGGCATGCGACGAAGTGGACGGGCGTTTGGAAGTGGATGAGGCCGGCCCCGCGGCACGCTTCCAATAAAAAGGACGGCGACGCGGACCTTCCACCCACTGCTAGGCGGGCCCCAAGGTAGGTGCGGTCATTAAATATGACGCGGTCGGTGGTTGAGCGGCCGACTGGTGGACCCGCGACGGACGCGGAGAGGACGCGGGGCGCTTCCGGTCCGTGTCCGCGAGGACGCAAATCAGGCCCAAAATTGGGCCTGAAATGGGTCGGCGCGGACATGTGGCAGACATCATTTGGGTTTGGGTCGGCGCGTTGGGCCACCGTTTTTGTCCGCGGTGACCCAAAAGGACACTCGCGGACGAAATGGGTCGCGCGGTTGGAGTTGCTCTAAGATTGTCACGCCTAACCTAGGGATGCCACAAAATCTTAGGCATGTGTTTGGTTTATTGCCAGGTTGCCACATTTACGGATTGCCACACTTTATCTAACTACATGGTCCACATGTCATAGGATCAAGTTTTTGCCAAATCTTGTCACATTTGTGGTGGCCATTTTGGGGCTGTTAGGTTCTAGGCTTTGCAATGCCACACTTTGCTACACATTCTTGGCAAATTTGGCTAAAGTTAGTTCAATAAAATGAAAGTCACAAGTTGGCAAGTCTAAGAGCATCTACAGCCGGACCCCATATATGCTCCTCAAACGCCCGGAACGCCCTCTCGGTCACTGACCGGTCACAAAAATGCGGCCCAACCGGACCCCTCATATCCGTCTCAAACGCCCGGACTGACCGGCACCCCTCATATCCATCTCAAATATGGGGCCGATATGAGGGCTCGCGGACGCGCCCGGACACGCCCGGTCAGTCCATCACGTAGGACGCGACCTCACTCCGGACCACATTTTCTCTTTTCTTATTCATTATTTTCTTTCTCTCTCTTCTTCTCCACCAATCACGTCCAAGTGACCGGACATATGAGAAGAAAAATGAGAAGTGTGGCTGCGCGGACCAAATTATAGGGGCTCAAAACGGACACGCCCGGTCACTGACCGGGCGCGTCCGCGGGCGTTTAAGGGGTCAGATTTGCTAGGTCCGGCTGTAGATGCTCTAAGGGAATTTCATCGCATTTTTTGAGCATATGTAATGTGGGACCCTGGTGTGGCAAAAAAACATATTGGTTAAGATGAGGCTTGAACCAAACATCCTTCTAAGTTGGTCAAACTTGTCTAAACTTAGGTGTGACAACCTACGATAATCTTAGTCACAAACTAAACAGCTCCTTTGTTTGCCACATGTTTTGTGGCAAACACAGTTTGTCTAGGGTTAGTTGTGCAAAATTAGTCATGAACCAAACATGTCTTTATTTTTTTACTACTTTTGAACACCTGTTGTAACTAAAAGAATCAACTGTTCATCCTCGGGTGCAGAGACCACCCGACTGGAAGAGATGCTGTTTAATAATCTAAAACTTATTTAATTTAATTTGATATAACTCTCTTTATCTTAGTATTGTAAAGAAGCTGAATTGTTTTACGAGAGAGAGAAATAACCTTGTCTTGAGTTCGACATAAGAGCCATGTCAAAATTAAGAAACAATTCCTCATTACCAAACTTTCAAATCAGCATTTTAATCAGACGGTATGTTCACAGAACTGGAATCATTGCTTTGAGAGTACTCCTCCGGAGTCCGTTTTCTCTTGACGAAGGTGAGTACAAATGCACAACGTTTGCATTTGCATCCATCCTGAATGGACTAGTGGAGGAGTCGAGAAATAGATACCTGACCCTTGCTTATTTTTGCGAAACACATTTCATGATGTTTCAGGCCAAATACAGAATCAATGGCAAAATAATGGGATTGTTCTCATTCCTGGATAGGCGGCATTCGGTAGATGAATGGGAGCCGGCATGGTTCGTCATCTGAAACCCCGAGAAGTCCTGCTTTTCCATAGGACTCGACACTATCCGCGAGTGTCTCCTCCAACTTTCTTGGTTTCCACCCTAAATTCTTCAGCTTGTCCGAAGTGACTCCAACGTTAAAATCCACATCAACCATCCTGCCAACCCAAAATGTAGTAATTAAAATATATGGATGCTAATGACATGGTGTTGCTAGCCCTGATACGATGACACTTACTTGTCTACATAACTGTAGCTAGGGTACATGCTCTTCAGGATTGCCAGCAAATCCTTTAGGTCCATTTGGTCCAGTGAGCATATGTATCTCTCAGATGGCCCTCCCTTGCTGTACAACAGGACCAATGCGTCGGCGACATCGCGAACGTCTATTATGGGAAAGAACTTGTTGGTCATCGTGTCGGGGCCTCCTGCGACCGGACATATGATGGAATTACATCACGCACAAGGGTGTGTAATTTAAAAGGTCATTTTCTGAACTTCATGAAAACCGAGGCTGTGTTAATAAAAAGCAAGCAGCTCCTCCGGCGTCATTTTTTTTCCTGAACTTCATTGTTGTGCTGTACTTCAACAACAACATGGCAACAATGGAAGGAAAACAACCAGCTTTGGTTTCCAATAGTACTAACTATATGTGATGTGCATTGTACAAAATGATTATGTATCCTTGTGATAGATGAGCTGAGGAGTGCAACCTTTTATGATGTAGAGGAGGGCCTTGCTGCTGGTATTGACCGCCACATGCTGCAACAGAGGGCCGAAAACCAGAGCAGGGCAAAAAGTGACGACGTGCAACCCGTTCTTCTTGCCATATTCCAGGGCCATCTCCTCGGCTTCGGTCTTTGCAAGAGTGTACCAGTTCTGCCAACACAAACCAGCATACATAGGCAGTTAAGTTAATCCCTGACAAGAGTTCAGTTTTACCGAAGATGTTGCTCATTTAAGATTTTGGTGACAGATTTTAGTCTCTTGGTGCACTGCAGTATTAATTCACCATCAATCATTAATTGCTGAGCGCTGACCTCAGTCTGTCTGCAGAACTCCTTGTCTGACCAGCAGCTCTCATCTTTGAGCTTATCTTGAGGCCAATCCGGGTTGAAGCAAGTAGTGGCGATGGATGAGACCACGATGAGTTTATGAACTTTCGTAGCCGAGCAAGCCTTGAGCACATTCGTGGTGCCCTTGACAGCAGGTTCCATCATTTCCTTCTGCACAATTCGGCAAGTTTATCAGTAATAACAGTAGAAGGGGGTTTCTATAGAGGCACAGCAAACATTACATGTGTTTTTTCTGAATGGATTCTCGAATAATGCCCCGTGTAAACATTACACATGACATGAAACTAAGAGAAATGTCCTATTCACTTTACTACTGAAAAAAAAATCAGCTCTGACAAAAAAAAACACCTCTAGTTCTTGACATGAGGGACCAGTAGCACTCGCAGTCTAACTCTGAGCTAATCCAAAATCTTCAGTTCCATCCCAAACTAACAGTTAGTAATAGTATTGCTATTTTTTTTTCAGATCTAGCTTGAATAATATACTCTTACTAACGTGTACTCAACATTTTCTGAAATAGTTACAGTTAAGCGAATTTGCACTTGCCTGTGGATCAACCATCTTTTGATCGGGCACTGGAGTGGCGACATGGAAGACGCCCTCGCAGCCGGCGAACGCGGCCGTCACGGTGTCGTAGTCGAGCATGTCCGCCTTGAACAGCCGCAGGTTCGCCGGGGCTCCGTCCAGCTCCGTCAGGAACGCGTTCTTCGGATCGCCTGCAAGAGAAACCACGCATCGACAAGGAAGATGAACAAGATGCAGAAATTTAGCAGTGACCAGTGAGTGAGCCGTGTCGTCAGGGCAGCTGTTGTTGGTGGTGGTTGCGTACGTGGGTCGCGGACGGTGGCGTGGACGGCGTAGCCGCGGGAGAGGAGCAGCTTGACGAGCCACGAGCCTACGAACCCGTTGCCGCCGGTGACGCACACGCGGGGCGGCGACGTCGCCATCTCCGGCTGCTCTGTCCGGCGCAGGAGGTTTCAGAGAGAACTGGGAATCGGGATTTCAGTTCAGAGGACGGGGAGAAGCGAGGTTTCGCTATCGTCTCTCACAGGACAAACGCGCCACACCATTCGTGACTCTCTCTTGCTCTGCTCTGCGTGTCTACCACATGCGGCTCAGGCTGACGGACGAACTGGCGCCAACGCAGCTGACAAGGATCGGTCGTTTCTCGTGCGGCGGTGTTTTCCATGACAAAAAAAAAACCCTGAAAAAAGGACAACATTTGTAAAAGATACATCTACCATGCTACGGCACACAATTTCAGGGTTTAATTCGATGCGCAGCTCCGGGAGGACCGGAAACAAGAAACACAAATCCGACTATAAATAGTACCACAATTCAAATCTAGCGCAAACAGTGTATTTTTGTACTATTCACAAGCTGTTTTCTCCTTTTGATTTCCTATTATAAGCTAAGGATAATGTTTTCTTTTTTTTACGAACCAACATGTGGTTGAATGGTTAGAGGGATAGTGGCATCATCAGCCCATAATGGTTCAAGTCCTGGTGTTTGCATTATTTTTGGATATATTTTCCTGGCGATGCGCATTCAGTAAAAGGAGACTTTCCCGTCGACGACGAGACGCCTACGGTAACTTTGTAAATCTCAAGATAATATGTCGGTTCAGTCTCTCGAAGGTGCTCATAGGGGTAGGATGTGCGTATGTGCGTTCATAGGGATGAGTATATGCGCGTATATATGAGCACTTGTGTCTGTACTGTGTTAAAAAATGATAAGGTTTTTTTGAAATAAAAAACGGGGCCCTAAAAAAGGGGCCATGACAATATCATAGTATATCAACGTTGTCAAAAACTATCTAGACTTTTATAACTCTCAAAATTAGTCTTTTACTAGAAGGTTGGGCGCGCTTTGCTGCGCCGTCGGTGTTGCTGGTTTTTCATAAAAAAAAATACTCCATCTATTTGAAAATAGAATCAAAATATAAGGTCTATTTTTTTGAAAAATCAAATCTTTTAAGTTTGGCTAAATTTGTAGAGAAATATATCAATATACATAATATCAAATCGGTATCGTTAAATTCATCATGAAATAAATTTTTATTTTTATTTAGTTAGTATTGTGGATGCCAATATTTTTGGCTCCGAACTTGGTTAAATTTAAATATATTATACTTTTCAAAAGTTTAATACACCTTGCATGTTGAAACTGAGTGAGTATTTGGTTTGGCGAGAGGGGAAGACGATGAAGTGTTTTTTTTTCATTTATAATGCAGCGTGTTTGGTGGGCCTTTAGCAGTGTGATTTAGTCTTATTTGCTAATCAATCAATATTTTTGTATGAAAATTTCGTCGGTGGCTGCATGTTGTATATTTTTGCTACAATATCAAATATTGGCACTTCTTTTTTTAGGTGGTGAGAGGGTGTGCGTGATTGATATGTTTTTATAGATCGGTTACTGTCGATTGATTTGGAAAATCGTTGGACCGGCCAAATCGTGAACGAAATCCAAAATTGAATACCTCAATTGAATGAAAGAGCATCAAAATTAGAGAGCATATGGAATAAAAGAATATAATAAAAGAGGTGAATTAAAAGAATTTACTAAGAGAGACAAACTAAAAGAATTAAATAAGATAGCTCCTAGAGAAATTGTTGACCCGGTCAAAATCGGGTGACACAAGTATAAATTGAAGACTTTAATTGATTGTGAGGCCTTAAAAATAATGGGCATAGTGTATTTATAGATATAATATAAAAATTGAATAAGAGAGTTTTGAGAAATTGTTGACCCGGTCAAAATCAGGTGGCCCAATGTCAATTGGAGACCTCAATTGAATGTGGGCTCTCCAATTTTAGAAGGATTAGTCTTATACTAGTATATAACATTTTTTCATTGTATTACTATTATATCAACAGAGCAGGACATAAGGACGATAGACAAAGCTGGACTGGTGGACTGGATAGGTAGACAAACTCGGATAGGTGACGGCGATATAGAGGAAGCTCTTGCTCCCGCTGATGGTCCAACTTGACATTAGGATGTACCTCATGGCCACTCCACAGGCTCTTTGTTCCTAGTAAAATGACACAAAACCATCACAATAGGGGCAAGGTTACCATTTTTTGAAATATTTTTTCTTCCCGCTTTATAAATAAAACAACCATCCATACAATCAGATCCATAGTGGCAAAGTAGTTAATACGATTGGGGCAACATCACGATCATGTTCAAAGAAAGCATAAAAGAAATAGAAAAACAGCCACCTGGTGGCAGTAGGCGCATCAACACTATGAAGAGGAGAGGTGACACGCGGTAGATAGAAGCGCGTCCAGCATGAGCCTAAGACGATCACGGTCCGCTGCCTAGAAAACAGGTGCCAGTGCTGAAAGAAAGCAAGGAATTGAAGAACGAGTCACACATCTGCCGCGGGAAGACCCGCTCAATCACCATTTTATTATGTGTTGTCCATAAAGTCCACGACATCGCCGCAAATATAAGCCAGAATAGGCGGCGCTTCGCCCAGTCTGGTTAGCTCTGGCTTCCAGGAACTCCGCGAGGTCTAGGGCCTCCCAATCCAGCCCTAGGGCCTCTTGAACGAAACTCCAAAGTGCACGTGCACCCGTGCACCAGAACAAAATATGGGACCCGGTCTCCATGACATCATAAAGGCGGCATAACCCATTACCTGGTTCGTACCGCTTAAGCACCTTCGTCCCAGAGGGTAGGCGGTCTCTCAACATTTGTCACACAAAGAACTTGATCTTTAGGGGCAACATGTCCTTCTACAGAAGGGAAGTCCATGGAATGATGGGTGAACATCATAACGCATGGTATGCTGAGCTCACAGAGAAATACACCGAAAGGTGAAAGACTCCAAGAAACGGTGTCTGGATAGTCCGGTAACAGCGGCGGGAGGGATGCCTGCAATCTAGCCCACTCAGCAGTTTCTGCCTGCCCAAATGTGTGTCAAAATAAGATGTTCCAATGCCCATTCTAGGTAGTCGTGGAAACCAAAAGCAATGGATTTCCGCAAATAGCGAACAAGCTAGGAAAGCCATCTCTAAGCAAGGTTACTACGTAGCCACCTAGCGCTAAAATCAGAGAAAGCCATCACTATTGGGGCAAGTATGTGACACATAGCACTCATATAGTGTTGTCCTCGGTTCAACAACGTTTCTGATCAGACGTGCCCATTGTCGGGCTGACATGGCATGCATATGTAGATAATTTGTTGAGGTGGTTGTGGGTCCCACTTGTCATCCTCTCTTCCTCTCCCTCCTCCCCTTTCCTCTCTCCTCTCCCTCTCCCTCTCCCTCTCTCTCCCTCCCTCTCCCTCCCTCTCCTGAATCCTCCCATTGATGCTTTCCTCCTCTAGCTCCACATGGACGACGTCACCCAGCCCCTTCTCCCTCGACCTATTTTAAAGGATGTGGATGTTGCCTAGAGGGGTGAATAGGCACTTTAAAATAATTAAGGTTTAGGCTTGAACAAATGCGGAAATAAAACTATCGTTTAATTTGACAAGCACAAAATCTAAATCAACTAGGCTCACATATGTGCACCAACAACTTATGCTAAGCAAGATAACACTAAGTGATAGCGAGATATATAACATGAAACAATATGGCTATCACAAAGTAAAGTGCATAAGTAAAGGGCTTAGGTAAGAGACAACCGAGGCACGCGGAGACGACGGTGTATCCCGAAGTTCACACCCTTGCGGATGCTAATCTTTGTTTGGAGCGGTGTGGAGGCACAATGCTCCCCAAAATGCCACTAGGGCCACCGTAACCTCCCCACGCCCTCACACAATGCAAGATGCCGTGATTCCACTAAGGGCCCCTTGAGGGCGGTCACCGAACCCGTACAAGTGGCGACCCTTGGGGGCAGTCACCGAACCCGTATAATTGGCAACCCTTGGGGGCGGTCACCGGAACCCATACAAATTGCTCGGGGCAATCTCTACAACCTAATTGGAGAGCCTGACGCTTGCCCGGAGCTTTACACCACAATGATTGAGCTTCGAGACACCACCAACCGTCTAGGGTGCCCAAGCACCCAAGAGGCATAAGCTATAGAGCGCCCAAACACCCAAGAGTAAGAGGCTTCTCAACTTTTCACTTTCACGTATCACCGTGAAGGACTCAAACCGATGCAACTAATGCAATGGCAAGAACACATGAAGTGGTCAAGTCCCTCACTCCCAAATCCCACAACAACAACAACAAAAGCTATGGAGGAATATGAGAGGAAGAACAAGTAGAACACAAGAACTCCAAGATCTAGATCCAAGGGGTTCCCCTCACATAGAGGAGAAAGTGATTGGTGAAAACGTAGATCTAGATCTCCTCTCTCTTTTCCCTCAACAACTAGCAAGAATCACTGAAGGGGTTGAGAGATAGCAAGCTCGAAGAAGGTCAACAATGGGGGAAAACACGAGCTCAAAGGATAAGGTCCATTGGGGAAGAAGACCCCCTTTTATAGGTGGGGAAAAATCTAACTGTTATGTCTCAGCCCGCAGTAAAGCGGTACTAAGGCTCATAGGAGTGGTACTACCGCTTAAGCGGCAGCTCCAGGAGCAGCACAGTAAGCAAGTGAAGTGTTGGGGCGGTAGTGCCGCCGGAGCGGTACTACCGGGTTACTACCGCTCAACTACCGCTCAGAGAAAATAGGCAACAAAAACCAGTACATAAGGTATTTCCTAAGTGGTATTAGGAGCGGTAGTAGACAGCGGAAGTACCACTTAAGTGGTACTACCGGGCTACTATCATCCTACTACCGCTAAAGGAAAATAGGCAACAGAATGTTGCACAGAAGATATTTCCCAAGCGGCAGTAGCAATGGCAGTCCATAGCAGAAGTACCGCCTAAGCGGTACTACCGTGGTACCGAGAGGTACTACCGCTTGGGTACTGAAAACTTGCCCAGATAAATCAGATGGATCCTCCAAGAGTAAAATTGTCATAACTTTTCCGTACGAGCTCCGAACTGAGCAAACTCAAGCTTGTTGGATAGAGGACGACAAATACTATCCAAACACCGAGAAAATTGCCAATAGGATAAGGATGAGACCCTTCCTAAATATGAAACGGCAAAATCTCCAATGCCGAAAACACAAAGATGATGCATACGAAATCCATTTTCGATGAGCTCGAGCTAGTCATGAGGATGACCATAAGCTCCAAAACTCACATGGAGAAACTTCAAACAAGAAACAAGAAAGATGATGATGCCAAGCATGCAATGGTTTGAGCCGGTCTCCCAACTATCACCATGAGACCGGTAAAATACAAAACCTATCAAGGACAAACCTTTGCCTTGCACATAGTCCACTTGAGCTCAATGATGATGATCTTGTCCGCCTCAAGATGGACCACCTTTCTTGATTGCGCCGACTCGATGAAGACTAGTAGATTTCTCCCCCATACTGCACTATGGGTGAGCCATTTTCAACACATCTTCACATGTCCATTGTCATCACAATGGACGGCAAGCTTCAAGCATGTGATCTCTTTGTGATGCTCCACTTGAACTTGCACACCGCAACCTTGATGACGATCACCACTTGATGTCATTCTCCATGGGTTATAGGATATCTTCCTTTTGATGCACGCTCATGGAAACATACCTTACCTCACAAAGATCATGGGTTAGTACACAAAGTGTCGTGGTTTTGTCACGGCATGATGTCCTCGTGAGAGAACTTAGGTGTGAGGTCATCGCAACTAGGTGGCGGCTTGAGAGGGGTTGATCAGAATCGAGAGACGCGGTTTACCCAGGTTCGGCCCCTCCAATGGAGGTAAAAGCCTACGTCCTGCTTTGTGTCTATATTGATGATGATGACGAGCTCGATTACAAGGGTGCTAAATCGCTACCTCTAGTCTCGAGAGCCTCTAATCTGTCTATCTCTAATGATTTGAACTTGTCCCTCTTGGGGTGCCTTACCCCTCCTTATATAAGTTGAAGGGGTAGGTTTACATGTAGAGTCCTATTAGGAGTAGGACTAGGACTAGTCTCTCTTGAATCCTAATCCGGGTCTTGTTTCCCTTGTAAGGGAGTCTTTCCTTTCCTTGGGCCTTCTCTGTGAGCCGGCCCACCATAGCATGAGTCGGCCCTCCCATGAGCCGCCTTCTGGGCCGTTGGGTCTTTGTCGTTCGTCTGACCCGCCTGCCGGGTCACCAATGAGCCGCCAAGTCCCGGCCGGGTCATACTTCAGGCCGGGTTATACCGCGGGGTAATATCCCCGACATTATCCCCCAGGTTAGCTTGAATTTATTCATGGTAAGCTCCTGAAATAAGAATAACAAATATGTTAAGGGTCCGGCTTACCCACTGGCCGGCTTAATGAAGTATCTCCTTGCAAATCCGGGTTCCTTCTTCATATTAACGAGCCGTCTTCACAAACATCTTGCAGGTACGTGTCCTTTGCAAAATATTGGGAATAAAACACCCATATGTCGTTGAGTCGACCTCCATTGCTTTGGCTTCGATGAAAATATTGGAGATAAGAAAATCATATGAAGTTGAGCCGGCTTTCCATTGCTTTGATTGGGAATAGAAAATCGTCCATTGTTAAACCACTTTCAACTTGTGAAGCCGGGTTGCTTATATAGACTCTGCCGGGTTATGATCTTTTCATAATGCCGGGTCATGATTGTTGGTGACGCCGGGTCAAACAACTGGACTCTAGCTGACTTGATAAAATTATTGGGAATAAAGAAATCCGTGTGATGTTGAGCCGGTCTTTCAATGCTTTAGCTCCATGAAGAAATGAGACCCGTCCCGCTCACAATTGACATCTTGAAAGTGTTCTTCTATTTTTTATATCCATATTACCTGTAGCCCCCAAGCTCCGAGTTTATCCATGATGACTTGGTGCTTTTCAATAATATCTTTGATTGTGTAGCCCCCAAGTACCGGGTTGTCTTGCCTGCAGCAGCCTGAGACTTGCAATTGTCTTTATACTTTATAAAACTTCAACCAGTGTAGCCCCCAAGTGTCGGGTTGTCTTGCCTGCAACAACCTAGGACTTTGAACTTGGTGTTGAATGTTGAGAAATCTGGGTTGTCATCTGAGTCACCAGATATAGACTGAGTGTCTTGTATTTCACATGTGTAGCCCCAAGGGTCAGCTCATCAGTATGTGATGGGCCGGGTCTTCAATTTGGACCTTGTAATCTGTTTGAATAGCTGAATACTGTAGCCCCCAAGTGTCGGGTCGCATGCCTGCAGCGACTTGGGACTTTAGCAATTTTGATCTGAGTAGTGTAGCCCCCAAGTGCCGGGTCGTTTGCCTGCGACGGCTCGGGACTCATATGCACTTCTTCTTTGAAAAGAAAAACATCATATGATGTAGCCCCCAAGGGCCAGGTCGTATGCCTACAGCGACTTGGGACTGTGTGAAAATAATATAACTCATCATAATTTGTTAAATGACTCCTTGACCGTGGTTGTAACCCGGTATTTCGTCGAATATCCTGGAATAATGCCTTTGTCCTTGAAATGAAAATTGATGCTCGTGGTTGCGGTGCAACCCGGCAAATATATGTTTGAGAAATCCATAAGTGTTTGTAGTTTACTACAGAACACGAGTTGAAAAAATCCAAGAGCCGGTCAATTAAATGACACGACATTATATGTGATAGGGCGGCTCTTCTAGAATAATCAATTCTTCCGAGCTGGCTTGAAAAACTCCAATCATTTAATACTGGTTATGATAAACCATGATGAAGATCCAGCCATTTTGGCTATCAAAGATCTATTTGTTCCTGCAGAGGTTACGATGTAACCCGGTTTGATGACCGGCTTGATATGCATGTATGATGTATGATGCAATGCAGGATGATGTATGTATATGATAACAGAATATAAAGTGCTAATTTCAAGGCATGACATAAAGACAACAAACAGAGAATATATACATGTATATCTCAAATATTTGTCAGTCGGCCTTGAAAGCACAACCAAAAGAGATCAACACTTGTTCTTATTTTTGAAAAACTCAAGGTTTTTGCTTCGAAGAAGCTTGGCATGAACGCCTTTAATCCCGTAAGCTGGCTCTCACGTGACATAAATCCGTCGTTTTAACCTTAACTAGTTCAGGGTCTTAAAAAAGATTGACTGTTAAGAGTACGAACGGGCCACATAGCGGAGAGACTACAACGGACAGGTGAGTTTATCCTAGCTCTCTATAAGCTGATACGTCTCCAACGTATCTATAATTTATGAAGTATTCATGCCATGTTTACAATAATTCTATATGATTTTGGTATGATTTTATTAGAACTAACCCGGACTGACGCTGTTTTCAGCAGAACTACCATGGTGTCATTTTTTGTGCAGAAATAAAAGTTCTCGGAATGGGCTGAAAATTTACGGTGATTTTTTATGGACCAAAAGAGACCCCCGAAGCATTGGAATTGGGCCAGAAGAGCCACGAGGCCACCACAAGCCTGTAGGGCGCCCCCCTAGGGCGCGCCCTCCTGGCTTGTCGCCGCCTCGTGGCCCCTCTTGACTTGTTTTCGATGCCAAAAATTCCTATACATACAGAAACCTCCAGAAAGAAACCTAGATCGGGAGTCCGCCGCCGCAAGCCTCTGTAGCCACGAAAAACCAATCGGGAACCCGTTTCGGCACCCTGCCGGAGGGGGAAACCATCACCGGAGGCCATCTTCATCATCCCGGCGGTCTCCATGACGAGGAGGGCGTAGTTCACCCTCGTGGCTGAGGGTATGTACCAGTAGCTATGTGTTTGATCTCTCTCTCTCTCGTGTTCTTGAGATGACACGATCTTGATGTACCGCGAGCTTTATTAATATAGATGAATCATATGGAGTTTTCCCCTCTCTATCTTCTTGTGATGAATTGAGTTTTCCCTTTGAAGTTTTCTTATCGGATTGAGTCTTTAAGGATTTGAGAACACTTGATGTATGTCTTGCGATGGGATATCCGTGGTGACAATGGGATGTTCTATTGATCCACTTGATGTATGTTTTGGTGATCAACTTGCGGGTTTCGTGACCTTGGGAATCTATGCATACGGGTTGGCACACGTTTTCGTCTTGACTCTCCGGTAGAAACTTTGGGGCACTCTTTGAAGTTCTTTGTGTTGGATTGAACATGATGAATCTGAAATTGCGTGATGCATATCGTATAATCAAGCCCATGGGTACTCGTGGTGACATTGGAGTATCTAGGTGACATTAGGGTTTTGGTTGATGTGTATCTTAAGGTGTTATTTTAGTACGAACTCTAGGGCTGTTCGTGACACTTATAGGGATAGCTCATACGATTGATCGGAAAAGATAACTTTGAGGTGGTTTCGTACCCTACAATAATCTCTTCATTTGTTTTCCGCTATTTATGACTTTGGAGTGAACTCTTTGTCGCACGTGAGGGATTTACATATGATTCAACTATGTTAGTATTGTTGAGAGAACTTGCACTAGTGAAAGTATGAACCCTAGGCCTTGTTTCTAAGCATTGCAATACCATTTGTGCTCACTTTTGTTACTTGCTACCTTGCTGTTTTTATATTTTCATATTACAAAAACCTTTATCTACCATCCATATTACACTTGTATCACCATCTCTTCGCCGAACTAGTGCACCTATACAATTTACCATTGTATTGGGTGTGTTGGGGACACAAGAGACTCTTTGTTATTTGGTTGCAGGGTTGTTTGAGAGATACCATCTTCATCCTACGCCTCCCACGGATTGATAAACCATAGGTCATCCACTTGAGGAAAATTTGCTACTGTCCTACAAAACTCTGCGCTTGGAGGCCCAACACGAGTCTACAAGAAGAAGGTTGCGTAGTAGACATCATAAGCCGGCTCTCTCATGACATAAACCGCCGTTTTAACCTTGACAAGTTCAGGGTCTTATTGAAAGATTGACTGTCAAGAGTTTTAACCTTGACAAGTTCAGGGTCTTATTGAAAGATTGACTGTCAAGAGTTCGGCGGGTCACCTGGTGGAGTAGCAAGTTGCAAATAGGCAGGTTTAACTCATATATGGCGTGGAACCCAGTCAAGAGGGTATGAAAGCTAAACTCATTGAGTTGGAAGCCACCAAGTGACCTTATGATGATCCAATAAAACAGGGCACCCATGTTTGAACGGTGCATCATGGCAGCTTGTCCTCTTGGGCAACTTTTAATTTTTCGCCAATAAAGCAGGGCACCCATGTTTGAACGGTCGCATCATGGCGGCTCGTCCTCTTGGGCGACTTTAAATCTTTCGCCAATAAGGCAGCAGCCCCCGGGACCGGGTTATCTTCCCTGCAATGACCCGGGGTTCCAGAATATTTGAGCCCGGTTGAATCTGCCGAGTCATATCAGTGTAGCCCCCGAGTCTTAAGTCGACTCAAGGAGGTGGCTTGAGATTCTTCACACTTGGCCGTGACATAAGCCGACATATGGTTGACGGTTGATAACTGAAATTTATTGAAGCCAGAAGCGTGTGGCGAGTTGATAATCTTCGCGACACTCATTGTATGTCCTTGGCGTTGATAATGCAACATGAACCCGCAGAAGGTTGAAATGGCGGGTTACAAAGCATAATGGACAGTGCTTATCATACCATAGGATCATTTGATCCTTCTCAGTACATCTTTTACGCTTTGTGTGTTGATCAACTTGAATCACTCTTTGTACTTAGTCTTGATCAACCTTGTATCTTGTCTTATCTCTTCATAAATATGATGTATTGAAGGTAAACATGAATGATCACACAATCTTCTTCTTCAAGACATACTTGCAATAAGCTCAACTTTCACATGACCAATCTTTGGATAACTCCTTGAATAGTACCTTGGTCACACATATTCTTCTTCTAATAGCCTTGAAACCAACAAATGGTCTTCAAGCAATGTCTATGGACAAACCCTTCAAATATAACTGAAGGTAGCCATTAGTCCATAGGGATTGTCATCAATTACCAAAACCAAACATGGGGGTACCATGCTCTTTCACTAATGTCATTGCAATTCATCTTGAAATGCCACTAGACTATTATTACTTTATTTGCCACTGCTGTATGGTTTGTTCATTTGGATGGACTTCTTTTACTTGCGAGAAAAAAGTAAAGTGTCCTAGTATGTGGAGTTCTCCGAATGTGAATCCTTAATAATCTTGCAAGTCATGTGCAATATGTTAAGTTGATGTTACCTTTTTTTGACTTGTACCAGATGGCGCCATTTAATATCCAGGACACTCTAAGTTGGAAGGAGAAATTGAAATGATCATCGATTAGGTTTAGCATTTGAAAATCATGAATCACACGTATAGATGGTTCCAGTAATAGTAATCGCTGAGAGATTCTTTCTTACTAGTACTTACTTTTTGCACAATAAGAACATGCAAACATACACAATATCGACTAATGCATCCATCACATTAAGCAAGAAAATGACCCTATAAAATATTTCTGTGCCTATAAGCTTGACCTCTCTAAGGCCTCCTTTGGTTTGGAGGAATCTTATAGGAATTTCATAGGATGAGATTTCTATAGGAAAAATTCCTTTAGAGCCCTTTGGTTTGTAGGAATAGAATCCTATTACTATGGAGGAATTCTTCCTATCCTACACATTTCATAGGAAAATAAACATTAGCCTAGATTTAGGCCTCCTTTGGTTCATAGGATAGGATTATCATAAGAATAGGAAATTTGTAGGAAATGAGATGACATGCATCTCAAATCCTGTGAGTAGGATTAGAAAAAGAGATGTCATTTGGTTCATATCATAGGAATATTTCCATTGAGTCTAGGCTCTTTTTTATTTTCCTTCGAAATGTGGAGGATATGAACCAATCCTATGTAGGAATAGGAATGCATTCCTACAAACCAAAGGGCTCCAAAGGAAAAATTCCTACAAGAATCCTATCCTATAGAATTCCCGTGAAATTCCTCCAAACCAAAGGAGGCCTTAATGGAAAAATATCCTATGGTGTGAACCAAAGGACATCTTCTTTCCTAATCCTATTCATAGGATTTGAGATACATGCATCTCATTTCCTATGACTTTCCTATTCCTATTATTCTCCCACCCTATGAATCAAAGGAGGTCTAAAGCTTACAATAGAGTGGATTGGAATTACCTTAAGGAGATGATACAAAGGATTGGTTTCACTCATGGATGGGTTGACTGGATTATGAAATGCGTCACCTCTATGAGATACTCCGTGAAAATCAATGGAGCTATCATGGATTCATTTGCACCGTCTAGAGGGCTACGGCAAGGTGATCCACTATCCCCATATTTGTTTCTGTTTGTTGTTGATGGCCTCTCTGCTTTGTCTGAAATAGAAAAGGATTTGGGAAATATATCTTCACTAAAAGTGTGTAGGTGTGCTCCTGGAATTTCACACCTGCTATTTGCATATGACACCATGTTATTTTTTTAAGGCCAACTGAGAACAAGCAATCCAAGTTAAAATTATTTTGACAAACTATGAAGCAGCTACTTGGACAGTCTCTAATTGCAAGTAAATGTTCCATCATGTTTAGTTCAGCATGCCCATCAATGTTGCAAGATGAGATAAGGGAAATACTTAAAAGTGGTGAATGTCAACTTTGAGGAAAGGTACTTGGGATCACCGACCCCTGTTGGGGATATAACCCCGTGGTAAGACCCGCCCAGGAGGGGCCGGGTCATACCCGGCGGCTCATAAGCAAGACCCTTAAGGTAGGCCGGAACATGAAGGCCAGGCCGCATGGCGGCTTATCAGGCGGGCCAAGACGAAGGCCCAGAGACAGAAGATGGTGTGAGACCCGGACGGTTAAGCCGCCCGGAGACGGCTTGCTCAAGGAGGCAAGGCGACTTAGAAACAGGATTGACTACGTTGTATGAGTCGGTTTAGGACTCGTGTAACCCAGTTCCTCGACCTCCTATATAAGGCGAGACCCCGGGGCGGCTTAGACAAGAAACCAATCAATCGAGAACTAGGTCAAGCGAACCCGCTCCCTTGTAATCGATACTCCAATCAATACAACACAAGCAGGACGTATGCTTTTACCTCTTCTTGAGGGGCCGAACCTGGGTAAACTTGTGTCCCTCGTCTCGACCAACCCCTTTGAGTCCACCGTCTTAGCGATGGCCTCGAACCTAAGTCTTCGGACATCTGCCGTGACAAAACCACGACAGTTGGCGCCCACAGTGGGGCTAGCGCTCGGTGGTGTTGAGTTCTCAAAGGGCTCTCTCCCAGGGATCGAGGGGTACGCTGTTGGCAGGATGACCAAGAGTCACCGCGGCCAGCTCTACATCGACGACGCCGGATGGGGCCCCGAGGCCGACTCAATTGAGTATGGGTTCCGGGTCCCCTTCGGCGAAATCCACGTCTTCATCGGCAAGATCGGCGGATCTGAACCCGGGCCGGACATCTGCACCGACATCGTCGAGCCGGCCCGGCGCGAGCAACCCGCCCGACGCGTGCGACCCGCCCGTGCTAACCCGGGCAGGAAGCGTGTCTTCGTCGGCTTCACCTAGGGCATGGAGCTGGAAGGCTCTATGTCTCGGGAAGAAACTCTCATCTGCTCAGAGGATGGATCCTCCAGTGGAGAGACGGAATCGATCTATCAGCTTCATAACGGTGGGCTCGGGGGCTACGCCGAGCCTTACCCCGAGTCCGAGTATCATGAGCCGAAGGATTATGAGCCGCCGAACCGCGCTGCCGTCTTCATGGCGGGTTCAGCGGCGGCTCCTAGCAGCACAGCCGCCGGTGCGACCGGATCTGGGGCTGGCAGGCCACCAGCTCAGGTTCTTTTGGATCTGATGAACGAGCTTACAACCTTGATGGAAACTGAGGTTACTGCTGAAAATCAAGCAGCCCGTAACGCGGAGATCACGAGGTTGAAGAACCAGATGACCGGAGTCCAACAGGAGATCAACGCGTTGAAGGCTCAGATGGATGCTGAGGCGGAGCGCCTCAGGATGGATGCTTTCCGTTTTGAGTTAGAGCAGAAGTCTGCGGCGGCGGTTCATCGGATGAGGCATCAGTCCCGCCTGCCAGATCAGTATGAAGCCAGAAACCTTTTTAACACGCCAGGGACGGGACGGAATGTGCCTTTGACCGTAACCTGGACGGCGGAAGTACCTGGAAGCCGGGCGGCGGTTCAGCATCAGCGGCCAGACCCGCCATGCCGGAACCAGACCCCACCACAGCCTTTCCTGACACCACCTGGTCATTATTCTAATCCGGCTGAAAACATGGTGGCGGCGGCAACCCGGCTTGGTACAATCCCCATCCCCGATGAGGCGCCTTTTGCAGAAGAGGTGCGGAACGCTATTGGATACCTGCAGATGGCGGTGGCCCAACAGGAGAAGTATACTTACAGCCGGAGCCACGTGCATTCAACTCCCATCCATAGCCGCAGTTACAGCCGGCGTTATGAGTTTCCGGCGGTTTCTAGCAGTGAACGACGTCGGAACCCACCACGAGTCGATCGGGCGGCTCTGGACGCTCAGGCGCTGGTGGATCGGGCAAGAGCGCAGCGAGAAGCGGCGGCTCTGGCGGCGGCGGCGGCTCATCAGGAACCCACAGTTGCACCTTTCGTCTTAGTTGGAGTAGGAGTAACCTCCAGGGCTGTGGGAGTGCCGTGCTTAGCGCCGGCTCTGAGGAACGAGCGTCTGCCGAAGGATTTTAAGGGCCCTCGCAAGGTGCCCAATTATACTGATGACCTACCTCCAGAGGCTTGGATCGAAAGCTATGAGCTGGCCATGGAGATGTTAGACGTCAGTGATGCAGTATGTGCCAAGTATTTCATCATGATGCTGGAAGGGCCGGCTCGCATGTGGTTGAAGGGCTTGCCACCCAACACCATTAATTCCTGGTCTGAATTAAAGGCGAAATTCATCAAAAATTTCCAAGGAACGTGCAAGCAGCCCATGACGATTGTGGATCTGGACCATTGTGTGCAGCGTGATGACGAGTCGGCTCATCACTGGGTCCGGCGGGTCTCAACCATCATCCACTCTTCTGAACAGATTACGGCGGCTCAAGCAGTTTTGATTCTAGAGAAGAATTGCCACTTTACGCCTTTGAAGCAGAAGCTTGGCCGGCTCAAGCGCACGTGCCAGGATATGGGGGAGCTTATGGCGTCTCTCACCAAGTATGCAGACTCCGATAACACGAAGGACCCTGGCTCCGATGATGAGAAATCCGGCCAGGGTAAGAAAAACAACAATGGCAAGGGTCAACAGCAAAACACGGCCGGAAATAGCAACCCGGGCAAGCGGAAGAACCCGGACGGCGGGTCAGAATTGGTGGCGAACACCAGCACTGGGAACAATCGTGCTAAGGGCAACGGGAATTTCAGGCCACCCTTTAACAAGGGCAAAGCTCCTTTCAACCTGGAAGAGATGCTCAATAAACCTTGTCCAGAGCACAGCCGGCCTGATAAGCTGGCATGCCATACATGGAGGGATTGCAGTATTATGCGGCAGTTTCGGGATTACAGCCTTCAACAGCATCGTAATAACGGTAATGGGCCATCAGGCGGCTCAGGGCCGGGCGGATCAGGAGCCGGCTTTGGTGCTGGCGGATCAGGATCCGGATACCAGGGTCAAGGCAATCAAGGAGGTCATCATCAACAGTCTGGCGGTGGAGGCCAGCAGCAGAATAACCAATCGGGGTACCAGACTAACCCGAAACAGCTCAGTGGGGGTCAGTATCATGTTTTTACAACCAGCCTCGACAAGCGAGACTGGAAGGTGCGCAAGCGGGCGGTTAATGCAGTCATGCCGGCTCTCCCGCAGTATTTGAAGTGGTCCGAGTATGACATAACTTGGAGTAGGGAGGATCACCCGCCGCGTGTTGATAACCCGGGGCAACTGGCTTTAGTAGTTGCCCCCCAAGTAGGAGGATATGTGTTCACTAAAGTGCTTATGGATGGTGGCAGCAGCATCAACATCCTGTATTATGACACTTTCAGCCGGATGGGTTTGCTTGATAAGGATCTTAAGCCCTCTTCAACAGTTTTTCACGGTGTGGTGCCCGGAAAATCGGCTTATCCAGTGGGACAGATTTCTTTGGAGGTAGCTTTTGGTGATGAATTTAGCTACAGGGTGGAGTCTTTGTGGTTTGAAGTGGTCAAAATCAAGAGCCCATATCACGTTCTGTTTGGACGGACGGCTTACGCCAAGTTCATGGCTAGGCCTTGCTATGTTTACTTACAGCTCAAGATGCCCGGGTTGAACGGGACGATTACCGTGCATGGTGATCGGAAGACGGCTCTTGAGTGTGAGGAAGGTGACGCAGCTTACGCAGAGTCAAGTTGTGCTGAAGCGGAGCTCAAGTTCTATAAGGTGAATGTTGACCCGGAAGATATGACTCCACTGAAGAAGCCTAACACAGAATCTGAGCCGCCCCTCAAGTTTGTGGCAGAAGATACTAAGTTGGTGGACTTTACGCCGGGCGACTCATCACAGCAGTTCACTATTGGGGCTAACATGGACCCCACATAGGAAAGCGCGCTCATCGAATTCATCTGTCGTCGTTTTCTCACCGGGGGTACCCCGAGACGGCAGATGCCATGGGATGGCTTGAGACGTGAGAGCAAGGCTGCCGTGGAAGATCCGGGACGGGTATGCGGATAGCACGCGGTGGTTTACCCAGGTTCGGGGCTCTCCGGGGAGATAATACCCCTACTCTTGCATGTCTGTATATATGTCGTATATCTGGTACATGGTTTCTCCTAGAGCTGTATTGGAGGAGGAAGAGGGAGCCGGCTGCTCCCTTCCTTGCCTCACATGCATGCATGCGTGGGCATGAGTGAGTGAGAGAGAGAGAATGGGAGGAGCTCCCGTGAGAGTGTGTGTGGCTGTCCCCCGCCTCAGTGGAGTGAGGGCTTGGTGCCCTTTTATAGTGTGAAGGTAGCTTACATCCAAAGCTAGGTGGGGTTGGCATGGTATGACACGGGCATGGTGGGTGGTGGCCCATCCACCAACTATACTATTCCAGATGTCAGGCGAGGTGACGCGTGAGGCTGACCATAGCCTGCCACTATTGCTGAATAGTGCCAGGTACAGCCGTCTTGTCTGTGTCTTGTCGGATGGGACGTCATAGTTGACTTCGCGTAGCAGGCCGGCTGGAGCAGCCGGATGGGGAGCCGGCTGGGGCAGCCGGACGAGGAGCCATCTGGAGCGGCCGGGTGGCGAGCCGGCCGGAGCAGCCGGACTGAGGGGCGTCGGCCGCCCCGACGTCTTGAAGCGTTGTTTCGCCGTCTTTGGGGTACCCGGGGTCATCCCCCTGACAGTAGCCTCCGAGCCTCCGGGCGACTCGAAGAATCGGGCGGAGGGTTTTTTGCAGTCGCCGTTGTTGTTGCAGAATTTGTTGATGACGGTTCATTGCGGGTCGGGGACGACGTGGCTTGCTTCCAGCGGGGGCGCGCCAGCGCACCCGCTGGGTGTAGCCTCCGAGCCTCCGGGCGACTCGAAGAGTCGGGCGGAGGGTTTTTGCTGTTGCTGAAGTGGACGGTGGTGTCGAGGACGCCGGGCGCGGACGCGGAGTCCGCCGGCTGAAGGGCGCGAGGCGCGGCCGGGGGCGAATGCGGAGTCCACCGGCTGGCGGTTTCCAGCGGGGGCGCGCCAGCGCACCCGCTGGGTGTAGCCTCCGATCCTCCGGGCGACTCGAAGAGTCAGGCAGAGGGTGTTTGCTATTGCCGAAGTGGATGGTGGCATCGAGGACGCCGGGCGCGGACGCGGAGTCTGCCGGCCGAAGGGCGTGAGGCGTGGCCGTGGGTGAATGCGGAGTCCACCGGCTGGCTGTTTCCAGCGGGGGCGCGCCAGCGCACCCGCTGGGTGTAGCCTCCGAGCCTCCGGGCGACTCGAAGAGTCGGGCGGAGGGTCTTCACTGGTGCCGAAGTGGACGGTGGTGTCGAGGACGCCGGGCGCGGACGCGGAGTCCGCCGGCTGAAGGGCGCGAGGTGCGGCCAGGGGCGAATGCGGAGTCCACCGGCTGGCGGTTTTCAGCGGGGGCGCGCCAGCGCAGCCGCTGGGTGTAGCCTCCGAGCCTCCGGGCGACTCGAAGAGTCGGGCAGAGGGTGTTTGCTGTTGCCGAAGTGGACGGTGGCGTCGAGGACGCCCGGCGCGGACGCGGAGTCCGCCGGCCGAAGGGCGCGAGGCGCTGCCGGAGACGGACGCGGAGTCCGCCGGGTGACGGGCGCGAGGCGCTGCCGGAGATGGACGCGGGGTCCGCTGGCTGAAGGGCGCGAGGCGCTGCAGGAGACGGACGCGGCGGTCCGCCGGCTGAAGGGCCCGAGGCGCTGCCGAAGACGGACGCGGGGGTCCGTCGGCTGATGGGCGCGAGGCGCAATCGCAGGCGGACGCGGGGTCCGCCGGCTGACGGCGCGAGGTGCTGCCGAAGGCGGACGCGGGGTCCGCCGGCTGATGGGCGCAAGGCGCTGCCAGAGACGGACGCGGGGGTCCGTCGGCTGATGGGCGCGAGGCGCTGCCGGAGACGGACGCGGGGGTCCGCCGGCTGATGCGCGCATGGCGCTGCCGAAGGAGGACGCGGGGGTCCGCCGGCTGATGCGCGCATGGCGCTGCCGAAGGCGGACGCGGGGGTCCGCCGGCTGATGGGCGCGAGGCGCTGCCGAAGGCGGACGCCGGATCCGCCGGCTGATGGGCGCGAGGCGCTGCCGGAGACGGACGCGGAGTCCGCCGGCTGAAGGGCGCGAGGCGCTGCCGAAGGCGGACGCGGGGTCCGCCGGCTGAAGGGCGCGAGGCGCTGCCGGAGGCGGACGCGGGGTCCGCCGGCTGAAGGGCGCGAGGCGCTGCCGGAGACGGACGCGGCGTCCGCCGGCTGAAGGGCGCGAGGCGCTGCCGGAGACGGACGCGGGGGTCCATCGGCTGAAGGGCGCGTGGCGCTGCCGAAGGTGGACGTGGGGGTCCGCCGGCTGATGTGCGCATGGCGCTGCCAAAGGCGGACGCGGAGTTCGTCGGCTGATGGGCGCGAGGCGCTGCCGAAGGCGGACGCGGGGTCCGCCGGCTGATGGGCGTGAGGCGCTACCGAAGGCGGACACGGGGTCCGCCGGCTGATGAGCGCGAGGCGCTGCCGAAGGCGGACGCGGGGTCCGCCGGTTGAAGGGCGCGAGACGCTGCCGGAGACGGACGCGGGGTCCGCCGACTGAAGGGCGCGAGGCGCTGCCGAAGGCGGACGCGGGGTCCGCCGGCTAAAGGGCGCGAGGCGCTGTCGGAGACGGACGCGGACTCCGCCGGCTGAAGGGCGCGAAGCGCTGCCGGAGACGGACGCGGGGGTCCGCCGGCTGAAGGGCGCGTGGCGCTGCCGAAGGTGGATGCGGGGGTCCACCGGCTGATGTGCGCGTGGCGCTGCCGAAGGCGGACGCGGAGTCCATCGGCTGATGGGCGCGAGGCACTGCCGAAGGCGGACGCGGGGTCCGCCGGCTGATGGGCGCGAGGCGCTGCCGAAGGCGGACACGGGGTCCGCCGGCTGAAGGGCGCGAGGCGCTGCCGAAGACGGACGCGGAGTCCGCCGGCTGAAGGGCGTGAGGCGCTGCCGGAGACGGACGCGGAGTCCGCCGGCTGAAGGGCGCGAGGCGCTGCCGGAGACGGACGCGGGGTCCGCCGGCTAATGCGCGCGAGGCGCTGCCGGAGACGGACGCGGAGTCCATCGGCTGAAGGGCGCGAGGCGCTGCCAGAGACGGACGCGGGGTCCACCGGCTGATGCGCGCGAGGCGCTGCCGGAGACGGACGCGGAGTCCGTCGGCTAATGGGCGCGGGGCCCTGCCGGTAGTAGCCTCCGAGCGAGGAGGTTCCTCATGGAAATGATCGTGCAAAAGGCAGGTTAATCGGCACAGACATATCAAATATTTGATTTTGGTGGTGCAAGTTTATGCAGAGGGTGCCAATTCGGTTTCGTCCGAGCCCCCTTCAGTCTTTTTCATGTTCTCTCCGATCTTTGGCTTTTGCTCTTGCTAGCCGGACAGCCGGGAGCCGGTCTGTAGCTGAGGCGAAGAGTGGGCCGCGGAGTGGAGCGTACAGTACTCGGACTTTGGGAGCAGACTCGATCGAGCAGATACTCATAAATGAAATGACCGGATTGCCCAAGCCGTTATCTCCCAGGGCGTTTTTCGCGTGGGGGGACCTCCAGCTTGTGCTCTTGCTAGCCGGACAGTCGCGGTGCGATCTGTAGCTGAGACAAAGAGTGGGCCTTTGGTACCGTGCACGCTACTAAGCGGTCTCGTGGGAACGAATGAATGGGGCCGATCGGCCAGCCCCGCGCCGAGACTAGCTGGCGCCGGGGTAAACAGTAAAGTAGTAGAAACAAATGCGGAGATGGCCCCCGAGGATCGCTCGGGGTATCTGTTTGTGTGTACGCCGCGAGGGTGTGCGGGTGGAGGTCTCACATTGTTCTTTGGTGCCGGCGAGGCGGTTTTTGTCGATGTCGGCCAGCGTGGCTTGCAGCCGACGTGGTCCGACTGATGCGCGAGGCGCCGCCGGGCGCGGACTTGGAGTCCGCCGGCTGATGGGCGCGGAGTCCTGCCGGGCGTGGACGCGGAGTCCACGGGCTGGCGCTTTCTAGCGGGGGCGCGCCGGCGCACCCGCTGGGTCTAGCCTCCGAGCCTCCGGGCGACTCAAAGAGTCGGGCGGAGGGTCTTTGCTGTTGCTGAAGCAAGCAATGGCGTTGGGGACGCCGGGTGCGGACGTGGGGTCCGACGACCGATGGGCGCGGGGCCCTTCCAGGTGCGGACGCGTGGTCCACCGGCTGGTGTGCGCGGGGCACTACCGAGGGCAGATGCGGGGTCCGCCGGCTGATGCGCGCGAGGCGCTGCCGAGGGCGGACGCGGGGTCCGTCGGCTATTGAGCGCGAGGCGCTGCCGGAGGCGGACGCGGGGTCCGCCGGCCATTGAGCGTGAGGCACTGCCGGAGGCGGATGCAAGGTCCGCCGGCTGTTGCGCGCGAGGCGCTGCCGAGGGCGGACGCGAGGTCCGCCGGCTGTTGCGCGTGAGGCGCTGCCGAGAGTGGCTTTCGAGCCTTCGAGCGAGGGGGTTCATTCGTTTTTGGGTAGGCGAGGCGGTTGTTGTCGATGATGATCGGCGCGGCTAGGTGCTCGCAGCGCCTCTTCCCCGCCGGCGCACCCGCTGGGTGTGACCTTCGAGCCTCCGGGTGCTCGAAGGGGGTCCCGGCCGGTCAGACCCGACCGACCAGGCATCAAGGCGGACGGGCGGGCGGACATCTTTTTCTTCTCTTCTCTTTGGCCGGCCGTAGGCGACCGGCGGGGAAATGATCGGAGGTGGGGCCGAGTCGGCGCTGGCGATCGAGGGCGAGCCGGGTGGCCAGGCGGAGCCGGAGGCGGGGCGAACCGGCGAAGCAGCCCGGGCGTGCGTAGCCAGCCCGAGAGCGGGGAAGCGGCAGGTAGGGGAGCCGCCGGTCGGAGCGTCGGGGGCGCATGGCAGTGCCGTAGCGGAGGTCGGGCTGGCGGCCAGCTGAAGTGGTGGGCACAACCGACAGGGGGCGTGCGCGCGCGCAGACGGTAGCGGTGGGCGGCCAGCCGGAGTGGGGGCGCGAACCGGGGCCGAGCAGCCGGCGTGGCCTGGAGCAGGCGGAGCCGGCCACGTCCAGCGAGCGCGGGGGCGCGAAGCCGGCCCGAGTGAAGGAGAGGCGAGGCGCGCGCGGGCGTGCGAGGCCGCGCGAGGCCGGACGCAGCCAAGGCCGTCCCGGTGGAGGGAGAGACGGGCGCAAGAGGCCGGACGCGACCGGTCGCAAAGACGGCGGGGCAGCCGGACCGGGGGGCGGCCGGCTGCGGGGGCGCAGGGGCGCGCGGTATAGCCGGCCGTGGTCGGAGACGGCAGTAGGCGGGGCCGAGCCGGCTGCGGGGGCGGCCGAACGCGGCGGAGGCCGGGACGCCGGCAGCCGGCCTGCGCGAAGCCGGCAGACGGACGGGCAGCCGGCCAGCGCGAAGCCTGCAGGCGGCCGGAACGAGCGGAGCCGGCCCAGGGTGCGTGGAAGCCGGCGAGGCGGGCGCAGTCGGCCATCCGCGGGCGTGAGGTGCAGCCGGGCTGGCGAGGAAGAGGCGCTGCGGGAGGCGACCAGCGCGCGCGCGGGGGAGATATGGCAACGCGGTCGGGGAGCGAGGCGAGCGCGCGACCGGGCGCGGAGTGGGTGGAACGGCGAGGAGACAGCGCGGGAGGTCCGGGGCGGAGCCGGCGAGCGGGCGGCTCGGGAGGCTCGGCGCGGAGACGGCGTAGGGGGCCGGAGCCGGCGGGTGCCACGGCCGAGCCGGGCGCGCGGAGGCGCGAGCCGGCGTGTGCGCGGGGGCCGCGCAGCCCGCCGGCGCGGGCGCACGGGCGTGCCGGCTGACAGGAGGAGGCGGTCCGGCCGCGACGCGAGGACGGGGCGTGGTCAGACAAAAGCGATGGAGGAGGCGGAGCCATGGCGCGGTCGTGGTGGGGCAGAGGAGGTTGCGCGGAGCCGGCACGGGGCGCGTGGAAGCCGGCGAGGCGGGCGCTTGGAGCCGGCACGGGGCGGCGCAGCCAGCCAGCCGCGGGCGCGAGGTGCAGCTGGGCTGGCATGGACGCCCGGAGCCGGACCGGCGTGACGAAGACGGCGTCGGAGTCGAGCCACAGCAGCGCGAAGGGGGCGGAGGCGTGGCCGGCTGGGGGCGCGGAACCGGCGAGGGCGGAGCACCCGTCCGCGGGCGGAGGCGGAGCCGGACGGGGCGGAGGCGGCCGGCGCGGAGCCGGACGGGGCGCGGCCAGGCCGGAGCCGGAGGGGCTCAGAGCCGGCCGGGCGTGGCCAGGCCGGAGCCGGAGGAAGCGCACGGGACCGGCTGACGGCGAGGTTGAGCCGGCGCGGTGCTCGGGTGTCGCGGGCGCACGGCCGGAGCGACCGTGGGGACGCACGGACGACTGGGCCGGAGCGAAACGCAGCACGAGGGTGCGTGGGAGGAGGAAGGGAGCCGAGGGCGGCCGTCGCGACGCCGGCGACCGCGCGTTCCCGCGGCTAAAGGCGGAGCGGAGATGAGGTGGAGCGGCGCCGCGAGGCCGTGGCCGGGGAAAGGTCCGGGCGCGCCCGCAGGAGGCCAGACGCGCGCGGCGCGAGGCGGCCGCGGGTTCCCGCTGGAGGCGCAGGCGAGGCGGGGGAGCACAGGAGCGGAGCCGCAGGGGCAGCCACGCCAGAGCGGCGGTGAAGGGCGACGCGGCCCGCCCGCTCATGAGTGCGCAGCCCCAGCCGCTATTGCTACTGCAGAGGAGGAGAGCGACGCGGGCGGTGTCGAGGGCGAGCGGCGAAGGCACGACGCGTCGCACGGTCGCCTCGGGGGCGAGTTGATGTCGTGCCCTCGAGTGCGGCCGGAGAGGCGACGGCGACGCCACGGCGGGGTTGGCGAAGACGACGAGGGCGAGCTGCCTTGCGCGGCCACCCCGGTGGCGAGTTGATATCGAGCCCTCGAGCGTGGCCGGAGAGGCGACGGTGACGTCGCGGCGACGGCGACGAAGATGGTGAAGCCGACGACGAAGGCGCGCCGCCTCGCGCGGCCGCCCCGGGGGCAAGTTGACGTCGAGCCCTCGAGCGCGGCCGGAGAGGCGACGGCGACGTCGCGGCGATGGAGACGAAGATGGTCCCGCCCGGACTGCGGAACCAGCAGCAGCTTGCCCCACGGTGGGCGCCAACTGTCGTCGTTTTCTCACCGGGGGTACCCCGAGACGGCAGATGCCATGGGATGGCTTGAGAGGTGAGAGTAAGGCTGCCGTGGAAGATCCGGGACGGGTATGCGGATAGCACGCGGTGGCTTACCCAGGTTCGGGGCTCTTCGGGGAGATAATACCCCTACTCTTGCATGTCTGTATATATGTGGTATATCTGGTACATGGTTGCTCCTGGAGCTGTATTGGAGGAGGAAGAGGGAGCCGGCTGCTCCCTTCCTTGCCTCACATGCATGCATGCGTGGGCATGAGTGAGTGAGAGAGAGAGAATGGGAGAAGCTCCCATGAGAGTGTGTGTGGCTGTCCCCCGCCTCAGTGGAGTGGGGGCTTGGTGCCCTTTTATAGTGTGAAGGTAGCTTACATCCAAAGCTAGGTGGGGTTGGCATGGTATGACACGGGCATGGTGGGTGGTGGCCCATCCACCAACTATACTATTCCAGATGTCAGGCGAGGTGACGCGTGAGGCTGACCATAGCCTGCCACTATTGCTGAATAATGCCAGGTACAGCCGTCTCGTCTGTGTCTTGTCGAATGGGATGTCATAGTTGACTTCGCGTAGCAGGCCGGCTGGAGCAGCCGGATGGGGAGCCGGCTGGGGCAGCCGGACGGGGAGCCATCTGGAGCGGCCGGGTGGCGAGCCGGCCGGAGCAGCTGGACTGAGGGGCGTCGGCCGCCCCGACGTCTTGAAGCGTTGGTTCGCCGTCTTTGGGGTACCCGGGGGTCATCCCCCCGACATCATCCGTGAGAATCGGGACATCTTTGCATGGAAGCCTTCTGACATGCCGGGTGTACCGAGAGAATTCGCTGAGCACCACCTTAATGTGGATCCTAAGTTTAAGCCGGTCAAACAGTTCCTCCGGCGGTTCAATGAGGAGAGGCGCAAGGCTATTGGAGAAGAGGTGGCCCGGCTCTTAGCAGCAGGGTTCATCGTCGAAGTTTTTCACCCGGAGTGGTTAGCTAACCCCGGTGCTAGTGCTTAAGAAGAATGGCACGTGGCGTATGTGTGTGGATTACACGGACCTTAACAAGGCCTGTCCAGTTGACCCATTTGCTCTCCCCCGTATCGACCAGATTATTGATGCAACGGCGGGTTGTGAGAGTTTATGCTTCCTGGACGCTTATTCAGGTTACCATCAGATAAAGATGGCAGTTAAAGACCAAGAGAAGACGGCTTTCATTACGCCTTTTGGTGCTTTCTGCTATGTGTCTATGCCTTTTGGGCTCAAGAGTGCCCAGGCGACTTACCAGTGTTGTGTGCAGAACTATCTTCATGGTCAAATTGGGCGCAATGTTCATGCTTATGTGGATGATATTGTGGTCAAGTCCAGGAAGAAGGAGACTCTGCTTGGCGACCTGAAGGAAACGTTCGATAATTTATGGGTCTACAAGATGATGCTTAACCCGGCTAAGTGTGTCTTTGGAGTTCCTGCAAGCAAGCTCTTGGGATTTCTAGTCTCTGAGCGTGGCATTGAAGCTAATCCGGAGAAGATAAAGGCTATCACTTCCCTGTCTGAGCCGGCATGCATCAACGACGTTCAGCGCCTGGCGGGTCGAATCGCTGCGTTAAGCCGGTTCATAAGCCGCCTGGGTGAGAAGGCTATTCCTCTGTATTAAATGATGAAGAAAACAGATAATTTTGTCTGGAGTAAGGCGGCGGGTGAAGCGTTCGAGGCGCTCAAGAAGCAGCTAGTTGAGCCGCCGGTCTTGGCCGCTCCGGCTGAGAAGGAACCTTTGCTCCTCTATGTGGCGGCTAACAACAGGGCAGTCAGCGCTGCGATTGTTGTGGAGCGTAAGGAGGCAGGGAAGGAATACCCGGTTCAGAGGCCGGTTTACTACGTCAGTGAAGTCCTGATAGAATCCAAGCAAAGGTACCCACATTGGCAAAAATTAATAGATGGGATGTTCATGGCGAATCGCAAGTTGAAGCATTACTTCTTGGGACACCAGATCACCGTGGTTAGCTCTGCCCCATTGGGTGACATAATTCAAAATAGAGAAGCCACTGGCAGGATTGCTAAGTGGGCATTGGAGCTTGGGCCTCTTAATGTGAAATATGTGCCTCGCACGGCTGTCAAGTATCAATCCTTGGTGGACTTTATAAACGACTGGACAGAGTGTCAGTCGCCCGAGGAGAAGCCGGATAACACATACTGGACAATTCACTTTGATGGATCCAGACAGTTAGAAGGGTCAGGGGCAGGAGTTGTCTTAACTTCCCCTAGAGGTGACAAGTTTTGTTATGTGTTACGGTTGATGTTTCCCTGTACTAACAATGCAGCTGAGTATGAGGCTTTACTTCATGGCCTCCGTGTGGCTAAGGAGATGAATCTGAGCCGGGTTAGATGTCTTGGCGACTCAGACCTCGTGGCTCAGCAAGTTTCAGGCACGTGGGATTCCAAAGACCAACGGATGGCGGCTTATCGTCAGGCGGTGGATATCATTGCTGGACACTTCAAGGGTTATTAGGTGGATCATATTGACCGTCGCAAGAACGAGGTAGCTGATGCATTGTCAAGGCTGGGCTCTCAGCGTAAGCCAGTGCCGCCTAACGTTTTCTTGGATGTGTTATATCATCCGTCTGTTAAGCTACCTTCAGAGGAGGATCTGGCCGTACCTGACCCGGAGGGGCAGCTGGTGGCGGCTCTGCATGCTATCCCTGACTGGACGCTGCCTTACTTAGCGTACTTGACTCGCGGCGAGTTACCCGAGGACGAGACCTTGGCAAGACAAATCATCAGGCGATCTAAATCCATGACTATCATCAATGGCGAGTTACACAAGCGCGGTGTCACTGGTGTTTTCCAGCGTTGCGTTTCTCTTGAAGAGGGTAAGGAGATCTTAAATGAAATTCACGCCGGTGATTGTGGTCATCACGCCGGCTCGAAATCTTTGGTGGCCAAGGCTTTCCGGCATGGTTTCTTCTGGCTGGCGGCTCATAAGGACGCTGAAGACTTGGTCGTCAAGTGCGATGGATGTCAGAAGTTCGGGCGACGTGCTCACATGCCGGCTCAGGAATTGTGGATGATTCCAATTACCTGGCCGTTTGCGGTTTGGGGGCTTGATATGGTCGGGCCCTTGAAGAGATCTAAAGACAAGAAGACCCACCTTTTGGTGGCGGTGGATAAGTTTACCAAGTGGGTTGAGGCTGAGCCGGTCGGCAAGTGTGACGCGGCTACGGCGGTTCAGTTTGTCAAAAAATTGATCTACCGTTTTGGTTACCCTCACAGTATCATCACGGACAATGGCACAAACCTATCCAAGGGGGCTATGCAGGCGTTCTGTGAAAGTGAGCACATCCGGCTTGACGTCTCTGCTGTTGCTCATCCACAATCCAATGGTCAGGCGGAGCGTGCTAACCAGGAGATCTTGAGAGGCATCAAGCCCCGGCTTATGGTTCCTCTACAGCGAACGCCGGGTTGTTGGGTAGAAGAGTTACCATCGGTTTTATGGAGCATCAGAACTACTCCCAACAGGTCAACAGGCTATACGCCTTTCTTCATGGTTTATGGTGCAGAAGCCGTGTTACCAAGTGATATACGTCATGACTCGCCGAGGGTGGCGGCTTACGTTGAGACAGCACGTCAGGACGCGTTAGATGCTTTGGATGAAGAGCGTGATCTGGCGGCGGCTCGATCGGCGATTTATCAGCAAGACCTGCGTCGCTATTATAGCCACAAGTTTAAGACCCGGACGTTTCAGGAAGGCGACTTGGTGTTGCGTCTGATTCAAGATCAGACGGATGCGCACAAGCTATCTCCTCCATGGGAAGGACCCTTTGTGATCAGCAGAAATCTCAACAATGGGTCATATTATCTCATTGACGTACAAGACGAGTCACGCACTTCTGGGCAGGAGACCCACCGGCCGTGGAATATCACTCATCTGCGGCCTTACTATGCTTGAGTCATCGACTCCCACCATTGTACATCATCATTGTATATATCACTTATATATATATATAATAAAGTTGGCATCCCTGCAAGCCGGGGCCTCTGCCGTTTTATGTATCTCAGATTGTGCAAAGATGGATACAACCATAAGGTCACTTGGGGGCTTCTAACCCGCCAGGGTTCAGCTTACACACCCTCTTGATCGGCTCTTCAGCCACTGTAAGGACGGGTTATACACCCAAAAAGTTGACTCCGTCGACAAGGTCATTTGGGGGCTTCCAACCCGCCGGGTTTAGCTTACACACCCTCTTGATCGGCTTTTCAGCCACTGCAAGTTTGAGTTAAACCTGCCTGTATGCTGCTGCTGCTCCGCTAGGTGACCCGCCGAACTCTTACCAGTTAATCTCGATTAGAGACCCTGAGCTGTTCAAAGTATTTGACAGTCACTCTCGCTAGAGACCCTGTACTGGTCAAGGTTAAACCGGCGGCTCTTGTCACGTGAGGGCCGGCTTACGGAAAGCGAGGATAAACCCACCCATCTGCTGCATACTCTCCGCTATGTGGCCCGTTCGTACTCTTAAACAGTTACTCTTTTAAAGACCCTGCACTGTTTAAGGTTCAAACGACGGATTTATGTCACGTGAGAAGTAGCTTATGGGCCCTGGGGGTACTCATGCCCTGCTGTGCCTCTTTATGGTTTGTTGTTGCTTTTATCAGTTACTCTCATTAGAGACCCTGTACTGTTAAGAGTTCAAACAACAAGTTCATGCCATTAGAGCCGGCATATGAGTTTTCGAAAAAGAAAGCAAGATTATACGAGATTTAACATCTCCGGGTTGTGCTTTTCAAGCCGCCCTCACAATGGTACAAAACACTGTTTTGTTTTCTTTGCAGGGTTTGTCTCCTAAGATGAGCCGCTGTTAAAGTGAGACGAAAGATGTCTTGAGCAGACTACAAGGTAGTTAAAGATGCATCAAGTTGTGCAAAGTTTCATACGTGCACGATAGCTTGACTCAGACATTCAAGTTTTTCTAAGCCTATTACAAAGCTCTCCAGAGAGCCCAAAATGCACGGACTTAAAAGTTTTTGTACACTTCTAGCGTCGGCGGGTCAAGGTGCCGGATTATCCTTCCTCGGAATTAACTTGTTCAGCTCGTCGGTGGGTCATCCTGCGTCGGGTCTTCCACCTCTTCGATCTGAAGGTTGTCCACATCCCAGTTGCAATTTGTTAAAGCTTCAAACTGAGCCTCGTCAAAGAGGGGAGACGGGTCAATCTCAGGAGCAAAGAGTGGCTTACGGTGTGCAGGAACTAAGTCCCTGGCTTCAAAGGTTGGGCAGCGCAGTCGTTTGTTGTCTTCGCCATAAGCCGCCTGGTATGAGGACAGATCAATTTCGTTAACGAGTGTTGATGTGAGCACCCGGGAGGCCTTCATGCATTTGGCGTAGTCAGCTTCTGTGAATTCTGAGCCGTCATCTTTTCTGGATGGAAAGCCGTCCATCATTTCTTCGGCAGTCAGTTCAGGGGCAAAGGCCAGAGACCGGCTTAGTGCGGCCATTGCTCCCTTTCTGGTGGCTGATCGTTTGAGCTCCTCAATTTGCTTGGGCAGAGTTGACAAGAGCTCTATCACTCCCTTCATGAATTTGGGGATGCTTTTTTCATTCAGCATCGCTTTGATGGTGCAAAGGGTCCCGCAGTATAGCTGTTCTGTCAAGGTGTATACTGCTTTAAGCTTCAACAAGCTGTCAGAAGATAGCTGGCGGCTTCTTTGACCTGCAAGGAAAGATTAGGCGTTATAAGCCGCCTGCACAGTTTTTAAGCAAGGCAAGGAAATTTGCTAAGTATTCAGTGCTTACCAAAGATAGCAGAAGTCATCCTAGAAATATGGTGCTTGAGGGTTTGTAGCTCATCTGACACAAGCTTGAGTTGCCGGCCAGCATCGTCTGCGCGCTTGGTCAGGGCGGCTTGGGTAGACTCAGCACTCTTTTTGAAGGCATCAAAGTCCGCTTGAACCTTCTCAAGCTCCTTAACGGCAACCCGCCATTTTTCTTCCGCCTCAGACCGGGCGGTTTGTTGCAAAGCAAGGTTTTCTTTTATGCCGGTCAGATTAGACTCGGCCGCGTCCAAGGCGTCCTGTATTGCACAAAAACAAAACAGTTCAGGAGGTTTAAGTCGCCAGGCTGAGATATTCGTAGATGATTGATGAAGTTATTATGCTACAAGTCTCAAGCAGATTGCAAGCAATATACTTGACACTTGGGGGCTAATGTCTGTGTTTTCTCTCCAAGTCTACAATGAAGTTCCGGCTCATCTTCGTAAAGTTAAGCCGGCACTTGGGGGCTACACACAGCGTTTTCCAAGTTTACAGTGAAGTTCCGGCTCATCATTTTTATAATGACCCGGACTTGGGGGCTACAATTGGATCAACTTTTCAACTTAGTACCGGCTTAAATATCTATATTAACCCGATACTTGGGGGCTACAAGCTAGGCCATTCGAATTATGACAAGGATTGGAAGACCCGGTCTACTATTTGCAATACTAAACTAGCTCTTGGGGGCTACATAAGGGTACAAGGAAAAGCAAGAGAGGAGTACCTCATATTTCTTTTTCATCAGTCCAACAAGTTTCAGCTCCATATTACGGCTTGTGGAGAGGCGGTTCAGATAACCAGCATGTAACTCATCTGCAGTCAGCTTCTCCAACACGGGGAATTCAAAATCAAGTTTCTCAGGCGAGGAAGCTTCAGCCTTGCTGGTGTGTTTTTTCAGTACATGTGGTTCGGGAGGTTGATAACCTGTCCCAGTGATGATAACGTCTGGAAGAACTGTGTCTTCGACGGCGGTTGAAGGGCTGGACGCCTTAGGATCAGCCTTTGGAGGACTCTCCGGAATGGCCATGTCATCATCAGCCGGCTCAGAGGGCTGAGGAACGTCAGCAGATGCATCTTTTCTAGCCTCAGTGGGCTCGGCATAAGGTGCAAGGGAATCCGGCTTAGTAGTCTCTGGTTCTTGGGCGGTAGGAGCAGCGGTAGACCCGCCTGTTTTCCTTCGTTTTGCTTGAGCCCTGGAAAACAAAAAGATTGTCACATAGAGGACAAGGATGGTAAAAAGGTATGGTGCAAATACAAAGGTACGCACTCTGGGTTGATCTTCAGAGGAGGCAGCTTGGTTGCAGTAGAGTCGCCAGATGAAGGAGGCGTCTCCTAAAAGAAGGTTAAGACGATGAAAGCTGAGTAAGGTTACAATGAAAGAACTAAAAACTGGACTTAGTTCAAAGAGTACTTCAGCCGGCCGTTTCCGCGGAGCCGGAGAATTTGATAAGCCGGCCAAAAGCTCTTCAGAGCCGGCGCTCCGGGTCTGACGTCGGGAGTTGTGTTGTTGCTTTTTCAAAAGAAAATTGGGGTCTAAATAAGCAAGAGGATGAGAAAATGGGACTTTTCGGATGACCCGCCGTATCTTCTCTGGTAGAAAGTTTTCTGAGTCAGAGGAAATGTAGGTTACCTCAGGGGCGTCTGCATGGCTTGTTTCCGTTTCCTCCTGTGAATAATTGTTGTCAATAAGTTGCATAAAGAGACGACCAAGGGAGTCAAGTTCTACCTCTGAGTCGTCAAGCTCAGGCGGTTCTTGAGCGGCAGTTTTCTTCTTTTGGGCGCGGGTTTTACCCACCTTAGGTTTCCTCACAGGAGGGTTATACTTCTTCTTCCAGAAAGAAGAGCCGGCCTGCGCATAAGCAGCCAAAAAAGGTTAAAAGGAGCAAGGTAAAAGGTCAAGACAAGAATGATCAATTTTGTGGAAAAAGATTTCTTACAGCTGGAGCCGGGTTCTTGACATAGAAAGTTTTCAGCCCAACTTTGTTGCAAACCGCTTGCTTTTCGCCAAGAAGTGTTTTGACGGAGGAGTTGATGTCTTGTTCTGATAGAGGGGTGGTGTTGAAGCAAAGAGTGTCATTGGGCTCACCCATGAATTGGTGCATGAGTCGGTCACGCCGGCTCAGTGGCAAGACCTTACAGCTAACCCAGCAGTGGGTTAAGTCGATGCCCGTCAAGCCATTGGCCATTAAGGCCCTGATCTTTGCGAAAGCCGGAGCATATTTCGCTCGCTCTGCGGCGGACATCCGGTCTGGGAGTTCTCCGGTGTTGCAAAGCCGGGTAGGACGGTAACCCGGCAGCGGATTCTCTTCTTCAGGAGAAGTGTCCTTGCAGTAAAACCAAGTCTTGTTCCAATCCTTGGGGTGACTTGGTAAGATAGCTGCTGGGTAGGGCAAATCTCTCCGTCTCTGGATAGAGACGCCGCCAAGCTCTAAACTTGGTCCAGCCGCCACTTCAGTTTGGCGGTTGACGTAATGGTAATCGCGGAAGAGGTCAACAGACGGCTCTTCTTGCAGGTAAACTTCACATAAGACCTGGAACTGACACATGTTGGTGACAGAGTTTGGACCTATGTCTTGAGGGTGAAGCTTGTAGAAATGAAGGACGTCCCGGAATTTTTTTTGACCCGGGCGGGCTAAATCCGCGAAGGAGGTGATCAGTGAACACAACCACCTCTCCTTCTTTAGGAGTAGGTCTTATTTCTGGCCCTGGCACCCGCCAATGTATGACGTCCTGAGCCGGCAAGATGCCCGACTCTACGAAATCAAGCAGAAGCTGCTCAGTGACTCCGGAGCCAACCCAATCACAAGATGCTTGTGCTCTCGACATGATGGTGGGTCAAACTGTGAGAAGGCGCAGGGTATGGCGAGTTAGAAAAACATTAAATAGTTAAGGCAGCTATGGTCAGCATAATGGTGAGGTGTTAAGCCGCCGAAATATTTTATCAGAGAGCCGCCAATGCAATGGCGGGTTAATTGGACAAGGCGATACTAGAAATAATGTTAATTGTGGGCAAACAGATTTCATATATTACAACCGTGGCTGCAAGATCTACAGGCGAAGGAAAAATGAAAAATATTCATGACCTAAAAATGGCAGTGGAAGAACAGGTGGTCAGCATGCGAAGAAGATTGGTATGCAGATCTAAAACAAGCGAGCATTGGCATTAAAAGGATGACCGCAACGGATAGACAGCGCTATGGGATTCAAGGGGATACTTAATGGTTAGCATTACAAAGAACTGCGAAGAACACTAGAGGAACCCGATGAACTCGGGGGACCCTAATGGAGATAACTGCAGATTAGACAAGGGCCAAGAACGATACCTTGCGGATGCGGACGGGCCGGTGAAAATCTGGTCCAAGTCAGGTCGATGCAGCGGCCGGCGTTGGGGACGACGGCGAGGTCCAGTCAGGTGCGGCGGAGCTCCGGAGGTGCGGTTGTTTTGAAGGAGGAAGAAGAAGACGTGGCGGCAGAGAAGGAAAAAGGGCCCCCCCGTGTCCCTATTTATGAGATGGGATGGCAACAGTGCGCGCGAGAATCGAGGAAGCACAGTGATGATTGACCAAAGAGGGTGCCTCGATTTTCGGACCGACCATTCAATGAGAGGATCAGTTGCAAACATCACAGAATCTTTTTAGCATATTCGACGTGACGTCACGGCGGGTTATGAGTTTTCTTTTTCAAGTGATAAAAGGTGAGACTCGCCGCCGAATGAGTTTGAAGATTGACATGAGCAGGCTCAAATCAACCTGGGGCCTAATGTTGGGGATATAACCCCGTGGTAAGACCCGCCCAGGAGGGGCCGGGTCATACCCGGCGGCTCATAAGCAAGACCCTTAAGGTGGGCCGGAAGATGAAGGCCAGGCCGCATGGCGGCTTATCAGGCGGGCCAAGACGAAGGCCCAGAGACAGAAGATGGTGTGAGACCCGGACGGTTAAGCCGCCTGGAGACGGCTTGCTCAAGGAGGCAAGGCGACTTAGAAACAGGATTGACTACGTTGTATGAGTCGGTTTAGGACTCGTGTAACCCAGGGCCTCGACCTCCTATATAAGGCGAGACCCCGGGGCGGCTTAGACAAGAAACCAATCAATCGAGAACTAGGTCAAGCGAACCCGCTCCCTTGTAATCGATACTCCAATCAATACAACACAAGCAGGACGTAGGCTTTTACCTCTTCTTGAGGGGCCGCACCTGGGTAAACTCGTGTCCCTCGTCTCGACCAACCCCTTTGAGTCCACCGTCTTAGCGATGACCTCGAACCTAAGTCTTCGGACATCTGCCGTGACAAAACCACGACAACCCCTGATGGGCGTATGACCAAAGGAAAGTTCCAGAATTACCAGGATAAGCTAACGAAAAGAATGTTACTTTGGGGCTGTCCTTCTTAAGCTCGAAAGGAAGTGTTTATCAAATCTATTACGCAATCCTTGCCAACATATCTCATGAGTGGTTTCAAGCTGCCCTGGGCCTATGTTACGACCTGAACCAATTGATTAGGAATTATTACCGGGGTTCCGAGAAAGGCAAACGGAAGACACACTGGAAGGAATGGGATCACCTTCTAAAACCACAGTGCATGGGATCACCTTCTAAAACTAAGCTCTCCATGCTCGTCAGGCATGGAGGTTGATTGCTTTTCCAGAAAGCTTGTGTGCTCGTGTTCTAAAAGCAAAATATTACCCAAACGGAAATCTTGAGGACACAATGTTTACTGGAAACCCCTCATCTACTTGGCAAGGTATCGAACATGGTTTTCAACTGCTTAAGAAGGGCCTAATTTGATGAGTTGGCAACAAAAATTAAAATATGGAGAGATAATTGGATTCCTCGATCTGATTTCCATAAGATTGTGTCCAGGAAGGGTAGATGACGTTTGCGCTGGGTTTCGGAGTTGATGGATATCCATGGGTCTTGGGATCGTGACTTGGTGCTCAATTCTTTCCACCGGACACTCATGAAATTCTGAGGATTCAGCCTTGTACTAGGAGTTCGGATGATGTGCTTGCTTGGGCTGGGGAAATATGGTAAATTTTCAGTGAAGAGTGCTTATCGGATTGCTTTTGATGAAAGAACCCGAAACGATCAGGAATCCTCTAGTTCAGCTGGAAATCGCTCATACTGGAAGCTAGTCTGGGGTGGCCTTGCGCCACCGAAAGTGAAGGTTTTTATTTGGCGACTGGCCGCGAACTCACTACCAACACAGTCGATGAAGAAACACAAGCATTTAGAGATCTATGACACTTGCCTTGTGACAGGGAGATGGAGGATTCTTTTCATGCTCTGTGTAGATGCCCCATGGCTGTGTCTCTCTCGCGAGCAATGGACAAGTGTTGATCAATCCCGGATGTTGAAAAGGTTATGAACACCGGCCTGGAATGGATATTCCATTTGGTAAGCGAGTTCAATGAAGTGCAAAAACTGCAGCTCTTCATGTTACTTTGGCGCATTTGGTATGTAAGAAATGAAGTGGTACACTCTAGACCTGCTCCACCGCTGGACGTATCTACGAGGTTATTGTGCAGCTATGTTTCTTCCATCATGAATCTGAACAGGAGTTGATCAAAGGCAAGTTTGCACTTAACCTGAACTGATGGTGCAAAAAGTATCGGACACCACATAACCTACTAAACTGAAGTGTGAACCGCCGGTGCAAGGTTTTGTTAAACTCAACACTGACGGATCTTTTATTGCATCTGATGGTTCTTCATCTACTGGTATGATTCTTCGAGATACTATAAGCGATATTGTGTTTGCTGCATGCCGTCACCTACTAACATGCACGAATGCATTAGAAACTGAACTTTGTACACTGTCGGAAGGAATCATACTGTCTATGCATTGGAGCAATCTACCTCTTCAGGTTGAAACTGATTGTTTGGAGGCAATTTGTATGGTGAAAAGTGAGAAGCCAGATAGACCAATATATCCTTTCTTGGTCCAAGACATTAAACAGAAGCTCTTAGAGAGAAAGCCCTATATTATATATTACTCATGTACGGCGTAGTCAGAATACGGTGAGCCATTTCTTGGCAAATTTTGGTAGATTACATAGTCGTAATGTCGTATCGCTAGGAGCAGGACCCCCAGGTGTTGCGCAGTTATGTGCCTCTGATTGTATCAAACCTTGATGAGTGATATAAGTTTTATTCCCGCAAAAACAAAAAAATACACAATATCGGCACCCATGTTAGTGTTTGTGAAATTAACTATGAATCTATGAAAAAAAGGCTAGTTTTTTTTTTTTTGAAACAAGGCAAAAGATTTGTCATTTCATTGATTAAGAGAGAAGGTTTTAGACATAAGCCGCGTAGCGGCAAATAAAAGGACTACTCTCGCGGCATTAGAGCATCTACAGCCGGACGCCTCAAACGACCTCTCATACGCCCGCGGACGCGCCCGGTCAGTGACCGAACAGGAGAGAGAAGGAAAAAAGTGACCCAACCGGATCCCTCATATCATCCCTATACGCCCGGGCTGTCCGCGAACCCTCATATCCATCTCAAATATAGGGAGGATATGAGGGCTCGCGGACGCGCCCGGGCGTGCCCGGTCAGTCCGCCACGTAGGACGCGACCCCACCCCGGACCACCTTTTCTTTTTCTTTATTCATTCTTTTCTTTCTCTCTCTTCCTCTTCACCAATCACGTGCAAGTGACCGGACATACGAGGAAGAAAATGAGGAGTGTGGCTGCGCGGACGGACAAATAGGGGACACGCCCGATCACTGACCGGGCGCATCCGCGGGCGTTTAGGGGGTCATATTTGCTATGTCCGGCTGTAGATGCTCTTACAACACTCAAATGTTTCGCTCCAGCCAAAGCCCAAAGAGACGCCTCCTGTTTGATTTTGTTGATGATGCCTGTGAAAGGGGCCGCCAAGTTACGAAAGACTCTAGCATTGCGCTCGGACCAAACCTCCCAAGAGATGAGCATCATGAGGGAGGCAAGCGCCTTTGGGGAGCCGAGACGAATCTGCAGGTTACCATTCCACCATTCTCTGGCCGAGGTCCTCGTCGCCCAAGTAGACGTGTTGATGTGGTGCATGCCAAGCCACGGAAGGATGGCATTCCAAATGTGCATGGTGTAGCGGCATTGGAAGAGCAAATGAGCGGCGATTTCCTGAGCTTGCTTGCAGAGAGGGCAGAGACCGCAGTGGGGCCAACCACGGCGACGCAACCGGTCCAAAGTCCAAATCCTATTTTGGAGAACAAGCCAAGCAAAGAACTTGCACCTAGGGAGAGCCCACACCGTCCAAACTGAATGCACGAGGTCCGAGTTGGTGAGGCCTTCGAACCGAGCCTTGTAAGCCGATGATGCAGAAGATACCCCATCTTTGATGAACTTCCAGATAATCGAGTCTCCTACGTCTTCCACCGATGTAAGTTTGTCCCAAAGGATAGCGAACTGCTGGATGTGTGCAGGGGAGAGGCCATTGGTGATGTGAATGTTTGATATCCAGTAGTTGTTGGCCCTAGCTTGTTGCACCGAGCAGTTTTTCCTTCCACCGATGTAAGTTTGTCCCAAAGGATAGCGAACTGCTGGATGTGTGCAGGGGAGAGGCCATTGGTGATGTGAATGTTTGATATCCAGCAGTTGTTGGCCCTAGCTTGTTGCACCGAGCAGTTTTTCTTGTTAGAGAGATCAAATAGACCCGGAGCGATGTCACGAGGGGGCAATCCCTGCAGCCATGATGAATTCTAGAACCTCGCCGTCTTTCCTTTCCCCACAATGATAGTGGCGATCGCAAAAAAGTGGCGGTCATCTTCCGTGCATGGCATTCCCATGCCAATCCAGGGCTTGCTTTTATCTGTCCACTCAAACCATAGCCATCGAAGTATGAGTGCCTTAGCAAATTGTTACTACTTCCTTTTGCCCCCACAGACTGAGAATAACCTATTTCATTGTGTACGCCCAAAATGCACCTAAAGTGATTCTTCTATGGGCGCTGATAGGCGCCGGCGCGCCGGCCGAACCGTTGGGCCGGTCGAGCCCCAGCCGCCCGATACAGCGCTTAAGAGCCGTCAGATCTGCCCCCCGCTTCGTCCTCCTCGTAGTCGTTTTCCCCCGAAAAAAATTGCAACGCCCCGAGAGCCATACCCCCGCGACTGAGCTTGAAGCACCACCGCGGCGTCCTCGTCGCCGGTCGGCGCCCTCGCCAGCCGTCCTCGTCGCCAACCGTCGCCGGCCTCGTCCCCGGCTCCACCCATGCAACAGCTGCGCCCTCTGGTTGCAGCTCCGCGTGGCGATGGCTGTAGCTCGGTGGCGACCGGCAGCAGCTCGCCGGCATGCTCGCCGCCGTTCATGCCCGTCGGACGCAGCTCGTCGGCCGCACTCACCGTTGCAACAAACTCGCTCACCATCCCGGTCACCACGCTCTCCATCCCGGTTGTAGCAAAAAACGAAGGCGGTAGTAGCAAAATGCACCACCGGTTGTAGCATGTAGCAAAACCTCCATGTACCAGACCTGCAGCCGGCGACGCCGTCGTCGTCGACTGTTACCACCGTACATCACGGAAGCTACATCCATGTTCTCCAAAAGCTGCAACCATTCACACAGGAGCTGCAACCGGCGACGCCGTCGTCGTCGATTGTTACAACTGTACATCGCGGAAGCTACATCCATGTTCCCCAGAGCTGCAACCGTTTTGGTCATTTTTTGGGACCGTGTATGCCGGTGCTGCAAACCGGCTTGTCGGCGGCGAGGCACAAGCACGAGGCATGTGGGAGTTGCAACCGACGGGGATGGAATTGCTCAACGGCCTTGCTGCATCCGATGGCGAGCGGGGCTGCAACCGTGACGGCGAGAGGTGCGGGTGTCGTGGGGGCGAGATCCGCGCTGCAACGGTGGAGGCGAGAGATGCGGGCGTCATGGGGGCGAGATCCGCACTGCAACGGTGGAGGCGAGAGATGCGGCGTCGTGGGGGCGAGATCAGCGCGAGGTTGAAGAAAAACAGAGGCGGCAGCGTGGATGGCCCGCATCCTACGTGTCGTTTGGTGGATGGCTGGGGCGGAGCGCGTGGACGCGTCCGGCGCAAAGTTCGGCCGGCGTGCCGCGCGCAAACGTTTACCTTCTTCTATCTAGCTGTAGCGCTGCCTGACGGTAATACAGCCTTTAGCTCATCGCAGCAAAAGGCTAGCGATTAGAAAAAATGGAAGGAAATCTTCCTCCACTAACCATGACAGTCAGTAAGTGGCAGATTACCTTGTTCCTTTTCTCAGTTATATGCATTCCGTTTGTGCTCTGCATGTTGTACACTTTGGCATTGATACGGCCGTCAGGACGAGGAGGGCCACTAGTGAACCGTGAGCTGCAGAGCGATAGCTGCTTATTTGTGGATGCAACGCAAGAGGTTCGGCCATTGCTGCTGTTGCGAGACCCCGTCCAGTGACATTACAGCTTACAGAAGTTCGGCCATGAAAAGACGAAGCACCGTCGCCACGGCTGATTCACTGATCACCAGCCAGACGGAACAGATGCGGAAGCCGGCAAGGACGCGCAGCGGAACCCTGCAGAAGGCCAGCCTTCTCGTAGCAGTCCACGCTGTCCGAGAGCGTCTCCTCCAGCTTCCGCGGGTTCCATCCCAGATCCTTCAGCTTCTTCGATGATATCGGCGCCTTACGGTCCACGTCAACGATGCTGTAAAAGCAGGGCAGGGTTTCTTCAGATCATGAATAACAGGCTGCAGGATAGCTGTGCCGTGTGATAAGTTCTGACAGAGCGAACGTGAGATGACCTACTTGCTCACATAGCTGTACTGTGGGTGCATCTTCCTCAGCAAGTCCACCAAGCCCTTTGTACAGATGTTATTCGGCGCGCAAATGTATCTCCCAGACGATTCTGCCTTCTCGTACACAAGCAGCAAGGCGTCCGCCACATCACGGACGTCCACCATGTGCCACAGCTTGTTGCTCATCACGTCAGGGCCTCCTGTAAATTGTGACACAATGTTCCAGTTAACGGAGTCTACCATGTGACACAATGTTCCAATAACAGATTTCAGCCGCGTGCAACAGCAAGAATAAGACCGGGGAACTAGGCCCCCATCTCAATAAAATTACAGGAGAACTGTCATTTATTTCAGGGCTACTCATTTCCGAAAAGATACTTAAGTGACACGCCAAATGTGCCGCTTCTAACACTCGACAATTCTAGCACGGAATTTGGTATTGTGTGCTTTTGTCAATCACTGTTAATGTTCACGCGTGCATAATATCAACAATGAGTGAGGCATCAAGTGCTCAAGCACATGCAACAGGTTGTAAAGGATCAGCTCATGGATGGATGTCCTCATCTCACAGCTGTAGAGCATCACAGAAAGGCATAGAGCAGCTATCGTCGAAAAAGAGTACAAAGCACAAACAGGTGCCAGGAGAGGAACCTAGTGATCATCTGCAAACAACGTATTCTAGATGATGACCAGTACCAAATTTTTTTGGACTTATCCATTAACTGAAACGGAATAGCAGAATGATATATAACAACAGGAACTATCAATGCGAATGATTCCGCTATCATCTAACACAGGAACTATCAGTATGATCTCATTTATATCTAACAGCAGATGGCCGTATGATCCACATCCAAAAGTCTTTGGTTGGAGAAATGAATACATTCATTCCCCAAATGATATATTAGCCTTCGATTAAACCAACTTGCCAAGTCAAACGTGATATTTATTAATGTGAAATTCAGGCAATGATAGAGAACAAATGGACAGAGATCAGTATTACCATTTATAACATAGATTAAGAATTTGCTACTAGTATTCACTGTAGGCTGCAACAATGGGCCAAAAAACAAAGGAGGGCAAACTGTAACAATATTCAATCCATCTTTCTCTGAATATTCCAAGGATGCCTGTTCGGCCACAATCTTGGCAACAGAATACCAGTCCTGCAAGCCAAAATCAGTAAAGGTCACAATTTAGTCATTGTGGAAATTATCCCTAAGAAAACTTTCTTTTGTTATGGATACAAGCCTTTCAAAAGAGCAAACACTACAAGGAACCAGAAAAATTGTACTCATGTGCCTGCCAAGAATGTGATGCACGCATAGTGGTTTTGAAATTTCCATTACTAGATAGCATCTCTACCTCGTTCTTCTGGCAGAAGTCTTTGTCTGACCAGCAACTCTCATCTTTAAGTTTATCTTGAGGCCAATTCGGGTTAAAATCAACAGCAGCAGTGGATGACAAGACAATAACTTCTGAACCTTCATAGCCGAGCAAGCCTTTAGCACATTTGAAGTACCTTTCACAGCAGGAGCCAATACTTCTGACTGCACGAATGCATTTAAACTGTGGTGAGAGCAGTACCAGCAATTCTACAGTGTTCAACACTCACAATGCCAACAAGAAATGCATCCTGACAGCGCGTAATTCTAACACTTGATAATCTAAACAATGTTAGCACACACAGGCCAAAGCACATAACAACCTACTATTTGCATTGCACTAATTACTCCCAATGCTACAATATGATGTGCAAGTGTTCTTCAGGAGCTAGTATTTGCAAACATACATTACAATATGCCTAGCTTTCCAAGCACCAAAAATCGCCAAATTATATGGGATTGAAAAGTGCATTATATCAGATAAAGAGCGACACGCGTGCCAATAGGTATAATTCACAATGCTGCTTCACTATTAATACAAGCTCGGTACTGTACCAAAATAATGTAGCTACAGTACCACACAAACTGATTTTACGACACCGAAGCATTAGTTGGAAAGAACACCTGCCTCAGGATCAACAATCTTATCTTCAGGCACTGGAGTGGCGAGGTGGAAGACCCCCTCACACCCCTCGAACGCACGTGTTAGCGTGTCGTAGTCCAGCACGTCAGCCTTGAACAGGTGCAGATTCTCCCGGGCCTCGTCCATCTGCTTGAGGTGGACATTCTTGGGATCACCTGAAAGAGCATTCAGACATTGATCAGAACACTGTTACTTATCCTTGGACTAAGCACTTTGTTTTATCCGTTCGCTTTCGCCCATGATCAGTTAAGCCTTGCTTTCTTCATGCGGACACGGAACTCCGATTGATTAACAACCATGAATCATGAATGAATGCAAAGCACATACCGACACAGAATATTGATTCATTTTCAACTATGAATGAATGCAAAGCTCATCTAGACACGGAACTCCGATTGATTTACAACTATGAATGAATGCAAATCACATCTATGACACGGAGCTGAATGTCCGAACCAACTGCAATTGCAAGGGGGGCCACGGGCGGGTGCGTCCTTACATGGGTCGCGGAGGGTGGCGTTGACGGCGTAGCCCCGGGAGAGGAGCAGCTTGACGAGCCACGAGGCGATGAACCCGCCGCCGCCGGTCACGCACACGCGCCGCGGCGGTGCCATCTTTCACTCCTGCCCGCCGCCGCCACCGGTGCACTGTAGCGGCGAGGTCACCGAGATGTGTGCGTAGCAAAATTGGAAGTGGCAGGTCGAGGCTGATGTGGAAACCGACTAAAGAAATCCGCGCCGATCGAAACAAAATAGGATTTGGACTCGTCCGGGAGAGCGGTGCGGAGAGGAACAAAAACACGTGGAGAGAGCGGTGGAGCGGAGACGCACCTCGCAGCCGTCCATTCGCTTCTCCCCCGCCGCCGCCGCCGCCGCTTGGCCTGCGGGGAAGAACACCATCGACATCGGAATTTCCTTTTACAGCGCCGCCACCGGTCGGGGTGTTTTTTTTTTTAGATGCTCTGTCAAATTTAGATCCTACGGTCTAGACGGCACGATTATCATCGGCCCAGTAGAGCCCATCCACAAAACTGGACCCCGCTCAACCGTAAGGAACCAGAGAGATGGGCACCCCTCAAAAAACAAAAACCAGAGAGATGGGCTAATGGGCTATTAACCCCTCAAAAAAAAGATGGGCTAGTAGCGTGCTGCTGTGATCTCAAAAACAAATGCGTGCTTAAAAATGCTAATTTGTTCACCCATGCCCTCCAAAATTAAATTATTTGCTCAATCAAAATGCGAAAAGGTGCAACTTTTTAAACAGAAAAAACAGAAACTTTGTATAAAATGATTTTTCCCCTAAAAAAATATTCACTCGAAATGCAATGATAGAGAAATTGAAAATTTATCAAAAAATAATAATCACATGTATCAGAATGCAAATTCAAAAACATAAACCAACTATCTTGCAAAACAAATGACTGTGTCCACCCTCCACGGCTCTGGTGTGATTCTTCTGTATGGTCTATCCTTCGCGGCCCTCGAAGAGTTCGGGGACCGCTGCCCAACTAAACCGATTTCAACTATGCTTCTTAGTGCCTAAAAAAAACTACGCTTTTTTTAGGGAAAACCATCATGGTGGTTTATATTTCATGCGCAAAAAGTGATACATCATTTGTTAATACATCTACTAGAAACCATGGTGGATCTGATTTCCAAACATTTGTACGAGAGAACTCCAAGTTTCTAGCCAATAAATCTGCTGCCGCATTGGCCTCCCTAGGGCAGTGCGAAGGCATAATAGAAATAAATTGGTAGCAAGAAAAGAACATTCTTCATAAATTGCGGCTGCCGTTCCTAGCGAATTACCACCACCTTGCATGATTTCAATGGCCTCCATGCAGTCGGGATTCGACGCAAATTTTATTGCACCCAACTTCATGTGCAAGTAAGAGCCCGTCTCGTATACCTCGAGCTTCTGTCGTAGCCTCGTCTTCCACAAATGGGATATCACTGCATGAAGCTGCGACGAAGAAACCAACTTCATCTCGTAAGATTGCACCCGTACCCCTTGTTCCCCTATCAGGATCAAAAGTGGCATCGACATTAAGTTTGGGAAATCCCTCGGCTTACTCCATCCATGTCTTTTCAGTTTTGCTTGCTTCGACTTTGCCTTGAAAAAATTCTTAACAAGAGCTAATATTGCTTGTGCTGACCTACTTGGTCCATATACATATTCACCATGAGTGTAGCAGCGTCTTTCCCACTCAACGTACCACATTGTAGTGGCCACAAGATCGCTGCGTTGAACATCAGCCATATGAGCCATGGTATTGTTTGTTGACAGAAGAAGGTCAGCCAGCACTGATCCGCCTTCCCTCTCCAATGCACACACCTTCCTGAACCACATCTTGCAGCCCCAATATCCTCCAGATTTCTTGAACTCTAGGACACAAGAACATGGCATGTCTAATACTCTCACAATCCAAAGTGCAAAGAAGACATTGAGAGCTTGTAATCATATGCCTGATAGCAAGGACTCCATTGCAGGGGATGGCGCCAAGCAAAGTTCTCCATACATGAATTCTGATTTTTGCCGGCACACGCAATTTTCAAATGGAACGCCAAACTGAACTAGTACTTGAGGCTTGTATAGAGTTAATCATTCTCAAGTGCCGTCCGTGTTAATGCTCCCACTCTTTATGGCATGCCGATCTAACCGAAAATATTCCACTTGTACTATAGCGCCATGACACAAAATCATCCATCATTTCCAAACCAGTGGAATGTTTAATATGCGTTGCACATCAATAGGCGATATCAACTGTTCATCCCACACTCTATTTTATGTGTCGATGAGCTCAGATTTTCTTTTAATCCGACCACGTAATCTCTAACTTTTGAACATAATTAAATACGATTTTTAGGCGGCAGTCGTCCTCCGTTGCCTACTTGCCTCGTTAGGAAAACAACCGGTACGTGTCTAGCGTGTTGCGTAGCAGCTAGCTAGCTTGCCTGCGAAACGGTCGTTGATCGTCCCAGATGCACAGTGAGCGCGCACAAGTTTTAAATGCTCGAACAATCTAAAGAAAATGCTCGGATTACGTGTTGACAGAGATGGATACTGGAGTAATACACGAGTAGGTAGTAGGCCTAGTGTACACTTGAGTCGCTCCGCGCTAAAACCTAATCCTGCTCCTATATATGTAGCGACTGTCATCAAGAACAGTTAATTATACGCCGTGGGGTGCTGCGACAGCACACACCTTGGCTTCATCGGCCGCTCGCTGTCGCCTTCACCGCAAGGCAGGGACGCAGCGGGACATGTCAGTGGCTCCTGGGAATTATCCACCCACGCGTCGTACGTGTTCCTTCCTCCTTGCTTCGGGCGCGTCTGTCTGCGCACGTAGCGTCCCCGCGCGGTCAAACGCAGTCTAAACAAAAAAAACAAAAAAACACGTACTACGTGTCAGCAGCACCGCTGTAAGCAGGCTGTACCGCTGTAGCTACTACAAGATTCTTCAGGCTCCGAGAGTAGCGCGTGCTACGTGCGTAGGCGTGACGGCGATGGTCGGCCTATCGAGCTAGCCGCCGGCCGGTGCAAGCGCGGCGGTGGCACTCAGAGCTCGTAGGCCACTGACCTGGTCACCCATTAAAATCCCCCCGTCGTGTTTCGACCGCCCCAACTGCCTACGGCGTTTTGTCCACGGCGGCCACATGCACGCACGCGCGCCCCCGGGCCGGACATGGCGCGCGCTCGGTCGGTGTAGCCATGCAGCGCCGAGTTCGCCGGCCCACTGGTATCCCTTGGAAGTCCAGCTGGTCTCCTGTTCTCTATCCATACATACAAGTGCATCACTAGTGAGGGCATGGCCGGACCGCGCCACGGGTCCACGCTCCACGGGCTTTGTTGGGCATGGGCAACAAGATCGATCGACCAGGTTGCGTGAAACGGGGAGGATGGAAGTTACGTACGTGCTCTGTCTCACGGACACTAGCTAGTCATGATCAGTTAATCCCTGTGCATGTTTGTACGTACGTGCTCTGTCTCACGGACACTAGCTAGTCATGATCAGTTAATTCCTGTGCATGTTTGTACGTACGTGCTCTGTCTCACGGACACTAGCTAGTCATGATCAGTTAATCCCTGTGCATGTTTGTACGTACGTGTCCGAAGCCGCGTCAGTGTCGCCGTCAGGCACCCTGCTCCGGAGCATGGGGTCGATCGATCTGTGTCGTGAACACGCATGCATGTATACACGCGTACATTGCCGAAGGTGATCAAGAGGATGAGAGCGATCGAGATACCATCCGCGTTCGATCGCACAACGTGACAAGCTGCCAAGGGCCGGCGAACCGGTCGTCTAACATTTCGGCGAGCCTAATCTCGACGATACGTACACTCGGTGCTCCTACGCGGCATTGACGTTCTAGCTACTGCTACGGTGCTACTACTAGCTGATGGATACGGCATGCGTGTGCATTAACTGATGTACGCACTCTACAGCGTACATGCATGAAATGAATGATTAGTACTACTCCATCCGTCGTCCTAGCATACGATAGTGGCTGGGCCGCCGAGAGAACGCCGGCCGACCGATCTTGATCCATCATACGATCTGCCATACCGATCGGTATCGACTCGGCCACACCATGCATCATGTGCGTTGCATGGTTGCACTAGGATGTGGTGCACATGCATGATGCATGCACGTCGCACGTACACCAGTCGTATCCATGTGCATGCAGGCATGCCCATCCCGAGTTTAATTAGCTTCTTAGCATAAGTCAGCGGGGAGGAAGAAGAAGCGAAATATTCAAGGCTGGACACGACGGTTTGCGCCCGCCGCCTGGCTGCCATGACGACGTTGGTCAAACATCGCTAGCAAGATCGATGCCCATGTTTTTGAGGGCCATACCAGTAGAGTAGCTTGAAAGAATTGTCGACCGACTCTTAATTAGCAGCCACAGTAGTGCAAGTTGGTTAAGGTCCATTTCTCTCAGGTCAAGCGATAAAACTCGATCTGACACTGCCATTGGACTAATTAGCCATGCAGACAAGACGAGCAACCTTCAAGCTTAGCTACGGGAAATTGGGAATGCTTTTTCAACGTGTCTATGGTCGTGTAGTCTATAGTCCGTCCCGCACATGAACTGACTAAAGCATGACGAAGAAGACATAGCGACGGACGGCTAGCTGAAATAAGTTGATAGGTAGCCACGGTCAATCTCCGGGGCGGAGCTACACTATGGCAATGGGGTCAAATGACCCCGGTGGATTTATGTTAAACTAGTACTAAACTGATGGTAATCAAAGTGTATTTAGGGTTGAACACGTGCAATATATGAAGATGCCCCCGGTGACAGATTTAGCTAGCTTTGCCCTGGTAATGGCCGACGGCTATACTCGCGTGTTTCTGACTGCTGGATTTTTTTTTAAATACGCACGAGCATACGTATCACATATTCATAAAAGAAGAGCCAAGACGGCCGATACAATGCCTTTCGGCAAAGTGCTACATCGAAAAATAAGCATTCACATCTACCGTGACAACACGCACGTATAACTCACCTTGTCTAAACTCAAGCCAAACAATGACAAAGAGAACAGAGCACATAGGCCGCGTCCCCTGCACCAAACACTTCAGAGCACGACAAAAATACCTAACCAAACTAGAAAGATATGGCCAGGGTAGTGCATGCACTATCAAAGAAAGATTCATGACTGATGGTCACACCGGTATTTAGCTATAAGTCAGCCAGTCAATCAATCGATCAGCTGCCGGCTGATGTCATGACCTGCCTGCCGGCTGCTATGTAGTGTTAGAGAATTTGTGGCGGAAGCTTCGCAAGTTTTAATTACGGTGAGACTAACGAGTTTCTTGAATTGGCCATCCAATCCAGGGACCTCGGAAATGCCAAACAAGTATTGCCGATCATTTCAATGATAGTTAGAGCATCTTCAACAGGCGCACTAAAAAAATTATGTAGCGTCGAAATAGCCTTTTTGCGCGTCGCGGCGCGCTTGCTCCAACGAGCGCCGTAAAATGCAGCGCGCGCGAGCAGCCGGCGCTTGCAAATATGAACAACACATATCTATTTGACAATAGATGATCTTTGAAACATAAAAGAAGTGTGCATTCAAGCAACATAGCATAGTTCAATTGCATGGCATAGTTCAAAATCACCCAACCAAGTTCACACAAACAAATGGCACATCAACAATCATGTCTTCTCTTCTTCCTCATCTTCTTCGTCCTCTTCCGAAGACGATTCTTCCTCCTCTTTGTCATCGGGAGCCATGCGTCCATCCATGTCGCCGCCGCCGCATTCAGTCGCTTGGAGACGGGGGCCCGTGGCTTCACAGCGGCCGGCGGCGCGGCGCCACGCAGCGAGGTCGTCCGTGGCGCCATGAAAAGGCCGCGCGCGAGACCGTTGCCGGCAGGAGGGGCGCTGGCGACGAAGCCCAAGCTCAACCCCGCGCTAGGGTTTGCGGCGGCAGCGGCGGAAGGGTCGCGGGTGTAGGGGGTTGGGGGGGGGGGGGGGGGGCGTGTCGGCGCCGCCTTCCATCGGTGGAAGTTCGTCGTCGGCGGCGCGGGGTGGGGCGGCCGAAGAGGTTCGGGTGGCAGTTTGTCGCTCGCGCGCGAATCGTTGTTGTCCGGCGCGCGGGAGCGGGCGCACGAAATAAGCAGCGCCCGATGACGTTTTCCTTCGCGCGTTGAACCAACTATACCGCGCGCGCGATTTTAGCGCGCCTGCTGGAGCGCAAAAAAACAGTTTTTTCTAGCGCGCGGCTAAGATAGCGCGCCTGTTTAAGATGCTCTTATTAGTGGTAATTTTTTGTTAGTATCAACGAAAATCCAATAGAATTAGAAGGATTAAATTTCATGTCTTGCAAGACTATATGATGAATTTATTTGTTTTCTTGTTGCGTTCATCTTACCGTTTATTTTATCAGCCTTTTACTTTTCTGACGTATTTTTTTCACATCAGACCGTAAAATAAGTTCAGCACATGACAGCCACAACAGATTCTAACTTTAAGCTACTTTATAAATAAAGGTGGTCATATTCATCGTACTTATGGTTCTTACCTCCTTTTCTAAAATAAAAAAGAAACAAGTTGAGCCTAACTTAGCCATTGCTACAAAATTTGGTCTCAATATAGGTGGAGTGCTGATTGCATCCACTGTCAGACGTAGTGGGGCTGCTCTCGTATAAGTGGGCACTTGGATTGGCCTAGAGTCGATGCATGCTGCTGACCCCTTTTCGACGTTGAACTTGGAAGGTTCAACCATTCGACATGAGCGGTGAGCTATCTCAAAGCCAATGAACTTGAAAGGTTCAAGCTTGCTTAGCATAATACTACGTTTTTCAGCAGACCACATACGTTGGCGGAAAGATGAAAAAAGTATGGCAGACACCGTAGTAGCCCAGGCTTCACGAGAGCAAGACAAGCTACACGGGAGGAAGACAAGCTAGACTGTTGCATACTACGTGCAAATTCCCAAAAACTGCAAATTTGCATCGATAAAACTATTACAAATTAGGCCTGCAAATTTGCGAATTTGATGAAAGCTGAGATTTTCCAGTTAAAATCCCCAATAATGTTATTAGGTTTTCTTGCAAAACTAATTAAGAGACTGAGAGCGTACACATCAGTAGATGGCTGGATGCAATCCTTGTGTACGTACTATCTGAATCCGTGTCAGTGTTCGGCACCCTGTTTCGGAGCATGGCATCCGTACGTGTCAACTACAGTAATATTGTCGTGAGCACACGTGTACGTACGAGTTGCGACACTAATTAAGAGACTGAGAGTGAGACCTCGCCCGTATCCGATCGCACAACGTAGTATCATGACAAGCCGATCGATCGTCTAACATTTCGGCCGGCGAGGCGAATCTTTGACGACGCGTGCTCCTACACTGCTACATTGCCATACTAACTAACAACTGATCGACACGGCGTGCCGGTGCATTAACTGATGATGATGTACGAAACAGTGTGAAGTAGAGAGGCCGGATGGCGGACCGATATTGGAGATTCGTCATACATTCTGCCATGCCGATCGATACCGACACGACGACACCATCCAGGCAAGGCATGCGTGAATCTGCGTTGCAGGGTTGCACTAGAGTACTCTATGATGCACATGCATGCTGCACATGCATCGGCGTGTTCATGTGCATGCTTGGAGGCACGCCCACCCTATCGAATTTATTAGCTAGGTTCTGAGGATAGGACAACTTCAATCTAGACCCGCAAATCTCCCGCAATGATTTGAATTGTTTGGATTACGGAAGTTGTTGGGGATATAACCCCGTGATAAGACCCGCCCAGGCGGGGCCGGGTCACATCAGGCGGCTCGTAAGCCCAAGACCTGTAAGGTGGGCTGAAGGATCAAGGCCAGGCTGCGTGGCGGCTTGCCAGACAGGCCAAGACGGAGGCCCAGAGATGGAAGATAGCATGATGACCCGGGTGGCCAAGCCGCCCGGTGGCGGCTTACCCAAGATGGTATGACGGCTTAGAGACAGAGTAGGACACGTTGTGTGAGTCGGTTTGAGACTCGTGTAAACCCGGGGCCTTGACCTCCTATATAAAGGCTAGACCCCGGGGCGGCTTAGGGGAGGAAACCAAGTTATCGAGAACTAGGTCAAGCAATCCGCTCCCTTGTAATCGATACTCCAGTTAATACAGCACAAGCAGGACGTAGGCTTTTACCTCGACTTGAGGGGCCGAACCTGGGTAAACTCGTGTCCTTCGTCCCGATCAACCCCTTTGAGTCCACTGCTATGGCGCTGGCCTCGAACCTAAGTCTTCGGACATCTGCCGTGTTAAAACCACGACCGTTGGAAGGCTCGGGGGCTGGAGTTGTTTTAACTTCCCCTAAAGGTGATAAGTTCTGTTATGTGCTAAGGCTGATGTTTCCTTGTACTAACAATGCAGCTGAGTACAAGGCTTTGCTCCATGGCCTCCGGGTGGCGAAGGAGATGAACCTAAGCCGGGTTAGATGCCTCGGCGACTCAGACCTTGTGGCTCAACAAGTTTCAGGCACGTGGGACTCCAAAGACCCACGGATGGCGGCTTATCGCCAGGCAGTTGATATCATTGCAGGCCACTTCAAGGGTTATCAGGTGGATCATATTGATCGTCGCAAGAACGAGGCGGCTGATGCATTGTCAAGACTCGGCTCTCAGCGTAAGCCGGTGCCGCCTAACGTATTCTTGGACGTGTTATATCACCCGTCGGTTAAGCTACCTTCAGAGGAGGACCTAGCTATACCTGACCCGGAGGGGCAGTTGGTGGCGGCTCTGCATGCTATTCCTGACTGGACGTTGCCTTACATGGCGTATTTAACTCGCGGCGAGTTACCTGAGGACGAGACCTTGGCGAGGCAAATCGTCAGACGATCTAAGTCCATGACAATCATCAATGGCGAGTTACATAAACGCAGCGTCACTGGCGTCTTCCAGCGTTGTGTTTCACCTGAGGAAGGCAAGGAGATCCTGAATGAAATCCACGCCGGAGATTGTGGTCATCATGCCGGCTCAAAATCTCTGGTGGCCAAGGCTTTTCGACATGGTTTCTTCTGGCTGACGGCTCATAGGGACGCAAAAAACTTAGTTCTCAAGTGTGATGGCTGTCAAAAGTTCGGGTGACGTGCTCACGTGCCGGCTTAGGAATTGCGCATGATCCCAATTACTTGGCCGTTCGCGGTCTGGGGGCTGGATATGGTCGGGCCCTTCAAGAGATCCAAAGATAAGAAGACCCACCTTTTGGTGGCGGTAGATAAATTTACCAAGTGGGTTGAGGCTGAGCCAGTCAGCAAGTGTGACGCGGCCACGGCGGTTCAGTTTGTCAAAAAATTGATCTACCGTTTTGGTTACCCCCACAGTATAATCACAGATAATGGCACAAACCTATCCAAGGGGGCTATGCAAGCTTTCTGTGAAAGTGAACACATCCGGCTTGACGTCTCTGTTGTGGCTCATCCACAGTCCAACGGTCAGGCGGAGCGTGCTAACCAGAAAATCCTGAGAGGTATCAAGCCCCGGCTTATGGTTCCTCTACAGAGAACGCCGGGTTGTTGGGTTGAGGAGTTACCATCAGTCCTATGGAGCATCAATACAACTCCCAACAGGTCAACAGGTTATACGCCTTTCTTCATGGTTTACGGCGCAGAAGCCGTGTTACCAAGTGATATACGTCATGACTCGCCAAGAGTGGCGGCTTACGTTGAGGCAGACAATGAGACGGCATGTCAGGACGCGTTGGATGCTTTGGATGAAGAGCGTGACCTGGCGGCGGCTCGATCGGCGATTTATCAGCAAGACCTGCGCCGCTATCACAGCCGCCGAGTCAAGACCCGGACGTTCCAAGAAGGCGACTTAGTGTTGCGCCTAATTCAAGATCAGACGGACGCGCACAAGTTGTCTCCTCCATGGGAAGGGCCTTTTGTGGTTAGCAGAAACCTCAACAATGGGTCATACTATCTCATGGACGTACGGGACGAGTCACGCACTTCTGGGCAGGAGACCCACCGGCCGTGGAATATCGCTCATCTGCGGCCTTACTACACCTGAGTCATCGACTCCCCCTATTGTATATCATCATTGTATATATCACATATATATATATAATAAAGTTGGCATCCCTGCACGCCGGGGCCTCTGCCGTTTTACGTATCTCACATTGTTCAAAGATAGATACAATCATACGATCATTTGGGGGCTTTCAACCCGCCGGGTTAAGCTTTAACCCTCTTGATCAGGCTCTTAAGCCGGAATTACAAGGTCACTTGGGGGCTTCTAACCTACCGGGTTAAGCTTCAACCCTCTTGATCAACCTCTTCAGCCAAGATAGCACTATCAACCGGCGGCTTACAATACGGCGGCTTACAATATAGTGTGTAAGTTGGTATCGTCAAACAAAGATTATTAGGAGTGCAGCGAGTTATGAACTCACCTCCTCTTCTGATCTGCAAAACCGGGTTACGCCTGCCTGTATGTAGCTGCGCTTTGTCAGGGGTGCAGCGAGTTCTAAAACTCACCCCCTGCAAAGGCCTCTTACAGCGGCGAGGCTAACCCTTACATCTGTAAGGCCGGGTTATACCTGCCTGTAAGTAGCTGCGCTTTGACCAGGGGTGCAGCGAGTTCTAAAACTCACCCTCTGCAAAGGCCTCTTACAGCGGCGAGGTAAACTCTCATCTGTAAGGCCGGTTATACCTGCCTGTAAGCAGCTGTGCTTTGCCAGGGGTGCAGCGAGTTCTAAAACTCACCCTCTGCAAAGGCCTCTTACAGCGGCGAGGTAAACTCTTATATCTACAACTCCGGGTTAGACCTGCCTGTAAGCAGCTGTGCTTTGTCAGGGGTGCAGAAAGTTCTAAAACTTACCCCCTGCAAAGGCCTCTTACAGCGGCAAGGCAAACTCTCATCTGCGGCGTCTCTTTCTGATTTGCTACGCTCTTGACAGTTATTAAGAGTTCAAAGTAGTAAAACTACCCAGAAGAATCGGCTTATGTATTCGGAAAGAAGCAAAATTATGAGATTTCACGTCTCCGGTTTAGGATTTTTAAGCCGCCCTTACAACAGTACAGAACATGTTCTGTCTTATTTATGTTTGCCGGGTTTTATCTATAAGATAAGACGCCAAGCAAATTGGCATCATAAGCCAGACAAGGACAAGCAAGGCATATATTAAGATCGACAAAAGATTTATACGTGCACGATGGCACGGGTCAGACAGTGAAAGGTTTTTTCTAAAGCCTATTACAAAGCCCTCTTCGAGAGCCCAACAGGCAACAGACAAATGTTTTGTACAACTCAGTTGGCGGCTCAGGAGGCCGGGTTATCAAATACAAAGTGTTCAGCTCGATGGCGGGTCAGCCTGCGCCGGGTCTTCGACCTCTTCGATCTGAAGATTGTCCATGTTCCAGTTGCAGTGTGTTAGTGCTTCAAACCGGGCGTCCTCAAAGATAGGAGACGGGTCAATCTCAGGAGCAAAGAGATGCTTACGGCGGGCAGGAGTCAAGTCTCTGCATTCAAAGGTTGGACAACGCACTTTCTTAGAAGCCTCGCTGTAAGCTGCCTGGTAAGTTGACACATCAAGTTCCTCCACCAGCTTTGAGGCAAGTACCCTGGAGGCTCTTCTGCATTGGGCATAGTCTTCTGCTGTGAACTCAAAACCATCGTCATTCCTGGATGGGAACCCGTCCATCATCTCTTCAGCAGTCAGCTCAGGAGCGAAAGATAGGCACCGGCTTAGCGCGGCTATAGCTCCCTGCCTGGCGGCTGATCGTTTCAGCTCTTCAACCTGCTTAGGCAACGTGGATAGCAGTTCTATAACTCCCTTCATGTACTTGGGGATGCTCTTCTCAGTCAACATTGCTTTAATGGTAAGAAGAGTCCCGCAGTAGAGTTGTTCGGCTAAGGAGTACACTGCCTTCAATTTCATCAGGCTGTCAGACGATAACTGGCGGCTCCTTTCGCCTGCAAGAAAAGATTGGGTGGTATAAGCCGCCAGCAAGGTTATTTAGCATGGAAAGGAATATCACTACGTATTATATGCTTACCAAAGATAGCAGAGGTCATCCTCGATATATGGCGTTTCAGTGTTTGCAGTTCTTCTGATACAACTGTAAGCCGCCCTTCAGCATCTTCTGCACGTTTGGTCAGGGCGACTTGGTGCGATTCAGTGTTCTTCTTGAACAGCGCGAAGTCAACTTGTGTCTTCTCAAGTTCTTCTACGGTAACCCGCCATTTGCTTTCCGCCTCTGACCGGGCGGTTTGTTGTAAAGCAAGGTTTTTCTTTAGACTGGCCATCTCGGACTCAGCCGCCTCCAAAGCATCCTGTGACAAAATACAAAAACAGGAAATGGGTTCAATGGTCAGGGCAAATTATCAATGAGGAAAATATGCTACAAGTCTCAAGCAGATTGCAAGCAATATACTCGACACTTGGGGGCTAATGTCTGTTTGCTCTTCAAGGTTATATTGCAGTCCCGGCTCATCTTCGCAAAAGATAAGCCGGCCCTTGGGGGCTACAGCAGATGCTCTCAGGTCTTTCATCAAGTCCCGGCTCATCTTCGTAAAGGATAAGCCGGCCCTTGGGGACTACGGGTGACGCTTTCAAGTCTTTTATTAAGTCCCGGCTCATCTTCGCAAAGATAAGCCGGTACTTGGGGGCTACACTCGGCGCTATGCAGATCTGCAATACAGTCCCGGCTCATCTTCATGAAGATCAGCCGGCACTTGGGGGCTACAATCAGCATTTTCAAAGTTTCCGATGAAGTTCCGATTCATCATTTTATGATAACCCGGACTTGGGGGCTACCATTGCTCAAACTCCGCACAATGAGTATCGACTTACTATCTATACTAACCCGATACTTGGGGGCTACACGCCAAACTAATTGGTATATGATATAGGTTGGAAGACCCGATTTAATATTTGAAATATTAATCCGGCTCTTTGCGGCTATGGAAGGATATAAGGGAAACATTGGTTAAAATATTACCTCATATTTCTTCTTCATCAGGCTGACAAGCTTCAACTCCATATTCCGGCTTGACTCCAGGCGGTTCAAAAACCCAGCGTGAAGCTCGTCAGCAGTAAACTTCTCCAGCACAGGGTGTTCAAAGTTAAACTTCTCAAGCGAAGAAGTTTCAGCCTTGCCAGAGTGCCTTGACAGTACATGGGGCTCAGGAGTTTGGTGACCCGCCCCAGTTATAGCAACATCTGGGAAAACTGTATCTTCAACAGCCATTGAAGGGCTGGGCGGTTTAGGGTCATCCCTTGCAGGGCTTTCAGCGGTCGTATCATGACCCGCCGGCTCAGATGGCTTGTGAGTATCTTCAGATGCATCTTTCGTAATATCAGCAGCTGGTGAAGGGGTGGCCGGCTTAGCAAATACTGGCTCTTGGGCAGTAGGGGCGGCAGTAGACCCGCCAGTCTTCCTTCGTTTCGCTTGGGCCCTGGAAGGACCAGATGATGGTTACACACATGTTAAGGATATTAAAGCATTGGGTGCAAAGTAAAAACACACACTCCGGGTTGATCTTCATTGGAGGCAGCTTGGAGGCAGTTGAGTTGCCAGATGAAGGAGGAGAGTCCTGAAGGCAGTTAAAACAATACAAGACAGAGTAAGGTTACAACGCAAGATTGATTAAAGTTATGTTTTAATTAAAGAATACCTCAGCTGGTCGTTTCCGTTGAGCCGGAGCATGTGATAACCCGGCCACGAGATCTTCAGAGCCGGCGCTCCGGGTCTGACGCCGGGAGGTGTGTTGTTGCTTTTTCAAAAGGAAAATGGAATCTAAGTGAGCAAGAGGATGAGAGAACGGGACTTTCCGGACGACCCGCCGTACTCCGTCTTGTGGAAAGATCTCTGAGTCAGAAATATCAATTACCTCAGGGGCGTTTGTGTGGCTCCCTTCCGTTTCATCCTGTGAGAAGTTATTGTCAGTAAGATTGCCTAAGGAAAACGGCCAAGGGAGTCAGGTTTTACCTCCGAGTCATCAGATTCAACCGGCTCCGGAGTGGCGGCTTTCTTTTTCTTCTGAGCCGGAGTTTTCACCTTTGGTTTCCTCACTGGCGGATTAAACTTCTTTTTCCAGAAAGGGGAGTTGGCCTATACATAAGCCGCCAACAAAGGTTAGAAGGTGCAAGACAAATATGACCAATGGAGGGAAGAAGAATCTTACATCCGGAGCCGGGTTCTTGGTATAAAAGGGCTTCAGCCCAACTTTGTTGCAGGCTTCCTGTTTTTCACCAAGGAGCCCTTTGATGCCGGAGTTGATATCTTCTTCAGTCAAGGGGGTGTTCTTGAAACAAAGAGGGTCATTGGGTTCACCCGTATATTCGCACATGAGCCGGTCACGCCGGCTCAGTGGCATGATCTTCCAACTTACCCAGCAGCGGGTTAAGTCAACACTTGTCAAGCCGTTCGCCAGTAAAGCCTTGACTTTGGTGTAAGCCGGGGCATACTTTGCTCGTTCGGCGGCAGTCATCCGTGCCGGAAGTGGGTTGTCATTTGTAAAGCAGAGCCGAGTTGGACGGTAACCCGGCAGGGGATTCTCACCTTCAGGAGAGGTGTCCTTACAATAAAACCAGGTTTTATTCTAGTCTTTGGGATGGCTTGGTAAGGTAGCTGAGGGGTATGGCAGGTCTCTCCGTCTCTGGATTGTAATACCGCCAAGCTCCAAACTGGGCCCAGCCGCCATTTCAGTTTGGCGGTTTGCATAGTGATAGTCGTAGAAGAGGTCAACAGACGGCTCTTCTTGCAGAAAGACTTCACTTAAGACTTGGAACTGGCAAAGGTTGGTGACTGAATTTGGGCCTATATCCTGGGGATGAATCTTGAAGAAGTGAAGGACGTCTCGAAAGAATTTTGACCCTGGAGGGCAGAACCCACGGAGGATATGATCAGTAAATATGATAATTTCCCCTTCCTTGGGCTCAGGCCTCTTCTCTGGTCCTGGGACCCGCCAGTGTATCATGTCTTTAGCCGGCAGCATGCCGGATTCAACAAAGTTAAGCAGGAGCTCTTCAGTAACTCCAGAGCTGACCCAGTCGCAGGATGATGGAGCCCTTGACATGACGGCAGGTTATGCTACAGAAAGTATGGCGGGTTAGAAGAACACTTGCTGTGTAAGGCAGCTATGGACAGCATAACAATGAAAGAGTTAAGCCGCCAGAGTAATTGGCGGAGAGCCGCCAAGGCAATGGCGAGTTACGGAAACAAGGCAGTATTGGAAAGAAAACGACTAAGTGCAGATAAACAGATTTTGTATAAAAATGCTACGGCAGCAAGATCTACAGGCGAAGGAAAAATGAAAATATTTATGACTTAAAAATAACAGTGGGAGAACAGATCAATCTACCCGCGGAGATAAGTGCTATATGGACTTAAAACAAAGGGGCATTGGCCTCGGAGGAATACCCGCAACAGATGGGCAGTGCTATGGGGCATTGAGTGGTGTTCGATGCCACGATGGATGCTGATGAACAGCGACGAACTTTCAAGAACAGCGAAGAACTTGGAACCCTAATGGGGATGAACACAGATTCAACAAGGGCCGGGGGAGATTACCTCCTGGATGCGGAAGCGCCGGCGAAACTCTGGTTCGATTCAAGTTGATGCAGCGGCCGGCGATGGAGTTGACGGAGGAGGTCAGTCCACGGCGGCGGAGCTCTGGAGAGAGGAGGCTTCGAGCGAGGAGGAAGACGACAGCGACAGGAGAAGAAAGGAAAGGGGCACCACGTGTCCTATTTATAAGGGGGAAGGGCAACCGTGCGCGCGAAAATTGGGGAGGCACAGTAAAGATTGACAGAACGTGGCGCCTCGATTTTCGGGATGACCCTTCAGTGAGAAAGATCCGTTGCAAACGTCATGGAATCTTTTCCGAATATTCGATATGACGTCATGGCGGGTTACAAATTGTCTTTCCAAGATGACAGGCGTATGAAGACTCGCCGCCAAGTAAGTTGAAGATTGACATGAGCTGGCTCAAATCAACCTGGGGCCTAATGTTGGGGATATAACCCCGTGATAAGACCCGCCCAGGCGGGGCCGGGTCACATCAGGCGGCTCGTAAGCCCAAGACCTGTAAGGTGGGCTGAAGGATCAAGGCCAGGCTGCGTGGCGGCTTGCCAGACAGGCCAAGACGGAGGCCCAGAGATGGAAGATAGCATGATGACCCGGGTGGCCAAGCCGCCCGGTGGCGGCTTACCCAAGATGGTATGGCGGCTTAGAGACAGAGTAGGACACGTTGTGTGAGTTGGTTTGAGACTCGTGTAAACCCGGGGCCTTGACCTCCTATATAAAGGCTAGACCCCGGGGCGGCTTAGGGGAGGAAACCAAGTTATCGAGAACTAGGTCAAGCAATCCGCTCCCTTGTAATCGATACTCCAGTTAATACAGCACAAGCAGGACGTAGGCTTTTACCTCGACTTGAGGGGCCGAACCTGGGTAAACTCGTGTCCTTCGTCCCGATCAACCCCTTTGAGTCCACTGCTATGGCGCTGGCCTCGAACCTAAGTCTTCGGACATCTGCCGTGTTAAAACCACGACAGAAGTCATTCAACGTGATTTTGTATCGGTCCGTAAAACGATCCGGATGCAATTTTTCTCGCAAACCGGAGATAAACGTGTGGAGGGGGTTGCGGAAGTCTGGACCGTTACTTTGCCTGATTCTCACCATCCTGGTCCACCAAAAACCCCTACCACCCTCTTGTGTGAAACGGTCAACACCGCTCCACAGCATTAGTGCCCGCATTCATGTCCGGCCAGAGCGGACGCGACCGCTCACTGACGCCGGTATTGAAGCGGCGCGCCGCCGAGAGAGCGCTGGCAGTGCCGCTTCCCGGTGCATGCGACTGCTGCACGTTCAAACGACACGACGTCCGCCTGTCCATCCGTCTGCCGCTCACATTGATGGCACGCGGTTGTCGAGGCGTCTGCTCCAGCGCCACCCATCCGTCCATAAGCCGCCCGTCATTACTATATAAATCGTTGCCCCGGCCATATCCGCAGTCATCAGCCTCTGATCCCTCTCTCACCATGGATTCCTCCCTATTAGAGTATATTTGGCTGGTTAACTTTGGTAGTTTGAATTGTAATCTATCTCTACTATTCTTGGACTCCAAGACTTTGTACTTATATAAACAGCCCATCGAGGCATCAATCAATATACAATCATTATCAATCTTCATGGTATCAGACGCCTAGGTTTCCGCCCTCGGCATGGCTTCGCCGCCAGCTCCTCCCTCTCTGCCGCCGCCGCGGCTCTACACCACCTCTGAATTCCGCGCCGCCGGCGCTGCTCCTCTATCCTCTTCATCCTCTACCCAAAACCCTACTCTACCCCAACCACCTCAGCTCTCACTCGCCGATACTATCGCCGACGTCTCACCTTTCATCCCGATCACCCTAGACCTCGCCGCCCACAACTTCTACCATTGGCGCCACCTATTCCATGTCCACCTCGGCCGCTGTGGTCTCCGTCACCACATCAACCCAGCCGCTCCCCTGCGGCTGACCGACCCTCGTTGGATAAAAGATGACCTCACCATCATCCAATGGATCTATACTCGCATCTCCACCGAGCTCTTCAACCTCGTCTCCAACGACGATGCCACCGCCGCTGAACTTTGGGCCTCTCTTCAGCAGCTCTTCCAGTACAACTCCGATGCGCGTGTTAACGCGCTACACATCGAGCTCCGCACCAGCATCCAAGGCGACTCTCCGGTCACCGTCTATTGCCAACGCATCAAGGCGATCGGCGATGAACTCCGCGAGCTCGGTGATCATGTTGACGATCGGACCCTCATCAACGCTCTCCTCGTCGGCCTCGGGGAACAGTTCGAAAAGCAGGTCACCTTCATCCCTATGCTGCGGCCCTATCCCTCCTTCGCGGAGGTTCGCTCCATCTTGCAGCTCGAGGCCCAGAACCAGGCGCGCAAGGCCACGCGTCCTCCCCAGGTGTTTCACGCCGTCCGCCCCCCTGCACCATCTGCGCCGCCTCCATCGCCTGCTCCACCGACGCCTCCATCATCGGCTCCTCCAGGCTGGCGCCCGAGCCCTAACTATCAGGGCAAAACCCCGTCTACCGGCCGCCACAGCCTCGACCTGCTGCACCTCCACCACCGGTGCCTACTCCATCGGCTCCTGCTCCCGCGTCTTGGCAGCCTCAGCAAGATCCCTGGATTGGTCTCGTTCAGGCGTGGCACATGCCCTGGACTGTGCCGTCCCCATACGACGCTCCTCCCGCGTACACCGGCACCTGGAGCCCGGGTCTTCGTCCTGCTACCGGTGCTCCCGGCCTCCTTGGTCCGCGGCCACTGCCTCATGTCTACACTGCCACGACCGCGCCATCGCCAGCCGCACAAGGATCTCCTCAAGGCTACCTGACGGTACCCTATGCGCCCTACGCCTACGGCCCTGCTTCACCCATGCCGTACGCGCACGCGCCTGCGCCCGGACCCTCAGCTACTACACCACCGCCAGCTTGGGATCAAGCCGCCTTCATCGTAGCCATGAACAACTTTACACTCAATAACCAAGGTACGGATTGGATTTTCGATTCTGGTGCATCCTCGCATATGTCTTCAAATATGGATTCTCTATCAGCTTGTTTTCCTTCTGCTTATTCTTCCATCACCATAGGCGACGGCTCTCTTGTTCCAGTTTCTTGCACCGGTCACTCTTCTATAAAAACCGATCATGCCAACTTTCATCTCCGCAATATTCTTGTTGTTCCTTCTTTAATCAAAAACCTTATTTCTGTTCGACAATTTACCATCGATAATCTTGTCATTCTAGCATTTGATCCTTTTGGTTTATCTGTGAAGGATCTGACAACGGGGACACTTCTCGCTCGCTACAATTGCACGGACGATCTCTATCCACTTCATGACGCGCCTGCACCCCCTCCACGCGCCATGCTTGCTTCAGTTGATCTATGGCATCGTCGGCTCGGCCACCCCAATAATTCAACGCTTTCATCTCTACTACAAGAATTTTCTATTCCTAGCACTAGTGTGTCACATGATTCTTCTCTTTGTAATGCATGCCAATGCGGCAAACATGTTCGGCTACCCTTTGGAACATCGTCTACTATTAGCACTTTTCCGTTCGAGCTTTTACATTGTGATTTATGGACCTCCCCTATTCCTAGTGTCTCTGGCTATAAGTATTATCTTGTGATTTTAGATGACTATTCTCACTACATATGGACGTTCCCTCTCCGTGCAAAATCTGATGTACATAACCTTTTTCTCACCTTTCGCACCTACGTCCTAACACACTTTGGCCTACCTATTTGATTTCTACAATGTGAAAACGGGCGCGAGTTTGACAATGTTACCAACCGTACCTTTTTCCTCTCCCATGGCATTCTTCTTCGCTTTTCTTGCCCCTATACCTCCTCTCAAAACGGGAAGGCCGAGCGCTCTCTTCGTTCCATCAATGATATACTACGCACTCTACTTATCCAAGCATCTCTTCCTCCTCGTTTTTGGGTAGAAGCTCTGCGCACTGCTACTCTCCTTCTTAACATTCGTCCCACAAAAACATGTCCTCGCTATACACATTTTCAATCCCTTCTTCTCTCTAATCCCGGCTACCTTTCTCTTCGGGTTTTTGGCTGCCTGTGCTTTCCTAATATCACACCCATCACGGCTCACAAACTCGCCCCGCGATCTCTACCCTGCATATATCTTGGCCTATCCGATGATCACAAAGGTCATCACTGTTTCGATCCCTCTTCTGGCCGTGTGTTTATCTCAAGACATGTCACCTTCGACGAGCACGTTTTTCCCTTTGCTGTCACCACCAACGCATCTTCTTCTCCCTCAAAACCCTCCACCACCCATAAATCTCCCCTTCTTCCTACCATCTCTGCCGTGGCCGAGAACTCCACTCCACCACCTGCTACCCCTGTCAGCATACATGGAGGGACGCCGACGGCCGGATCTACGCCGACGGCCCCCGTCGGCATAGATGGAGGGACGCCAACGGCCGGATCTACGCCGATGGCCCCCGTCGGCATAGATGGAGGGATGCCCCCAACTCCTGTCGCGGCCAACCCTTCGCCTCATTCATCTCTTGACCCATCTTCTACACCTCCTGCTTCGTCTACTTCTCCTATAACTCCTACTCCAACACCACCAATTCCTCCTCATGATGTCCCCATTCAAGCTCCTACCAACGATCATGTCATGTGTACTCGTGGCAAACGCGGTTTTCATCTCCCTACTCCCCGTCTTAACCTCACGGCCACACCGACTGTCTCCCCTATTCCCACTTCATATAAACGAGCCCTTCTTGATCCTCTTTGGTTTTCTGCTATGCGAGACGAATTTGATGCTCTCCAGCAAAACAACACCTGGACTTTAGTTCCCAAGCCACCTGGTGTTAATATTGTCTCTGGCAAATGGGTTTTTCGCCACAAGTTTCATGCCGATGGCTCTCTTGCTCGCTACAAAGCTCGCTGGGTTTGTCGTGGTTTTTCCCAACAGCACGACATTGATTTTGATGAGACCTTTTCTCCTGTGGTAAAACCTAGCACTATTCGTGTTGTTCTTAGTCTTGCGGTGTCCTCTTCATGGTCAATTCACCAACTGGATGTCAAAAATGCTTTCCTCCATGGAACACTAAATGAAACCGTGTACTGTCAGCAACCCTCCGGCTTTGAAAATCCCTCCTCACCAAATCTTGTTTGTCTCCTTAACAAATCGTTGTATGGTCTCAAACAGGCTCCTCGAGCCTGGTTCCAACGCTTTGCTACTTTTGTTCAAACAATCGGTTTTGTTCCTTCTAAATCTGATTCCTCTCTCTTCGTTTTTCATTCCCCTAATCACACCGCCTATCTCTTATTTTATGTAGATGATATTATTCTAACCGCTTCCTCCGATTTTTTTTCTTCAACACATAATCTCTTCTCTCAATCATGAATTTTCTATGACTGATCTTGGTCCTCTTCATCATTTTCTTGGCATTAATGTTTCTCGTACTTCCTCTACTCTTTTTCTCTCCCAACGCCAATATGTTCTTGATTTGCTCTCTCGTGCCGGCATGTCTGATTGTCAACCATGCCGCACGCCTGCTAACACCGGTGCCAAATTATCTGCTGCTGGTGAACCCGTTCCTGATCCCACTCTTTATCGCAGCATCACCGACGCTCTTCAATATGCTACTCTGACTCGTCCTGATATGTCCTACTCCGTTCAACAAGCCTGTCTCTACATGCATGATCCTCGTGCTCCTCATCTTGCTCATGTTAGACGCATTCTTCGCTATCTCAAAGGCACTCTTGACCACGGTCTCCTTATTAATTCTTCCTCTCCAACAAGCTTGACAGTATATTCTAATGCAGACTGGGCATGTTGTCCAGACACTCGACGATCCACATCCGGCTATTGTGTTTATTTGGGTGATAATGTTGTTTCTTGGTCTTCGAAAAGGCAGGATACAGTTTCCAGGTCCTCCGCCGAATCTGAGTATCGGGCTGTTGCTCATGCTGTAGCCGAGGCCGTCTGGCTCCGGCAACTTCTCGTGGAGCTTCATCGACCAATCGAGCGTGCCACCATTGTTTACTGTGACAATATTTCAGCAGTCTATATGGCATCCAATCCAGTTCAGCACCGTGCACGAAGCACATTGAGATAGATATCCACTTTGTTCGTGAGAAAGTGGCTCTTGGCGAGGTTCGTGTTCTACATGTTCCAACGAGTGCGCAATTTGCTGACATCTTCACCAAAGGGCTTCCCAATGCATCCTTCATCGACATACGCTCCGGTCTCAACATCGTCACACCCGACATTGACACTGCGGGGGGATATTAGAGTATATTTGGCTGGTTAAGTTTGGTAGTTTGAATTGTAATCTATCTCTACTATTCTTGGACTCCAAGACTTTGTACTTATATAAACAGCCCATCGAGGCATCAATCAATATACAATCATTATAAATCTTCACTCCCTCGCCAAAGCTCTCTGGGTTGGGCTCACGTCGGAGCAAAAGAAGGAGATGGCCGGCATTGCTACCCGCTGGTGGGCCAGCAGGCTGCCGGAGGACGTCGACGTCCCAATGGAGGACGCGGCCGACGACGACCCGGAGCTACCCTCGTCTTCCTCCTCCGCCGTGCTCTCTTGCGGGTGCATTGCACCATGACCATCGGCGAGGCTCGTGCCCATTACATGGACATGGTGCAGGAGAAGTGGTTCCGGGAGGCGCAGGCCGACGCCGCCTACAACCACAACCTCCTCCAGGAACACCTGCAGACGAAGGAGCAGCTCGTCGCCGGCAGGGCGGTCGCGCCCGACGTGGACCTGGCGGAGCAGGAGGCGCTCCTGGAGTCCTACCGCTCCGCACGCGATATTCGCCTTGCGCGCTGGCGGTACAGACAACGGGTGACAGAGGTGGAGGCCGCGACCAAGGACGACGACGACGATGAGGAGGTCGTGCCGCTGTTCGGCGACATCGACGACGAGGAGGAGGACAACACCGAGGACGCGCCCAACGAAGCCGTCGCGTCCGCAGGCGCCGTCAACAACGACAAAGAGTAGTGCACGGGAGGTCGCCGCCGCTCAGGTCCCAGGAAGGCCACCGCTCCTTCCCTCCCGTCGATGCGAAGTTTGGTGGGCTGAACATCGGCGGCCAATTAGTCGCTTGGCGGCGACGTGGAGGCGAACATCTGCGCTTGTCGGGTCTCCGGAGGCGGAGCTGTAAAGCGTCGAGGCGGAGCTAGAGAAGGCGAAGCTTCAGTTCTCGGGGTTCATGGTCGGACACAGGGAACGGACGCCGACGACAATTTAGATTAGGTATTAATTATACCTCTAGAGCCAGAGTGATGTAAATATAATGAAATCCACAGTGTTTGCAAGAAATTCGTCCTATTTGCATGAAATCCAGCCGTGTTTACACGAATTTCGTCTGGTTAGTTTGAATTGTTGTCAAAATGTATGCGGCTATCCATAAATGGATGCGGATTTCTTTTTACGGATTTCCGTTGGAGATGCTCGAAGTCAGCGACGATAGAGAACTAACGTAAAAACGAAGCGAACTGAAGGCTAGACATCGTCGGTTCTATGTATGCACGTAGCTTAGGTGTGCCCGGCTGCCATGACGTTGGTCAAACATCACTGGCAAGATGCCCATGCTTTGTGACCACACTTGCTTAAAACAACTGCAGATCGATCGCCTGTAGCAGCCACACCGTCACACATCGCCGCAAGTTGAATTAAGGTTCGTTGGCCAATGGAAACAAAATCTAAAATCTAATCAAGCTGCCTTGGGACCAAGTACAGGGTAGTTCGGACGTACGTCTCTCCGTACCGTGACAAGTTGTTACTCAACCATGCACTGGATAGCCGGTACATGAAGTGCCTCTCCCTACTTTTAAAAAAAAATTGCCTCTCCGCAGCGTCTTTATTTTTTTTTAACACAGTACAGACAAAAGCGTTCATAAAATTTGACAAAGAGACAAGCTAGCTAGGAGTAATACTTGAGCGTACGGTCGTGGCATCATACGGTCCGGCTGGCCGCCGGCGCATGAGTTGACGGAAGTGGTACGACAAAGGGCCAAAGGCACATCGACGGCTGAAACATGCTGAAATAAAGGTGCGGTCAATCTGGTATGGTGGTATGGTCGCCTTTTATCTGGCTGGCGGCTAAACCCGGTCTTGTTCCGTCTTCTTCGACTGGTATGCGTGAACCAACGTCAGGCGACCGATGCAACGAGAACTAATTGGATGGAAGAGTCAGTGGTGCATCGCGAAAGAGATCGATATAGACTCGTGACTGACGCCCCCTGGGTATCTAGGTTAACCAATCGACCGATCAGCTGCCGGCTGCTATACCATTATACCATGACAGGGTCGTGTGAAGTGAGTGGATGCCATATAGGAGTAGTTATATGGTTTTAGCCGTCCAATGTAGGGACGTACTAAAAACGCAATACATGTACTCCCTTCATCCGGGTTGATAAGCCAGGCACGGACTTTTTTTTTATGTACTCGATTTGATTAACAAAATGGTTGATTGGGTGTGGCTAGATCTTCAAGTCTCAGTCAAGTGATAGAACATATTAAAAAGAACAAAAAATAAATTTTTGCATGGATCACCACATAAGATCCCATGAATATAGCATCAACTGAGATGGCTGACATTTAGCAATCCCGTAACAAAACATGTGTCTTGTGCGTAAAATATGTTTAGAAACTTCATTCCACGACGAACCTAAAGATGTATTTTTGTGACATATAACACATATTTTGCTAGTTAAAATGGTGACCTAAAAATAAATTTGTTGTCGATTTGTAAACTCGGGGTAGAGGTAGTATTGCTGACCATTACAACGACGGTCGCAAAAAAAATGTTAGTATGGACAAAATCCAATAAAAGTGAAGGTGACAAGTGATGAACATTTCCTGTTCATTAAGGCCATGGTTATGATAGTTCATTCGTTTTCTGGTTTATATTGATCTAACCCCTTGTTTGTTCATCCTTAGTTTTTAATACCCCCACGACTTTTTTTAGCATCAGAGTTGGGTTCAACTTATCCATTGCTTCAACATATATGTGGTTTCATTATACGCCTGAGTGTTGATTGCATCCACACTATCAAATTTCAGTGAGCTGCATTGATATAAGTGGGCAGATAAGTGCTACAAAGCCTAAAGTCCCATGCTGCAAGAGAACCTATCTCCAAGCAAGAAAAACATGGCGTTCAACTTGGAAGGATCGAAAGTTGTTAAAAGAGGGTTTATCTACTCAGATTCTATTGGTTTAGTGATTGATGAGCCTGGAACCTCCGGAAACTTCACTTTTGGTAAATTCAAGGCTTCTCGTAGAGGGTTCATCCACCCTTTCTTTAGGACTGCCGACTCCCTTCCCCTTTATGTACTTGAGCAATACAAGAGCTTGAGGAAAGCGGAAACATAAACTATGATAGTTACAATATTCTTTCGGTTTCGCTATCTCCGAAGCGACTAAGAAATAACTATTTGTAAATTAAAGCTAGAAACCATGCGAAAAGACATCAAATATTTGACAAGTTTATTGGATGTGACTATATTAACTGAGTGACTGACACCGCCGATATATGTCTAGGTTAACCAATTGATCTATTAGTTGTCGGCTGATACCATGATGACGCCATATAGTTATGAATGTATTGACTTGTAGAGAAGTTCGTAAGGTTTACAACGAGACTGGTACGGATTAATTTGTAGTATCCGCCATTCAATTAAAGGGAGTAAAAAGCCAACTAACATGTGTGTTTCTGATCACCACAGTCTACAGGTTTGGTAGTTAAAAAATGTTAATATTGAAAAAGTTCAATAAAAGACGAAGTGAAAAATGCTTAAGTTTCTAGTTTGTTGAGGCTATGTTCTGATAATTAGATTTGTTTACATTAACCTTTTAGCACATTTTTTACTGTTTAACCAGATCACAAAATTTATCCGGCACAATTTAGGACAAGCAAACCAAGTCTAAGTCCTAAATGTTGCTCGGGCTTGCGGCTAAATCTCGCGTTCCGACTTTGACTCGTATACATGAACCGACACCATCCGACCGATGCAACGAGAACTTCATGACTGGCCCTTCCAGTATCTAGGTTACCCCATTGATCGAATGATGTCGCTAGATCTCATTCGATCGAGGGACATTTTTAATGTGCTCCCTCTTACCCCCTCTTTTCACATAAAAGGTAAGAAGGTAAGAGTTAATCAAACCCACTACTTAATACAATCAATGGTTTAGATCTATTTTGTACTATTACCTCTCATGTAAAAAGGAGAGGCAAGAGGAAGCATGTTAGAAAACCTCCCGACTGAAACTTAACCAAGTCTTAGACAAGTGACACAACATCTAAAAAAGAAGAATTAAAACATTAAAAGGAAATTTTGTGCGAAAATCTCACAAATATAGCATCAACTAAGACTTCGGCCGACTGAGATTTAGCAATCCTGTTGATCGATTAGTTGTCGGCTGTCATGTGATGTGCGTTCCCGCCATGTAGGAGTAGTTATATGGTTTTAGCCATCCAATCATAGGGACGTAAACAACGCCAAACATCTACTCCCTCCGTTTCAAAATAAGTGTCGCAAGCTTAGTACAACTTTGTACTAAAACTAGTACAAAGTTGAGACACTTATTTTGGGACGGAGGGAGTATTAATTGTTGATCATTGCAATTATGTTGGTATTTTTTTTGTTAGTATCAACAAAACCAAATAAAAGTGAAAGTGGAAAATGATGAAATTTTCTATTCACCGAAGCCATGTCCGTGATAGCTCATTCATGGAGTGTTGATTGCTTTCTTTGGTTTCGCTATTTCCGAAATGACCAGGAAATAGTTATTACTAAATTACAACTGGAAACTATGCGAAAAGACATCAAAGATTTGTACAAATTTATTGGATGTGACTATATCAATTTGTTTTAAAGATGTGGCCATATTAATTGGGTGGAAGAGTAATGCATTGTGAAAGAGAGAATCATGACTGACACCGCCGCACTAGTAGAAAAAGGGCCATTTGTCCCGATTCCAGAGGGTCATTTGTCCCGGTTCTGGAACCGGGACTAAAGGGTCGGGACTAAAGCCCAAAACCTTTAGTCCCGGTTCGCTTACCAACCGGGACGGAAGGGGCTCCACGTGGCCGGTGCTGGGAGCCCAGGCAGGAGGACCTTTAGTCCCGGTTGGTAACACCAACCGGGACCAAAAGGCAGGACCTTTAGTCCCGGTTGGCAACACCAACCGGGACCAAAAGGCACTGGGGTTTTTGTTTTTTTTAAAGGGGGGGGGGGGGTTTAGGGGGGTTTGTAGGGTTAATTGAGGTGTTTCATATTGTGTTAGCTAGCTAATAGAGAGAAGTGTCCTCTCTTTCTCCGTGCTTGGTCGACGCTAGCTACTATAGAGAGAACTCGACACGCTAGCTAGTAAGCAAATGAAGGAACCATTAAGTACACAAGATCGTCATGAACATATACACAGAGAAGTGATCGACCTCTCTTTCTCCGAGAGATTGGTCGAACAACAAGTTTTCGTATATCTATCCGACGCTACTAGCTACATATATACAATATAAGATCTCTTACAATCCCTAACATTTAATGTCAAATTCCACATGGTATTCTCCGGCTTTATTTATGACGTGGTCAAGAAAGAATCCAGCCAATTCCTCTTGAATTGCTCGTATGCGATCATGCGGTAGGAGTTCATCCCATATCTGCCACATCTAATTTGAAGAAGGGGGTCAATACATATATATATGAATGAAACTCAACACAAATCATGGTAATAAAATAAAATTGTGAATATTATTGCTTACGCACTTGAAATTGTTTTTCAGAGTAGCCCCGCTTAGGGGTCGTCGCGTTGTAGATGAACTCGCAAACGTAGTATCCACAAAAATCATTCCCTTTTTCCTGCCACAAGCACTTTACGAGAAATAGAGTTCAATCAAACTGATAATCAAGCATGATAAATGGTATTGATGAAGCTAGTAGTACTTACTTTCGGGTGTGTAAATCGCAGCTCCCTCGGCAGTGCCGGAACAATTGCGGTGAACTCTTTCCAAACCCTGCCAGACAAAGAAAATAATTACTTGATATCAGGAAATGAACAAAGTTGCCGATATGATGCGATAATGATCGATTGAACTTACTTCTGGAGCATTTCAGTCATGCCCGCATATTCCTGGGGATCTTTTCGTTTCGAGTCTAAGACGATTACTACTCCCCGCTCAAACTTAATCTCTAGCAGAATAAAGTGGAAACTGCGCACGCATGCATAACTCATCAATTACATTACTATAACCTCGAGTAATAAGGGAAACCGAATATGCACAAGACAGTAACACTCACTTGAAGTTGTAAGGAAAGAGTATTGTCTCTTTGTTTTGATTTTTAAGCAACGATTGTAGCAAGTTGTCCTCGGTTTGTGTGACATTGTTTTTAACCGTAAACTCATGTATGATATTTGGGTTAATGAACCCAATGTCATAGATTTGTGCTTTTCTGCATTCGACGATCTTCAATCTGCATAATATAGTGAGGATAATTATATATACATGCAATGAAAGAGCTGAGCTATATATATAGAGAGACTTAATTACAGAAGTAGTACTTACAGACAGTAGCAAGTCACGATTGTTTTGTCGAGGGCCTTTTGATTGTATAACTGGAATATCTCCTCAAATTCAACATTCAACTGGTCCATTCCAACGAGGTCGTGCTCCTCTTTAATTATCAGCGTCAAAGCATCCTTCCCAGACTCCCGGCATGTTTTCATGTACCATTCATGCAATGTTCGCATCATCGTTGTTAGAGGAGGAGGATCAGGTTTGACGAGAGGCCGCCCGTACCGGTAACTGAATTCGTCCACCTCCAACGGCTCAAACTGTACATCATCGCTCGGGTAATCACCAGGATTGGTACCGGGCACCATCCCCGGATGATTAGGGACGATATCGCTAGACACCTTGAGCGGGGGGCACGATTGGTTCGCCTGTTCGCCGAGCTGGGGAATTTTTTTCCCACTTCTTCGTTTTGCTAACCTAGCATCACTGGAAGTACTTCCCGACCGCCGCGCGTCTTGATATGTCTTTTTAACACAGCGGTCAAAGTTGGAATCCGGCGGAGGCGGTGGTGGTCGCTTCAGGGCATCGATAGTGCGCATCACTTTCACCGGATCTAGCTTCTCCTTCGGAGGTGGAGTTTTCTTTGCAAAATGGGCCCTCAATTCGGCCTGACATATCTCCTCGTTTTCAGACTCGGTCCTCTCATATGCTAACTTTTCCAGAGGCTTGAGAGATGGACCGTATCTGTATTCCCTCCCGCCTCTTCTTGTACTGCTAGCCGCCGGAGCGGCGGCGTCTCTCTTTCGTCGTTGCTTACGAGGCGGAGCAGGAGGCGGAGTGCTCCGACGCGCCGGAGGAGCCGGAGTGGCGGCATCTATCTTCTGCCGTTGCCGACGAGGCTGAGGAGGAGGCGTACTGCTCCGACGTGCCGGAGTAGGCGAAGGAGTAGGCGGAGTGCCCTCACGCGTCGGAGGAGCTGGAGAAGGAGGCGGTGTGCCCTGATCACTCGCCGGAGGAGGAGGCGGAGAGCCCTGATTCGCCTGAGGAGGAGGAGGAGGCGGAGGCGTCCAGTTTGGAAGCTTGATGTACTCCTTCTGCCATAGACATGTACTCCTCAGAGCACGAGCCAGCTTATTCTCTCCTTCACCTGTAGACTGGTCAAGCTCGAGCTCCTCAAATCCCTCCATTACTTCATCCACCATCACAACAGCATAGCCATGTGGAATCGGTGAGCAGTGAAAAGTTCCGTTGGGTTGAGGAGGTGCAACAGAGCCGACAGCCGCCTTGAAAGTGAGGTTCCGGCATTTCGTCATGAGCTCGCAATGTTGAGCCTCCGTGATAGTATCCACGGGGTAGATAGGAGCCGTGAAGTCAGGCTGAACGGGCTCCGTGGAAGCGACGCTGCTTCTCCACTGAGATGGCGGGGTAGCTTCTGGGGTAGCTTCGTGCCGCTGAGATGGTTGGCCGGCAGCTCGCTGGCTCTCAGCTTCCTCTAGCTTTTGTAGTCTTGCATTCAGCTTCTGAATTTCGCTCAGCTCCGCTTTCCTCTTTCTCTCCCGGCTTCTATAACCGCCTGCGTCGGGAAACCCAACCTTCCACGGAATGGAGCAAACAATCATTTGGTTATGCCATTTTGGGCTGGTGTGCCTCGTGTTCGTCCAGGGTGCTCAGCATTCCCTAGGGCCTAAGTCAGCTCGTCCTTCTCTCTGTAGGGAATGAACGTCCCTTCCTGCGCTGCGGTGATATACTCCTGAAGCTTGTTCATGGGTATCGCAAGTTGCTCGTTCGTCCAACGGCACTTCCCTGTTTCAGGGTCCAAAGTTCCCCCAACCCCGAAGAACCAAGTCCTTGAACGGTCTGGCCAATTCAATGTCTATGGTACGATGTTTTTAGCAATCAGGTCATTCTCAGCTTTGTCCCACAACGGCCGGGCTTTGAGGTAACCACCTGACCCCGTGTGATCTCTTGTCCGATGTATTGTAGGCCACAAATGCGGGCCAGTGATCACCTATCTTCTCAAATCGGCCGGTGAATTCTGGAGTCTTCCCTTTGTCGACAAACTTTGATTTCAACTCATTCTTCCACCTCCTGAATAGATCTGCCATCTTCTTAAGAGCACACGCCTTGACCAGTGGCTCTATAACTGGCTTATTCGGATCCTCCTCTGGCGGTAGGGTGAAATTTGCCTTCAGCGCGGTCCAAAGATCATCTTTCTGTCTATCGGTGACATAATCACCATCAGGGGCGCCGTCCTTAGGCTTATTCCATTGCTTGATGCTGATCGGGATGTAGTCCCTAACAATAGCTCCGCACTGAGCAGAAAATGCGTCCTTGGTCCACTTGGGTTCAATCGGATGGCCATCGTGCGCGAGTGCTGTGATCGTGAACCTTTCTTCCTTGCGCAACCTCTTCTTCGGGCCTCGTCTCGTTACCGAAGTTTGGCTCGATCCGGAGGGCTATAAAAGAAGAAAGAAGAGTTAATTAATATATGTACATACCAAAACAATTAATGCATCAATTAGCTAGTCAGCACAGGCTTAGTTAATATATATACCTCGCCGGACTTTGCAACAGCTCCCTCCTCCGTTCGGTCATCGGAGCCGTCATCATGGTCTCCTTCTTCCTCCGGCATTCGGTCACCGGAGCCATCATGATCATGTCCTTCCTCCTCCATTGTTCGATCACCGGAGCCATCATCCTCTCCTTCCAGACCATCGGTGTCGTTGAGATACGACAAGATATCACGTCCGTCGTGGATTATGTCCCCCAACAACTGTTCTTGTTCCAAGTCTCTTGGATCCATAGTTTCTGCAAATATTATAACATGGCAATTAATATACAAACATGAATGTCGTCCGACGTCCGGACCGCCTCTCTCATGAATGTCCGACGTCCGGTTTGGGGTGGCCTCGACAACACTTCTAGGGTTTGGGGTGGCCTCGACAACTCGTGACATATTTTCATTATTTTTATTTATTTAACTGAACGACAACGACATATATACATGGAAAAAATGTATATCGACCCCCCCCTCATGTCGAAGTTATCGGGGAGGGGGGTATATCGACCCCCCCTCATGTCGAAGTTATCGAGGAGGGGGGTATATCGACCCCCCCCTCATGTCGAAGTTATCGGGGAGGGGGTATATAGACCCCCCCTCATGTCGAAGTTATCGGGGAGGGGGTATATCGACCCCCCCTCATGTCGAAGTTATCGGGGAGGGGGTATATTGAGCCCCCCCTCATGTCTAAGTTATCGGGGAGGGGGTATATCGACCCCCCCCCCTCATGTCGAAGTTATCGGGGAGGGGGTATATCGACCCCCCCCCCTCATGTCGAAGTTATCGGGGAGGGGGTATATCGACAACGACATACATACATGGAAAAAAATGCTATCCATCTTTACATACATAGCCACATACATATATTATATATTTTCATTAACTCATGACATATTTTCATTATTTTTCTTTCTTTAACTCAACGACAACGACATACATACATGAAAAAAAATGTATATCGACCCCCCCCCCCCTCATGTCGAAGTTATCGGGGAGGGGGTATATCGACAACGACATACATACATGGAAAAAAATGCTATCCATCTTTACATACATAGCCACATACATATATTATATATTTTCATTAACTCATGACATATTTTCATTATTTTTCTTTCTTTAACTCAACGACAACGACATACATACATGGAAAAAATGTATATCGACCCCCCCTCATGTCGAAGTTATCGGGGAGGGGGCGATCTCTTTCTCGTTATTTTTCGTGTGTCCGTGTCGCCGTATCCGTGTCCGTGTCCGTGTCCGTGTCCATGTCTGTGTCGCCATATCCGTGTCCGTGTCGCCGTATCCATGTTCGTGTCGCCGTATCCGTGTCCGTGTCGCCGTATCCGTGTCCGTGTCCGTGTCGCCGTATCCGTATCCGTGTCCGTGTCCGTGTCCGTGTCGCCGTATCCGAGCAGGGACCATGGGAAAGGGGTGGCTCACTGGGGGGCGGCGACGGGGAGGCGACGGGGCGACGATGGGGCGGCGACGGGGCGGCGATGAGGCGGCGACGGGGTGGCGACGGGGAGGCAAAGGGGAGGCGACGGGGCGGCAACGGGGAGGCGACTGGGCGGCAACGGGAGCAGCGACGGGGACGGGGACGACGACGGCGGGCTCGGGGCGGCGCGCGGCGACGGGGACGACGACGGCGGGCTCGGGGCGGCGCGCGGCGACGGCGATGAGGAGCGGGCGGCGACGAGGAGCGGGCGGCGACGGCGAGGAGGAGCGGGCGGCGACGGCGACGGCAACCTCAGGGCGGCTCGGGGAGGCGACGGCATCTAGGGCAGCAGCAGCAGCCTGGCGGCGTGGAGAGAAGAATGGCGGGTGGGGCGAAATTTCCTAAGTCTTGGTTATATAGCAACCACCGTTGGTCCCGGTTGGTACCATCAACCGGGACCAATGCCACCTTTGGTCCCGGTTGTTGCCACCAACCGGGACCAAAGGTCTCTTTTCAGCAGCCCAAAGGGCGGGAAGCAGAGACCTTTGGTCCCGGTTGGTGGCACCAACCGGGACCAATGCCGGGACCAAAGGTGGGCATTGGTCCCGGTTGGTGCCACCAGCCGGGACCAATGGCCTTGCACAGCATTTTTTTATTTTTTTCCAGTATTATTGTTTTGTTTTTTGCTTTATTTAATTTTTTAATTTTTTTCCAGTATTTTTCTTCTGTTATTTTAGTTCATTCTTTTTAACAAATAAATACTTTGATAATTTTAGTTGCATAATTTCCATTATTTTGTTTTGTTTTTTGCTTTATTTATTTTTGTTTTATTTTTTGCTTTATTTATTTCCAGTGTGTTTTATCATTATATTCTTTTTGCTATTAATGTTTTGAACAAAAAATACTTTGATAATTTTAGTTGCATAATTTTTATATAATTATAGTTTCAAAAATACTAGAGGTTTATAAAAGCTTTTTAGTTGATTCATTTTTGAACTCCACTCCCACGATGTTTTGAAAGAAATTAAAAAACACTTCAAATGAACTCTGAAAAGGTTGAAAGTTGGCATGGTATCATCATTTCACCCACATAGCATGTGCTAAAAAGTTGAGTGGGTTACGGCAAAAACTGGATGCACTTCGTGTACAAAATGGACAATCTCTTTCGAAGTATCACGGTTTCGGACGGAAACACATCTGTTACAAAGGGATTTCATTTTTTTGAACTTATTTGAACTCCATACTTTTTCTGTGTTCAAAATGCACCATTCAAAGCCACATCATCAATTTTCAACCCTTTCTGACTTCATTTGGTATTTTTCATGCACTTACTGATTTTTTTGAGCTAAATAACCCTGAAATTAAAAAGCACTTCAAATGAACTCTGAAAAGGTTGAAAGTTGGCATGGGATCATCATTTCACCCACATAGCATGTGCTAAAAAGTTGAGTGGGTTACGGCAAAAACTGGATGCACTTCGTGTACAAAATGGACAATCTCTTTCGAAGTATCACGGTTTCGGACGGAAACTCATCTGTTACAAAGGGATTTCATTTTTTTGAACTTATTTGAACTCCATACTTTTTCTGTGTTTAAAATGCACCATTCAAAGCCACATCATCAATTTTCAACCCTTTTTGACTTCATTTGGTATTTTTCATGCACTTACTGGTTTTTTTTGAGCTAAATAACCCTGAAATTAAAAAGCACTTCAAATGAACTCTGAAAAGGTTGAAAGTTGGCATGGTATCATCATTTCACCCACATAGCATGTTATAAAAAGTTGAGAGGGTTACGGCAAAAATTGGATGCACTTCGTGTACAAAACGGACAATTGAGCATCATCCTTTCTATTTGTCTTTTGTTTCTTTCTAAGTGTCTTTGTAAAAATGGAGTTGGAAAAATGAAATATACCGTCGGAAAATGAAAGGATTTCTAGATAGATCAACAAAACACACGGTTTCCCCTGCATACAGCCCGACGGTGGCTCATGAGTGCCCGCATATGAAATGCACCGTCGGACCATATGCAGGGAATCCGAATGATTTGTATTCGGTCGATGAACTAAAGGATTTCTAGATAGATAAAAAAACACACGGTTTCCCCTGCATACAGCCTGACGGTGGCTCGTGAGTGCCCGCATATGAAATGCACCGTCGGACTGTATGCAGGGAATCCGAATGATTTGTATTCGGTCGATGAACTAAAGGATTTCTAGATAGATCAACAAAACACACGGTTTCCCCTGCATACAGCCCAACGGTGGAAATATGAAATGCACCGTTGGACCATATGCAGGGAATCCGAATGATTTGAATCCGAATGAGTACACACACTAAGTGTCGAACATGTCCGAGAGGTGGGTTATATATAGGGTCGTGTGCCTCTTTAGTCCCGGTTGCTAGCACGAACCGGGACTAGTCGTTATAGTGCTGATCCAACAGCTCACAAGTGCTTGAAAGAAACACACGATCCGTGTGCTTCTTCCTGATTGGTACGACCTTCATCGCCCAAGGTTATAAAGAGTTGAGAGGGTTACGGCAAAAACTGGATGCACTTCGTGTACAAAACGGACAATCTCTTTCGAAGTATTAGGGTTTCATACGAAACTCATCTGTTACAAAAGGCATTTCATTTCTTCACATGTAACTGCAATGATATAGTTGTGGAGAGAAAGTCTTCACTTTTTCTTCGCTTGTGTCGTTTGCTTATTGCGTCGTAACCATGGATAATCTTCATCGTTTAAGAGGGTGCTTGGGTCAGCCTTGACTTTGAAGGGAGGAATTTCATTAAACTTTTCATAATCTTCAGACATGTCTGTCTTGCCCTCCAATCCCACGATGTCTCTTTTTCCTGAAAGAACTATGTGGCGCTTTGGCTCATCGTATGATGTATTCGCTTCCTTATCTTTTCTTTTTCTCGGTTTGGTAGACATGTCCTTCACATAGAAAACCTGCGCCACATCATTGGCTTGGACGAATGGTTCGTCTGTGTATCCAAGATTGTTCAGATCCACTGTTGTCATTCCGTACTGTGGGTCTTCCTGTACCCCGCCTCCTGACAGATTGACCCATTTGCACTGAAACAAAGGGACCTTGAAATCATGTCCATAGTCAAGTTCCCATATGTCCACTATGTAACCATAATATGTGTCCTTTCCCCTATTGGTTGCTGCATCAAAGCGGACACCGCTGTTTCGGTTGGTGCTCTTTTGATCTTGGGCGATCTTGTAAAATGTATTCCCATTTATCTCGTACCCTTTGTAAGTCAATACAGTCAAAGATGGTCCCCTGGCCAACGAGTACAACTCATCAGAAACAGTGTTGTCACCCATGAGACGTGTTTGCAACCAACTGCCGAAAGTCCTGATGTGTTCATATGTAATCCAGTCGTCACACTGCTCCGGGTGTTTGGAGCGCAGAATATTCTTGTGTTCATCGACATACGAGGTCACCAAGGTAGAATTCTGTAGAACTGTGTAGTGTGCTTGAGACCAAGAATGCCCGTCCCTACATATTATTGAGTCTGCTCCTAGCGTGCCTTTTCCAGTAAGTCTCCCCTCATACCGTGATTGAGGGAGACCAATCTTCTTAAGGTCAGGAATGAAGTCAACACAAAACCCAATGAGATGCTTGCTTCTGGCCTAGCGCGGTTACGAACATATTTCTTTAAGACTCCCATGAACCTCTCAAAGGGAAACATATTGTGTAGAAATACAGGGCCCAGAACGACAATCTCGTCGACTAGATGAACTAGGACGTGCGTCATGATATTGAAGAAGGACGGTGGGAACACCAGCTCGAAACTAATAAGACATTGCACCAAATCACTCCTTAACCTTTGCAGGATTTCTGGACCGATCACCTTCTGAGAGATTGCATTGAGGAATGCACATAGCTTCACAATGGCTAATCGAACGTTTTCCAGTAGAAGCCCCCTCAATGCAACTGGAAGCAGTTGCGTCATAATCACGTGGCAGTCATGAGACTTTAGGTTCTGGAACTTTTTCTCTGCCATATTTATTATTCCCTTTATATTCGATGAGAAGCCAGACGGGACCTTCATACTGAGCAGGCATTCAAAGAAGATTTCCTTCTCTTCTTTGGTAAGAGCGTAGCTGGCAGGACCTTCATACTGCTTTGGATGCATGCCGTCTTTTTCATGCACACGTTGCTGTTCCTCCCGTGCCTCCGGTGTATCTTTTGTCTTCCCATACACTCCCAAGAAGCCTAGCAGGTTCACACAAAGATTCTTCGTCACGTGCATCACGTCGATTGCAGAGCGGACCTCTAGGTCTTTCCAATAGGGTAGGTCCCAAAATATAGATTTCTTCTTCCACATGGGTGCGCGTCCCGCATCGTCAGTCGGAACAGATAGTCCGCCAGGACCCTTTCCAAATATTACTTGTAAATCATTGACCATATCAAGTATGTGATCACCAGTATGGAGGGCGGGCTTCTTCCGGTGATCTGCCTCACCTTTGAAATGCTTTCCTTTCTTTCGACATTGATGGTTGGTCGGAAGAAATCGACGATGCCCCAGGTACACATTCTTCCTGCATTTGTCCAAATATATACTGTCGGTGTCATCTAAACAGTGTGTGCATGCGTGGTATCCCTTGTTTGTCTGTCCTGAACGGTTACTGAGAGCATGCCAATCGTTGATGGTTACAAACAGCAACGCATGTAGGTCAAATTCCTCCTGTTCGTTCTCATCCCACACACGTACACCTCTTCCATTCCATAGCTGTAAAAGTTCATCAACTAATGGCCTTAGGTACACATCAATATCATTGCCGGGTTGCTTAGGGCCTTGGATGAGCACTGGCATCATAATGAACTTGCGCTTCATGCACAACCAAGGAGGAAGGTTATACATACATAGAGTCACAGGCCATGTGCTATGCTTGCTGCTCTGCTCCCCAAAAGGATTAACGCCATCTGCACTTAAACCAAACCATACGTTCCTCGGGTCACCTGTAAAGTCGCTCCACTTTCTCTCGATCTTTCTCCACTACGACCCGTCAGCGGGTGCTCTCAACTTCCCGTCTTTCTTACGGTCTTTTTTGTGCCATTGCATCAACTCGGTATGCTTTTTGTTTCTGAACAGACATTTCAACCGTGGTATTATAGGAGCATACCACATCACCTTGGCAGGAACCCTCTTCCCGGTGCGCTGGCCCTCAACATCACCAGGCTCATCTCTTCTGATCTTATACCGCAATGCACCGCATACCGAGCATGCGTTCAAATCCTCGTACGCACCGCGGTAGAGGATGCAGTCATTAGGGCATGCATGTATCCTCTGCACCTCCAATCCTAGAGGGCATAGAACCTTCTTTGCTTCGTACGTACTGCCGGGAAATTCGTTATCCTTTGGAAGCTTCTTCTTCATTATTTTCAGTAGCGAACTAAATCCCTTGTCAGATACACCATTGTCTGCCTTCCATTGCAGCAATTCCAGTGTGGTACCGAGCTTTCTATTGTCATCTTCGCAATTTGGGTACAACCCTTTTTTGTGATCCTCTAACATGCGATCGAACTTTAACTTCTCCCTTTCACTTTCGCATTCTCTCTGTGCATCAACAATGACCCGGCGAAGATCATCATCGGGCACATCGTCTGGTTCCTCTTCATCTTCAGCTTCCCCCATTGCAGCATCACCGTATTCAGGGGGCGGGTAGTTGTCGTCATCCTCTTCTTCTTCGTTGTCTTCCATCATAACCCCTCTTTCTCCATGCTTGGTCCAAACATTATAGTGTGGCATAAAACCCTTCTGAAGCAGGTGGAAGTGAAGGGTTTTATAGTTGGAGAAAGCCTTCGTATTCTCACAGACAGTACATGGACAATGCATAAAACCATTCTGCTTGTTTGCCTCAGCCACTTCGAGAAAATTATGCAGGCCCTTAATATACTCGGAGGTGCGTCGGTCACCGTACATCCATTGCCGGTTCATCTGCGTGCATATCATGAATAGAGAAGTGACCAAATTAATAGAAATTCATCATCACATTAAAGCCAAATTACAGTAGTGACCAAAATAAATACATAACGTTCATACATAGTTCTCATTATTGAACAACATATAGCTCTCTAGAGCATCTAATTAAAACATACATTGAAACTATAAAATTTAAATGCAACAACAAATGCGATCATAACCGCAACTAAGGTACCAATTGATCAAACGGCATAATGATACCAAGCATCAGTATGAATGGCATATTTTCTAATATTTCTAATCTTCAAGCGCATTGCATCCATCTTGATCTTGTGATCGTCGACGACATCGGCAACATGCAACTCCAACTTCATCTTCTCCTCTTCAACTCTTTGTAATTTTTCTTTCAAGTAATTGTTTTCTTTTTCAACCAAATTTAACTTCTCGACAAGAATTTCTATGTCGGTTGGAATTTCCGGTTCACATACCTCCTAGATTAAAAAATACATGTCACGTTGGTCGGCATAATTGTCATAAACACTAAATAAAACAAATAGTTATAAAAGATAATATATACCACATCCGAATCATAGACCGGACGAGGGCCGACGTGGGCGGATACCATGACCATGGCACTATATAATAACAAACAATAATAAAAGTAAGAAAATTACACAAGTATATATCTAAATGATACAAGTAAGAACTTTTTTCTTTTAGAAAGAAGATAAGAAGAAGAGGCTAACCACGGTGGTGCCGGCGCCGAGATGGACGCGGGCGATCGACGGCGGTGAGGACGGGGACGGGACAGGACGGACCACCAAACCTAAACAAATCTTGAGAAAAATGGAGCTTGGACAAGGAGCTTCGAGAGGAGAAAGCTTAAGTGTGGCTCGAGCATTTCATCGAACACCTCATGTGCATAGGAGGTGAGCTAGAGCACCACAAAGCTCTCCCCTCGCCGGACAGAAAAACAGAGCAATGTGGAGTGCTCTGCTCGCTGGCGGGGGGGTTATATATAGGCATCTCATTGGTCCCGGTTCGTGGGTGGAACCGGGACTAAAGGACCCCATCTGGTCCCGGTTCCAGCCACAAACCGGGACCAATGCTTGTGGGCCAGGAGTCCAGCCCATTGGTCCCGGTTGGTGTCTGGAACCGGGACCAAAGGGGTCAGAAGAACCGGGACCAATGGCCCACGAGGCCCGGCCGGCGCCCTGGCCTCACGAACCGGGACCAATGCAGCCATGGGTCCCGGTTCGTGAGTGAACCGGGACTAATGGGCTGGCCCGGCCTGGACCAAAGTGTTGAGTATATTGATTAGTTAGGAAATATGAGATAGACTAGGATTTGTCCTGCCTTGTCTTGTACTCCAAGTTGGTCATTGTACTCCTATATATATGCCCACAAGGCTCAAGCAATACAACAACTATTCCACCAAACCTCCCTCTCCCTTCCAACATGGTATCTGCCGCAAGTTCCTAGACATAGCCGCCGTCCGCCGCTTCCACACCGCGCGCCACCCCCGGGGCGGTCGGCCTCCATGACCGCCGCCGGGGGCCGCGCCGCCCGTACCTAGGGTTCGTCCGCCGGTCGTGTTGACCGGCTGCCCTAGAGAGTCTTTTCCCCGATCTCTTGATCCAGAGTTTTCTCTCTTCCGCCGGTCACCTTGATCGGTGTTTTCTTTTTGGTTTTCCGATCTAAGATCGGTTTGCGTCGCCCGCCGCCGCCGTCGACCACCGCGCCTCTACTTCGACAACGGCGCGACCCGGCCTCTACACTCGACCCGGCGGCCTCGCGCAACCCGGCGGCTCCTCAACGCCGCCGTTCGCGCGCCGGCACGCCCGTCGATCTACGCCGGCCGTCATCGCCCTGCTCCGATTGGGACTCCTGCACCGCCCTGACCCGACGGCCTCGCGCAATGCGGCGGCCCATCATAGTGGTCGTTCGCGCGCCGGCCTGCCCGTCGATCTTCACCGTCGCCTCGTTCGGTCGCACAACGGCTGCCTCGGGCCGGCTCCCGGCTCCGTCCTCGCCGGCTGCCTCACGCCGGCTGTGTCGGCCTCGCCGACTGCCTCGCGTCGGCCTTGTCGGCTACCTCACGCCGGCCACTTCGGGCCGGCTGTCGGGCCGCCTGTGTTGCGCCGGCTGCTTCGGGCCAGCTGCGTCGGGCTGGCTGCCGGCTCCGGCCGCCACCCCGCCTCCACCGAGCGACGTCCACGACATCGCGCGCGATCGGATTGATCACCCGCTCGCTGCCGCGATCCGCCTCATCTACGCCGAGCGACCGACCTGGCCCGTCGGTTGCGCGCGCCTCCGCAGGTCCTGTGAAGACTGTCCCAAGTATAGCGCGCCCCTCCACCGATCGAGCACCGGCCTGCCGCTGCGTCGCCCCGTCGGGCCGCAGCGCCGCCGCCCCGTGGCTCTCCCCGCGGCTGCACCAACCCGCGCGCTACCGCTGCGTCGCCCCTTCGGGCCGTAGTGTCGCAGCCCGCGGTCTACTGCCGCCTCGAGGCCGTCCGCTCCAGGTCGTCCCCGTGGCCGCACCGACCCTCGCGCTGTCGCTGCATCACCCATCGGACCGTAGCGAGCGTGGCACGCGGTCTCCGCCGCCGCCCGAGGCCGTCTCCGCGGCTGCACCGACTCGCGCGCCGCCGCTGTGTCGCCCCTTCGGGCCATCGCGCAGCGGCCCGGGATCCACGCCGCCGCCCCGAGGTCTTCCCGCCGTCGCCCCGACATGCGCGCTGCAGCTTCGTCGCCCCATCGGGGCGTAGCGCCGCGGCGCGCGGTCCACTCCGCCGTCCCCGCGCTTCGACTTCCTCTGGTATGTGCCGCGCCGCCTTCCTCGGCGCGGGAACGCCATCGTCCGCGCCGGTCTTCGTCACGCTGTCGGGTTCTTCCTCGCCTACTTCGAGCATCGCCGCCGCGCTCCTAACCAAGCCGCCGCCGCTCTTCTTCGGCCACCGCCGCTGCTACCCCCGTAGCCACCGCCGCCGCTCTTCTTCGGCTGCCGCTGCTGCTACCCCCGTAGCCGCCGCCGTCGCTCTTCTTCGGCCGCCGCTGCTGTTACCCCCGTAGCCGCTACCGTCACCCGTCCACCCCCTTCGTCTTCGTCCAGCACCAGCTCATCGCCAGCGTCGCCGTCGTCTACCCCGACCACTTCATCTACTCCGACCACCGCAGGCGACATTGGCTTCCCGCCGATTTGCGCTCCAACCGTCGTCGAGTCCTCCTCTGCTATCCTCCTCGACATGGCGTACCAGTTTGTGCAGGTCCCCGTCTACGCATGCCCGGTGCTGGCAACACCGACGCGTGCCTTCGTCCCGGTGTGTTCCCAGGTCTGGCAAACCTGGAGCGATGCATCGTCAACATCGACTTCGTCCGTGTACGCATGCCCGATGCTGGCAACACTGATGCGTGCCTTCGTCCATGATGTGTCCCCGGGCTTGGCAATCCCGGCGCGATGGATCGTCAACAACATCTTCTCTCGGCGCACCACTACTTCGACACCACTGCGCCCATGCTAACTCGGCGCCTCCTTGCGCCCGCGGCTCCTCGGCGACTTCCTCGACACCGGCTAACCCGACTCGACATCGACCACGGCAGTCTTCGCACGGCTACCTCGACCGCGGCTACACCACCCTACGCTCTCGGCTACCTCGACAACGACACAAAGGGCTACCGCCTTGCTTGAGCAACCTCGTCGGTTTCAACTCCAGCCACGACTTCCGCGATGCATCGACCGTTACGACTGTGGGGGGATGACCGTCGGCTTACCTTTGGATTCTTCTCCAGTCTCACCGTCTGCGTCGCTACTGTTGTGACTGCGGGGGGATGTTGAGTATATTGATTAGTTAGAAAATATGAGATAGACTAGGATTTGTCCTGCCTTGTCTTGTACTCCAAGTTGATCATTGTACTCCTATATATATGCCCACGAGGCTCAAGCAATACAACAACTATTCCACCAAACCTCCCTCTCGCTTCCAACACAAAGCCCTGGTATGTACTAGTGCCGATATATATCTTATTTAACCAATCGATCGATCGGCTAGGGGCTGCTATACCACGACAGCGCTATGACATAGTATGAGTGCTTGTATATGGTCCGTAGAGCAAAGACTTGTTGAGAAGTTCGGAAGGTTTACGGTCAGGTTGATATGGGTTAATTTCTAGCATTGGCCATTTGATCAACGGACGTAAAAGCAGCATGTGTGTTGCCCGATCACCACAATTTATCGGTTTCGTAGTAAAAAGCGTAATGACTACAATATCCAACAAAAGAGGTAGTGGAACATGCTGAAGTTTCTTGTTCTTTTAGGCTATATTATGATAATTTGATTTGTTTGGTTTTTTACTTTGTTTACATTACCTTTTTTAGCAAACTTTTTTTACTTATTAATCAGATCATAAAATACATTCAGCACAGTTCATCACACACAAACTAAGTCCGAGTGCTCCATGTTACAATGTGTGGCTTCAATATACATTGAGCACTAACTATGCCTATTTCGAAAAGAAAAAAACTGCAACTATTGTCAGATTTAACGGAGCTCATATTTAGGCGGCTCCTTGATGAGTACGCAATTTAATCCATCCAAATGCTAAAGTAGTTGAAGTTTAGAAAAGCATGCACGCCCGCAAACCCCTTTTTTCAAGGAAGAAAAATACGCTTGAACTTATAGCAAAAAAAACATGTGCAGTGAAAACGTCAAGGTGGCGAAACATGCCACAGCCCACAACATCCGTTGTAGACTTGTAGTAAATCATTACAAAAAGAGCAGTAAGAATAGAATATTTTCGTAAGGGCAAAATGCAAATGTTTTCCCTCGGTACACTGCCCTATGCTGCACAAATTATAGTCAAACTGAATGCATCATCGATGTGTGGTTGCACCAAGGACCACCATGTATTAATGATCTTTTGCCTCTAAACTGTAACTCTATATCTATGGAATAAAACTCTTTTTAACCCTAAAAAAGGTAGCTTCGTCGTTTTTTTTAGAAATCGAGCTTCCCTTTTTGGGTTGGGCTTTGCCAAAGTGTGGTGGGAAGATCACACCTAATAGTCCCCAAAAGCCCCGAAGTAGTCACATGCATATGCTGGTGAGCGGTGACCCATTTTGAAGAGAGAGAGAGAAAAAATCGGTCCGTTGAACTTGGAAGGTTCAGACGCACTCGATCGAGCTGCGCACGTTTCCAGAAGTTTATCCAAGGGTGTGAACTAGCATTGGATTATCGTAATGAGGCGGCATATATATGGCAAGTCAATATCCACATTTCAATTTAGATAGAAGTAAAAATGTGAAATAAAGACAAATGTATCTTTAGAAATGGAAATATGAGCCTGGTGCTGGATTCTGAAGCTAATATGGATGTAAAAATGCATTTTCATGTGTCCGAGTAAAAGCATGCTAGCCAATTTCAGCGATTCTACCCCGCGGGGGACGGCGTTTTGTCTTCCAGGTGCATTTGCTCCCGCAAGAACATCAAAATAAAAAGTAGTGTTTTTAAAAAAACTGATTTTTTAGATGTTTTTCCCATGTCGCAAACATGCCTGACAATTTTCATGCAAACAGAGTAAAAGTGTTTCGTCGGTGAAAAAATATAGGTGTAACATTTGGTGTTCAATTTGTTTTTTCTTGTGCATGCCAAAATGTTTAACCTTTTTACACTAGTAGGAAACGGCCCATTTGTCCCGGTTCGTAAGGGCCTTTAGTCCCGGTTCTGGAACCGGGACTAAAGGGTCGGGACTAAAGCCCTAAACCTTTAGTCCCGGTTCGCTTACGAACCGGGATTAAAGGCCCTCCACGTGGCCTCTGCGGGGAGCCTAGGCAGGAGGACCTTTAGTCCCAGTTGGTAACACCAACCAGGACCAAAAGTTGCTGGGGTTTTTTTTTTTTTGAAAGGGGGGTGTTTAGGGGGTTTTGGAGGGTTAATTTAGGGGTTTCATATTGTGTTAGCTAATTAATAGAGAGAAGTGTCCTCTCTTTCTCCGTGCTTGGTCGACGCTGCTAGCTACTATACATATAGAGAGAAATCGACGCTAGCTAATAAGCATATGAAGGAAACCATTAATTACACAAGATCTAACAACTCATCATCATCATCTTAATCATACGAAGTTAAAGTCTCATAAAACAAAAAAAGATAAAATGGCATAGTCCTTCCTCATAGGACCTACTCCTCCCTCCTAGGTAAAATGGCATAAAAAAGAATAACACCTATGTCTCCATGATGAAGCAAAGAGATCCAACGGTCTCCAACTTGTGGCTTGCGATCCTTCTTTATTTGTCCCCATGCTTCAATTTGGAGCCTTCTTGGTGGTTTGCGCTCAGTCGTGTATGCAAAAGATAACTCGGGATGGAAGGGGCTTTTTATTGTCATATTACCTTCGGGTTGCATCAACGGTGGCACAACTTCATTTGGCAATTTCTGTTGAAGAACATAATAGTAGCCTAGTTAGCAATGTAATCAATACCATTTACGCAACAGTACTAGTGTACTTAATTAGCAACTCTTACCAAGATATTTCGGCGAATGTCATCCGCCCTCAACCTATGCACTAGTGTTCTGTACAATGTATAATTTGGGCCAGTTCCCAAATTATACGGGAAGATGTCCCTACCAGCTATGACACCAATAACAAAGTAGATAAGATCATCCTTCTCCTCCCAAGTTAGATGTGATCCATAAGTGTAGTGTGTCGTTTCGATTATGTTCTGTATTTCACTCGAAGAAACGAAATAAGCTATAAATTAAAAATTAACAAATTTAGTACGGATGAACACCAAATATTTATGTATATAGAATGCAAATTACTTGACAAATATGCATGGTTGACAAACTCACATGGAGGTAAAACAGGAAGCATATCGACATCCACCCAAATGTCGATGTTTCCTTCAATATGATCTTCAGGACGAAGATCGAAGGTTATTTCCATATCCTCCTGAAATCCATATGCCTTGCAAAGAGCTTCCCAATTTGAGCACCCTAATTCTGTGTTATTAAGTGCATTCATTACTTCACAAGAAATGTGTGACCATGTTTAGTCCTCAGGTTGGCTGTCCTCGTCTCGAAACTCTCGTGCTCTTCGAAACCGAGCCTCTCCAAGAAATACCGTCTTGCATGACAGGGGACGAACTAGTCGAATTGTATAAAACAGAAATTACGCGTTGAAGGAAAGAAACAGAAGTCATGCTTAATTACGAAAAAACAGTTATCATCGTTGCGTACCGTAGAAATATCAAAGTCCTCGTAAAGCTTCATGGTGAAGAACCTGCCGTCTCGCAGCCCAGGCTGGTCACAAAGACCCTTATCTTCACCGCATAATTCACACGCTTGGATCCTATCGTCGTCTGATGACGACGACATTTCCTGTGTTCATAATTCAAGAATTACGGCACGCTTTGGATCCTAATGCGTGTGTGACTTTCGGTCCGTCGAGGCTTTCCTTAAATAACTCTCATATCTCATGGTGTGTTGGTGCGCTCTCTCTCACACTGATATGGTGATGTATATATGTTAGTGGGCACTCTCTCACAGTAATAGTTCGACCGCCGGTGATGGACGCCCCCCCTCTTCTCTTCTTGCGCATTATACCGATGAGTATATCGCAAAGAAGAGAAAAAAGAGGAGGCGCCCCCCACGACAACAGTCGGGATTCCTTCATCAAGAACACACATGAAAGTCACACAAGGAGCAACGACAGACCGAAAGTCACACACACATTATACCGATAAAATATCACTAATACATTTATAATGAACTCGAATATAATATCACTAATACATCATCTCAAATAATCCAGTTATTAATGCATCATCAAATATTAACTAATACATCTCGAATATTATCATATAAGATCACTAATATTTCCTTTGATCGATTTTAAATATTTAAAATCGATCGAAGGAAACTACCAGGAAACTGATCAACACACAGATCACTATTACTCAATATGCAACGGGTTGACTTTAGGTCTGTCGAGTCTTTCCTTCGTAAACTCTCATCTCGCGTATATGGTGGGCACTCCCTCTGATATTGCGACCGTCGGTGATGGTGGCTCCTCCATTCGTCCCCGAGTGCATTACACCAGAATGTCTAGCACACGGGAACGAAGGAGAAGCGACCCCCACGACAACAGTCGGGATTCTTCCTCTCTCATATATATATATATATATATATATATATATATATATATATATATATATGGTGGACACTGTCCCTCACTGAAAGACACACAAGGAGCAGAAACAGACCTGAAGTCAACCCGTTCCATATATCGAGCAATGACATAGAAAAAATTCCCTATGTTTTGCCGGAATGACTGGCAAATCACAAGCACTCGATATTAACTAATACATCATCCCGAACAATCCAGTTAATGCATCATCAAATATTAACTAATACATCTCGAATATTATCATATAAGATCACTAATACAGATCGAATATCCTAGAATCCAAAGTGGAGGACGGTGAACTAGGTTCACTAGCGGTCTCTAAGTCGCCGGCGGTGGACACCCAAAGATAAGGAACCATCACGGGATCATAACTCGGGTGAGATCCCTGAAGAATCTGCCAGGTATTGTTGAACCGGGCGTCCAACGCCGCCATGTAGCGACGGACGTGCTCGTCCTCCTCCCTGACACGACGACGTACCACTTCCGCGGGGGCCCGCTCCCTCTGCACCGAAAGTGGCCCGCGTGACCGCCACCACAGAAGCTCCGGGTCGACGACGAGACCTGGATTCCTCACCAACCTCCGAGCCCGGGAAGGTAGCACCTCCCAGTGCCAGCCCGGCGGAGCCCAGTCCCGGACATGGCGCCTATCAAGAAGGCTCTCGCGGACCACTCGACGACGAGGATGCGGGCTGGGCATCTTCGACGTCGAGACAAATTCCTATGAGAACGTTTTCTTATCGTTTAATCACTAATTTTTCATAAAACCAATTTTTTTTCTGTAATCTAACATACACATACTAATTTTTCCTAAGACTCCTAATAATTAAATAAAACATAAAACAACTAAAACATAAACATTCATCATATAAAAAAATCAACATATATTTAAAAAAATCCACAGAGCAGGGGCGGCGGCGGCTCACAGCGGGGGCGGCGACGCGGAGGCGACGGGGCGGCGACGGGGGCGGGGCGGCGACGGAGAGGCGACGGGGACGGGGCGGTGACGGGGGCGGCGGGGGAGGGCCGGCGAAGGGGGCGGCGGGGGCGGCGACGGGGGCAACGGGGGCGACGGGGGAGGGGCGGCGACGGGGGCGGCGGGGGTGGCGACGGGGTCGGGGCGGCGACGGGGGCGGCGTCGTGCAGTTCGGCGCGGCGTCGGGGGGGAAGATGAACTGGGACTGGAAAACGCTAAGTGTGGGCTTATATACCCAGAGCCTTTGGTCCCGGTTGGTAGCACCAACCGGGACCAATACCCACCTTTGGTCCCGGTGCCACCAACCGGGACCAAAGGTCTCTTTTCAGCAGCCCAAAGGGCGGGAAGCAGAGACCTTTGGTCCCGGTTGGTGGCACCAACCGGGACCAAAGGTGGGTATTGGTCCCAGTTCGTTCCACCAACCGGGACCAAAGGTGGGTATTGGTCCCGGTTGGTGCCACCAACCGGGACCAAAGTATTTATTTTTTATTTTTTTCCAGTATTTTTTTCTGTTATTTTAGTTCATTCTTTTTAACAAATAAATACTTTGATAATTTTAGTTAATATTTTAGTTGATTCTTTTTAGTTCATTCTTTTTAACAAATAAATTCTTTGGTAATTTTAGTTAATATTTTAGTTCATTCTTTTTAACAAATAAATAATTTGATAATTTTAGTTAATAATTTGATAATTTTAGTTAATAATTTGATAACTTTACTAAAAAAAATAGATTTTCGAGTGATTCTTTTTCCTTCTATTTAATATTACTGTGTTTTATCATTATATTCAATTTGGTAAGTTTTAGGTTATTTTAAATGGGTGTTTTATATATTTTTTTTGTTGTATAAATTTTATATAATTTTAAGTTTATAAAAGCTTTTTAGTTGATTCTTTTTGCTATTGAAAAATATTATAGTTTTGTTTTAGTTGATCATAACAAAATATTTTAATTGAGCCACCAACCGGGACTAAAGGCCTTTTCCTGGGAGTGGCTAAAATTTAGTCCCACCTCGCCAAGCGAGAGGGACTCGTAGCAGTTTATAAGCCCTGAGTGCAGAGACGAAGAACGATGAAGGAGAGGCGCAATGCTCACCTGCACGTTGCTTAGCTTCAGGCCTTGAGGAAATGGTGTAGACTGCACGGAGCTATCTGCAGTTTCTCAAGGCTTGAAGCTAAGCAACGTGTAGGTGAGCATTGCGCCTCTCCTTCATTTTTAATAACTTATTTTAACTCCGGACATTTTGTGTGTTCATTATGCACCATTCAAAGGCACATCATCAATGTTCAACCCTTTTCTGCCTTCATTTGCTATTTTTCATGCATTTAATGATTTGTTTTGAGCTAAATGACCCTGAAATTGAAAAGCACTACAAATGAAGTCTGAAAAGGTTGAAACTTGGCATGGTATCATAATTTCACCCACATAGCAAGTGCTAAAAAGTTGAGAGGGTTACGGCAAAAACTGGATGCACTTCATGTACAAACTGGACAATCTCTTTCGAAGTATGAGGGTTTCGGACGAAAACTCATGTGTTACAAAGGGATTTCATTTTTTGAACTTATTTGAACTCCAGACTTTTTGTGTGTTCAAAATGCACCATTCAAAGCCACATCATCAATTTTCAACCCTTTCTGAATTCATTTGGTATATTTCATGCACTTACTGATTTTTTGAGCTAAATGACCCTGAAATTGAAAAGCACTACAAATGAACTCTGAAAAGGTTGAAAGTTGGCATGGTATCATCATTTCACCCACATAGCATGTTATAAAAAGTTGAGAGGGTTACGGCAAAAACTGGATGCACTTCGTGTACAAAACGGACAATTGAGCATCATCCTTTCCCCTGCACACAGCCCGACGGTGGCTCGTGAGTGCCCGCATATGAAATGCACCGTCGGACCGTATGTAGGGAATCCGAATGATTTGTATTCGGTCGTTGAACTAATGGATTTCTAGATAGATCAACAAAACACACGGTTTCCCCTGCATACAGCCCGACGGTGGCTCGTGAGTGCCCGCATATGAAATGCACCGTCGGACCGTATGCAGGGAATTCGAATGATTTGTATTCGGTCGATGAACTAAAGGATTTCTAGATAGATCAACAAAACACACGGTTTCCCCTGCATACAGCCCGACGGTGGCTCGTGAGTGCCCGCATATGAAATGCACCGTCGGACCGTATGCAGGGAATCCGAATGATTTGTATTTGGTCTTTGAACTAAAGGATTTCTAGATAGATCAACAAAACACACGGTTTCCCCTGCATACAGCCCAATGGTGGAAATAAGAAATGCACCGTTGGACCGCATGCAGGGAATCCGAATGAGTACACACACTAAGTGTCGAACATGTCCGAGAGGTGGGTTATATATAGGGTCGTGTGCCTCTTTAGTCCCGGTTGCTAGCATGAACCGGGACTAGTCGTTATACTGCTGATCCAATAGCTCACAAGCGCTTGAAAGAAACACACGATCCGTGTGCTTCTTCCTGATTGGTACGACCTTCACCACCTAAGGTTATAAAGAGTTGAGAGGGTTACGGCAAAAACTGGATGCACTTCGTGTACAAAACGGACAATCTCTTTCGAAGTATTAGGGTTTCATACGAAAACTCATCTGTTACAAAAGGCATTTCATTTCTTCACATGTAACTGCAATGATATAGTTGTGGAGAGAAGTCTTCACTTTTTCTTCGCTTGTGTCCTTTGCTTATTGCGCCGTAACATAGAAAACCTGCGCCACATCATTGGCTAGGACGAATGGTTCGTCTGTGTACCCAAGATTGTTCAGATCCACTGTTGCGAATCGTTGATGGTTACAAATAGCAACGCATGTAGGTCAAATTCCTCCTGTTCGTTCTCATCCCACACACGTACACCTCTTCCATTCCATAGCTGTAAAAGTTCATCAACTAATGGCCTTAGGTACACATCAATGTCATTGCCGGGTTGCTTAGGGCCTTGGATGAGCACTGGCATCATAATGAACTTCCGCTTCATGCACAACCAAGGAGGAAGGTTATACATACATAGAGTCACAGGCCATGTGCTATGCTTGCTGCTCTGCTCCCCAAAAGGATTAACGCCATCTGCACTTAAACCAAACCATACGTTCCTCGGGTCACCTGTAAAGTCGCTCCACTTTCTCTCGATCTTTCTCCACTACGACCCGTCAGCGGGTGCTCTCAACTTCCCGTCTTTCTTACTGTCTTTTTTGTGCCATTGCATCAACTCGGCATGCTTTTTGTTTCTGAACAGATGTTTCAACCGTGGTATTATAGGAGCATACCACATCACCTTGGTAGGAACCCTCTTCCCGGTGCGCTAGCCCTCAACATCACCAGGCTCATCTCTTCTGATCTTATACCGCAATGCACCGCATACCGGGCATGCGTTCAAATCATCGTACGCACCGCGGTAGAGGATGCAGTCATTAGGGCATGCATGTATCTTCTGCACCTCCAATCCTAGAGGGCATAGAACCTTCTTTGCTTCGTACGTACTGCCGGGCAATTCGTTATCCTTTGGAAGCTTCTTCTTCATTATTTTCAGTAGCGAACTAAATCCCTTGTCAGATACACCATTGTCTGCCTTCCATTGCAGCAATTCTAGTGTGGTACCGAGCTTTCTGTTGTCATCTTCGTAATTTGGGTACAACCCTTTTTTGTGATCCTCTAACATGCGATCGAACTTCAACTTCTCCCTTTCACTTTCGCATTCTCTCTGTGCATCAACAATGACCCGGCGAAGATCATCATCGGGCACATCGTCTGGTTCCTCTTGATCTTCAGCTTCCCCCATTGCAGTATCACCGTATTCAGGGGGCGGGTAGTTGTCGTCATCCTCTTCTTCTTCGTTGTCTTCCATCATAACCCCTCTTTGTCCGTGCTTGGTCCAAACATTATAGTGTGGCATAAAACACTTCTGAAGCAGGTGGAAGTGAAGGGTTTATAGTTGGAGAAAGCCTTCGTATTCTCACAGACAGTACATGGACAATGCATAAAACCATTCTGCTTGTTTGCCTCAGCCGCTTCGAGAAAATTATGCAGGCCCTTAATATACTCGGAGGTGCGTCGGTCACCGTACATCCATTGCTGGTTCATCTGCATGCATATCATGAATAGAGAAGTGACCAAATTAATAGAAATTCATCATCACATTAAAGCCAAAGTACAGTAGTGACCAAAATAAATACATAACGTTCATACATAGTTCTCATTATTGAACAACATATAGCTCTCTAGAGCATCTAATTGAAACATACATTGAAACTATAAAATTTAAATGCAACAACAAATGCGATCATAACTGCAAGTAAGGTACCAATTGATCCAACGGCATAATGATACCAAGCCTCGGTATGAATGGCATATTTTCTAATCTTTCTAATCTTCAAGCGCATTGCATCCATCTTGATCTTGTGATCGTCGACGACATCGGCAACATGCAACTCCAACTTCATCTTCTCCTCTTCAACTCTTTGTAATTTTCTTTCACGTAATTGTTTTCTTTTTCAACCAAATTTAACTTCTCGACAAGAATTTCTATGTCGGTTGGAATTTCCGGTTCACATACCTCCTAGATTAAAAAATCTATGTCACGTTGGTCGGCATAATTGTCATAAACACTAAATAAAACAAATAGTTATAAAAGATAATATATACCACATCCGAATCATAGACCGGACGAGGGCCGACGTGGGCGGATACCATGACCATGGCACTATATAATAACAAACAATAATAAAAGTAAGAAAATTACACAAGTATCTATCTAAATGATACAAGTAAGAACTTTTTTCTTTTAGAAAGAAGATAAGAAGAAGAGGCTAACCACGGTGGTGCCGGCGCCGAGATGGGCGCGGGCGATCGACGGCGGTGAGGACGGGGACGGGACAGGACGGACCGACAAACCTAAACAAATCTTGAGGAAAATGGAGCTTGGACAAGGAGCTTCGAGAGGAGAAAGCTTAAGTGTGGTTCGGGCATTTCATCGAACACCTCATGTGCATAGGAGGTGAGCTAGAGCACTACAAAGCTCTCCCAATGGCCGGCCAAAAAAACAGAGCAGTGTGCACTGCTCTGCTCGCGGGCAGGGGGTATATATAGGCCGACCATTGGTCCCGGTTTGTGGCTGGAACCGGGACTAAAGGACACCATTTGGTCCCAGTTCCAGCCACAAACCGGGACCAATGGTTGTGGGCGAGGACCCAGGCCCATTGGTCCCGGTTCGTGTCTGGAATCGGGACCAAAGGGGTCAGATGAACCGGGACCAATGGCCCACGAGGCCCGGCCGGCGCCCTGGCCTCACGAACCGGGACCAATGCCCCCATTGGTCCCGGTTCGTGAGTGAACCGGGACTAATGGGCTTCTCAGGGCTGGACCAAAGCCCTGTTATGTACTAGTGTTACCTACAAATTTGCAGGTAGCACTTGGATGTGACTATAAACAAATCAATTCTTTGTTGGGATTCTTTGACATTTCAAAAAATCATTTTTCGTGCGCAAGAGCACATGCACCCGCGAGCCGAATTGGATTTTCTTATCCATTATACAATCTAAACATCAAACGAAGTGATCAGATGTTCTTGTTTGTGATTGGACCTACCGAACGATGATGCACGTTGCCTTTTTTTTAGAAAGTCGGTATGGTTTTTATCTATGTGGCACATGTTGGGAGACGTAGTAGTAAATCAAAAAATTTCCTACGCGTTCACCAAGATCTATCTATGGAGAAACCAGCAACGAGCAAGGGGAGAGTGCATCTTCATACCTTTGAAGATCGCTAAGCGGAAGCGTTACAAGAACGCGGTTGGTGGAGTCGTACTCATAGCGATTCAGATCGCGGTGGACTCCGATCTTAGCGCCGAACAACGGCGCCTCCGCGTTCAACACACGTGCAGCCCGGTGACGTCTCCTATGCCTTGATCCAGCAAGGAGGAAGGAGAGGTTGAGGGAGAGCTCCGGCAGCACGACGGCGTGGTGACGGTGGAGCTGCGTGGTCTCCGGCAGGGCTTCGCCAAGCACTACGGAGGACGAGTAGAAGGAGGAGTAGGGCTGCGCCGAGAGGGAGAGAGAGTCGTGTCTCAAACAGCCCCAAGGGCTCCACTATATATAGGAGGAGGAGGAGGGAGGGCTGCGCCCCAGGGTTCCCACCCTAAGGGCCGGCGGCAGCCCGAGATGACATCTGGTGCGGCGGCTAGAGAGGGAGAGGAGGGGTGGCGCCCTAGGGTGGGCCTAGGGCCCATCTGCGCCTAGGGTTTGCCCCCTCTCATCCCTTGCTGCGCCTTCGGCCCTTGTGGGGGGCGCACCAGCCCACCTAGGGGCTGGTTCCCTCCCACTTGCGGCCCATGCAGCCCTTTGGGGCTGGTGGCCCCACTTGGTGGACCCCCGGAACCCTTCCGGTGGTCCCGGTACGTTACCGGTAATTCCCGAAACACTTCCGGTGGCCAAATTCTCACTTCCTATATATGAATCTTTACCTCCGGACCATTCCGGAGCTCCTCGTGATGTCCGGGATCTCATCCGGGACTCCGAACAACCTTCGGTAACCACGTACATTATTTCCCTATAACCCTAGCGTCATCGAACCTTAAGTGTGTAGACCCTACGGGTTCGGGAGACACGTAGACATGACCGAGACACCTCTCCGGTCAATAACCAACAGCGGGATCTGGATACCCATGTCGGCTCCCACATGCTCCACGATGATCTCATCGGATGAACCACGATGTCATGGATTCAATCAATCCCGTATACAATTCCCTTTGTCTACCGGTATGATACTTGCCCGAGATTCGATCGTCGGTATCCCTATACCTTGTTCAATCTCGTTACCGGCAAGTCTCTTTACTCGTTCCGTAACACATCATCCCGTGGCTAACTCCTTAGTCACATTGAGCTAATTATGACGATGTCTTACCGAGTGGGCCCAGAGATACCTCTCCGTCATACGGAGTGACAAATCCCAGTCTCGATTCGTGCCAACCCAAACAGATACTTTCGGAGATACCCGTAGCGTACCTTTATAGCCACCCAGTTACGTTGTGACGTTTGGCACACCCAAAGTATTCCTACGGTATCCGGGAGTTGCACAATCTCATGGTCTAAGGAAACGATACTTGACATTGGAAAAGCTTTAGCAGACGAACTACACGATCTTGTGCTATGCTTAGGATTGGGTCTTGTCCATCACATCATTCTCCTAATGATGTGATCCCGTTATCAACGACATCCAATGTCCATGGTCATGAAACCGTGACCATCTATTGATCAACGAGCTAGTCAACTAGAGGCTCACTAGGGACACGTTGTGCTCTATTTATTCACACATGCATTACGGTTTCCGGTTAACACAATTATAGCATGAACAATAGACAATTATCATGAACAAGGAAATACAATAATAACCATTTTATTATTGCCTCTAGGGCAGATTTCCAACAGTCTCCCACTTGCACTAGAGTCAATAATCTAGTTACATTGTGATGAATCAAACACCCATAGCATTCTGGTGTTGATCATGTTTTGCTCGTGAGAGAGGTTTAGTCAACGGATCAGCGACATTCAGATCCGTATGTACTTTACAAATATCTATATCTCCCCCCTGAATGTAATCACGGATGGAGTTGAAGCGGCGCTTGATGTGTCTTGTCTTCTTGTGAAACCTGGGCTCCTTCGCAAGGGCAATAGCTCCAGTGTTGTCACAAAATAGAGTCAACGGGCCCGACGCATTGGGAATTACTCCTAGGTCGGTGATGAACTCCTTCATCCAGACTCCTTCCTTTGCTGCTTCCGAAGCAGCTATATACTCCGCTTCACATGTAGATGCCGCCACGACACTTTGCTTGCTGCTGCACCAGCTGACTGCCCCTCCGTTCAAAATATACACGTATCCGGTTTGTGACTTGGAGTCGTCCGGATCTGTGTCAAAGCTAGCATCGACGTAACCCTTTACGACGAGCTCTTCGGCACCTCCATATACGAGAAACATGTCCTTTGTCCTTTTCAGGTACTTCAGGATATTCTTGACCGCTGTCCAGTGCTTCGCTCCGGGATCACTTTGGTACCTCCCTACCAAACTTATGGCAAGGTTCACATCAGGTCTGGTACACAGCATGGCATACATAATAGAGCCTATGGCTGAAGCATAGGGGATGACACTCATCTGTTCTCTATCCTTTGCCGTGGTCGGGCATTGAGTCGTACTCAATCTCACACCCTGTAACACAGGCAAGAACCCCTTCTTGGACTGATCCATATTGAACTTCTTCAATATCTTTTCAAGGTATGTACTTTGTGAAAGACCTATGAGGCATTTCGATCTATCTCTATAGATCTTAATACCTAATATGTAAGCAGCTTCTCCAAGGTCCTTCATTGAAAAACATTTATTCAAGTAGGCCTTTACACTTTCCAAAAGTTCTATATCATTTCCCATCAACAATATGTCATCCACATATAATATGAGAAATGCTACAGAGCTCCCACTCACTTTCTTGTAAATACAGGGTTCTCCATAAACCTGCATAAACCCAAACGCTTTAATTACCTCATTAAAGCGAATGTTCCAACTCCGAGATGCTTGCACCAGCCCATAGATGGAGCGCTGGAGCTTGCATACTTTGTTAGCACCTTTAGGATCGACAAAACCTTCCGGCTGCATCATATACAGTTCTTCCTTAAGGAAGCCATTAAGGAATGCCGTTTTGACGTCCATTTGCCAGATCTCATTATCATAAAATGCGGCAATTGCTAACATGATTCGGACAGACTTCAGCATCGCTACGGGTGAGAAAGTCTCATTGTAGTCAACTCCTTGAACTTGTCGATAACCCTTAGCGACAAGCCGAGCCTTATAGACGGTCACATTACCATCCGCGTCAGTCTTCTTCTTAAAGATCCACTTATTTTCAATGGCTCGCTTATCATCAGGCAAGTCCACCAAAGTCCACACTTTGTTCTCATACATGGATCCTATCTCGGATTTCATGGCTTCAAGCCATTTGTTGGAATCCGGGCCCGCCATCGCTTCTTCATAGTTCGAAGGTTCACCGTTGTCCAACAACATGATCTCCAGGACAGGGTTGTCGTACCACTCTGGTGCGGAACATGTCCTCATGGACCTTCGACGTTCAATAGTAACTTGATCTGAAGTTTCATGATCATCATCATTAACTTCCTCTCCAGCCGGTGTAGGCTCCACAGAAACAACTTCCTGTGCTGCGCTACCCTCCCGTTCGAGTGGAGGTACGATTACCTCATTAAGTTCTATTTTCCTCCCACTTACTTCTTTCGAGAGAAACTCTTTCTCGAGAAAGGATCCATTCTTGGCAACAAAGACTTTGCCTTCGGATCTGAGGTAGAAGGTATACCCAATAGTCTCTTTGGGATATCCTATGAAGACGCACTTTTCCGCTTTGAGTTCGAGCTTCTCAGGTTGAAGTTTCTTCACATTAGCATCGCATCCCCAAACTTTTAGAAACGACAGCTTAGGTTTCTTTCCAAACCATAATTCATACGGTGTCGTCTCAACGGACTTTGACGGTGCCCTATTTAATGTGAATGCGGCAGTCTCTAATGCATATCCCCAAAATGATAGCGGTAAGTCGGTAATAGACATCATAGATCGCACCATATCCAATAGAGTGCGATGCAACGTTCAGACACACCATTTCGCTGAGGTGTGCCAGGCGGCGTGAGTTGTGAAACAATTCCACATTTCCTTAGGTGCGTGCCAAACTCGTGACTTAAATATTCTCCGCCACGATCAGATCGTAGGCACTTTATTTTCCTGTCACGTTGATTCTCTACCTCACTCTGAAATTCCTTGAACTTTTCAAAGGTTTCAGACTTGTGTTTCATTAAGTAGACATACCCATATCTGCTCAAGTCATCAGTGAGGGTGAGAACATAACGGTAGCCACCGCGAGCCTCGACGCTCATTGGACCGCATACATCGGTATGTATTATCTCCAACAAGTCAGTTGCTCGCTCCATTGTTCCAAAGAACGGAGTCTTGGTCATCTTGCCCATGAGGCATGGTTCACACGTGTCAAATGATTCGAAATCAAGAGACTCCAAAAGTCCATCAGCATGGAGCTTCTTCATGCGTTTGACACCAATATGACCAAGGCGGCAGTGCCACATGTAAGTGGGACTATCGTTATCAACCTTACACTTTTTGGTACTCACACTATGGACATGTGTAACATCACATTCGAGATTCATCAAAAATAAACCATTGACCAGCGGGGCATGACCATAAAACATTTCTCTCATATAAATAGAACAACCATTATTCTTAGATTTAAATGAGTAGCCATCACGCATCAAACGAGATCCAGATACAATGTTCATGCTCAAAGCTGGTACTAAATAACAATTATTGAGGTTTAAAACTAATCCCGAAGGTAGATGTAGAGGTAGCATGCCGACGGCGATCACATCGACCTTTGAACCATTCCCGACGCGCATCGTCACCTCGTCCTTTGCCAGTCTCCGCTTATTCCGCAGCTCCTGCTTGGAGTTACAAATGTGAGCAGCTGCACCGGTATCAAATACCCAGGAGCTACTACGAGCGCTGGTTAGGTACACATCAATAACAAGTATATCACATATACCTTTAACGTTGTCGGCCTTCTTATCCGCTAAGTACTTGGGGCAGTTCCGCTTCCAGTGACCGGTACCCTTGCAATAAAAGCACTCAGTCTCAGGCTTGGGTCCATTCTTGTTCTTCTTCCCGGCAACTTGCTTACCGGGCGCGGCAACAGCTTTGCCATCCTTCTTGAAGTTCTTCTTACCCTTGCCTTTCTTGAAACTAGTGGTCTTATTCACCATCAAAACATGATGCTCCTTTTTGATCTCGACCTCCGCTGATTTCAGCATCGAGTACAACTCGGGAATGGACTTCTCCATACCCTGCATGTTGTAGTTCATCACAAAGTTCTTGTAGCTAGGTGGAAGCGACTGGAGGATTCTGTCAATGACCGAGTCATCCGGGAGATTAACTCCCAGCTGAGTCAAGCGGTTGTGCAACCTAGACATTTTGAGTATGTGCTCACTGACAGAACTATTCTCCTCCATCTTACAGCTGAAGAACTTGTCGGAGACGTCATATCTCTCGACCCGGGCATGAGCTTGGAAAACCAGTTTCAGCTCTTGGAACATCTCATATGCTCCGTGTTGCTCAAAACGCTTTTGGAGCCCCGGTTCTAAACTGTAAAGCATGCCGCACTGAACCAGGGAGTAATCATCACAGCGTGACTGCCAAGCGTTCGTAACGTCTTGGTCCGCTGGAAAAATGGGTGGGTCACCTAGCGGTGCATCAAGGACATACAATCTCTTGGAAGCTATGAGGATGATCCTCAAGCTACGGACCCAGTCCGCATAGTTGCTTCCATCATCTTTCAGCTTGGTTTTCTCTAGGAACGCGTTGAAGTTGAGGGTGACATTAGCGTTGGCCATTGGATCTACAATATAGATTGTAAAGACATTTTTAGACTAAGTTCATGATAATTAAGTTCACATAATCAAATTATTTAATGAACTCCCACTTAGATAGGCATCTCTCTAGTCATCCAAGTGACACATGATCCATGTCAACTAGCCCGTGTCCGATCATCACGTGAGACGGACTAGTCATCCATGGTGAACATCTCCATGTTGATCGCATCTACTATACGACTCATGTTCGACCTTTCGGTCTTCCATGTTCCGAGGCCATGTCTGTACATGCTAGGCTCGTCAAGTCAACCTAAGTGTTTCGCGTGTGTAAATCTGGCTTACACCCGTTGTATGCGAACGTTAGAACCTATCACAGCTGATCATCACGTGGTGCTTCGGAACAACGATCCTTAGCAACGGTGCACAGTTAGGGTGAACACCTTTCTTGAAATTTTATTGAGAGATCATCTTATTTACTACCGTCGTTCTAAGCAAATAAGATGTAAACATGATAAACATTACATGCAATCAATATAGTGACATGATATGGCCAATATCATCTTGCTCCTTTGATCTCCATCTTCGGGGCACCATGATCATCACTGTCACCGGCACGACACCATGATCTCCATCATCACGATCTCTATCATTGTGTCTTCATGAAGTTGTCTCGCCAACTATTACTTCTACTACTATGGCTAACGTTTAGCAATAAAGTAAAGTAATTACATGGCGTTTATGATTGACACGCAGGTCATACAATAAAATAAGACAACTCCTATGGCTCCTGCCGGTTGTCATACTCATCGACATGCAAGTCGTGAATCCTATTACAAGAACATGATCAATCTCATACATCACAATGCATCACATCACATCCTTTTGGCCATATCACATCACAAGGCATATGCTGCAAAAACAAGTTAGACGTCCTCTAATTTGTAGTTGCATGTTTTTACGTGGCTGCTATAGGTTTCTAGCAAGAACGTTTCTTACCTACGCCAAAACCACAACGTGATATGCCAATTGTTGTTAATTACCCTTCATAAGGACCCTTTTCATCGAATCCAATCCGACTAAGGTGGGAGAGACAGACACCCGCTAGCCACCTTATGCAACAAGTGCATGTCAGGCGGTGGAACCGGTCTCACGTAAGCGTACGTGTAAAGTTGGTCCGGGCCGCTTCATCCCACAATACCGCCGAATCAAGATAAGACTAGTAACGGCAAGCAAATTAACAAGATCGACGCCCACAACAACTTGTGTTCTACTCGTGCATAGATTCTACGCATAGACCTAGCTCATGATGCCACTTTTGGGAGACGTAGTAGTAAATCAAAAAAATTCCTACGCGTTCACCAAGATCTATCTATGGAGAAACCAGCAACGAGCAAGGGGAGAGTGCATCTTCATACCTTTGAAGATCGCTAAGCGGAAGCGTTACAAGAACGCGGTTGGTGGAGTCGTACTCGTAGCGATTCAGATCGCGGTGGACTCCGATCTTAGCGCCGAACAACGGCGCCTCCGCGTTCAACACACGTGCAGCCCGGTGACGTCTCCTACGCCTTGATCCAGCAAGGAGGAAAGAGAGGTTGTGGGAGAGCTCCGGCAGCACGACGGCGTGGTGACGGTGGAGCTGCGTGGTCTCCGGCAGGGCTTCGCCAAGCACTACGGAGGACGAGGAGAAGGAGGAGTAGGGCTGTGCCGAGAGGGAGAGAGAGTCGTGTCTCAAACAGCCCCAAGGGCTCCACTATATATAGGAGGAGGAGGTGGGAGGGCTGCGCCCCAGGGTTCCCACCCTAAGGGCCGGCGGCAGCCCCAGATGCCATCTGGTGCGGCGGCCAGAGAGGGAGAGGAGGGGCGGCGCCCTAGGGTGGGCCTAGGGCCCATCTGCGCCTAGGGTTTGCCCCCTCTCCTCCCTTGCTGCGCCTTGGGCCCTTGTGGGGGGCGCACCAACCCACCTAGGGGCTGGTTCCCTCCCACTTGCGGCCCATGCAGCCCTCTGGGGCTGGTGGCCCCACTTGGTGGACCCCCGGAACCCTTCCGGTGGTCCCGGTACGTTACCGGTAATTCCCGAAACACTTCCGGTGGCCAAATTCTCACTTCCTATATATGAATCTTTACCTCCGGACCATTCCGGAGCTCCTCGTGATGTCCGGGATCTCATCCGGGACTCCGAACAACCTTCGGTAACCACGTACACTATTTCCCTATAACCCTAGCGTCAACGAACCTTAAGTGTGTAGACCCTACGGGTTCGGGAGACACGTAGACATGACCGAGACACCTCTCCGGTCAATAACCAACAGCGGGATCTGGATACCCATGTCGGCTCCCACATGCTCCACGATGATCTCATCGGATGAACCACGATGTCGTGGATTCAATCAATCCCGTATACAATTCCCTTTGTCTACCGGTATGATACTTGCCCGAGATTCGATCGTCGGTATCCCTATACCTTGTTCAATCTCGTTACCGGCAAGTCTCTTTACTCGTTCCATAACACATCATCCCATGGCTAACTCCTTAGTCACATTGAGGTCATTATGACGATGTCTTACCGAGTGGGCCTAGAGATACCTCTCCGTCATACGGAGTGACAAATCCCAGTCTCGATTCGTGCCAACCCAAACATATACTTTCGGAGATACCCGTAGCGTACCTTTATAGCCACCCAGTTATGTTGTGACGTTTGGCACACCCAAAGTATTCCTACGGTATCCGGGAGTTGCACAATCTCATGGTCTAAGGAAACGATACTTGACATTGGAAAAGCTTTAGCAGACGAACTACACGATCTTGTGCTATGCTTAGGATTGGGTCTTGTCCATCACATCATTCTCCTAATGATGTGATCCCGTTATTAACGACATCCAATGTCCATGGTCATGAAACCGTGACCATCTATTGATCAACGAGCTAGTCAACTAGAGGCTCACTAGGGACACGTTGTGGTCTATTTATTCACACATGCATTACGGTTTCCGGTTAACACAATTATAGCATGAACAATAGACAATTATCATGAACAAGGAAATACAATAATAACCATTTTATTATTGCCTCTAGGGCATATTTCCAACAGCACATATCACTATTGTCCACCATTATAACTTCGAATAATAATACATCATTGCATAGCCATGGATCCGTTTATCTTTACCCTATATTAGCATGTCGCTAAAGTTCTCGGACATTCACATCCCTTCTAATTGGTCAAACATCATCCGTATCCATATCTGAGCATTCATTTGGTAACATTTGCTTTTATAGCATGCTTGTTTTGGAAATGTGGAAAATGAAAATGACTAGAGCCTTATCCAATCAGTTTCCACCCCCTCGCTAGCAGTACCTCTACTTGTATTTACTCTATATATTAGCTTTGTCTTTAGTCAAGCTTATGAAGCGTGACTAAAATTTATACTAAAAACAAGTACTCCATCCATTCATGAATATAAGATGTTTTGGATGTTTCAACATGGTCTACATACATACTGAAATGATTGAATAAACATACTAATTTGTGTCTTGTACATCTGATTCATAAAAAATCAAAATATCTTATATTGTAAAACAAGGGGAGTAGATATGATGTGAAAAATATACACAACGATGAATGTAATTGTGATGTAGATGTTGCTATTTTTTTATAAAGTTATTCAAAATTCACAAAATTGGACTTTACTATACTAATCTAAGCGTGAAGAGAAAATACTACCACATATGTTTCAAATTATAAAATGTTTTGGATATTTCAATATGAACTACTCCGTCCATTCTTAAATAATTGTCATGGTTTTAGTTCAATTTTAAACTAAAACTACGAACAATTATTTTGGACCGGAGGTCATCTTGGCTCGATTTACCCCTTCGCTCTTGTACACGAGAGCACCCTAAGCGCTAGCGTTTCTCGTGCCTCCCGTTGGCGTCGTCGTCGGTCTATCTCGTCTTCTGGTCTTAGGACCATGGAGGCGCGGTGGATCCCGGTCTTTGCAGGCGGGAGAGCTCCATTTTCATATGGTTTTTTGAGTTTTGTTAGAGTTTGTGTTCTACTTAGAGAGGCGAGGTGGCAACGGCTCTTTGAAGATAAAATAAGGTCCTCCCCGCCTAGCCCACGTCCCCGGTGGTGTTTATGGCATCATCAACGGTGCGCTTTCAGCTTGCTCCAGTGCTTGTAGTCATCGCTAGATGATCCTACGGACGTAGATGTATTTTTTACTTATGATGTTTTTATACTACCTTGACAGTTGATGAATACTTTCTCCGTTCCTAAATATAAGTCTGTTAACAGATTCCACTACGGACTACATACACAAGTATATAGACATACTTTAGAGTGTAGATTTATCCATTTTGCCTCCATATGTAGTCTGTAATGAAATCTTCTAAAAGACTTATATTTAGAAACGGAGGAAGTAGATTGAAAGGTTTCCTCGCTAAAAATATACACAAGAGGGAGTAAATGACTGAACAAGCACACAAAGCGCATCTAAGTACATCCGACTCGGAATAAAAATCACTTCTAGAACTTCTTATAACTAGTAAGCGTGCACGTGCAATGCACGAATAACCGTACATATGAAGTTTCCCATCCATAATTAGCAAATTCACAATCGTATGTGTATGTCACACATCGAAGGCAATCAACAGGATGATTGCTTGCATATACCACAATAGCATTAACCATGTGCTTCCATATAAATAAAGCTTGCTTGACAATAGTAAAAAAGAAACACTCATAGGAAAATGAAATGAGTTCAAAAGACACTTTCCCATCATTCAAATGCACCCTTTGTAAGAGCAGCAGTACAGAAGAATATCAGCTCTTCACAGGAAGAAATTAACCCCACAAACTACAATAAAAAACTGAATCCTTACAAATAAAAATCAAAACTAAATGCCCTGCAGAACATGTCACAGATGCAGAACAAAAGTAACAAATCGAAAAGACAGTAGGTTAATCTATGAGGGGAAGAAGTGGGTCGATCAACTTATATGGGGACAAAGACACCAGTGTCTTGGGGTGTCGATTGCAGGGAGTCAAAGGCGAGTGAGGTGGCTGACTGGAGAACATTTGTGATAATTGTTAGGGTAAAAAAAGTTCCAGATCAATCAAGTCATTCCCAATGAAGAAGAAGAGGCAAACCTAATGAATCAATGCCTCCATTTTGGCCATCTAACTGTGGCGGACCCCGTAATTCGAGTGTGGTGCATTGATGCAGACGCTCCACCAAGCCAAAAAAACATGCATTCACTTTTAGTAAGGGCATTCATGCATTCTCGAAGAAAAAGGGCATTCATGATTAATGGAAGATCTAATTCTACCTTTTAGTAAAGGCATTCATGGTGTTTGTTCGGATTATAGTCATACTGGGAAGAGAGACTGCACTGTTAGCACAAACTCGCAAATAGTATACTGCAGGGTACATAACTAACATGATATGCATGGGAATTTCAGATAGAACTGTATAAATTGATTTTAAAAATATAATCAAATCACAATTGTATGAATACAGAAGTAGGCTTCAGTGCTGAATTTATACCTTTGAGGCTACCTCCTCATCCATCTGTTGTTGATTTGACATCTTTTGGTATACTCAGAAAGCTTCAACTCTAGTTTTGCTATATCAGGCCTACAAAATGATAATTTGACTCAATTAAACAGTGGTAATTCTTGACATTGCTTGTCAACTGGGGTCACAAGACGGCAAGATAGATCACCATTTAAGGAATTATATGGGTGCTAGAAACCCGCGCCCACTATATAATACAACTAACAAGAACATCAAACTAGATGCACTTACAGGGGTAAATTGATTGTATTTAGGCATCTACAGGATAAAGCTTGCACCCTCAGAAAATATGTGCATGTTTCTCTGCAATGGAATCTACAAGTTGTACGTCCTTTGCTAACTACTGCATGAACACTGCCAGGGAGCACTTTATCAGATAATTTATGTTTAGATGACCTAATACTAAGGTTAAAACATCATCTAATACTTTCTGTACAATGAACATTTTGTTGGGAGACGTAGTAGTAAATCAAAAAATTTCCTACGTGTTCACCAAGATCTATCTATGGAGAAACCAGCAACGAGTAAGGGGAGAGTGCATCTTCATACCTTTGAAGATCGCTAAGCGGAAGCGTTACAAGAACGCGGTTGGTGGAGTCGTACTCGTAGCGATTCAGATCGCGGTGGACTCCGATCTTAGCGCCGAACAACGGCGCCTCCGCGTTCAACACACGTGCAGCCCGGTGACGTCTCCTACGCCTTGATCCAGCAAGGAGGAAGGAGAGGTTGAGGGAGAGCTCCGGCAGCACGACGACGTGGTGACGGTGGAGCTGCGTGGTACTCCGGCAGAGCTTCGCCAAGCACTACGGAGGACGAGGAAGAGGAGGAGTAGGGCTGCGCCGAGGGAGGAAGAAACTTGTGTCCTTGGCAGCTCCAAACCCTCCACTATATATAGGAGGAGAGGGAGGAGGGTGCGCACCCCTAGGGTTCCCACCCTAGGTGGTGCGGCAGCCCCTAGATGCCATCTGGCCGGCGGCCAGAGAGGAAGAGGAGGGGCGACGCCCTAGGGTGGGCCTAGGGCCCATCTGCGCCTAGGGTTTGCCCCCTCTTCTCCCTTGCTGCGCCTTGGGCCCTTGTGGGGGGCGAACCAGCCCACCTAGGGGCTGGTTCCCTCCCACTTGCGGCCCATGCAGCCCTCTGGTGCTGGTGGCCCCACTTAGTGGTCCTCCGGAACCCTTCGTTGGTCCCGGTACGTTACCGGTAATTCCCGAAACACTTCCGGTGGCCAAATCCTCACTTCCTATATATCATTCTTTACCTCCGGACCATTCCGGAGCTCCTCGTGATGTCCGGGATCTCATCCGGGACTCCGAACAACCTTCAGTAACCACGTACACTATTTCCCTATAACCCTAGCGTCATCGAACCTTAAGTGTGTAGACCCTACGGGTTCGGGAGACACGTAGACATGACCGAGACACCTCTCCAGTCAATAACCAACAGCGGGATCTGGATACCCATGTCGGCTCCCACATGCTCCACGATGATCTCATCGGATGAACCACGATGTCGGGGATTCAATCAATCCCGTATACAATTCCCTTTGTCTACCGGTATGATACTTGCCCGAGATTCGATCGTCGGTATCCCTATACCTTGTTCAATCTCGTTACCGGCAAGTCTCTTTACTCGTTCCGCAACACATCATCCCGTGGCTAACTCCTTAGTCACATTGAGCTCATTATGACGATGTCTTACCGAGTGGGCCCAGAGATACCTCTCCGTCATACGGAGTAACAAATCCCAGTCTCGATTCGTGCCAACCCAACAGACACTTTCGGAGATACCCGTAGTGTACCTTTATAGCCACCCAGTTACGTTGTCACGTTTGGCACACCCAAAGTATTCCTACGGTATCCGGGAGTTGCACAATCGCATGGTCTAAGGAAACGATACTTGACATTGGAAAAGCTTTAGCAGACGAACTACACGATCTTGTGCTATGCTTAGGATTGGGTCTTGTCCATCACATCATTCTCCTAATGATGTGATCCCATTATCAACGACATCCAATGTCCATGGTCATGAAACCGTGACCATCTATTGATCAACGAGCTAGTCAACTAGAGGCTCACTAGGGACACGTTGTGGTCTATGTATTCACACATGCATTATGGTTTCCGGTTAACACAATTATAGCATGAACAATAGACAATTATCATGAACAAGGAAATAGAATAATAACCATTTTATTATTGCCTCTAGGGCATATTTCCAACAGTCTCCCAGTTGCACTAGAGTCAATAATCGAGTTACATTGTGACGAATCGAACACCCATAGCATTCTGGTGTTGATCATGTTTTGCTCGTGAGAGAGGTTTAGTCAACGGGTCTGCGACATTCAGATCCGTATGTACTTTACAAATATCTATATCTCCCTCCTGAATGTAATCACGGATGGAGTTGAAGCGGCGCTTGATGTGTCTTGTCTTCTTGTGAAACCTGGGCTCCTTCGCAAGGGCAATAGCTCCAGTGTTGTCACAGAATAGAGTCATCGGGCCCGACGCATTGGGAATTACTCCTAGGTCGGTGATGAACTCCTTCATCCAGACTCCTTCCTTTGCTGCTTCCGAAGCAGCTATATACTCCGCTTCACATGTAGATTCCGCCACGACACTTTGCTTGCTGCTGCATCAGCTGACTGCCCCTCCGTTCAAAATATACACGTATCCGGTTTGTGACTTGGAGTCGTCCGGATCTGTGTCAAAGCTAGCATCGACGTAACCCTTTACGACGAGCTCTTCGGCACCTCCATATACGAGAAACATGTCCTTTGTCCTTTTCAGGTACTTCAGGATATTCTTGACCGCTGTCCAGTGTTCCGCTCCGGGATCACTTTGGTACCTCCCTACCAAACTTATGGCAAGGTTCACATCAGGTCTGGTACACAGCATGGCATACATAATAGAGCCTATGGCTGAAGCATAGGGGATGACACTCATCTATTCTCTACCCTTTGCCGTGGTCGGGCATTGAGTCGTACTCAATCTCACACCCTGTAACACAGGCAAGAACCCCTTCTTGGACTGATCCATATTGAACTTCTTCAATATCTTTTCAAGGTATGTACTTTGTGAAAGACCTATGAGGCGTTTCGATCTATCCCTATAGATCTTAATACCTAATATGTAAGCAGCTTCTCCAAGGTCCTTCATTGAAAAACATTTATTCAAGTAGGCCTTTACTCTTTCCAAAAGTTCTATATCATTTCCCATCAACAATATGTCATCCACATATAATATGAGAAATGCTACAGAGCTCCCACTCACTTTCTTGTAAATACAGGGTTCTCCATAAACCTGCATAAACCCAAACGCTTTAATTACCTCATTAAAGCGAATGTTCCAACTCCGAGATGCTTGCACCAGCCCATAGATGGAGCGCTGGAGCTTGCATACTTTGTTAGCACCTTTAGGATCGACAAAACCTTCCGGCTGCATCATATACAGTTCTTCCTTAAGGAAGTCATTAAGGAATGCCGTTTTGACGTCCATTTGCCAGATCTCATAATCATAAAATGCGGCAATTGCTAACATGATTCAGACAGACTTCAGCATCGCTACGGGTGAGAAAGTCTCATCGTAGTCAACTCCTTGAACTTGTCGATAACCCTTAGCGACAAGCCGAGCCTTATAGACGGTCACATTACCATCCGCGTCAGTCTTCTTCATAAAGATCCACTTATTTTCAATGGCTCGCTTATCATCAGGCAAGTCCACCAAAGTCCACACTTTGTTCTCATACATGGATCCTATCTCAGATTTCATGGCTTCAAGCCATTTGTTGGAATCTGGGCCCGCCATCGCTTCTTCATAGTTCGAAGGTTCACCGTTGTCCAACAACATGATCTCCAGGACAGGGTTGCCGTACCACTCTGGTGCGGAACGTGTCCTCGTGGACCTTCGACGTTCAATAGTAACTTGATCTCAAGTTTCATGATCATCAACATTAACTTCCTCTCCAGCTGGTGTAGGCTCCACAGAAACAACTTCCTGTGCTGCGCTACCCTCCGGTTCGAGTGGAGGTACGATTACCTCATCAAGTTCTATTTTCCTCCCACTTACTTCTTTCGAGAGAAACTCTTTCTCGAGAAAGGATCCATTCTTGGCAACAAAGACTTTGCCTTCGGATCTGAGGTAGAAGGTATACCCAATAGTCTCTTTGGGATATCCTATGAAGACGCACTTTTCCGCTTTGGGTTCGAGCTTGAAGTTTCTTCACATAAGCATCGCATCCCCAAACTTTTAGAAACGACAGCTTAGGTTTCTTCCCAAACCATAATTCATACGGTGTCGTCTCAACGGACTTTGACGGTGCCCTATTTAAAGTGAATGCGGCAGTCTCTAATGCATATCCCCAAAATGATAGCGGTAAGTCGGTAAGGGACATCATAGATCGCACCATATCTAATAGAGTGCGATTACGACGTTCAGACACACCATTTCGCTGAGGTGTGCCAGGCGGCGTGAGTTGTGAAACAATTCCACATTTCCTTAGGTGCGTGCCAAACTCGTGACTTAAATATTCTCCGCCACGATCAGATCGTAGGCACTTTATTTTCCTGTCACGTTGATTCTCTACCTCACTCTGAAATTCCTTGAACCTTTCAAAAGTTTCAGACTTGTGTTTCATTAAGTAGACATACCCATATCTGCTCAAGTCATCAGTGAGGGTGAGAACATAACGGTAGCCACCGCGAGCCTCGACGCTCATTGGACCGCATACATCGGTATGTATTATCTCCAACAAGTCAATTGCTCGCTCCATTGTTCCAGAGAACGGAGTCTTGGTCATCTTGCCTATCAGGCATGGTTCGCACGTGTCAAATGATTCGAAATCAAGAGACTCCAAAAGTCCATCAGCATGGAGCTTCTTCATGCGTTTGACACCAATATGACCAAGGCGGCAGTGCCACATGTAAGTGGGACTATCGTTATCAACCTTACACTTTTTGGTACTCACACTATGGACATGTGTAACATCACGTTCGAGATTCATCAAAAATAAACCATTGACCAGCGGAGCATGACCATAAAACATTTCTCTCATATAAATAGAACAACCATTATTCTCAGATTTAAATGAGTAGCCATCTCGCATCAAACGAGATCCAGATACAATGTTCATGCTCAAAGCTGGTACTAAATAACAATTATTGAGGTTTAAAACTAATCCCGAAGGTAGATGTAGAGGTAGCATGCCGACGGCGATCACATCGACCTTTGAACCATTCCCGACGCGCATCGTCACCTCGTCCTTTGCCAGTCTCCGCTTATTCCGCAGCTCCTGCTTGGAGTTACAAATGTGAGCAGCTGCACCGGTATCAAATACCCAGGAGCTACTACGAGCGCTGGTTAGGTACACATCAATAACAAGTATATCACATATACCTTTAACGTTGCCGGCCTTCTTATCCGCTAAGTACTTGGGGCAGTTCCGCTTCCAGTGACCGGTACCCTTGCAATAAAAGCACTAAGTCTCAGGCTTGGGTCCATTCTTGTTCTTCTTCCCGGCAACTTGCTTACCGGGCGCGGCAACAGTCTTGCCGCCCTTCTTGAAGTTCTTCTTACCCTTGCCTTTCTTGAAACTAGTGGTCTTATTCACCATCAACACTTGATGCTCCTTTTTGATCTCGACCTCCGCTGATTTCAGCATCGAGTACAACTTAGGAATGGACTTCTCCATACCCTGCATGTTGTAGTTCATCACAAAGCTCTTGTAGCTAGGTGGAAGCGACTGGAGGATTCTGTCAATGACCGAGTCATCCGGGAGATTAACTCCCAGCTGAGTCAAGCGGTTGTGCAACCCAGACATTTTGAGTATGTGCTCACTGACAGAACTATTCTCCTCCATCTTACAGCTGAAGAACTTGTCGGAGACGTCATATCTCTCGACCCGGGCATGAGCTTGGAAAACCAGTTTCAGCTCTTGGAACATCTCATATGTTCCGTGTTGCTCAAAACGCTTTTGGAGCCCCGGTTCTAAACTGTAAAGCATGCCGCACTGAACTAGGGAGTAATCATCACAGCGTGACTGCCAAGCGTTCATAACGTCTTGGTCCGCTAGAAAAATGGGTGGGTCACCTAGCGGTGCATCAAGGACATACAATCTCTTGGAAGCTATGAGGATGATCCTCAAGCTACGGACCCAGTCCGCATAGTTGCTTCCATCATCTTTCAGCTTGGTTTTCTCTAGGAATGCGTTGAAGTTGAGGGTGACATTAGCGTTGGCCATTGGATCTACAATATAGATTGTAAAAACATTTTAGACTAAGTTCATGATAATTAAGTTCACATAATCAAATTATTTAATGAACTCCCACTTAGATATGCATCTTCCTAGTCATCCAAGTGATCCATGATCCATGTCAACTAGCCCGTGTCTGATCATCACGTGAGACGGACTAGTCATCCATGGTGAACATCTCCATGTTGATCGCATCTACTATACGACTCATGTTCGACCTTTCGGTCTTCCGTGTTCCGAGGCCATGTCTGTACATGCTAGGCTCGTCAAGTCAACCTAAGTGTTTCGCGTGTGTAAATCTGGCTTACACCCGTTGTATGCGAACGTTAGAACCTATCACACCCGATCATCACATGGTGCTTCGGAACAACGATCCTTAGCAACGGTGCACAGTTAGGGTGAACACCTTTCTTGAAATTTTATTGAGAGATCATCTTATTTACTACCGTCGTTCTAAGCAAATAAGATGTAAACATGATAAACATCACATGCAATCAATATAGTGACATGATATGGCCAATATCATCTTGTTCCTTTGATCTCCATCTTCGGGGCACCATGATCATCACTGTCACCGGCACGACACCATGATCTCCATCATCATGATCTCCATCATTGTGTCTTCATGAAGTCGTCTTGCCAACTATTACTTCTACTACTATGTCTAACGTTTAGCAATAAAGTAAAGTAATTACATGGCGTTTATGATTGACACGCAGGTCATACAATAAAATAAAACAACTCCTATGGCTCCTGCCGGTTGTCATACTCATCGACATGCAAGTCGTGAATCCTATTACAAGAACATGATCAATCTCATACATCACAATGCGTCACATCACATCCTTTTGGCCATATCACATCACAAGGCATATGCTGCAAAAACAAGTTAGACGTCCTCTAATTTGTAGTTGCAAGTTTTTACGTGGCTGCTATAGGTTTCTAGCAAGAACGTTTCTTACCTACGCCAAAACCACAACGTGATATGCCAATTGCTATTTACCCTTCATAAGGACCCTTTTCATCGAATCCAATCCGACTAAGGTGGGAGAGACAGACACCCGCTAGCCACCTTATGCAACAAGTGCATGTCAGGCGGTGGAACCGGTCTCACGTAAGCATACGTGTAAAGTTGGTCCGGGCCGCTTCATCCCACAATACCGCCGAATCAAGATAAGACTAGTAACGGCAAGCAAATTAACAAGATCGACGCCAACAACAACTTGTGTTCTACTCGTGCATAGATTCTACGCATAGACCTAGCTCTGATACCACTGTTGGGAGACGTAGTAGTAAATCAAAAAATTTCCTACGTGTTCACCAAGATCTATCTATGGAGAAACCAGCAACGAGTAAGGGGAGAGTGCATCTTCATACCTTTGAAGATCGCTAAGCGGAAGCGTTACAAGAACGCGGTTGGTGGAGTCATACTCGTAGCGGTGGACTCCGATCTTAGCGCCGAACAACGGCGCCTCCGCGTTAAACACACGTGCAGCCCGGTGACGTCTCCTACGCCTTGATCCGGCAAGGAGGAAGGAGAGGCTGAGGGAGAGCTCCGGCAGCACGACGGCGTGGTGACGGTGGAGCTGCGTGGTACTCCGGCAGGGCTTCGCCAAGCACTACGGAGGACGAGGAACAGGAGGAGTAGGGCTGCGCCGAGGGAGGAAGAAACTTGTGTCCTTGGCAGCCCCAAACCCTCCACTATATATATGAGGAGAGGGAGGAGGGTGCGCACCCCTAGGGTTCCCACCCTAGGTGGTGCGGCAGCCCCTAGATGCCATCTGGCCGGCGGCCAGAGAGGGAGAGGAGGGGCGGCGCCCTAGGGTGGGCCAAGGGCCCATCTGCGCCTAGGGTTTGCCCCCTCTTCTCCCTTGCTGCGCCTTGGGCCCTTGTGGGGGGCGCACCAGCCCACCTAGGGGCTGGTTCCCTCCCACTTATGGCCCATGCAGCCCTCTGGTGCTGGTGGCCCCACTTGGTGGTCCTCCGGAACCCTTCCGGTGGTCCCGGTACGTTACCGGTAATTCCCGAAACACTTCTGGTGGCCAAATCCTCACTTCCTATATATCATTCTTTACCTCCGGACCATTCCGGAGCTCCTCGTGACGCCCGGGATCTCAACCGGGACTCCGAACAACCTTCGGTAACCACGTACACTATTTCCCTATAACCCTAGCGTCATCGAACCTTAAGTGTGTAGACCCTACGGGTTCGGGAGACACGTAGACATGACCGAGACACCTCTCCGGTCAATAACCAACAGCGGGATCTGGATACCCATGTCGGCTCCCACATGCTCCACGATGATCTCATCGGATGAACCACGATGTCGTGGATTCAATCAATCCCGTATACAATTCCCTTTGTCTACCGGTATGATACTTGCCCGAGATTCGATCGTCGGTATCCCTATACCTTGTTCAATCTCGTTACCGGCAAGTCTCTTTACTCGTTCCGCAACACATCATCCCGTGGCTAACTCCTTAGTCACATTGAGCTCATTATGACGATGTCTTACCGAGTGGGCCCAGAGATACCTCTCCGTTATACGGAGTGACAAATCCCAGTCTCGATTCATGCCAACCCAACAGACACTTTCGGAGATACCCGTAGTGTACCTTTATAGCCACCCAGTTACGTTGTGACATTTGGCACACCCAAAGTATTCCTACGGTATCCGGGAGTTGCACAATCTCATGGTCTAAGGAAACGATACTTGACATTGGAAAAGCTTTAGCAGACGAACTACACGATCTTGTGCTATGCTTAGGATTGGGTCTTGTCCATCAGATCATTCTCCTAATGATGTGATCCCGTTATCAACGACATCCAATGTCCATGGTCATGAAACCGTGACCATCTATTGATCAACGAGCTAGTCAACTAGAGGCTCACTAGGGACACGTTGTGGTCTATGTATTCACACATGCATTATGGTTTCCGGTTAACACAATTATAGCATGAACAATAGACAATTATCATGAACAAGGAAATACAATAATAACCATTTTATTATTGCCTCTAGGGCATATTTCCAACACATTTTGTATCAAATAATTCTTTCTGCTTACAGTGCTGGAAAATGTTCAACTGAAAATGCAAGGAGGGACATATTGATCAGGTTGATGGGAGTATACTTAAGCACGGTCTCCTGCTTCCTTTAAAGTTCCGTCAGTTCCCTTCCCAGATTCAGAAATCACAACTCACCTCAGTTTTCTGTTCATAAACAACCGCTGGAATTGATAATTATTGGGAGTATTAGAAAACAATCACAACTCAGCTCAGTTCCGATAATTATTGGGAGTACTAGGAGTTGTGTCTTCTATGAACATCATCATTAGCATAAAGGGAAAATAACAACTTCCTGTTTCAATTGAGTACTTAAAGTAACCTACCTTGATGAACATAATAACCTGAGGCGGCGCGACATCCAGATCTAGCGGGCGTCGCGCATCCGCGCGTGGATTGGACCGGCGGTGGTCGCGTCTAGGCAGTGGACCCCATGCGAGGAGTGGGGTGGCGGAGGCGGATTACATGCAGTCCAGTTCCCTCGAGGGATGTGGTAGCAGCTTGTCCTGATTGAGTGGAACCGGTCGGTGAGGCAGCTCGCGGTGTCGGAGTGAGGAAGGCGGAGGACGCGGTGAAGAGGGATGGCCTTGGACGGTGGGGAAGAGACGTTGGCTGACCTGGATACTTCCGGCAAGGTGCGTCACGTGAGCGGCGGCGCGGCACGACGCCGGGAGCACGGCGGCCCCTGCTCCCTCGTCAGTGTGGGGATGAAATCACTGTTTTGACCTTGTCAGCGATGTTCGTCACACACCGGACTCGATCGGAACAAATTTCACGATCTGACCTTTTGAGAAAAGCCAGGGACCGCGGCGTTTCCAACGCACGTAGAAACGCCGAGCTCTACCGCGTTGCCACCGCATTTAGAAACGCTGAGCTCTCCCGCGTTGCTGCCCTGGCCCACTGCCAGACGGAGAACGCGTTGCCTGGTGACGTGGCCGGCCCGAAACGCCGAGCATTGTTGCGTTTCCAGAAACGCCGAACCCTCTTGGCGTTTTCAGAAACGCCGACCCCTTTTGGCGTTTCTTAACCAGATATTTTAGGCGCCCGTGGAGCTCTCATCCATCACTCACCACTCACTCTCTTCTCCCCCATTGGCCTATCCCGAGCTGCCTCTCTTTTCTCCCTTTGTTTCCCTCACTATCCCCCTCTCAAATCCTTGGAAATTGATTGGGTTTCTCCGTAGATCCGGTGTCTTTTCCGTTCCTTGAGGTAATCTCCTCCATCTCACAAAATTGTATTGGTTGAATTTGTCTATTTGGATTGTTTTGTTCATGAGGTAACCCTAGTTTTGAACATTGTGCTTGTTATATGATGTTCATGATTACTATTGTTTCAAAAGTGTGGCATTGTGATAAGATTTAGGGTTTGGGTCTAATGTTAAGATTTAGGGTTAGGGTTATGTCTTATGTTAAGATTTAGGGTTAGGGTTAACCTTTAAATTGGATGGACAAAGTTGTTGTTAGTGGTTTTCATAGCAATGTGTTGCATTTCTTGTACTTATGTTTGAATTTTTTAGATGGAAAAAATTGTGAATATTCATTATGTTGACAAAGAGGCATTCAAGAATGTTGATATTGATGATAAGTATGAGGAAGTGTTGATATTTATTGAGAGTCCTAGTTATGAAGAGGTTGTGGAAGAAATACGGACAAGATTAAAGTGGGTGGATGCAAGTGACCAAGTTGAATTAGTAGGAAGATATGATGTTGGATCGGCACACAAGTGTCGAATGAAGACAATGCCTATCATGTCCAATTTGCATTGGGTTGCATATAAGGAGGTTGTTGCATCATCGACAATCAAGTCACTCGAAGTGTTTGCAAGTAAGGTGGTCAAGGCTCCTCTCTTTGAAGTTGACTTGAACCAAACCTTGATAAAAGATGTTGAGGAAAAAGTTGAAGTGGAAGCCAAATATGAGTTGGGAGCTAGTGCACCGATCAATGGTGATGATCATTACTTGGAGGAAGAGTATGAGAGGCAACACAACATTGTTGGTGACGTAGAGGCTCAAGTAAGGCATAAGGACATGGATCCTGACATCATATATCAGCGTGCTTGTGTGGATGACTCGGATGATCAAGGACCGATGAATGAGTTGGACGAGGATGGCTTCACTGAGAAAGAAGTAGAGTGGTACACAAAAATCACCGGTAGGGATTACAAAGTTCCTTTGTTTTGTGATGTTAGCCTTGCAGACAAGGCTATAGTCGACGGTGGCATGAGTAAGACAATTGAGGCTAGACAGTTCCCAAGTAGTACACCCGAAGAGATTTCGATGTCTTACCTAAGGAAAGGTTTGATGTTCGAGCACATGCTAGAATTCAAGATGTGGTTGTGTGAGTATGCTGTCAAGCACCACAGGCCTTTCATAGTTATTCACTCGGACTGCAACAAGCGATACACCGTGAAATGTGAGGTAGAAAGATGCAAATGGACAGTGAATGGAAGACTCACGAAAGATGATTGGTGGAAAATAACAAGTTGCAAAGCCACTCACCAATGCACACCGCCGGCTGTAGAAGCACGAAGGGCACACCGTCAGCTAACCTCGGAATTCTGTGGCTATTGAGAATGCAAAGAAAGAGAGGGAGAATAAGCTATTCATAGAGAGGGTGGTTCGCGAGGCTCGTCTCATAAGGAAAAGGGAGGAGGAGGACGAACAAGAGAGGAAGAAGAAGAAGGGAAAGGGGCCTTGCTCTACACAGTAGAACAATGTGGTTCTCGTCATGCACTTCTCGCCTAGATTATGAGCTGTGAACTCCATTATGTGAACTCATCTATGTGTACTCTTAATTGCTACGAACTCCGTTATGTGTACTCCTCTATGTGCACTCTTAATTTGTATGAACTTCGTTATGTTGTGTGTATTTCATTTTTTTGTGTTGTGTAAATTCTGTTCTGTGCAAAATGCAAAAGAGCAAGTAAGAGAGTAGTTGTTGGACATGTGCAAATTCTGTGCAAATTATGTTCTGTTCTGTGCAAATTATGTTCTGTTGTGCATCAAACGCCAAAGATGATGGCGTTTCAATGTGTCCCCACAACGCCAAACAGGGTTGACGTTTCCAATACATACATAAACGCCAAATGTAGCCTTGGCATTTCTCTAAGACAGAACCTGCGAGAGCGACGACGGGAGAACGTTTCCATGTGGACTACCAACGCCAAGGATGCCCGGCGTTTCTTCTCCACATGGAAACGCCAAAGATCCTGGCGTTTCTATGTGGACTACCAACGCCAAAGATCCTGGCGTTTCTATGTGGACTACCAACGCCAAAGATCCTGGCGTTTCTGGCATACTTGGTCACCTAAATAATTTCTCCCACAATTTCAGCATGACAATTTCACAAGATATGGATTGGCACATAACAATTTCACCTACAGCATATGTTGACACCATAATTTCACCAACAGTTTCAACATAACAAGTTCACAAGAAACATAACAAGTTCATCAGACATACAACTACTTGACATGTTCACCCGTCATAAAGCTTAGCTACATAAAGCATACATCACTTCACTTCCTCCCTCTTTTCGCCGCGAGCTTCCCCTTGTTGATGTAGCCCTCTGGAGTGTTCTGCCATTGTGGACGTCGGATGGGTCGTGAGCTAGCTCGTCGTGCTGGTTGTGACGGCTGAGAAGGTTGAGTTGGCTGCGGAGCATCTTCCATTTGCGAAGCATCGAGCTCAATATAGTCCGGATCCATTTCGTCGTCCCTCTCCTCTTCCTCTTCCTCTTCCTCAATCTGCTCGACTCGAAGAAGCACGAGCTCCACTCGAAGAATCACGAGCTCGACTCGAAGATGCACGAGCTCGACTCGAAGATGCACGAGCCGAAGAAAGCACATTCATTGTATACTGAGCACGTGCCCGCACATCCGTGGATGAGCCACCATGGCAAGAAAGTAAAGCGGCTAGGGTGCGGCAACGATTCACGACCTTCTGCACAAGGAAAGACATTGACATGTTAATATGCCACATCACTCACGAAGAAAGAATGTAAAACAACAAGCCATCTAACCTGCAGAGTACTCCTAACAAGTCCGTCCGTTTGTGGACCAGGGGCACGAGCAAGCACCACATTACTCTCATTGATACATCTCCATAGCTCCGTGCCCTGAATAAAACATATGTGCCACATCACTCACGAATAAACGACAAATGTTCATTATAATGAAAAGAGACATACCACTCGGTCATGCAGAGGGCCATAATCTAATTGCGCTCCAATGGTTTCCCTAATAGAGTTGTTGAATGCACCATCAGCAGCCTCACTTGGCATTAGGTCCAAGCAATCGGCACGAGTCCACACACCCTTGTGGATAACTCTGTACTCTTTGCGAATCCACTCCAAATGCCTTAAATATGCCTCCTCGTCATTGTCGGGTGTGTGATCAGTTTCAATTCAAGCATTCCTCTGGGCATTCCACATGTCCACCCACATAAGATGGTGATCCTCCCAATTCGTGACATTCTTGTTGTTTTGTCGGCTCGTCCTACAAAGCATGACAATAATACATCAATTGCATTTTTTCGTGTTTGACATTGATAAACATGTGTTACCAAAAACTCTCACCTATGTAGCGACACACTTGTCTCAACGTATTCCGGCGGGGTGCGTTGTTGTACTCCAAATTGCTTTGAAACACGATGTGGAAGATGCCACTCGACCGCAAAAAAGCATATCATGGGACACCGCACACGCCATAGATGTTGGTCACGAAAGCACATATTGCTTAAAGGGAACTGCCTAAGTACCATGTATGGCCTCCAATTGACCTACATCAGAACGTTTCACTAGCTCGTGCAACAAAAACCACAAAATGGCAAAGCATCTAGATAATTACTTGATTATAAGTCAGCATGTCAAGCTCGCTTATGTATGCCTTGTACCGCCCCATGGCCGCGGCAGAAGACACTTGCACATTAGCCCATGTGTGTGTGCGATAGTGGGGTACCGCTCCTCATCCCCGTCAAAAGGCCACTCCCAAGGTTCATCCGGAGCAATGGTGACGTTACGGCCTACAGGGAAACGCTCCCACATCCAAATCTGTAGGGCCCAAACAAAACCACCAAGAGTCGATGTTGGCTTACTCCTCATACATTCTCCGTCCAACTGCACATTTGTTCAAACGTTAAACGATCACACGCAAACATATATTCTAAATAATGAAATGCATCTTACTAAGCTTTACCTGACGGTACAAGAAAGCTAGTGTCGCCGACCCCCAACTCCACTTAACATCCCAATTACGAAGAGGGTCCAAGAACATCCATGAGGCTGTGTCCCCCGTGCCATCCGGAAATACCACTTGGGTCAAAAGATTCCATAAGTAAGCCCTGGCGTGCATCTCCACAACAGCCGGACTAGCATTCCGTGGGCACTCGTAAAAATGGTCTCGTATCCATGAGAATAACACACCGGATGGCCTAGGATCTTTCTTGGTTTCATGAATCCACGGTGGTGGTTCAACACCAACCAAACCTGCAACACGTTGTCGCCATCCCTCAGACTTCACCTTCCCGGTAAGAGCCCTGCCCTCGATCGGTAGCCTGGAGATCATCGCAATATCCTCCAAAGTGATGGTCATCTCACCAAGAGCAAAGTGAAAAGAGTGCGTCTCTGGCCTTCAACGGTCCGTAAGTGCGGTAATGGCCGTCGAGTTCAGCCATGGTGGTGTGCCTTTAAAGTTGAGCACAAACTGTAGAAGATCCATTCTTCTAAAATAAGGCTCGTATCAAGGGTCATATTTGAGAGATTCACGCGGGTTGTGGCCCCTCAAACGAAGAACCGGTGGAACCTAAAAAAAACAAAAGCACAATTTAGTTACTTCTCTCAACTTGTCGCAAAATGGAAATAAAAAAATGTAGATACATCATTACCTCCCCTCTTTCCACTAGCACAGCACGATGCTTCTTCTCGTAAAAATCATCAAGTCCGGGATATTTATCCGGCTCAAATATCCTACATAATAAATTTACCAACATATAATTTTAGGATTCAACATAACACATTTTTTACTATATCTATATCTAATACTACATTGCTATCCTAACAAATACTTCAACACAACTAATATATTTTTCAAACAAATCACAAACTAACAATTTTAGGGTTCAGCCATGTTTCAAAAAATGCATCTACAATATTGAGTATTGACAGAAAAAAAATTGGAGGAATGGAAGGAGAATACCTCAAGCAACTTGGGGCCGGTCAGATCTACTCCTTTTGATGGAAAAAACGGAAGATTGAGAGGGGATTTGGTGGAGAAGGAGAGAGGGGCGGAAGTTCTTCTGCCAGTGCGCCGCCGGGTGAGGAAGAAGGGGATGGGCTGTGTTGGGGAACGTTGCATGGGAAACAAAAATTTTCCTACGCACACACAAGATCTATCCATGGTGATGAGCATCTACGAGAGGGAGAGTGGATCTACATACCCTTGTAGATCGCTAAGCGGAAGCGTTAAGAAACGCGGTTGATGTAGTCGAACGTCTCCGCGATCCAAATCGCAAGTCGTCCCTCGATCCAAGCACGATCCAGCGCCGAACGGACGGCACCTCCGCGTTCAACACACGTACGGCTTGATGACGATCTCCGCCTTCTTGATCCAGCAAGAGGGAGCGGAGAAGAAGAAGAGTTCCAGCAGCACGACGGCGTGGTGGTGTTGATGAAGAACTATTTCAGCAGGGCTTCGCCTAAGCACTACTGAAATTATGACGTAGGAGGAACTAGAGGTTGCCGGCACACGGCTTGGGGCAATCTAATGTCCTTCGTGTGCTAGCCCTACCCCTCTATTTATATGTTGAGCCTTGGGGTCTAAACTTGGAGTAAAAGCCTCCTCCAGGTCGGTTTTGCCCGCACAAGGTCGGTTTGGCCCGCAGGGAAAGAGTCCAACTCGGATCCCTGCCGAACCGTGCACAGCCGCGCACAAGCGGTAGTACCGCTCACAAGCGGTAGTACCGCTTGAGCGGTAGTACCGCTTCACCAAGCGGTAGTACCGCTTGGGCGGTAGTACCGCTTCACAAAACGGTAGTACCGCTTACGCGGCAGCAAAACTACTTTTTGCACTTTCCAATACCTCGTGGGCTTTATCCCTTTGGCCCATATAAAGTGTTGCTGTACCCGAACACTTCGGTAAACATCCGGAACCCCTTCCGGTGAATTCCGGAACCCTTCCGGAGATCAAAACACTATTATCACATATATCAATCTTTACCTCCAGACTATTCCGGAGATCCTCGTCATGTCCGGGATCTTATCCGGGACTCCGAACAACCTTCGGTCACCAACAAAATAACTCAACTATACTAATCGTCACCAAACGTTAAGTGTGTAGACCCTGCGGGTTCGAGAACTATGTAGACATGACCGAGACACCTCTACGGTCAATAACCAATAGCGGGACCTGGATGCCCATATTGGCTCCTACATATTCTACGAAGATCTTTATCGTTTGAACCTCTATGTCAAGGATTCAGTTAATCCCGTATGCTGTTCCTTTTGTTCTTCGGTATGTTACTTGCCCGAGATTCGATCGTCGGTATCTCTATACCTAGTTCAATCTCGTTACCGGCAAGTCTCTTTACTCGTTCTGTAATACAAGATCTCGTGGCTAACACTTTAGTCACATTGCTTGCAAGGCTCATTGTGATGTTGTATTACCGAGTGGGCCCTGAGATACCTCTCCGTCACACGGAGTAACAAATCCCAGTCTTGATCCATGCCAACCCAACAGACACCCTCGGAGATACCTGTAGAGCACCTTTATAGTCACCCAGTTACGTTGCGACGTTTGATACACACAAGGTATTCCTCTGGTGTTAGTGAGTTGCATGATCTCATGGTCATAGGAACAGATACTTGACATGCAGAAAACAATAGCAATAAACTGATACGATCATATGCTACGTTCGTAGTTTGGGTCTTGTCCATCACATCATTCTCCTAATGATGTGATCCCGTTATCAAATGACATCTCATGTCAATGGCTAGGAAACCTTAACCATCTTTGATCAACGAGCTAGTCAACTAGAGGCTTACTAGGGACACAGTGTTGTCTATGTACCCACACATGTATTTGAGTTTCCAATCAATACAATTATAGCATGGATAATAAACGATTATCATGAACAAGGAAATATAATAATAACTAATTTATTATTGCCTCTAGGGCATATTTCCAACAGTCTCCCACTTGCACTAGAGTCAATAATCTATTTCACATCACTATGTGATTTACATTGTAATGAATCGAACACCCATGCAGTTCTGGTGTTGTTCATGTTTAGCCCTTGGAAGAGGTTTAGTCATCGGATCTGCAACATTCAGATCCGTGTGTACTTTGCAAATATTTATGTCGTCCTCCTTGATGTAATCGCGGATGGAATTGAAGCGTCGCTTTATGTGTCTGGTCCTCTTGTGAAATCTTGGTTCCTTGGCTAGAGCAATGGCACCAGTGTTATCACAAAACAGAGTCATTGGGTTAAGCGCACTAGGCACTACTCCAAGATCTGTCATGAACTCCTTCATCCAGACACCTTCCTTCGCCGCCTCCGAGGCTGCGATGTACTCCGCTTCGCATGTAGAATCAGCTACCACGCTTTGCTTGGAACTGCACCAGCTAACCGCACCCCCATTAAGAATAAATACGTATCCGGTTTGAGACTTAGAGTCATCCGGATCAGTGTCAAAGCTTGCATCGACGTAACCCTTTACGACGAGCTCTTGATCACCTCCATAAACGAGAAACATGTCCTTAGTCCTTTTCAGGTACTTCAGGATATTCTTGACCGTCGTCCAGTGTTCCATTCCTGGATCACTTTGAAACCTTCCGACCATACTTATGGCAAGGCTGACATCGGGTCTTGTGCACAGCATTGCATACATAATAGAGCCTATGGCTGAAGCATAGGGGATGACACTCATCTTTTCTCTATCTTCTGCTGTCACCGGGCATTGAGTCTTACTCAACTTCACACCTTGCAAAACAGGCAAGAACCCCTTCTTGGACTGATCCATTTTGAACTTCTTCAAAATCTTATCAAGGTATGTGCTTTGTGAAAGTCCTATTAAGCGTCTTGATCTATCTCTATAGATCTTGATGCCTAATATGAAAGCAGCTTCTCCTAGGTCCTTCATTGAAAAACTCTTGTTCAAATATTCCTTCACGCTTTCCAACATTTCTATATTGTTTCCAATCAGCAATATGTCATCCACATATAATATTAGAAACGCTATAGAGCTCCCACTCACTTTCTTGTAAATACAAGCTTCTCCGTAAACTTGTATAAACTCGAACGCTTTGATCACTTCATCAAAGCGAAGATTCCAACTCCGAGATGCTTGCACCAGTCCATAAATGGATCGCTGGAGTTTGCAAACTTTGTCAGCATTCTCTGGATCGACAAAACCTTCTGGTTGCATCATATACAACTCTTCCTTAAGGAAACCGTTAAGGAATGCTGTTTTGACATCCATCTGCCAAATTTCATAATCGAAAAAGGCAGCTATTGCTAACACGATTCTGACGGACTTAAGCATCGCTACGGGTGAGAAGGTCTCATCGTAGTCAACTCCTTGAACTTGTGAAAAACCCTTTGCCACAAGTCGAGCTTTATAGACGGTGACATTACCGTCCGCGTCCGTCTTCCTCTTAAAGATCCATTTGTTCTGAATGGCCTTACGCCCTTCAGGTAATACTTCCAAAGTCCATACTTTGTTTTCATACATGGATCCCATCTCGGATTTCATGGCCTCTAACCACTTCTCGGAATCCGGGCCCATCATCGCTTCTCCATAGCTCGTAGGTTCATCGTTGTCTAACAACATGACCTCTAAGACAGGGTTGCCGTACCACTCGGGAGCAGTACGCGTCCTTGTCGACCTACGAGGTTTGATAGCAACTTGATCCAAAGCTTCATGATCATCATCATTAACTTCCTCTTCAGCTAATGTAGGCTCCACAGAAACAACTTTCTGCACTGCGCTACTCTCAGGTTGAAGTAAAGGTTCAACAACCTCATCAAGTTCTATCTTCCTCCCACTCAATTCTTTCGAGAGAAACTCTTTCTCAAGAAATGTTCCGTTTTTAGCGACAAACACTTTGCCTTCGGATCTGAGATAGAAGGTATACCCAACTGTCTCTTTTGGGTATCCTATGAAGACGCATTTCTCCGCTTTGGGTTCCAGCTTTTCAGGCTGAAGCTTTTTGACATAAGCATCACATCCCCAAATTTTAAGAAACGACAGCTTTGGCTTCTTGCCAAACCAAAGTTCATATGGCGTTGTCTCAACGGATTTCGATGGTGCCCTATTTAAAGTGAATGCAGCTGTCTCTAATGCATAACCCCAAAACGATAGTGGCAAATCGGCAAGAGACATCATAGATCGCTCCATATCCAATAAAGTTCGATTACGACGTTCGGACACACCATTACGCTGTGGTGTTCCAGGCGGTGTCAGTTGTGAAACAATTCCACATTGTCTTAAGTGACTGCCAAACTCATAACTCAGATATTCTCCTCCTCGATCAGATCGTAGGAATTTAATCTTCTTGTTACGATGATTCTCAACTTCACTCTGAAATTGTTTGAACTTTTCAAACGTTTCAGACTTGTGTTTCATTAAGTAAATATACCCATATCTACTTAAGTCATCAGTGAAGGTGAGAAAGTAATGATAACCACCGCGCGCCTCAATGCTCATTGGACCGCACACATCAGTAAATATGATTTCCAATAAGTCACTTGCCCGTTCCATTGTTCCAGAGAACGGCGTTTTAGTCATCTTGCCCAAGAGGCATGGCTCACATGTGTCAAGTGATTCAAAATCAAGTGACTCCAAAAGTCCATCAGCATGGAGCTTCCTCATGCGTTTTACGCCAATATGACCTAAACGGCAGTGCCACAAGAAAGTGGTATTATCATTATCAATCCTACATCTTTTGGCATCAATGTTATGAACATGTGTATCATTACTATCGAGATTCAATAAGAATAAACCGCTTACATTGGGTGCATGACCATAAAAGATATTACCCATATAAATAGAACAACCATTATTCTCTGATTTAAATGAGTAACCGTCTTGCAATAAACAAGATCCAGATATAATGTTCATGCTTAACGCAGGCACCAAATAACACTTATTTAGGTTCATCACTAATCCCGACGGTAATCGAAGAACGAGCGTGCCGACGGCGATCACATCAACCTTGGAACCATTTCCCACGCGCATCGTCACTTCGTCCTTCGCCAGCCTCCGTCTATTCCGCAGTTCCTGTTTAGAGTTGCAAATATGAGCAACCGCACCGGTATCAAATACCCAGGCACTACAACGAGGGTTGGTAAGGAACATATCAATAACATGTATATCATATATACCTTGTTTGTTGTTGGCCGCTTTCTTGTCAGCCAAATACTTGGGGCAGTTCCGCTTCCAGTGTCCAGTTCCCTTGCAATGAAAGCACTCAGTTTCTGGTTTGGGTCCAGCCTTGGGTTTCTTCACGAGAGGAGCAACTGCTTTGCCACTCTTCTTGGAGTTACCCTTCTTACCCTTGCCATTTTTCTTGAAACTAGTGGTTTTATTGACCATCAACACTTGATGCTCCTTCTGAATTTCAGACTCAGCGGCTTTCAGCATCGCAAACAGCTCGGCGACTGACTTGTTCATCCCGTGCATGTTATAGTTCAACACGAAGCTCTTGTAGCTAGGTGGCAATGATTGAAGAACTCTGTCAGTGATAGCCTCTGGCGGAAGGGGCATCCCTAACTCAGCCAGACGGGTGGAGTACCCAGACATTCTGAGCACGTGATCACTGATAGACCCGTTCTCCTCCATCTTGCAAGCATAGAACTTATCGGAGATCTCATATCTCTCGATTCGGGCATTCTTCTGAAAGATAAACTTCAACTCCTGGAATATCTCATATGCTCCATGACGTTCAAAACGTCTTTGAAGTCCCGGTTCTAAGCCATACAACATTGCACATTGAACTATTGAGTAATCATCAGAACGAGCCTGCCAGGCGTTCACAACGTCTAGAGACTCAACTGGAGCGGGTGGATCACCAAGCGGTGCATCAAGGACATAAGCCTTCTGGGAAGCCGTAAGGATAATCCTCAGATTACGGGCCCAGTCCACAAAGTTACTTCCATCATCTTTCAACTTAGCTTTCTCTAGGAACGCATTAAAATTCAGGGGTGCTACTGCGCGAGCCATGATCTACAACATAAATATAGCAAAGACAACTTAGACTATTGTTCAAGATAATGAGTTTAATTAATCATATTACTTAAAAACTCCCACTCAAATTGACATCCCTCCGGTCATTCGAGTGTAACATGATCCAAATCCACCAACTCAAGTCCGATCATCACGTGAGTCGAGGTGGTTTCAATGGTGAACATCTTCATGTTGATCATATCTACTATATGACTCATGTTCGACCTTTCGGTCTCTTGTGTTCCGAGGCCATGTCTGTACATGCTAGGCTCGTCAAGTTTAACCCGAGTGTTCCGCGTGTGCAACATGGCTTGCACCCGTTGTATGTGAACGTGGAGTCTATCACACCCGATCATCACGGCGTGTCTCGAAACGACGAACTTTCGCAACGGCGCACACTCGGGGAGAACACAATTTATCTTGAAATTTAAGTGAGGGATCACCTTATAATGCTACCGCCGTCCTAAGCAAAATAAGATGCATAAAAGGATTAACATCACATGCAAATCATAAGTGACATGATATGGCCATGAACTTGTGCTTTTGATCTCCATCTCCAAAGCACCGGCATGATCTCCATCGTCACCGGCATGACACCATGATCTCCATCATCTTGATCTCTATCAACGTGTCGCCATGAGGTTGTCGCGCCGACTGTTAATCCCACGACTATTGCTAACGTTTAGCGATAAAGTAAAGCATTACATAGCGCTTAATGATTGACACGCAGGTCATACAATAATTAAAGACAACTCTATGGCTCCTGCCAGTTGCCGTACTCATCGACATGCAAGTCGTGATATTCTATACAACACATGATCATCTCATACATCACATATATCTCATCATGTAATTGGCCATATCACATCACAACATACCCTGCAAAAACAAGTTAGACGTCCTCTAATTGTTGTTGCAAATTTTACGTGGCTGCTACGGGTTTGCAAGAACCGTTCTTACCTACGCAAAACCACAACGTGGTGTAGTGATTGCTTTTTGATCTTCTAAAAGAACCCTCTTCATTGAAATCGATTCAACTAAAGTGAGAGAGACAGACACCCGCTAGCCATCTTTATGCAACGAAGTTACATGTTAGTTGAAGGAACCTGTCTCGCATAAGCGTACGCGTAATGTCGGTCCGGGCCGCTTCATCTCACAGTACCGCCGAATCAAATATCAACTAGTAACGGCAAGCAATATGTATACACCCACGCCCACAACTCGTTTGTGTTCTACTCGAGATCTCATCTACGCATAGACCTAGCTCATGATACCACTGTTGGGGAACGTTGCATGGGAAACAAAAATTTTCCTACGCACACACAAGATCTATCCATGGTGATGAGCATCTACGAGAGGGAGAGTGGATCTACATACCCTTGTAGATCGCTAAGCGGAAGCGTTAAGAAACGCGGTTGATGTAGTCGAACGTCTCCGCGATCCAAATCGCAAGTCGTCCCTCGATCCAAGCACGATCCAGCGCCGAACGGACGGCACCTCCGCGTTCAACACACGTACGGCTTGATGACGATCTCCGCCTTCTTGATCCAGCAAGAGGGAGCGGAGAAGAAGAAGAGTTCCAGCAGCACGACGGCGTGGTGGTGTTGATGAAGAACTATTTCAGCAGGGCTTCGCCTAAGCACTACTGAAATTATGACGTAGGAGGAACTAGAGGTTGCCGGCACACGGCTTGGGGCAATCTAATGTCCTTCGTGTGCTAGCCCTACCCCTCTATTTATATGTTGAGCCTTGGGGTCTAAACTTGGAGTAAAAGCCTCCTCCAGGTCGGTTTTGCCCGCACAAGGTCGGTTTGGCCCGCAGGGAAAGAGTCCAACTCGGATCCCTGCCGAACCGTGCACAGCCGCGCACAAGCGGTAGTACCGCTCACAAGCGGTAGTACCGCTTGAGCGGTAGTACCGCTTCACCAAGCGGTAGTACCGCTTGGGCGGTAGTACCGCTTCACAAAACGGTAGTACCGCTTACGCGGCAGCAAAACTACTTTTTGCACTTTCCAATACCTCGTGGGCTTTATCCCTTTGGCCCATATAAAGTGTTGCTGTACCCAAACACTTCGGTAAACATCCGGAACCCCTTCCGGTGAATTCCGGAACCCTTCCGGAGATCAAAACACTATTATCACATATATCAATCTTTACCTCCAGACTATTCCGGAGATCCTCGTCATGTCCGGGATCTTATCCGGGACTCCGAACAACCTTCGGTCACCAACAAAATAACTCAACTATACTAATCGTCACCAAACGTTAAGTGTGTAGACCCTGCGGGTTCGAGAACTATGTAGACATGACCGAGACACCTCTACGGTCAATAACCAATAGCGGGACCTGGATGCCCATATTGGCTCCTACATATTCTACGAAGATCTTTATCGTTTGAACCTCTATGTCAAGGATTCAGTTAATCCCGTATGCTGTTCCTTTTGTTCTTCGGTATGTTACTTGCCCGAGATTCGATCGTCGGTATCTCTATACCTAGTTCAATCTCGTTACCGGCAAGTCTCTTTACTCGTTCTGTAATACAAGATCTCGTGGCTAACACTTTAGTCACATTGCTTGCAAGGCTCATTGTGATGTTGTATTACCGAGTGGGCCTTGAGATACCTCTCCGTCACACGGAGTAACAAATCCCAGTCTTGATCCATGCCAACCCAACAGACACCCTCGGAGATACCTGTAGAGCACCTTTATAGTCACCCAGTTACGTTGCGACGTTTGATACACACAAGGTATTCCTCTGGTGTTAGTGAGTTGCATGATCTCATGGTCATAGGAACAGATACTTGACATGCAGAAAACAATAGCAATAAACTGATACGATCATATGCTACGTTCGTAGTTTGGGTCTTGTCCATCACATCATTCTCCTAATGATGTGATCCCGTTATCAAATGACATCTCATGTCAATGGATAGGAAACCTTAACCATCTTTGATCAACGAGCTAGTCAACTAGAGGCTTACTAGGGACACAGTGTTGTCTATGTACCCACACATGTATTTGAGTTTCCAATCAATACAATTATAGCATGGATAATAAACGATTATCATGAACAAGGAAATATAATAATAACTAATTTATTATTGCCTCTAGGGCATATTTCCAACAGTCTCCCACTTGCACTAGAGTCAATAATCTATTTCACATCACTATGTGATTTACATTGTAATGAATCGAACACCCATGCAGTTCTGGTGTTGTTCATGTTTAGCCCTTGGAAGAGGTTTAGTCATCGGATCTGCAACATTCAGATCCGTGTGTACTTTGCAAATATTTATGTCGTCCTCCTTGATGTAATCGCGGATGGAATTGAAGCGTCGCTTTATGTGTCTGGTCCTCTTGTGAAATCTTGGTTCCTTGGCTAGAGCAATGGCACCAGTGTTATCACAAAACAGAGTCATTGGGTTAAGCGCACTAGGCACTACTCCAAGATCTGTCATGAACTCCTTCATCCAGACACCTTCCTTCGCCGCCTCCGAGGCTGCGATGTACTCCGCTTCGCATGTAGAATCAGCTACCACGCTTTGCTTGGAACTGCACCAGCTAACCGCACCCCCATTAAGAATAAATACGTATCCGGTTTGAGACTTAGAGTCATCCGGATCAGTGTCAAAGCTTGCATCGACGTAACCCTTTACGACGAGCTCTTGATCACCTCCATAAACGAGAAACATGTCCTTAGTCCTTTTCAGGTACTTCAGGATATTCTTGACCGTCGTCCAGTGTTCCATTCCTGGATCACTTTGAAACCTTCCGACCATACTTATGGCAAGGCTGACATCGGGTCTTGTGCACAGCATTGCATACATAATAGAGCCTATGGCTGAAGCATAGGGGATGACACTCATCTTTTCTCTATCTTCTGCTGTCACCGGGCATTGAGTCTTACTCAACTTCACACCTTGCAAAACAGGCAAGAACCCCTTCTTGGACTGATCCATTTTGAACTTCTTCAAAATCTTATCAAGGTATGTGCTTTGTGAAAGTCCTATTAAGCGTCTTGATCTATCTCTATAGATCTTGATGCCTAATATGAAAGCAGCTTCTCCTAGGTCCTTCATTGAAAAACTCTTGTTCAAATATTCCTTCACGCTTTCCAACATTTCTATATTGTTTCCAATCAGCAATATGTCATCCACATATAATATTAGAAACGCTATAGAGCTCCCACTCACTTTCTTGTAAATACAAGCTTCTCCGTAAACTTGTATAAACTCGAACGCTTTGATCACTTCATCAAAGCGAAGATTCCAACTCCGAGATGCTTGCACCAGTCCATAAATGGATCGCTGGAGTTTGCAAACTTTGTCAGCATTCTCTGGATCGACAAAACCTTCTGGTTGCATCATATACAACTCTTCCTTAAGGAAACCGTTAAGGAATGCTGTTTTGACATCCATCTGCCAAATTTCATAATCGAAAAAGGCAGCTATTGCTAACACGATTCTGACGGACTTAAGCATCGCTACGGGTGAGAAGGTCTCATCGTAGTCAACTCCTTGAACTTGTGAAAAACCCTTTGCCACAAGTCGAGCTTTATAGACGGTGACATTACCGTCCGCGTCCGTCTTCCTCTTAAAGATCCATTTGTTCTGAATGGCCTTACGCCCTTCAGGTAATACTTCCAAAGTCCATACTTTGTTTTCATACATGGATCCCATCTCGGATTTCATGGCCTCTAACCACTTCTCGAAATCCGGGCCCATCATCGCTTCTCCATAGCTCGTAGGTTCATCGTTGTCTAACAACATGACCTCTAAGACAGGGTTGCCGTACCACTCGGGAGCAGTACGCGTCCTTGTCGACCTACGAGGTTTGATAGCAACTTGATCCAAAGCTTCATGATCATCATCATTAACTTCCTCTTCAGCTAATGTAGGCTCCACAGAAACAACTTTCTGCACTGCGCTACTCTCAGGTTGAAGTAAAGGTTCAACAACCTCATCAAGTTCTATCTTCCTCCCACTCAATTCTTTCGAGAGAAACTCTTTCTCAAGAAATGTTCCGTTTTTAGCGACAAACACTTTGCCTTCGGATCTGAGATAGAAGGTATACCCAACTGTCTCTTTTGGGTATCCTATGAAGACGCATTTCTCCGCTTTGGGTTCCAGCTTTTCAGGCTGAAGCTTTTTGACATAAGCATCACATCCCCAAATTTTAAGAAACGACAGCTTTGGCTTCTTGCCAAACCAAAGTTCATATGGCGTTGTCTCAACGGATTTCGATGGTGCCCTATTTAAAGTGAATGCAGCTGTCTCTAATGCATAACCCCAAAACGATAGTGGCAAATCGGCAAGAGACATCATAGATCGCTCCATATCCAATAAAGTTCGATTACGACGTTCGGACACACCATTACGCTGTGGTGTTCCAGGCGGTGTCAGTTGTGAAACAATTCCACATTGTCTTAAGTGACTGCCAAACTCATAACTCAGATATTCTCCTCCTCGATCAGATCGTAGGAATTTAATCTTCTTGTTACGATGATTCTCAACTTCACTCTGAAATTGTTTGAACTTTTCAAACGTTTCAGACTTGTGTTTCATTAAGTAAATATACCCATATCTACTTAAGTCATCAGTGAAGGTGAGAAAGTAATGATAACCACCGCGCGCCTCAATGCTCATTGGACCGCACACATCAGTAAATATGATTTCCAATAAGTCACTTGCCCGTTCCATTGTTCCAGAGAACGGCGTTTTAGTCATCTTGCCCAAGAGGCATGGCTCACATGTGTCAAGTGATTCAAAATCAAGTGACTCCAAAAGTCCATCAGCATGGAGCTTCCTCATGCGTTTTACGCCAATATGACCTAAACGGCAGTGCCACAAGAAAGTGGTATTATCATTATCAATCCTACATCTTTTGGCATCAATGTTATGAACATGTGTATCATTACTATCGAGATTCAATAAGAATAAACCGCTTACATTGGGTGCATGACCATAAAAGATATTACCCATATAAATAGAACAACCATTATTCTCTGATTTAAATGAGTAACCGTCTTGCAATAAACAAGATCCAGATATAATGTTCATGCTTAACGCAGGCACCAAATAACACTTATTTAGGTTCATCACTAATCCCGACGGTAATCGAAGAACGAGCGTGCCGACGGCGATCACATCAACCTTGGAACCATTTCCCACGCGCATCGTCACTTCGTCCTTCGCCAGCCTCCGTCTATTCCGCAGTTCCTGTTTAGAGTTGCAAATATGAGCAACCGCACCGGTATCAAATACCCAGGCACTACAACGAGGGTTGGTAAGGAACATATCAATAACATGTATATCATATATACCTTGTTTGTTGTTGGCCGCTTTCTTGTCAGCCAAATACTTGGGGCAGTTCCGCTTCCAGTGTCCAGTTCCCTTGCAATGAAAGCACTCAGTTTCTGGTTTGGGTCCAGCCTTGGGTTTCTTCACGAGAGGAGCAACTGCTTTGCCACTCTTCTTGGAGTTACCCTTCTTACCCTTGCCATTTTTCTTGAAACTAGTGGTTTTATTGACCATCAACACTTGATGCTCCTTCTGAATTTCAGACTCAGCGGCTTTCAGCATCGCAAACAGCTCGGCGACTGACTTGTTCATCCCGTGCATGTTATAGTTCAACACGAAGCTCTTGTAGCTAGGTGGCAATGATTGAAGAACTCTGTCAGTGATAGCCTCTGGCGGAAGGGGCATCCCTAACTCAGCCAGACGGGTGGAGTACCCAGACATTCTGAGCACGTGATCACTGATAGACCCGTTCTCCTCCATCTTGCAAGCATAGAACTTATCGGAGATCTCATATCTCTCGATTCGGGCATTCTTCTGAAAGATAAACTTCAACTCCTGGAATATCTCATATGCTCCATGACGTTCAAAACGTCTTTGAAGTCCCGGTTCTAAGCCATACAACATTGCACATTGAACTATTGAGTAATCATCAGAACGAGCCTGCCAGGCGTTCACAACGTCTAGAGACTCAACTGGAGCGGGTGGATCACCAAGCGGTGCATCAAGGACATAAGCCTTCTGGGAAGCCGTAAGGATAATCCTCAGATTACGGGCCCAGTCCACAAAGTTACTTCCATCATCTTTCAACTTAGCTTTCTCTAGGAACGCATTAAAATTCAGGGGTGCTACTGCGCGAGCCATGATCTACAACATAAATATAGCAAAGACAACTTAGACTATTGTTCAAGATAATGAGTTTAATTAATCATATTACTTAAAAACTCCCACTCAAATTGACATCCCTCCGGTCATTCGAGTGTAACATGATCCAAATCCACCAACTCAAGTCCGATCATCACGTGAGTCGAGGTGGTTTCAATGGTGAACATCTTCATGTTGATCATATCTACTATATGACTCATGTTCGACCTTTCGGTCTCTTGTGTTCCGAGGCCATGTCTGTACATGCTAGGCTCGTCAAGTTTAACCCGAGTGTTCCGCGTGTGCAACATGGCTTGCACCCGTTGTATGTGAACGTGGAGTCTATCACACCCGATCATCACGGCGTGTCTCGAAACGACGAACTTTCGCAACGGCGCACACTCGGGGAGAACACAATTTATCTTGAAATTTAAGTGAGGGATCACCTTATAATGCTACCGCCGTCCTAAGCAAAATAAGATGCATAAAAGGATTAACATCACATGCAAATCATAAGTGACATGATATGGCCATGAACTTGTGCTTTTGATCTCCATCTCCAAAGCACCGGCATGATCTCCATCGTCACCGGCATGACACCATGATCTCCATCATCTTGATCTCTATCAACGTGTCGCCATGAGGTTGTCGCGCCGACTGTTAATCCCACGACTATTGCTAACGTTTAGCGATAAAGTAAAGCATTACATAGCGCTTAATGATTGACACGCAGGTCATACAATAATTAAAGACAACTCTATGGCTCCTGCCAGTTGCCGTACTCATCGACATGCAAGTCGTGATATTCTATACAACACATGATCATCTCATACATCACATATATCTCATCATGTAATTGGCCATATCACATCACAACATACCCTGCAAAAACAAGTTAGACGTCCTCTAATTGTTGTTGCAAATTTTACGTGGCTGCTACGGGTTTGCAAGAACCGTTCTTACCTACGCAAAACCACAACGTGGTGTAGTGATTGCTTTTTGATCTTCTAAAAGAACCCTCTTCATTGAAATCGATTCAACTAAAGTGAGAGAGACAGACACCCGCTAGCCATCTTTATGCAACGAAGTTACATGTTAGTTGAAGGAACCTGTCTCGCGTAAGCGTACGCGTAATGTCGGTCCGGGCCGCTTCATCTCACAGTACCGCCGAATCAAATATCAACTAGTAACGGCAAGCAATATGTATACACCCACGCCCACAACTCGTTTGTGTTCTACTCGAGATCTCATCTACGCATAGACCTAGCTCATGATACCACTGTTGGGGAACGTTGCATGGGAAACAAAAATTTTCCTACGCACACACAAGATCTATCCATGGTGATGAGCATCTACGAGAGGGAGAGTGGATCTACATACCCTTGTAGATCGCTAAGCGGAAGCGTTAAGAAACGCGGTTGATGTAGTCGAACGTCTCCGCGATCCAAATCGCAAGTCGTCCCTCGATCCAAGCACGATCCAGCGCCGAACGGACGGCACCTCCGCGTTCAACACACGTACGGCTTGATGACGATCTCCGCCTTCTTGATCCAGCAAGAGGGAGCGGAGAAGAAGAAGAGTTCCAGCAGCACGACGGCGTGGTGGTGTTGATGAAGAACTATTTCAGCAGGGCTTCGCCTAAGCACTACTGAAATTATGACGTAGGAGGAACTAGAGGTTGCCGGCACACGGCTTGGGGCAATCTAATGTCCTTCGTGTGCTAGCCCTACCCCTCTATTTATATGTTGAGCCTTGGGGTCTAAACTTGGAGTAAAAGCCTCCTCCAGGTCGGTTTTGCCCGCACAAGGTCGGTTTGGCCCGCAGGGAAAGAGTCCAACTCGGATCCCTGCCGAACCGTGCACAGCCGCGCACAAGCGGTAGTACCGCTCACAAGCGGTAGTACCGCTTGAGCGGTAGTACCGCTTCACCAAGCGGTAGTACCGCTTGGGCGGTAGTACCGCTTCACAAAACGGTAGTACCGCTTATGCGGCAGCAAAACTACTTTTTGCACTTTCCAATACCTCGTGGGCTTTATCCCTTTGGCCCATATAAAGTGTTGCTGTACCCGAACACTTCGGTAAACATCCGGAACCCCTTCCGGTGAATTCCGGAACCCTTCCGGAGATCAAAACACTATTATCACATATATCAATCTTTACCTCCAGACTATTCCGGAGATCCTCATCATGTCCGGGATCTTATCCGGGACTCCGAACAACCTTCGGTCACCAACAAAATAACTCAACTATACTAATCGTCACCAAACGTTAAGTGTGTAGACCCTGCGGGTTCGAGAACTATGTAGACATGACCGAGACACCTCTACGGTCAATAACCAATAGCGGGACCTGGATGCCCATATTGGCTCCTACATATTCTACGAAGATCTTTATCGTTTGAACCTCTATGTCAAGGATTCAGTTAATCCCGTATGCTGTTCCTTTTGTTCTTCGGTATGTTACTTGCCCGAGATTCGATCGTCGGTATCTCTATACCTAGTTCAATCTCGTTACCGGCAAGTCTCTTTACTCGTTCTGTAATACAAGATCTCGTGGCTAACACTTTAGTCACATTGCTTGCAAGGCTCATTGTGATGTTGTATTACCGAGTGGGCCCTGAGATACCTCTCCGTCACACGGAGTAACAAATCCCAGTCTTGATCCATGCCAACCCAACAGACACCCTCGGAGATACCTGTAGAGCACCTTTATAGTCACCCAGTTACGTTGCGACGTTTGATACACACAAGGTATTCCTCTGGTGTTAGTGAGTTGCATGATCTCATGGTCATAGGAACAGATACTTGACATGCAGAAAACAATAGCAATAAACTGATACGATCATATGCTACGTTCGTAGTTTGGGTCTTGTCCATCACATCATTCTCCTAATGATGTGATCCCGTTATCAAATGACATCTCATGTCAATGGCTAGGAAACCTTAACCATCTTTGATCAACGAGCTAGTCAACTAGAGGCTTACTAGGGACACAGTGTTGTCTATGTACCCACACATGTATTTGAGTTTCCAATCAATACAATTATAGCATGGATAATAAACGATTATCATGAACAAGGAAATATAATAATAACTAATTTATTATTGCCTCTAGGGCATATTTCCAACAGGCTGAGTCCCAGCCGCGGACCCGCACGTGGCTTAATGCACCGAAGAAACGCCAAAGGGGGTCGGCGTTTCTGGAAACGCGGCGGAGCTCGGCGTTTCGGGCCGGCCACGTCACCAGGCAACGCGTTCTCCGTCTGGCAGTGGGCCAGGGCAGCAACGCGGGAGAGCTCGGCGTTTCTAAATGCGGTGGCAACGCGGTAGAGCTCGGCGTTTCTACGTGCGTTGGCAACGCCGCGGTCCCTGGCGTTTCTCAAAAGGATCGTGAAATTTGTTCCGATCGAGTCCGGTGTGTGACGAACATCGCTGACAAGGTCAAAACAGTGATTTCGTCCTCGGTGCGGTGCGCGGCAGGTCGCAGCGGCTCCTGCTCCCTCATGGTGCGGCGTTTTAGATGATCTGGTCAACCTCATCTCTCCCTCTAAGCTCTAGCACTTCTTGCATGTACTCCCTCTACCTGTACGATCTCCACGATCGCATGCATGCTCTCACCGGCGCACCGCGTTCCCATGTATATGTAAACTACCTGTACATGCGAACCAACCTGTGGTTGGATGGTTAGAGGGACTGTGGTATTCCCAGCCCATCAGGTTCAAGTCCTGGTGCTCACATTTATTCCTGGATTTATTTCAGGATTTCCGGCGATGCGCATTCAGTGGGAGGAGATGTTCCCGTCGACGACGAGGCGTCTACGGTGACTTCGTAAATCTCAAGATGATATGCCGGCTCAGTCTCTCGGAGGTGCTCATAGGGGTAGGGTGTGCGTGTGTGCGTTCATAGGGGTGAGTGTATGCGCGTGTATGTGAGTGTTTGCGTTTGTACTGTGTTCAAAAAAAAAAACTACCTGTACATGAGATCGACACCACCCAATGCATTGCCCATTCTTCCCACTGTTCAAGGCGCGCGGCATGCTGCCGGCGGCACGAGGCCGAGGGTGCGGCGGCTCCTGCTCCCTGGGTGGCACGTCCGCGGAAGGGAGCAAGCGTGGGGACGATGCGTTAGTGCTTAGGCTATATGAGGGTGCGTGATTACTGGGGATGGTTACGTGATTATCTGAGGATCAGTAATTTTCTTTTTTTTTTCGTGCATCACGTGATAATAGGGATATGCGTTTGCGGGCGCGGGACGTGGAATTCCCTCTGCGTGGTGGAGTATGGTCAGCCAATCTAAATCCCTAAGTACACACAAAAAGACTAATCAGATTAATGTTAGCCGTTAGATTAAATTTAGGGGGACTAATCATACAGTGATAATGGGTCCGTGTACACTGGATGGGGTGTGCTTAAAAAAGTTTATGTTTGCTCTTTTATTAGTAGTCAGATTCAATTCAAAACAAAGGGAGCACTACGAGTAATCTAAAGGAAAGAAGGCAGCACCCGGATCCACATATCTCAACGCCCAACTTTGAACGAGAAAGAAAAGAACCTCTGGGCGTCGCGTGCGAGCAAGGGATCGGAGCACGTAGCGGCATGGGCACCCACCACCCCCCCCCCCCCCGGACGTGCGCGACGCGACGCAGCCCCGCAGTTTCACGATACCACCACCTATGGCGCCTACGTGACATTCCCACGGCCACGAAACACACGGCAGAGAGCAGAAGCAGAACCCAAAAGGGAAGAGAACACCCGAGACCGGCGGTGACCCGACCCGACCCGACGGCCGGCCCCTCCGACGAGAAGAACAAAAAACAAGAGACACCCTGGACCGCGGGCCCCGAAACCGCGGCTGGCACTGGGCCCAGCCCGCGAGCGCCGGTGCTATTAAACCGCCCGGCCGGCCCGATCCTCCTTCCCCAATCTCCCAACCCAAACCCCCCCTTCCACGCCCCGCCCGCCCGCTCCCGCCGCCGACGAGCCCAGCGCCGCCGTCCCCCCATGGCCGTGGAGGTTCGCCGCAGGGCGCCCGCGACGCGCGGCGGCGCGCGCCCCGCGGACGGGAGGGCGCGGGTGCAGGCCGGGGACGCGCTGCCGCTGCCGATCCGCCATACCAACCTCATCTTCTCCGCGCTCTTCGCCGCCTCGCTCGCCTACCTCATGCGGCGCTGGCGGGAGAAGATCCGCTCCTCGACCCCGCTCCACGTCGTCGGCCTCACCGAGATCTTCGCCATCTGCGGCCTCGTCGCCTCGCTCATCTACCTCCTCAGCTTCTTCGGCATCGCCTTCGTCCAGTCCGTCGTCTCCAACAGCGACGACGAGGACGAGGACTTCCTCATCGCCTCCGCCCAGCCGCCCAAGCCCGCGGTTCCCGCGCAGTGCGCGCTGCTGCAGAGCGCCGGGCCCGCCCCCGAGAGAATGCCGGAGGAGGACGAGGAGATCGTCGCCGAGGTCGTCGCCGGGAAGACCCCCTCCTACGTGCTCGAGACCAGGCTCGGCGACTGCCGCCGGGCCGCCGGGATCCGCCGCGAGGCGCTGCGCCGGATCACGGGGAGGGAGATCAACGGCCTCCCGCTCGACGGCTTCGACTACGCCTCCATTCTCGGCCAGTGCTGCGAGATGCCCGTGGGGTACGTGCAGCTGCCGGTGGGCGTCGTCGGGCCGCTCGTCCTCGACGGCCGCCGGCTCTACGTCCCGATGGCCACCACCGAGGGCTGCCTCGTCGCCAGCACCAACCGTGGATGCAAGGCCATTGCCGAGTCTGGCGGTGCTTCCAGCGTCGTGTTCCGCGACGGGATGAGCCGCGCCCCCGTCGCCAGGTTCCCGTCCGCCCGCCGCGCCGCCGAGCTCATGGAATTCTTGGAGAACCCGGCCAACTTCGACACTCTGTCAGTGGTCTTTAGCAGGTAACAGACCAAACTCCAGATTAGTGCCCCTATTATCTGTCATATTCAGCCCACATGCTCCACACGCACGGCAAATGGCATTACGCCAGTACGCGTCTTGTGTTCCACGATATGTCCCCATCAATCAAATCAGCGCTGTTTCGTTTTTAACCCCAAAAAATTCTTCGTTTGTGCAGATCAACGAGATTTGGAAGGCTGCAGGGGGTCAAGTGCGCGTTGGCAGGGAGGAACCTGTACATGAGGTTCACCTGCAGCACTGGTGATGCCATGGGGATGAACATGATCTCCAAGGGCGTGCAACACGTGCTGGACTACCTAGAGGAGGATTTCCCTGATATGGATGTCGTCAGCATCTCAGGTATTTTCGCACGTTTATAAATCGACGTTGTACCATTGATAGATTATATTAATATTATTGTGGCTAGTTATGACTTATCAGAGCCTTCTAATAATTTTGGACGCCAATATACATCTGACGTCAGCTCGGGGGAACCTGAGCGAAAGATCGTTCCCCCAGGCAGGGTGGAACAAACAAACGTTTTCGTTCGCTCAAAAAAATCACTTACATCGAATGCTTCAGAATTGCCATGCGAAAACAGATAAAATTGCTGTGCTGTTGTAAAGGATTTGCCATGTTGTAAAAATTGCCATGCTCAGCAATTGCCATGTTGGCTGAAGGGAATTGTCATGCTTCATCAACGGAAAAGGCTGAAAATTGCCATGCTCTCAACTGAAATTGCCATCCCGAATGTGTTCGTTCGGATTACCATCCTGAGCAAACCATTTTTGCCGTCAGCTTCGTAGTTTGCTCAGAGGGGTACGTGGGACCAAATACTTTTAAGATTTGTGCGTGGGATCCGACGTGCCTGACGGCGTTTGCTCGGATTGCTTAAAGAACCCTATAACGTTCAGGATAATTTTATAGTTGATGGCTGGTTAGATGATGGTATCAAAGAATAAGAGCACAACATATTCTCTTGATTCAATCCCATTTTGCAAATATTCAAGCCCAGAGAGTTGATAATGAAGCAACTGGCATGATAGACGTTTACGGTGTTTTAATTGGATTCCCCTACTTGTTTTGCAATGGAAAGTGGCAGATGGGCCTGCATTGTTATTTTAATTGGATATCCCTTTGGTTTCAGCACACGATCCAAACTGACGTGGACTCCAGTTGTTTTCATTTTGTAGTAGTTGGGCTACCTTTTTGTCCAATCTCTCCAGCTGCTGCCAGCTCTCAGTACTTCGAGAGAGGACGAAAGTTCACACAAGGAAATTTGGACAAGGCCACCTCATCCTTGTCTTCCCTATTATGTCTTACTCATGTTTTGTCATAACACAAGTAATACCAGTCGCCGAATTTTGCACAGTACAGTCATAGAGCGACGTTCTAATCTGTAAAAATCTCAAGTGGATTATATACTGAAGGGTACTCATAGGTTTATACTTAGGATAGCGGTCTGTATCTAGTTTAGTGTTGCTTATTAAGACCAGATCACCCTATTCATAGCAGTACATTTATACTTAGTATAGTGGTATGCATCTAGCTTTTTCACATATCTTTGGCGCTACATAATTTCCTAACCGAACTTCCTTGCAAAACAGGCAATTTTTGTTCTGACAAGAAATCAGCTGCTGTAAATTGGATTGAGGGGCGTGGAAAGTCTGTGGTTTGTGAGGCAGTTATCAGAGAGGAAGTTGTGCAAAAGGTTCTCAAGACCAACGTTCAGTCTCTCGTTGAGTTGAACGTGATCAAGAACCTTGCTGGTTCAGCTGTTGCTGGAGCTCTTGGGGGTTTCAATGCCCATGCAAGCAACATTGTAACTGCTATCTTCATTGCCACTGGTCAGGATCCTGCACAGAATGTTGAGAGCTCACAGTGTATCACGATGTTGGAAGCTGTAAATGGTGGCAGAGACCTTCACATCTCCGTTACTATGCCATCCATTGAGGTAAGAAGCAATATTTTTCTTCATGATTGAATCATGCTCTTCATATTCTTTTTTACGTGATAAGTTTGGAGTTTATGTTGATTGTCATTTATTCCCTTATTTGTTATCTGCACATTATGCTTTTTGCACTTCGAACCCTGATACTTTGTCAAGAACCATTGATTATGGACCCTAATATCTGGCTGCCGTCAGCTCGCAGCCAGCCTTGCGCGAATGGTTTGCTTGCTCTGGACACGATCACTCGCAACCAGCGAATGAGAAGCCTAGTACGTTCGCTCTAGCTGGTTCCCAGCGCGATCTCATCTGTCCCAGAAAAGAAATACACATGCTATTATAAATTTATATAAAATGCCACAAACCAAAAGTACACAGAAATGTATAAAATGCATGAACTAAAAATAAACACAAATTTATAAATGCCATGAACCAAAAGTACACATAAATTTATAAAATGCCATGCTCTGAAAATGTGAAAATTGCCTTGCTACTTTATAAAACTGCCATCCTCTAGATAAAAAATGTTTTATCTTGATAGGCCCCAAATAAAAAATAAATGCCATTAAAAATAAAAATGTCATCCTCTTTATAATTAAAATGCCATCCTCTCAATAATAAACATGCCATCCTATTATTGATAAAAAATGCCATGCACTTAGTAATAAAACTGCCATCCCTATTATTAATAAAAATGCCATGTTATTAATATTAAAACTGCCATGTAAACCAACTTTGCTTGTGAACACTAGAAAAAATGTTTAAATTTGCCATCTGATATAGTTCAAAAAATTATAAAAACTGCCACGTTAATTCTTTAGAAAAAATTTCATGTACCTAAGCAAAAAAGAGCATGTTTAGCCATCTTGTAAAAAAGAGGAGAAAAAGTTAATAAGTCAGACGTGTCTCCTGTCCCTACGCCAAGATTGTGCAACGAATCTGATGGGAGAGAGCACGTTCGCCAGATAGCTATTACATTGATTATTCAATCAATTAGATGGCATCCTCTATGTCCCTCCAAAAAGAAGTGGCATCCTCTATGTAAATAGGAACTATAACAAATATTGATACCTTGATAGCCAAGAATTGTATATTTGTAACAGGCTGTTGATCCTACCATCCTATGGTAGACAGATCTATTTAAACGCTAACATTTAAATATATGTTAGTGGCCTTTGTTAGGTACCTGGAGATTTTAAAATAACCCTGTCATACATAGGGCTTTATTTTGTTGTCATTAGGCACTAAGCACTATGCAGAGGTTCCAAACTCTGTGAAGAACCAAATAACATGTTCAACTATGCTTGCTTGTTCTTTGGAATAAACTCTGTATATGCCAATGCCAATGCCAATTTTATCCCTTTGTGGGACATTGTTCTTATAGCCACACTATCTGGTTTTCTAAACTACTATTCCTTTTGGTTGCTGTTCACTTGCCCGCTATTGTTTTCGTCATCAGCCAGCTCTGTTAGACCGGCAGTTAGCTGTTTTATTAGTGGCTTAATTTGTAACGTTGTGTTTGTTATTATTGTCGAGAAAGGCATCCATCGCCTGTACATAATTGGGTTAATTATCATCATATACCTAACGTTCCTCACCAATTATACGATATATATATATAGATATATATGTGAACTGATGGGTGTGTTGTGGATGATCGAAATGCAGGTGGGCACAGTTGGTGGAGGCACACAGCTGGCCTCACAGTCGGCTTGTTTGGACCTACTGGGCGTCAAAGGCGCCAACAGGGAATCTCCGGGGTCGAATGCTAGGCTGCTTGCCACGGTGGTGGCTGGTGCGGTCTTAGCTGGGGAGCTGTCCCTTATCTCTGCTCAGGCTGCCGGCCATCTGGTCCAGAGCCACATGAAATACAACAGATCCAGGAAGGATATGTCCAATGCGGCCGCTTGCTGAGGCGCATGGCATCACTTGGGCTCTTGCCAGTGCAAATAGACAAAACCAAGATCAAAATGTTCGCCAGATACCCTTCACCTCTGTGGGAGTGGACAAGGAAGGGAACTCACAGGTTGGTTCTTGTGTGGAATGGCATGGCATGCCCAGGAGGTGAAAAGGGAAACCCCGTCGGGTGAACAGTTTGTCTGTAGAGCGGTCATGGTTCTCCGGGAGGACAAGAGAGCACCTGTATTTACCACCCTGTGCTTCCACCCTGGATATGACCACCTATTTATTTTCTTGATGTTGTTGTTCCTCTTCCCAGTTCCCACAACACCAAACCCAAACCCCTGCGTACGTCTGTCTTGTTTTGCCCGTCTTGAATCTGACCCCTTGGTTGTTTTTGTCCAAAGCTTACATTACTACCTGCTTCTGCTTTACCCAGTTGTCTCTGTTCCCTCCTGTTACTGCTTCAGCAATGCTTCTAGTAACATTGTAACTAGTTCAGTTTCATCTGTTTGATCTTTCTATCCTACTGTTTGTTACCCTTGGTGGCTCGCTTGTAAAGAATATGTTTTTTGGTTAACTGAATTTGTTCTCATTGTGACCATGTGTCCTTGTTTGTTTACTGCATCAGTGCCCATGCTTTTTCTGTAAATTAACCCGCCTTAGCAGAGTACCAGCTGTCGTTTGTTCTGACGAAATATCTACTACCCCTATAAAAGGACGAAAGGCGGAGATCCAAACAATCAGGCCCGTTCAACTTTCAGATCTAATGGTTCCAAATATTTTCATGTTTAACACTAACAAGCCACGCAGTTAGAAGCCACTAATCCTCGATCGCTACTTTCCAAAAAAAAAACGCTGCGCACAACGCCACGACCCGCACGACCTTTCGTCCGCTCATCCTCCTCCCATCTCGGACGCCAGCGTTCGCACGAGTATATGCTATCCTAAGCCGCCTCCCGCGTCGTCCGCCGCCGCCCGCCGATACTCCACCGCCTCCCGCGCGGTCCGCCGATACTCCGACGCCGTCCGTCGCCGCCCGCCAATACTCCGCCGCCTCCGGCTCGCTGTCCGCCGTCGCCTCCGGCTCGCTGTCCGCCGCTCCCGCCTGACAAACGCGACCGTGAGCAGCTCCCTGCTGATCCGCCGCCGCCTCCCGCGCGGTGTCCGCCGCCGCCGCCGCTTGACAAACGAGACCGTGAGCAGGCCCCCGCCGGGCCTCCTCTCCTGCCCCAGGAACACGGGAGCGGCCCCCCTGTCGTTGTCTTCCTTCCTGCTGCCAGCTCTGCCCTTCTCCGCCTTACTCCACGGCAATGATTCTGTTCTATCCATCGGTATGTAGCAACCATGTCATCTCTCTCCCTTCCAATCCCTATAGTATTTTTCCTATAGTGTTTCTTTTCAATGGTGAAACTCAGCGACCATGACCACTATGTTTCTTTTCCTTTTATTCCTTGGTCATAGTATGATTTTCATTAGCAGCTGTAATTGATAAAGTAAGGCATGGCTGTTTGCTTCGATCAAATCCGGCTCCATTATCAAATGAAATGCTAGGGGATAGTAAGTTGGCAGCACTACTCTTTTTCCAGAAGATCTGGCATGGTGGACAGGAGTGTTCTTTCGGTTTTGCTTAGCTGTAGGATAAAATGATCACCCAGTCAGTCATGGGCTCATGGCCAGGTTAAATGTATCCAGTTGTATAATACTCAAATGGTCAAACTGCTTTCTTCTATTTTATATTCTAAGTTTTTTGAAGACATCCAACGACCTTTGTACCGATTTCTGTAGTTGATGTTGCTAATGTTGTTGTACATATATACTATGTAATCTTATAACAACGGTGTTAAATTCTGAAATTCAAGCCTCCCATTGTATGTGGATGAAGTGCTAAATTATCTCTTTTTCTTCCTACTATTCTAGGCACAAACAACCTATAGAGTCAAGGAGTACAATACCAAAATACGAGCTGCAAAAGTGACTCAAATTCCTCTTCACTCACAAGTAACTACATTGGTAATTGTTCATGTGTGGATCTGGTTCACAAGACCTTATTTTTTTATGTTTGCCATTCAATTTTAACGACAATATTGTTTCTACATAAGATATTGTTTTATGTATTATCATGGGTGGATTTCTTAAGTTTCGTGCACAAGTTGTTGATATCTACACAATACTGAGTGTCCTATGAATACATGGCTGTGGCCATCATTAAGAATATTCTACCTCAGAAGTATTATTTTTCTTGTACGTTAGTGTTTTGATTCTTGGGCGCTTGACAAACACTTCACAAATTAAGTTCCTGTTAACAATTTCAGAGGTGGAGGCTGGCCTGCAGCTCGTGTGGGTGGATGAGAAGCACACTTCACTGAGAAGTTGTTGCCACTATGCTCGGTGCCATCGCCAGTGACGAAACTTGATGGTGAGCCTCTTCTCGCCCTCTCAGTTCTTCCTTTTTGCTCTGGATGATCTCTGTTCATGTTGTTAGTGTTTAAAAATATCTTTTGTTGTTGTAGCCGATAATCTTGTTGGTCTCTATCGTGTGGTGCATATACACCTAGGCTTTAAGTTGTGATTTTCCTATAAGATGTTGTTGAGAGCATGGAACTGAAATTACCATCAGAAATGGACTTGTGAAGTGTTTGCGTTGCCACCAAACAAAAGCTGGTATGTAATCTACAAACCAGCATAGTCGACCAGTGTGATTTGATAAATATGTATACTTCTACAAAATGGAGTAGGAACATGCAGCTAAACTTATGATCATTAGTTTTTTAGTTTTTAATAACTTTTGTTCTGAAGGATTTTGTTTTCTTCAATTACATGATTTAGTAAAATAACATATGTCCAGTTCATTACAAGTGTTGTTGTAGCGTATTTTGGCCTTATCTTCTAACACACTTCATGGTTGCATTAGTTGACAACATGCTGGAAAGAGAGTGTTCATCCCTATGATCCCTTTGGCTCCCTCGGAAGACATTTCACTTCCTTTTAGGTTGAAGAGGAAACAGTTCCCTGGATCAATTTTGGAGAGCCCCTTCCAAAACCAAGTCCCCTCCCCACTCAGAGTCCTCCGCCGCTGACGCACGGGTAAGTGCATGAGCTGTGGCGCATCCACGCGGTTCAACGAGCTGCCGCCGACGTAGATATCCAAGACGTACACTGAAATAAGCAAGATTCAATGCGCCGCCCTTCCCCCACGCGCTCTAAGGGTGTGACGTCCTCGACGTCTCCAGGACAGGTTCAAGGAAGACCCTCACCTTCGTGATCCCGGTAAGCTTTTGCTGTTATTTTACTCCCCCAATTCCACTTACAGGGGAACAAAGAGTAAGAGTAATCATGGGGATAATGGTATTTTCATTTGTGCTTCTAATTGATAGTATTACTGTCAGCTCCATCTTGGGGATAATGACTCTGTCGCCTAGATTGGTAGACAATAGTTGTGCACAAACAGGACAATGTCCATGAAACAACTGCCGCTGCATTGCTAAGATGTGGCTTGATTTGGCCTCAATATTTCGAATTTTGAGCATTACTTTCTTCCACACCTCTGCAAAATACTCCTATGTTCTAGCTTCTCAAGCCTCTACTCTTAACCATTCCAGTTGTCCAAGTGCTTTTTTTGATAAATATTGATTTTTCCCCTTTATCTATCGATTTCAATTATGTATCCATTGTTCTCAGGATAACCATGTGATGTAGCCATGGGATCCAAAATAACTATTTTTTACTGAAGCTAAAGACTAATCATTTTCTACCATGTGTACTGTATTTTGAGTTAAACCTGAATGGCTTTCGTCGTATGATACAACGTTGTGTTTTCATGTTTTTAGGAGCGTAGCTCTTCCCTGCGTTACAAATATGATTACTATGGTGTCGATGTATATTTTCTATATGGTTAGTTCTTAATTTTCTTCATTATTCAAAATACTTGTACCCACTAGGATTTTATTTTTTATTTTTTACCTTCCAGCAGTATATATTACTGCTGTTTGTTGTCCACCTTGATCCTTCGCTGATACTTTTCCTAGGCAACTTCAAATGGAATTAGGATCACTTAATAATATTTTGGTATATTTTTCAATTTTCTTGCTTTATGCGCATGGACATATCATAAAGATTTGGATCTCTTATATGTGCCTGTGCTGCTGTAGATTTGTTGGTGTTGATTTGCAGTAAGAGGAAATGTACTATTGTTCTCATCAATTTCTTTCATACCATGTGTAATACGTTACAACATCAATTTCATTGGGTTGGAAAAGGCGATAGGAATCTGACCATTCTTACTTGATGCTTCGCTGGGAGCAATTTCAAGTTCGTACAGGTTCTGAATTTTTCTTCTGTTTCCGGGCAGGCCCAATCTTCGTCGACGAGGATGGGGTGTTGATGGCGGGCACGGCGTTGCTGGATGACGCTGAGAGTATAGTGGATGGGTGCAAGTACATCCCTCTGTGCTAGCATGCGGCGGGTCTGCAGACAGGGAAAGCCAGGCAGAGAATGCAGTGTTCATGACAGCCGAGCAGGAAGAGGGGCAGCTTGCCGTGATTGAAGAACATGACGACCGTGCAAATACAGGGCCAACAATGTCAACAGGGAAGATGGACCCTCATGCCACTGGGTGGACGAGGAGGTAAATGGTTCAATTTTGTGCATATGCTTGTCGTTAGTGAGGAGTGGGTGGTTAGATGCATTAACAATAAACTGAATGTGCGAATCAAACATACGGGACTCAATGAGGCAGAGTGCCCTAGCTTTTTTTTGGATGTGTTAGGACATTCAGATTGCATGGCAAACATTATGTGATGTGAAGTAAATTGTTCTATATGTCACGGATTGTGCAGGATTGGAGTCGGGCGCCATCCACCGGAAAGGACCCCATGTTCGGAGAGGGTTTGCGCACTTGAGAAGACGATTAGTACGCGAAGAAGTTGGGTGAGCATGTTGTTGAGCCCTTTATAGGGCTGACGTTTGATTCATTGGGAGAGCCATGTGATTCTTATAACTTGTATTTCTGGGATCATGGTTTCTAGGAGCCAAGGACCCAGAGTTTGTTTTCAGAATGCAGCCATATGCTAAGAGTGGGATTAAGAACCTGTTGTGGGCTACTGGAAGCAGCAGGAACCAGTACATTTAAGGAGCAAATGGGCAAAGCCGGTCTCAATGGAATTTCACGAAAAATGGTGATGAGGCAGAGGAGCGAGAGTGCGAACAGCATGTTCAAATCTTAGTTGCCGCTGGACTGTCCGATGCTGATGTTTGTGAAGTAATAGATGTGTTTGCCGTTCGAAATGGAAGCAGACAAGAGCTACGAGGAAAAATGCATGAAGACTCTCAGTGTTTCGAGCTGTACATATTGTAATATGACTTCAGTTACTTTTGTTTTTTACATGGACAAAATATGTGAACAATGCAGGGAGGTTTTGGTAGTGAAGTGTGGCATGTCCATTGAACAACATGCTAGCAATATATACATTAGGGCGATGTTTGAGCAATTCTGCAACCTGATATACCAAGCCCAGGTCAGTCACATATACAAACCTGCACATCTAGGTAGGTACACCATTAATATCTCTGTTTTACTATTTCTCTCTCGCATACACAGACGTGCACCTTCACATATCTGAATATTGACTCCCTTCCTAATCCTTAGTTTTGGGCCTTGTTCACGGTATATACAGATATACTACCATCTTATTGAAATATGTTGTCTAAAGATGAAGAGGTGGATAAGTTTCTGGCTTTAGTTACTGAATATCCAGATCCGGCTTGCTTCTCAGCCATGGCCTACATTTAGAGAAGACATGTTCATATGTAAGAGATTTAAGGTCAATTATCTCCCCCTGTTGTAATGCTCATCATCTTAATTTGTACATCGTTATATATATGTACCATGGTTCATGACTGTACTTTTTTTCATACGTGTTTGCAAAGTTTGTCAGTACTATTATTCAGAGACAACCTGTCATGGTTTTGCGATGATGTGTTCTTTCATTTGTCAATTTCTTTTGCTTTGAAACAATGTTGCTTGGCAGAAAGATTGGTTCCGCGTGGCTTACCTGCTTAAACCTACTTGAATGTTAAATTTTATTAGAAAATCCATTGAGAACAATGTTAACATTTTACATCTTGCTACATGAAGCTGTGTACTGCAGGGTACAATGTTAACATTTCCAGTGCTCATTGACAATAAGAATAAGAATGATGATGTATTTTTCTTGATTGGAAATATTATACCTCAAATTTAATTCAACTGTGGATACAGTGAATAACAAGTGATTATGTGAGTTATACATTTTATGAGGTGTAGGAATTAGGACTGTGATCACCCTATTTGGATAAGGGGCACGTTGGTTCAAATAATCAACACGTCTTTATGACTCGGGAATTAGGAATTCTACACACTTTGCATCAAATTTGAAATTCAAGAGAGGTATTCTAGGTTATGATAGAAATATTTATGTTTTATAATAGAACATGCTTTTAGTCGAGACGTGCGTTGCACGTGCATGCTTACTAGTGTTAAGAAGTTAGAAACAAGCATGGCAGCACTCGTGGCTAAGAAAGTCCTGACAGGAATTACAACTATGACACTCTTTGCTTAGCCGTCGCCACCGAAGCCATGTTGGGCGGCCGATGGTTTCCAACCACGAGCACATATATCTATTTTTTAGCAGAAAAAGAGGGCAGAGTGATCGTCGAGCGACGCACTACTTGTGGATGTGGTCACGGACAGACCCCTCACAGGGCAAGCCACCTCTTCGTCCGGTACAGCACGTGTTCCGGGCCCCGGACCCGGACTGTGCAGCGCGTTCAAGAGCTTAACCGCCGTCGACTGTTGGTGATTAGCACGGAGAGTGCATCTACGGCTGCCGGGGCCATGCTCTGCATCTGCATGGGACACCAGATGACCGGACACGAGCCCGAGGAGCGGGCGAGATTTTTCACGATCTCCGGGCCGACCGGTCGCGGTCGCCGATCGACAGGCTGCATGCATATCAGCATATGCCACCAGAAACGACGTACAACCGGTTCATGCAATGATGCAACGGTCCTCGTCGCACCACATGGCGTGACGGCCGGCCGCTGCTGCGCTCCTCGTGGCGCTGGCCGCTGGCACCGCATTGACTTGTTGTTTTCGTCGCTGCCTTGCTGTACCGCTGTCCGGCATGTGCAGCAGGATCATTCGTCCTTATTTATTTTTATTACAGGGTACTAGCACATACATCATATCATATCCGTGCGTTGCAACAGGGAGAAAAAAAGAGTGAAGTCTGTTTCAAATCTTGAGGTTGTAGAGCTCGTCGAAATTAACCCCTCACCTTGAAATCCCTGAAGTTTGTACCCTATACTCATGATCCTGGTCTAATCCCGACCATGACCCAATTTGGCGCACGGGGAACAGTTCCATCCCGCCCATGATCAATATACTCTCACTTACATCCCTACCCCACGTGTCGTATCCGTCCTCTATCCCCAGTCTCTCTCTTTCCTGAAATCAACGCAGCCGTGTCTGTGCCGCGTTGCCGGCGCTATGCGCCTCGTGTCACCCGTTGCAAACGACGTCGTGCGTTGCGATCCATGGGCTTAGCATGATGATGAGTGGATTCATCTAGAACCCTTCGTAGAGCACCATGGCATCGAGCGCAACGACATCCTATTGGGAGTGTGCTTGCACCAGAGCGTTGTCCGATCCAGACAAAGGCATTGGCATCAGCTAAGCGCCACGTCGCCGTGCGCGCGTGTGCCCAAGATGTCCAGCCAGGAGTCGCTCACCGGGCCGCCTGTGCATGTGCATGGAGTGTAGGCGAACGATGCAGGGCTTGCTAGTGCGAGGATTGGAATTCACCGCAGCGTGCGCATGCTATTCTTGCCGGTGCAGCGAACGGCATCTGTCGTGCAGCGGCCAGTACGGCAAGACACAAATAATACACGAGCCAAACAACTTGAGAGGTAATGCACAAGTTCGCAGTAGACCAGTGGCGGAGCTAGCACCAGATCACTGGGGGGCCAATGGGAAAATATGAACTCATGAAGGGGCAAAAGTCATTATTTTTCTCAATCTATGCAACCACAAAAAAATCTTCACAAAAGATCACAGGCTTGGGGGGAGGGGGGGGGGGGGGGGGGGGGGGGGCACAACCCCATACACATAGCTCCGCCAGTGCAGCAGACCACACATGCACGTACAACGCAGCAAGTTGCTCCTAATCTGGCCGCCGGCTATACATGTACATGTAGGCATGCACAGGAGCGCTTCTCATCCATTCCCAGCGCGAAGATGAATATGACGCGTGGGTCCACTTAATCAATGAGAGTAGAAAGTTATTCCGGTGGAATTGTCTTTTTCCCGGTGTGTCAAATTGGTCAACTGATCGGTTTTCGCCCGGTTTTCCGTTAATTAACTGGGCAATTCTCTTCTTCTTAATTAATCGATGAGGCAAAACTTTTGCCTCCGTTTCGAAAAAAAAAATTGGTCAACTGATCGAGAGGGTCGGGATCAGACTAGGATCATGAATACAGGGTATAAACTTCAGGGATTTTGTGGCGAGGGTTTATTTCCAACGAGCTCTACAACTTCAAGGTTTAAAACAGACTTCACTCGCACATATATAACAGCTGAGCTAACGACTAAATAGAGCAAAAGTTGTGATTGATCATATGCATTAGCTAGTGTACTTGGCTATCCACTCTTGATGGGTGCATGAGATTGCAAGTTCGATACCCATGCAATGGACCAATTTACGTTTTAATTGTTACATAAACGCAAATCGTACCTAGCCTAGTGGGCTTCTGGAGCAGGTGACGAGCCAAGGTCCCAAGCATACCCAACCAAGCTGGTTTCTGGAGCGAGCCAGAGTCATACGAAAAAGCCTTGATGGACGAAAAAAAAGTGAAGAAACAACACTCCCTTTAATATTATTAGGCATGGATATAGTTATAGATATAGATGTGCGATGCAAGATTAGTAGATGTGAATGGAATCATATCCAATCTGGACGAATAATTCGGCCCATCAATAATATCAACGGTGGGCTTATCTTTTTCGTTCCTTGATCTACAAAAGGAGTTCCTATTGAGCGTTATTAACACCGCGGAACCCAACCGGCGCTCACTGCAGCGCTAAAAGTGAGCCGACCCACGAAGGCGCAATGCACAGAATGGTGTTATGACCCCCCCCCCCCCCCCCCCCACCCCCACCACCACACACACACACACAAAAAAAGGAGCTGCCGCAAGGAATCAAACTCACGCCATAGATTCCTGTAGGTGTTTGGCCAACCACTGGAGCATCTCGTTGCAAGTGACTCAGAGCCGTGCTAACACTTTAAGAACAACTATAGATGCTCATACTTTATTTTGTTTAAAAGAAGTGAACAAATTATGAAAGTTCACGTGTTTCAAAAAAGTTCATGACCATGCAAACAACGTTGCCCTATTCACAAAAATCATAGATTTTGAAAAACAATCATCGAATTGAAAAGAGTTCATGGATTTTGAAAAAAGTTCATCAATTCTTAAAAAAATCACCGAATTATTTTTCTTTTGCTTTTTAATAAAGTTCATCGAATTCAAAAAGGTTCATCGGATTGGGAATAAATATTCATCAATTTGGAATAAAAATTTCAACGAATTTGAAAAAAAGTGCATCAAATTTTGAAAAAAAGTCCGTTGAATTTGAAAATATTTTTTCACTTTGCAAAAAAGGAAAAAAGAGAAAAAAGAAGAAGAAAAGAAACGGAAAAGGAGAGAAAAAAGCGAAACAGAAAACCAGTCCAGAAAAAATCCACAATGAAAAAAAAGAAAAAAAGACTGGAGAAATATTTGAAAGAGACAAAGAAAGAAAATTATTACAATGTGTGGTCTGTCCGGTTGGGTTTTTGAGTCTAAACACACTTTGATTAAACAACAATGTTCATGGGAATACAAGATAAATCTGGAAGATTTAGAAGCCACAAATGACGACCTACCCCAGGCCTAAAGCATGTCTAGGAGGCTATGTGCCTCGAAATTGGTGTCTTGCCCTTCGAAGATGAACGAGCAACTCTCGAACTGTGATGTAGTGTCTATAATTTCCTTGACAATTGTTGCATACGCCCCACCCGTTCCTTGCTTTATATCATTGACCACACCCTACCAATCTGATGCAATTTGCACATGCGATAATGCGAGGTCCAAGGAAAGGGCCATAGCTTCCCGGCACGCTAACGCCTCCAGGGTCGCCGGGTCTATGATACCTGAGCATTGTACCACTAAAGTACCCAAGTAGGTACTGGTAAAATCACGGCACACTGCGTTGTAGGCTCCATCATTGGACGCACGCGAGACTGCGCCGTCCACTCTAATCTTGGCTATGCCTTGCTCCGGTGGGATCCACCTCAGACGAGGTCTGTCCGGTTGGTTAATGCGAGGTTCCGAGTTCGAATCACTCCCGCGCAATATTTATTATGTATTAAACCAGAAAAGAGTGGACTGGGCCGGCCCAGCGCGGTAGGAGGGGTGCACCGATTTGCCAAATGGCCTATAACCGGTGCTTGAAGCGCTAAATAGTAAATACCCTACAAATGAGAGGATTGGAATAAGATTTGGTGATATGACAGATTCATTTGGTACGAGTGTTATGAATTACCCCTAAAAATTGAGTGTTGTGAGTTTTTTCCCATAACTTATTATATAACCTTTTAGATGGGCTAGCTCAAATAGAAATAGCAAGAGCGCTCCACGTCCGGGAACACTGGATAGCTTTTCCCGTGCACCAAGGTGCCTATGTAATGCACCTATGACGAAGAGGTGCATGTGCATGAGCTACAAGTTTTGGTACTATATAATTTCTTCGTTGAGAAACAAATATGGTTATTAACCGTGCAAGCATAAGCTCCTCTTGTGAATATTTGGTATTCTATTTGTGAATATTTTGCTTATACCTAGTAAACCACATCCATAAAAAGTTATCCTGAATAGTGTCCAATGGTATAATCTTCTCAAAACCAGGTTTCGCTCCGCTTTATATAGGAAGTAACAATCATTGTACATGACTAAACTGTAACATCCCAAAAATCTAAATTTTGGAATTTTATATTAAATAAATAATTAGGATTGTTTGCTTGGATGTTGTGTGATTTATTGATTGAAATTGAGTGGAATTTGATTTTTTTTGAAAATTTAACGAGAGGGAATAAAATGACTTTCGCAAAATTTTCCATTTTGAATCCCTTTTCAATTTCGAGTTTGAATCTTTTCAAAACCCCCTGATAAACAAATAAAATGAGAGGAGAAAAATGACACTCCAAAATCAGAGACAATGTTTTGATTCAAATTTTAAAATAGAAACTATTTGTAATTTATTTGAAATTCAAATTCCTTTTCATTTTGGAGTTATTACAAAAAAAATGATTTTTTAAAAAGTATTTTATTTGGCCTTGAAAATATGTTCATTTTGTAGGAAATTTTATGGGAACTTTACCTTCCAGCCGGCTGATGATGGTCTCGCGTCCGCCGCCTCCTCTGCTCGCCACGTGGCCATGTGAGTGGTGAGTTAAATCGAAAGCAGCGGAGGGACACGACCTGGTGAGCATGCTACGTGCCATGGATTGCTGCCGGTACTCGCGCATCGTGTTTTTGTTTTTGCAACAAGGACTCCGTTGCAATAGTGACGGACACAGCTGCTAGCCACATATGCTTGTTTTTTGCAAAATATTTCTGCAACAAGGATCATGTTGTAAAAAGTTTTTTCCAACATTAACTCTCTAGCAAGGTTTCTGCAACATGATCAACATTGGCTCTGTTGTAATGGGGAACGACACGTTCGACCGCTCGATGGAGCGAGATCTGACGGCTCACGAGACAACGGATCTTTCCTTTCCCAATCCTCCACTACTCTCTATCTCTTTTTCTTTCTCGACCAAGCAATGACATTCTGCAGGTGTTTCCGCATCACGATCTTTGTTACAGAAAATATTCTATAACAAACTCTGTTGAAAAAAAATTATACAGGTATTTTTGCAATACGATCTTTGTTGCAGAAAATATTCTATAATAAACACTGTTGCAGAAAAAAATATACATGTGTTTCTGCAACACAATCTTTGTTGCAGAAAATATTCTATAAAAAACTCCGTTGCAAAAAAAAAATTACACAGGTGTTTCCGCAATACAATCTTTGTTGCAGAAAATATTCTATAACAAACTCTGTTGCAAAAAAATTCTACAAACGTTTTCGCAACATGATCTCTGTTACAAAAAAGTCTGCAACATAATCTATGTTGCAAAAAGTAATATGCTCGTCGGCCACTTGATGACGTCACATCTGACGGATAGCGTAAAAGATCGGCCGGCGGACGCGTAGCAACGCCCAAATTGTATTCTGAAATTTTTAATATATAATATGTTTACTAAAAGTTTCGTATTTATTTTTCTTTTTCACCTTTTCTTTTCTGTCTTTATTAAAAAATCTATTTCGAAAAAAATGCTGCGCGACGCACATGCACGAAGCCGGCCGAACCTTTAGGCCCATGCGGCTGTGTCTTTCCTTCTCTATTTCATATAATATTCCTATATATTTAGTCCCACATTGTTTAGCCTTGACCTCTAAGCCTTCTTTTCTCCTATAAATATAGATCCCTAGGAGCACCTAAAAATCATCCAATTCGAGTTAAACCAATCTTTTGGTTTAACTAGGTTTATTAAATAAAAATATTTTCTTCTGTCCGACGGGATTTCTGGAAGTCATCTTCTCTTTGAAATTATCTTTTCTTTGCATTCTAAAGATATTCTTTTCGTATTTTCTTTTATACTCCTGTAGTTTATTATTCCTAGATTAGTATTCCTAGACTAATATATGGTAGAGTAATTAGATTATCAATTAGTCTCCGTATTTACACATTAGTCCTACATTTTTTTAGCCATAGTTTTTTCTTTCGTAAAATAGCTTGGCCCTAATTTTTAAAATAGCCATAACATTTTATTTGTTCTTCCAAATTAGATGAAACCAACGCCTAGATTTTCGTCTTGATCCCACCTATCGATCGATCCTATCACATCAAATTTTTGAAATTTTCAAATTTCGAAATTTGTTCAGATTCATATTCAAAGTCCTTTTGATCATATCTTTTTATCCGTAGCTCTGTTTCCGACGAATCCAATTGCGTCGGATTAATATCGAAGTAATATTTCCGTTCGTACCATTAGTGTTATCTTTTCAACATATAATTTTGATCATATTCAGATTACTCCACTAATCCACAAAAGTGTTGCCACACACTTCAATGTCGTATTGAATTACTTGTATCCATTGATCCGTTGTTCCGAATCTACTTATTATTTTTCCTAAATGTTCATATTGACCTCCTATATCCGGTAGCATCATTAGTTTCAACCTTTGAATCTTTTCAATTGATTCCTTTTGTACCTAAACACTTGTACTTTCTATTCATAACCACCATGCTCCAATTCAAATACTTTTGACCTTTCTGAATTCAAATTTAATTCATACTTCTATTCGCTATAACTTGTTTTCAATTAATTCTTTTTGCAAATGAATTCTTATGCCATATGCTATTTGTCAAACAACATTCGTGTTGTTCTCCCTATACTTTTGATCATCTCCCATAGTGTATGCAACCTAAGCTTATATACCAATAGTTCATCATCCATTGACTCTTTTGGGTTGATTTCTTCATCTTTCACCTTACAATGCCATAAGAACCTATTTTATCTATTAAACCTTTTTTTGTTGCTGATCTGTTGCACTACGCCATATTTTGCTGTTGTGTTTATTTGTATTCTTCTATATGGCATGGTTATTTATTGAATGTTATTTGCTTACGATAGATTGCTCGGAGTGTGACGAGTAGAATTATCAGGATTTTTTAGAGCGATATTATCTTCATCAACCTTACCAGGCAAGTTCACTTTGACCATTTATTTCATACCTATGTTTTATTGCATTTAGTGACATCAACCAACAAATCCCTCCAGTAGTGATATTGAATTCTTGTAGTTGAGTAGAATGCATGAGGTAGGAACCCACCCCTTGTTACTAAAGCCCCGGAAACATTATTTATTTTAATGCTACTCTAAAGTAGACGGGGTTGGTATGAGTGTTCATGAGTGATGTGAGAAGGAGGACTCGACGTCAATGACGACAACTTCATGATGGCAACTTCAAGGCCTACATCTTTACGACCTCAAGATTTCAAGACTCGAGACAAGATTTCAATACACACTACTGGGTGGAGGATGGTTGTGCGGCACCCTGGAGAACCCAGTGGATGCGTTGTGAGCTAGAGTAGGCCAGTACTCATGCGGAAAGCTCCACCCAGACTCAAAGAGACGGATGAATACTTCATGCCCGGAAGCTTACCTATGCAGCCACAAGTCATTATGGGCTCTGGCTTGGTTGATCATCGTAGTGACTCTAATTGGACCAGTGCTACGAGATGTAAAACTACGTTAGGATGGATGGGCACTGGCAGTAGTTAGGGAAGCTCTTTGAAAGACCATGTTTCGTTCGTTCTGTTCTCAAACACCTGGCAGTGCGAGGACTTACAAGGAGAGCACTCATCTTGGGGTGGGCTGATAAGACCGTTCACAATTTCTTGAAGCTCGATCTCCACCTATTCCATGACGGATTTAAACTTACCTTCTATTTTCGTGCCTTTAGTAGGCTTAGTATTTCCGGCAATTGCAATGACTTCTTTATTTCTTTATGTGCAAAAAAAAAAGATTGGGAACGATTCTTGTAGGTAAAGTGCACAAGACTCTGCAGAGTTAAAATCTAATCGATTAGCCGTGTCCCCGGTTACAGACAATTTGAGCCTCTGGACTTGGATCTATCTCTGAACTCTCAACACCGGACTGATAAATAATTGTGGCAACTTATTGTTACTTGTGGGCTATGAGACATCGGTTGGCGGAACCATGTCATATTAGATAACTCCGTAATGAAGATTCCTGATATTCCTTTGTTGTAGGAAAAAGAAAATAAAACCAGCTTTTATGCAAAAACTCAGACACAGTGCCACAAAGCCTTATTGCATATAGAATAGTCCTTATCATCTGCTCTTCTCATTGTGATCTTTCCGGTACATTCAATGTACGGACTACACGGCTGCAACGTATCATTTGAATGTATATTTTCTATGACGAGTAAGAGTATGATTTAGGGGTACGGTCTACACTCAACCTGCCGTTGGTGTTGATGGGACTCCACTCCCGTTTGACTGTTTTCGCTGAGACTCGTGAGGTATATATCGGTTTTACGTTATTTACATGTGATTGCACTTTGATATATACATTGATGTACCGTGTGTGCCAGCATACTGATCCAGTGATGGCACAGACACACAAAGGCTTGAATCGTTTTGAGTCGGGTCGCTACATAAACAATATAAGGCAGTGAGAAAACCTCCGTACAAAACAAATCTAAAGATAACCACAAAATGCCAATGGTGCATGAACACATCGCCACCAACCGACCGACAACAGCTGGGCTCCACAACAACACCCCCGGTAGGGTAACATCACAAAGCTATACTGTTATCGAGTCCAAACATACAATGGTTCGCCCTAAACCCGTCCTTGGCAAGAGGACCGCGACGACGTCCTCAAGTGGGATGCGGCACCCATGAACATCGCCATCTCCAGCATCAGATTGCAAAGTTTTCGCTCGAAACCTCACCCACAACACCAAGATGCAACTAGGTCACCACCGGGACGAAGTCTAGCCCACCCGAACCATATCTAGCTATTGCCACTTCCGCCAGAAGGAAGCGAGCCAGGGCAACATGCTGCAAAGCCTATTGCTGCCCACACGACCAAGATGCGTCGCCACCACGGAGACCGTGAGAGAGACGACTGGGTAGCCCACCATCCGAGGTCGCCGCCCGAACATCCTTAGTCGCGCCTTTCAACAACGCCATAAAACATTGACGCAACTGACCAGGAAGGGAAGCAATCACTTATCACCATACCCTTGAGTTCCCACCACGGTCCCAAAACAACTGGAGCCCAAACCCGCCGACATGGCTGCCCTCGTCCCACAATGACGACATGGCTCGCACCGTCGACCAACTGCCGGTAAACACCACTAGAGAACGCAATGATCGGCGACCCGACTGTTAGATCTGGACACTCCAAATCTTGATAGTGGGGCCCCAAGCGGCCGACAAATCCACCCGCCCGAACAACCTCGACCACGCCAGTCATCGCCGCTTCAGACGCCACCATGGCGTGTCACCCTCCATCGTCTCCTACCACATGCCACAGCCCAGACTCCACTCTGAAGCCACCGTGCCCGCAAATAGAGGCACCTCACCACCCACTCGCACCACCCGGGCCTAGCCCAACCTCACATACCCGAAGCCACAACCTCGAACCGCCTCGGGCCAGAGCTGGCCCGCCCGAGCGTGAGCCCTAGGTTTGAGCTGCTGAGCGCTACCGAGTCCGCGACGCGTGCAGTGAGCACCACAATCAACACCCATCTAGATAGACGGGTCATCAGCTTGGACCCAAGAGAAAGCAGGCCACCATTACCACCATGCGTCACCTGCAAAAGCTCAGCTACCAGATCTGCATACCAGTCGCCACTATAGGCACGCACCATCATTGTGCTGTCCTCCCCGCTGCCGCCATCTATGTGAGAGAGTCTGGCTTAATAGGGATGATAGACTATGATGAGGACATCTCTTCTACTGTTACACCCGCCGGGACTCCTACATCAGTTATTCCACTTGGTCATATGACTAGAGCGCACGCGACAAATAAATGGCCAGGAATAAAGGAGAGATTAGGGCTGAAGAGAAGTGTGCACCCAAATCAGATGAAGCAACAATACATGCATGTCCACTACCGAATCAATCCTACCCACTAACCATGTCACGTGCATGCACATGCATGAAGTGTACAAGGACCTCCGTTTCAGAAAAAGAGGTGCAGGAGGGCCTCATTTCTCCCCTTCCTTTCTCTCTCCTTATCCTCCTCTCTTCGTTGGGTCCGCCTCCACCCCGCCGCTCGGCTCCCTTCTCCTCTTCCTCCGGCGGCACTGCCACTTGGAGTGGAGATGAGAGGGGAGCCCCGGCTCTCCTTGTAGATAGTAGGGTTAGGGTAGTTTCGGCCCTTGTGCCGGTTGTTAGTCTTCTGTTGGTTTGTGGCTTTATGCCATCGATTGGCGCCATGCCGATGGGGAAGATGCCATTAGAGCTCGCGAGCAGCTCTGTATGGTCGTCGCTATCAGCTTCTGCGTTGCCTCCATGGTGGGGGGAAGAAGAGGGTGGTGGATCTGACGACTTCCTCCCAAATAAGCTCGTTTGGCCTCCTGTGAAAGTTGTGATGGGAGGTTCCCAGTCATCTCCTTGCCGTCATGGAGATGGAAGAGATGGCAGTGGAGATTTCCTGTCCTAACTTTTGTTGCTGGAGTCAGAGTCAATCCCGGATGTGGAGAAGAAATCTTGGCCTCAAGCTGGAGGCTCAGGATGGGGATCCTGTGCGCCATCGACGGTGGATTTGGAAGGGCCACGGCGCCCACGACGGCTGGCCGGCTTCTTTCGATGACCCGTCGCATCCTCAGGCCGAAGGGCGGCCAAAGTTATTCCTCCTGGCCATGATGCCATATGGGAGGCAGTGCTACTTCATGGTGGTGTCTACGGCGAGCTGCTGTAGAGATCTCGGCGGACCAAGTGGTCTCGTCCCCGGCGCCGACGAGATTGGAACCACCATGGGGAAGCTTTGGACCCGATCGCGTTTTTACTTTCTGTCCAGGGTCTTCTTTGTAAAATTTCGGGGCCTGTTTGTCATGTCCTTTTCTTCTAGGGTCTTATGTGTTGATGCTGTATGCCACCGCTTTGATTAAATGAAGGCCCTTCCTTGTGTTAAAAAAAAAGTGCACAAGGACCGAAGGATTTAGGTTAATGAGCCAAGATCAGCCACGCACTTGGGCCTTGGACCTTTTGGCTGCGCGAGGTGATTCTACTACAGACGTGTCGTCCCTGCCACGTCAGCCTCTGCAACCGACCCACACCCACGAACGAGAGTAGTCCGGATGGGACACAACGACGGACGCGGCCACACGTCTACACTTAATAAATAGTTGGCTTTTGTTAGATTTAGACTCGGGCTTTAGTGCATTGTTTAGCTACTGCTACAAATCACATCTACGAGACGTGTAGGACTATCGCCTTGTCAGATCCACAGTGGAACCCCAACTCTTCATCTAGTTCGTGTACTCAGTTTATTATCCGCAATTTCAGATTGCAATTACCATTGTTCTTGCCGGTTCTTCGGTTGCTTGCAGGAATTCAAACCTCGTTGTTCAGGTTGATCGTGCCTACGGAGAGATTGGTTTAGCGATTGTCGAGGCGTATCGTCGGGTACGGTATAGCCGGATCGTCAAGGTCAAAATCCACCAAATCAATAGTTATCCCCACTCTCATCGAAGATCGGGTCACCGTCACATCAAGTGGTATCAGTTTTCAGGTTTATCGATGAGAGATTTACAGTTTTCATAGATTGATTTGTTTTTCTGTCCTATAACCCACGAAAAAGCCAAAAAAAAAGATTAGTTCATCCTTTACACCTACCTTTTTAGTCTTTAGCAATTTTTGCATCTAGTATTTGCTTAGTCGAATTGTTGGTTGCATTCATCCTAGAATTAGTGCTGGTTTAGATTAGTTCGTAAGAAAATTGTCTACTAGATCGCACTTTGTTTTTGTCCATCATATTTTTCCGCCACAAACTCGTCCGTCATCTAGAAAAAAAAAATACATTGTTACACGCATACAAACACTGCTCCACGACAGTATTTCGGACCGCGTCAACCTGCGCCTGCATACGCCTGTCATCGCGCGCGCCGCATCCATACATGCATCGTCTCTCGCGAGCTGCCAGACATCCAAGCATACTCTGTCTGGTCCTTCCCGTGGCTGCAGCACAGGCTCAACACAAGCCGCCACACATTCCGCAGTTTGTCTCCAGGCCTGACACGCCCACCAATTTCCATCAACTGACCCCGTGCATTAGTACTAGTACGTACTAGCTAATCTCAACGCAGTCGTACTTCTAGCTAGCTCTCATTGCAACCTGTTCAGTCGTTTTTTTTTCTTTATTAAGATTCAACTTCTGTCCGTGATTTTCTGCTAGCAACCGGCCTGAGAAAAAAAAAAGCAAAAAGAAAAAATCAATTTTTTTTTTGAAAAGTACAGGTCGGTTCCACTCTTTTGGACAATCTCTACTGTTCTATAATAGTTGCCGGACATTTTCTGTTTTTGGTTGCGCCTACACTGCGTTTATATATATCTAGCTATTTCGAGCTATTCTATTTTCGTCGGTTTCCACTCACTTGATCCAGTATCTAGGCTTAGATAGTTTTCTCTCTTACTAGTCTACTGCCAGCACTAGTTAGGAGTTTGAGCAATTTTTCAGCTTGCATTACTCTTTGCTTAATTGTGCCACATATTGTGAGTTGAGGAAACCTTTGCCAAGCTCCACTTCCTATATTGTATCTTGTTCGGTCACTTGGTAATCGCTATATCAATCTTTTGATAACTTTTGACATCGTCAACGGCCGACAACCACTGCAACACGGTAAGAACTGGTAAGAGCTTGGTCATTGCTAGCGAGTTGAGAGACATTTTCCACCGCCTCACCGTAGTTATTTTAGGAGCAATATACTTGTGATTTTGTTCTTTCTCCATCCTAACCATGACAGGTGACGAAGACAATGTGAAAGCCACCGTGGCACGCCTTGAGGAGGATGTCCGTGCATATACTGAGCGGTTCACGGCGTTCGAGGGCGCACTTGATAAGCGTTTCAAGTCGATCGAGGATAGCAATGAGACTTTCACTCAAACACTTGCAGCTATTATGGAACGTCTTGATGCTCAGGATGCCCGACTGGGCGCCGCCCCCATCGTCGCTCCGCCTGTTCCAGCCACCAACACAGGTCTACAACGAGCTCGTCGGGTGCTCCCAGGGGACCCGAGCCACCCTCTTTCATACACCGATGCCGTCGATCAGCCCCGTCCTCACAACGCCAACTCGGTAGCCGTCCCCCATGAGGACATCCAAGATGACAACTATGATGGTGATTCCGAGGATCTTGATGGAGTTAACTATAACAATGATCGTGATCATCGTCGACAACGCAATAATCAACAAGGCATGAGACGACACCGTCGTCCTGAGGTACGTGGCCATGACGACTCTTTGGGTAGAATTAAATTTGTCATGCCTCCTTTTGATGGGAAATATGATCCGGATATTTATCTTGACTGGGAATTATTAGTTGATCAAAAATTTGCTTGCCATGATTTCCCCGCTGATAAAAGAGTTAGGGTTGCCACTAGTGAGTTTAGTGATTTTGCTTCTGTTTGGTGGAGAGAACATTGTCGCAAACATCCTAATAATATTCCTGCCACTTGGGAAGCTTTGAAATTAATAATGCGTCACCGGTTTGTTCCTGGATATTATGAACGTGACTTGTTAAATAAATTACAACGCTTGAACCAAGGATCTAAATCTGTGGAAGACTATTATCAAGAATTGCAAATGGGCATGTTACGTTGTGGTTTAGTTGAGACCGAGGAAGCTTCTATGGCTAGGTTCTTGGGTGGATTGAATAGATAAATTTATGACATACTTGCTTATAAGGATTATAATTCAATGACCCATTTATTCCATCTTGCTATACATGCTGAACATGAAGTGCAGGGCCGTTCGAGAATGCGTTCTAATTTTTCTGCAGGTCGTTCTTCCACATGGGCACCTCGCACCCCTGCTGCCCCGTCCACTCGCACTGCTACCACAACACATGAAACCTCTCGATCGGGGCCTACTTCATCAACTTCAGCATCACATACTCCGGCACCAATGAAAAGTACTCCACCAACTCCAACAAAAAGTTTGTCGTCATCGTCCGCTTCCTCCAAAAGAACAAAGGATATCCAGTGCCATACTTGTAAGGGATTTGGCCATGTCATGAAGGATTGCCCTAATAAGCGTGTCTTGATCATTCGTGAAGACGGCGAGTATGACTCTGCTAGTGATTTTGATGAGGAAACATATGCTTTGCTCGCTGCACATGAAGACGATGACACAAGACCGGCGCAAGAGGAAGAACATGTGACCGCCGAAGACGCCGATAAGTACATGAGTCTTATATCACATCGTGTACTTAGTGCTCAGATTGTCAAAGCAAAGAAAGATCAACGTCACAACCTCTTCCACATCAAAGGAGTCGTCAAGGAGCGTTCCGTTCGCATAATCATCGATGGAGGGAGTTGTAACAATTTAGCAAGCATTGATATGGTGGAGAAGCTCTCCCTACCTTCCCGACAACATCCACATCCTTACTATATTCAATGGTTTAATGATGGTGGAAAAGTAAAGGTAACACGCATGGTGAGAGTTCCTTTTTCTTTAGGTTCATACCATGATACTATTGACTGCGATATTGTGCCTATGCAAGCTTGTTCAATGTTACTAGGAAGGCCATGGCAGTATGATAAACAATGTTTACATGATGGTAGAACTAATCAGTACACTCTTACACATAAAGGAAAGAAAATCATTCTATACCCTATGTCTCCTGAGCAAATTTTAAAAGATGATCTTGCTAGGGCTAGTAGGAACAAAAATATTGAATGTGCTAAATCTGAAAATCAGCAAGTCGTCGATGAGTTAGACAACTTTAATAATATGCACAAATCTGAACCTAGTGTGTCTAATGAAATTAAATTGAAAGGTGCTTCTTTCTTAGCCTCACGTGCTGAAATTTTCGCGTTAGATGCTCACACTGATGAATGTTATGCTCTTATTTGCAAAGAAGTTTTGTTTTCATTTGAGGATATGCCTTCTTCTTTGCCTCCTGTAGTTGCTAACCTTTTGCAGGAGTATCATGATGTTTTTCCAAAGGAAGTACCATCGGGGCTGCCACCTATGAGAGGAATTGAACACCAAATTGACTTGATACCTAGAGCCTCACTACCCAACCGTGCACCATACCGTACTAATCCAGAGGAGACCAAGGAGATTCAGCGGCAAGTTCAAGAACTACTCGACAAAGGTTACATTCACGAATCACTTAGTCCATGTGTTGTACCCATTTTACTTGTTCCAAAAAAAGACGGTACTTCGCGTATGTGTGTTGATTGTAGAGCCGTTAATAACATTACAATTCGGTATCGTCATCCTATTCCTAGATTAGATGACATGCTTGATGAACTTAGTGGCTCAGTTGTGTTTTCTAAAGTTGACTTGCGTAGTGGCTACCATCAAATTCGTATGAAACTAGGTGATGAATGGAAAACTGCTTTCAAAACTAAATTTGGCTTATATGAGTGGTTAGTTATGCCTTTTGGATTGACTAATGCACCTAGTACTTTCATGAGACTAATGAATGAAGTTTTGCGAGCTTTCATTGGACGATTTGTGGTAGTAGACTTTGATGATATTCTGATTTATAGTAAGTCACTAGAGGAACACTTAGACCATTTGCGTGCTGTTTTTTCTGCTCTACGTGATGCATGTTTATTTGGTAATATCGAGAAGTGCACTTTTTGCACGGATCGAGTCTCTTTTCTTGCCTATGTTGTGATAGCGCAGGGAATTGAAGTTGATAAAGCCAATGTTGAAGCGATCCAGAGTTGGCCGACCCCTCACTCGGTCACACAGGTACGGAGTTTTCTCGGACTTGTTGGGTTCTACCGGCGGTTCGTGAAGGATTTTATTACCATCGCAGCGCCGCTCAACGAGCTCACAAAGAAAAACGTGCCATTTGTTTGGAGCGACGCACAAGAGGAAGCCTTCAATATTCTTAAAGATAAGCTCACACACACCCCTTTGCTGCAATTACCTGATTTCAATAAGATGTTTGAATTAGAATGTGATGCTAGTGGCATTGGTTTAGGCGGTGTTTTATTGCAAGAAGGCAAACCAGTAGCATACTTTAGTGAAAAAACTCAATGGGCCTAGTCTTAATTATTCAACATATGATAAAGAACTTTATGCTCTAGTTCGGACTCTCGAGACATGGCAACATTATTTATGGCCTAAGGAGTTTGTCATACATTCTGATCATGAATCACTCAAGCATATTAGAAGTCAAAGCAAACTGAATCGTAGACATGCACGATGGGTTGAATTTATTGAATCTTTTCCTTATGTTATTAAGCACAAGAAAGGGAAGGATAATGTTATTGCCGATGCATTGTCTAGACGCTATACCATGTTATCACAACTTGACTTTTTTTTTGGACTTGAAACTATAAAAGAGCAATACGCTAATGATGTTGATTTTAGAGATATATTGCTCAATTGCAGAGAGGGTAGAACTTGGAACAAGTTCGTCGTTAATGACGGATTTGTTTTTCGTGCTAATAAGCTATGCTCCGAGATAGCTCTGTTCGTCTTTTGTTGTTACAGGAGGCGCATGGAGGAGGACTTATGGGATATTTCGGTGTCAAGAAGACAGAAGACATCCTTGCTGGTCATTTCTTCTGGCCGAAAATGAGAAGGGATGTGGAGAGATATGTTGCACGCTGCACGACATGCCAAAAAGCTAAGTCACGATTGAACCCACATGGTTTATATATGCCTCTTCCTGTTCCTAGCACTCCTTAGGAAGATATTTCTATGGACTTCATATTAGGACTTCCTAGGACACGACGGGGGCGGGATAGTATATTTGTGGTTGTGGATCGATTCTCTAAGATGGCACATTTTATACCTTGTCATAAAACTGACGATGCTACTCATATTGCTGATTTGTTCTTTTGCGAAGTAGTTCGGTTACATGGTGTGCCACATACAATTGTTTCTGATCGTGACACGAAATTTCTTAGCCACTTTTGGAGGGTGTTGTGGACAAAATTGGGGACTAAGCTTTTATTTAGCACAACATGTCATCCTCAAACAGATGGCCAAACTGAAGTGGTTAATCGTACATTGTCTACTATGCTTAGGGCTATTTTGAAAAAGAATTTAAAAATGTGGGAAGAATGTTTACCTCATGTAGAGTTTGCTTATAATCGTTCAGTTCATTCTACCACCAAATTATGCCCTTTTGAGATTGTTTATGGATTTATACCTCGTGCGCCAATTGATTTATTACCGAATCCATTATCGGAGAAGGTAAACCTTGATGCTAAAGAACATGCAGAGTTTGTACTCAAAATGCATGAGACGACTAAGAAAAATATTGAACGCATGAATGTAAAGTATAAACTTGCTGGTAGTCAGGGTCGAAAAAGTATTGTTTTCGAACCAGGTGATTTAGTATGCGATAAGAACGTTTTCCTGATTTACGGAAGTCAAAATTAATGCCTCGTGCGGATGGACCTTTTAAAGTGCTTGAAAAAATTTAATGACAATGCATATAAGCTTGATCTGCCTGCAGATTTTGGGGTTAGTCCCACATTTAACGTTGCAGATTTAAAGCCTTATTTGGGTGAGGATGACGAGATACCGTCGAGGACGACTTCGATTCAAGAAGGAGGGGGGGGGGATGATGACGACATCTAATCCACCAAATCGATAGTTATCCCCACTCTCATCGAAGATTGGGTCACCGTCACATCAGACTACTCATATCAATAAGGAATTCCCTTTTTCGGGAGCCTATTCGAAAAGAACTCGAAAGTTAAGTGTGCATAGCTTGGTGCAATTTCAGGGGGTGAACGACTGGGAAGTTGGTCACAGGTGCGCACGAGTGGGGATAAAGTGCGCATGAAAGACTAGTGTTGATATGTGTGACTAGTCTAGATCCCACCATGAGTAACGACCAATACCGATGGGTGTGTCCGAGGCGTTACAAGTTTGTATCAGAGTTGACTCTCGCGGTTACATGGATGTATGCAGGCCAGATGCACGGTCATGTTGTGCATGACGTTCGTGGCCCGTCTTGGTACACGGCATGACACATGTGCCGGACTGGACACACAAACGTGTGCCAAGAGGGAATGTTCCTGTGGCCCGACGAGTATCGGTTCCTTTGAGTGGGGGTATATCTGAGAGCCTGACTTAATATGGATGATAGAATACTCATATCAATAAGAAATTCCTTCTTTTCCGGGAGCCCATTCAAAAATAACTCCAATGTTAAGCGTGCTAAACTTGGACCCATTTCAGGATGTGTGACCGTCTGGGAAGTTGGTCCCAGATGCGCACGAGTGAGGACAAAGTGAGGAAAGACTAGTGTTGATATATGGGGCCATTCTAGATTCCGACAGGAGTAACGACCACTAACCGACGGATGTGTCCGAGGCGTTACAATCTGCTCCATCCATCGACGAATCAAGCAGTCGCCACTATGATGCAGGGCCCGCACAACATCGTGCCCCCATGAGAACCAACCACCCAACCCCGCGTTGAAGGGAGATGGGGACCCGCCGCCGGTATATCCCTGTGTTATATGTTCCACATGTTGCTTGTATAGGTTGGTATTTGATCAAAGTTCGTAACTGAACACTCAAATTCTGCTTAAAGTATCCGAACATAGGCGTTTGCAGCTTTTGGTGCACAGAAACAATTGTAGTAGACAAGTAAATTCTTCATGGACTCTTGTAGCATTTCCCTCTGAGGTAGAGTAGAGTAGAGCTAGACAAGAGGGGAGCTCCTATACGTGGCCTTAAGCGCCGGTGCAGCTTGTTGGTGGCCACACACATGGTTAATTGGGTCGACCCTTTAAAAAGCACAATGCTCGCTTCAATTGTCGGCAAGTTCGCTCGCTCAATTTGTTCATTGAAAGGTAGACCTTGACAACAAACCATATGGCCTATTGAGTGTTGGCTTTTCACAAAAAAATGGGAATATGGAAAGAGTTCAAGAATTTGATAAATAACTTCACGAAGTTCGAAAAAGTTCATGAATTTTAAAAAAATATTCACGAAATACAAAAAAGTTCATGAATTTGAAAAAAATTCACAGACTGAAAAAAACTAATAAAAAAAATCACTACTACAAAAATTTCACGGATTTGAAATGGTTCATGAATTTGAAAAAAAATCATAAAAAAAGTTCACGAATATGAAAGAATTATTTTCCACGAATTTCAAAAAAATCATGAATTTGAAAATTTTAACAAATCTGTAAAAGGTTCATGAAAATAAAAAATAAAAAAAAACAAAAAAGAACAAGTGAAGGGAATAGATGGGCCGAAACTCCATCTATTCTAGCGTGGAGGACGGGGTGTGCGCCCCGTACCAAATACATACTATTTGGCGCTTTGGATTGGGGAGATAAGAGAGCATGTGGTCGCACGGTAGGCTTGCCAATTGGGGCTAGCTGGGCTGAGTATGCGTACCACATAAATAACAACCCATAATACTGACAACCTTATCTAGCCAGGCTCTCGGATTTGAAAAAGGTTTCTGAGTTTGAAAAATCTTCATGAATTTAAAAAATATGAATTTTTAAAGTTCACACTTTTTAAAAATACAAAATTGGGAAAACTCCTTTTGATTTTAAAAATCTATATGTATTTGTAAAAGAGTTCATAATTTTTTTAAATGAGAATAGAAATTAAAAATGGAAAAGAAACAAAAAAAGAAAACAACCACGCCAACAAACCGAAGTAATAAAAACCTTAGAAACCCAACCCGAAAAATTAGAAGGAACCTAGGTTCCCCAAAGATGTGAGGGGCAAGTTTCTGGGCCAACCCACGTAGGAACTCACCGGTGAAAAAGGTGTGTGCACAGTGTCCCAATAGAACTCTATTAGGATGCGCGACTATACCTCGCTTAAAGAGATCCCTTTAGGTCGTCGCGACATCCCTTTTGCATTGACCCAACCTAGTATTGCTCTAGTAGGGAACACTTGCCGGCTGTTCTACCCGAAGAGCTCCTAATTGGCACCTGCATAACTGGCAATCACACATAGAGTATACGGGCTGGCCCAGTTGAGTTTTTTATTTTTAAAGTTGGTTTAGTGGTGGACCTGCGATTATTGATTGTTGATTCTTCAACCACCGACTGTTGCCCTAGTTGACCATTGATTTTTTTTAAACATATGAAAAGGTTAGAAAAAATAAAATAAAAATTATATTTTTTCTGCAATATAAAAAATCAAACAAAATGAAAAAATATTATCAAATTTGGATTTTTTGCAAATTTATTTATTTTCTACTAAACTTTAAAATTTTAATAATTTCAAAAAATATGATTCAACAACATTTACCAAATTTGGAAACATTTTATGATTTTGAGAAAAAAATAACATATTTGAAAATAAAAAGTTCACAAAAAATTGCAAAAAGCATGTGAAAAGTTCATGTAACAGCCCGGGACCGACGCTCCAGAAGATTCCCCTTTATTTCCATTCTCGTCGTGTGATTCGAGTGGTTGTTGCATTCATCATCGCATCATCGCATCATCCGCATAGCATCGTCACTCGTTTTTGAAAACTTGCATCCGTTCATAGTTGCCAGTTCTCTCCGTTCGTGTCGTCGACCGTTTTGAGACCAACCACACACGCACGCGCCCGCGGCATCGGTTTATTATCGGACGCTTTCGGTATTTCAAAATCATGTCACGGGCCGCAACCTCCCTCTCTTCTTGGCCCAACCACCTCTCCACAGCCCACTAGCCCAACTAGCTTGCCCCTTCGTTCGTGGTCATCGGATCACGATCGGACGGACGAGATCCAACCCACCCTAGATCATTCCCTATATAAGACCACCCCATGGAGAGACCCCTCTCACTCTCTAGGGTTTCCCCATGTAAAATTGCAGCCACACCCCTAGAAAAACCCCACCTGCTAGCCCTCCTCCTCCAGATCCCGCAGCCCCAACCATCTGCCCATTTTCGGCCCTCGGATCGCGATCTAGAGGCTGAAATTCGTCCAATTCCCCACCTACCGGACATGTCCGGCGGCCAACCCGGACAATGTCCGGCCGACCACAGAGCCCCGAGCTCACGCAGCCGCAGCTGCCATGGACGAGCAGCCCCACCGGCCGGCCCCTCGCCGAAGCCGCCGCCGCCGGTCGCCGCCGGAGTCGGACCTCCTCCCTCTCCTTCCCTCTTCTCCTTTCCTTTCTCTCTTCCCCCTAACCCCCCCTCTCCATCTTCCCTGTCCAGGCCGCCATGGGAGCCCGAAGCTCCGCCGCCGGCCGCCTCCGCCTTCGCCGCCGCCGGGAACGGACGGATCCGGGCAGCCCCGGCCCAGATCCGCCCTCGCCGGACCAGTCCCGTCGCCCTGCTGACCCGCCGGAGTCCGCCGCCGTCGCCCCTTGCCATGGCCTCGCCCTGCCTCCTGCTCAACCGCGGGAGCGAGGAGGAGGACGAGCGCCCGTCGCCCGTCGCCCTCGTGGGCCTCGCCCCTCCTTCGGCCCTGCCAGCCGCCTGGCCCATGATGGCCCAAGGTGAGCCGCCTGCCCTATTCCTCGCCCGATGCGAAGGTTGTTATGTTGCGCCCTCTGTGATCTGTTGGACCTGTAGTCAGATTCAGCCCGTTAGTGTGTTTTTTCCTGTCCAGCGAATTTTGTAATTATCCACGAATTAATAGAATTGCAGAAAACCCCCCTGTTTTTGAAATGCTAATAAATAAATAACCGTGCACCATATTAAATTGTTTTATATATGAAAAATGCTCAGAAAAAGGTGTAGATTAATAATATGTCATTTTCATCCATGTCAAAAATACTTACACTTGGTGTTTGCACCATTTTGCATAATGGCCATTAATTTGCATTGTCATATTTATTTATCCATGCATTGAAATTAATCCAACAATATATTAAAATTTTTCATATTATCGGCATCGCATTTTCATGCATGACAAACTGGTTCATTGTAATAATTGCATTTAACTTGCATTTATAATTGCTAAAAGGGGATTATGACATAAACTTGCATAATTAATTGTGACATTTTCCCTACATGAAACTATGCATATTATATATGTTTTCGGGGTAGAAAAGTCCATAGAATTTAACTGTGCATTTAGTTTTGGCATTGGAGGAAGTTCTTGTGCATGTCATTTTTGCCATGATGCCCTTTTGTCCATTTTGTGGGATTTAATCCGTGCATCATATGTAATAAGTTTGAACATGAGATATGCCCTTGGACATGTGTGCTAGGCCCTGGTATTTTTGGTTGTCATAGAAATTCATGTTTAGGTGTTGTTTTCTTGTTGCCAACATGCTATAAAAATCTGATGTTTTGAGGGTCCCAAATATTTCTAAGTCTGGAAATCTGTTATTTTGTTGCTGTGTTGCGATGTGAATTGCTAGTGTTCTAGGAGTCTTTTGGTGATGCCACAAAGGAGTCTTTGTTAAGCATGTTATGCTCTATCATGTTGCGCCAATAGTTTGCATGAATAGGTTTAGCATCATAATTATTTCTGTTGCTCAATATGTCAATCTGTTAAAACTGCTGCACATGCCTACTCTAATTTTCACTAAGTCTGAGAATCTGTTTCCTTCAATATGCCATGTTGTGTTGGTGGTTGCCATGAATCTGAGCATAATTTGATGTTGCCATAAAGTAATGATTTGTAATGCATCATGTCCTCTACCATGCTGTTAATTTTCATGCCATGATATGCCCTGTAGCATATAGTTTAACTACTGCCAATATGCCTCCGCGGAAATCTGCTATGCTAAAACCTGTTAATTTCACTAAGTTCTAATGTGCTATATTTTGTTGCCTTGTTGAGAGCTTCCTATCATGTGATCCATGCCTCTTTTGAGTATGAGATGTGAAGATGAAATGAAGTGTGTGTCTTATGCTACTGCCCCATGCTTAGTTTATGCATTTTAGAATAGTGTAACTTGTTGTTTTCATGTGTGCAAAATGATATCTTGCTGTTTTGGGCAGATTTGAACTAAAACTTATTTTGGTGATTGTGGTTGAACCGTAGCTCCGTTTTGAACATGTTGCATATGAAACTTGCTTAGAATCTCATGTAGTTTCATATATCTTGCTGCATCTATGATTTAACATGTTTGTGGTGGTTGTTTGCATGCATTTTGCATTCATGTCATATGCATCTTGCGAATGTCATATCTTTTAGACCGTAGCTCCATTTGAGACGTTCCATATATGTAAATCGACTAGAATGACATGTAGAATTGCATGGTTCACTTTATTTTGCTCTTTAACAAATATAAAACCTGATTAGTTCAGATCTGGACCAATTTCGAAATTAACATATGGGGTCGTTCCGGAAATACTATAAGTGGTTTCCGATCTCATTTAAGATGCCTAGATAGTGTAGTTTCATTATGCTTAACCTCTTGCCATGTTTAACAACATTTAATATTATTGTGTACCTAAACGAGAGTGAACTAAATATTCAAATGTGGAGCTTCGTCAATATGCAACTTGTTGCATATTGAGCTTCACTTAATGTGTAGTATTTGATTGTTGTGATTGCCATGCCTTGCATAATTAAACCGGACATGCATCATGTTTGTTTGCGCATCATGTCATGCATATGTGGTGGTGTTGTTCATGTGTTGATTGTTGTTTCCGGATTGCTTCTTCTTGATAGAGTTCCGAACGCGTTCGGAGTGTGAGGATTCGTTCGACTACGTTGGCTCGTCTTCTTCATGGATTCGTTCTTCTTCCAAGCGGGATCTCAGGCAAGATGATCATTTCCCTGGATACCATTACTATCATTGCCATGCTAGTTGTCTCGTTCTATCGCTGTCTCGCTACCTACCACTTGTATGTCAAGCCTCCCAAATTGTCATGAAAAGTCTCTAACCCCTCCACATCCCAGCAAAACATTGTTTGGCTATGTTACCGCTTGCTCAGCCCTTCTTATAGCGTTGCTAGTTGCAGGTGCAGTTGCTCCATGTGCCAACATGGATGTTTTTTTGCTATATCACAATATTATTGCTATTTAATTTAATGCACATATATACTTGGTAAAGGGTGGAAGGCTTGGCCTTTTGCTCGGTGTTTTGTTCCACTCTTGCCGCCCTAGTTACTTGTGTACCGGTGTTATGTTCCATAAATGAGCGCTCCTAACATGCTCGGGGTTGTTATGGGGACCCCCTTGATTTTCGTTTTAGGATAAAACTTGTCTGGCAAGGCCCAACATTGGTACTACATTTGCCTAATAACTAATAAACCTGCATAGGGAGTAATTAACCCGAGGATCTTTAATCAACAACCCGGGCCAGTGCTCCTCATGAGTGTTGGTCCACCTACCTAGCAGTCGGCGGTGCCACCTCGGGGCAACTCGAGGCATTTTCAGGCTACTGTCCACTTCGCATAGACGGATGATGCCCGTAGATAGAGAGCGCGCGGCTCTAGATGCGGATCTGGCTCACCGGGAGGCCTTGCTGGATTTGTTTTACCTTTCTCGAACGTCTTGTGCGAGGAATTCCGAAAATACTTCGGGCTATCTCGAGGTTGCGGTTTTCCAGTGGAATAGCCTAGGAAGATCACGAGATTCGTGGTCGAGGTTATTCCCGCTGCGTGTGGTTAATTTGTGATGGATGAGTTGGAGCACCCCTGCAGGGTTAAATCTTTCGGAAAGCCGTGCCCGCGGTTACGTGGCAACTTGGAAAACTTCGTTTAACACCCGGTCATAGCAAACTTGAAGTAAACTCAAATAAAATACACCAACCGTGTGCGTAACCGTGACTGTCTCTTCTCGTGAGTCCTTATCCGAGAGAGAACACGGTGGGGTTATGTTTGACGTAAGTAGGTGTTCAGGATCTTTTAGAGATCATTACTAGTTCACGTCCATTTATTCGACAATCATCCCCCCTTTATTCTTGTACTCGTAAGTTAGCCACCCAAATAAATGCTTAGTCGCTTGCTGCAGCCTCACCACTTAACCTTACCTCACCCATTAAGCTTTAATAGTCTTGATACCCTTGGAAATGAGATTGCTGAGCCCCCGTGGCTCACAGATTACTACAACAACAGTTGCAGGTACAGGTAATGCGATGATTTGATGTGAGCGCGATGCTTGTTTTGATTTGGAGTCCTTCTTCTTCTTCATCGATCATAGGATGGGTTCCAGGCGGCAGCCTGGGATAGCAAGGATGGATGTCATTTTATCGTTTGATTTCGTCCGTAGCCGGACCCTGTTCTTCTGTATGATGTTTGTTATGTTATTGTATTGATGTGGTATTGATGTAGCTTGTGGCGAGTGTAAGCCAATTCCATATACTCACCTCTTCTGTACATGTACTTGTAATGATATCCATTCTTGCAACACGACGAGATGCGCTTCTATCCCTGTCGAGGCCCTCGTGCCAAAAATAAGGATAGGATCGCATCTTGGGCGTGACAAGTTGGTATCAGAGCCTGTACCGACCTAGGAGCCCCCTTGATTGATCGAACTTGGCCGAGTCGAGTCTAGTGAAAAAATATTTTGAGTCTAGTTATATCGGAGAGTAGGATTCTTTTACTCCTCTTCTATACTCTGGTGAGGTATTCGACTTAGGAATTTTCATTCTACTCCTCTTCTCGCTCAAATTTTTTTTTTAGGATCACGCGGGTATTTTGGAATCTATATGATACCGATGTGACGGAGTTCTGTCTTGGTGCCTCCTGTCTGACTTGATTTCTTCCGGGGAGTTGAGCTCCAGGGGATTCTTGTGCACATCGTTATCATTCAGTTTCCTTAGTATCTCAGGACGGAGGATGTTCGAAATTGCTTCAATACTAGTAGTGGCGAGAGGAGTCCGGCATCCCCAGTACTGGTGGAGAGAGTTCGGATGTACTGCCATACTTAGTATCGTTGTGATTACGAGTGTCTGAGGTAGATGAGTTTCCGAGACCTTTGGTTGTGTGTTGAGGGATGTGATACACTGGAGAGTAGTATTACTGCTAGGAGTTGTGTGATTATGTGAAACTCCGTGTATCCGTGTACCCGATTGCATAACCGAGATCTCGGGAGTTCTTAGGTGGGAATTCAAGTAGTTACCTAGGTTATCTTTCAACAAATGCATGATGTGAGGTTGGGGTTCGACATCTAGTGGATTCGTTTGTTCACGGTCGTTCTTACAGAGGACAGTCTCGATATATGTCATCAGATATGCTTCGTCAAGCCTTGTAGTTCGCTACGCCTAGGGAGCATATTCGAGCGTCATTTCAATATGACAATCCAATGTACGATCGAGCCCGTGCGAGCCTTACCACGAAAATATCGAACGGAATCTCCGTCATGAATTTGTTTCCGGCTTGTTTCAGGAGCCTCATCCCTTGTTTTGTTGGAATATGGTAATTCAAGTTGCTTCGATCTCAAGTGGTGATTGCATATCTTTTCTAAATGGTATTCTAATACTTTTATGGGAATGCTAATCCTTTGTTCAACCGGAGTTGTCATGTCAATTCTTTCCAACCGGTGTGCTTCTCTTCAAGATGATTCTATCCCTTCCAAGTTTTGCAAGATCAATCCTCATATTTCTTTCCGGAGTTTGTCTCATCTGTTTCAAGTTGTCCTTGTTTTTCCCCACCCTCCCGCCCTTTTCTTAAAGGATTAAATTCTCATCCAAGTGCCTTTTCTATTCATGTCATGCTTCCGCTATCTTCTCTCCCGTGATGTATCCGGTGATTCTCATGAAGATCCTCAAGTTCTAAGTTCATCATTTCTTTGTCTCGTTTTCTTTCCCGGTGGAGCCAATTCAACCCCTCCATGTTCGTCATATTCTTTCATTCGCTAAATGAGTTCTCATGTTGGAATTCTTATCCAAGCCTCTCTTGTTTTTCATATCTCTCTATTCTATCCGGAGTGTTGAAGATATCTCAGAAGTTTTGTGATTTCATTCAAGTTTCTTTCAATTGTTTTAAGATTCTGACCTCATCAAGTTTTCATTTGTACCGGTGCAATCTCTCTTCCTAAGCAATTGTTTCAACGATGGTCTCTTTGAGTGCGCTCATAACCCACAGGTTTTCCCCCAGGATCTTACCTGGCTCTTTAATCTTTCCGGAGATGTCCTCAAGTTCTTTCCAATATGACGTAAGAATGATTTCTTCAGTCATATTCCGTCTCGAAGGTCGCTTCTAAATCATTTTCATCGTTGGGTCAACCTTTTCTTAGTCATTATTCCGGAGTGTCTTAGTAATTCTTGATGTGTTCCTTGTCATCATTCTCAGCTTTGAAGACTGAAGGAGAGTTTCTCTTAAATCTTGTCCCATTCTTGGAGATTCTTGGTTTTAGCTTGGTGCTATCCTTTCAAAGGTTTTAGATCATGAGTAATTCCTTCCATATCTATCCGGAGCATTTCAGAGTTATTGTCATTTCTCGATCCTCCGAAGGCCATCATTTCAGAAGATTTCTTCGTTCTCAGCTTTCATCTTTCGTTCTCATATTCTTCTCAATTGTTGTCCGTTCGTTCGTATCTCAATTATTCCAAGTGCTTCGTTCAAGATTTCTATTAGGTGGATCGTGATCTCTTCGTTCTCATGCATGTCCATTCATTCGAAGTATTCCCATTCGTTTCAATTCTTACCGGCGTGCGTTCAAGACTTCCTCAAGTTTGTGCTCTTATCTCTCCCTAATCTTATCAAGAAGAATAAGTAGTATGCTAAATCCGTTGCTTGTCATCAATTTAACTTGATGAAGGATAAGCATAACATAAATCTTATTCTTATTCCATCAAGGTGATTTCCATCCTTCTTCCGGAGTGGTTCATGATATCAAATTCCTTATCCCAAGTTCTCATCGTTTCTTTTCCGGAGTTCCTAGTTGTTCTCAAGTATCTCATCGCGAAGCTTCATCTAAATCTGGCAACGTCATAGTCTATCCTTTTCAACCTTCATTTATGTTGGTCATTCTTTCGTATACGGAGGTCCTCATGGTGGTTCTTCAAGGATTTAATTCCTTCTCGAAGCGTTTATCAATATTCTTGTTGGAGTAGCTCAAGTATTCCTTATATTGCATTTCAAGTCCAATTCTTCTCCCTTATCTTTGAGATGGTATTATAGCATTCTGGATTCATGAGGAGTCTTGAAGAGAATTATCAAGAGTGAGATAATTAAATCCATCATTCCTTTCTTAGAGTTATCTTGGATTGGATTTCACCTAAAGAACTTCCTAAAGATCGTTGCTATCATGGTGTTTATCAATGATCCAAGTTCTCAATGTATCCTCTTGGTGTAAGAAGTTTTGCATCTCTTGTTGCTCGCAATCAATCATTGTTTTCCATTTGTGGCCGGTTGTCACCTCATCACTTTGGGATGGTTTTCCATAAACCCACAACAAGCTTTTCTTTTCGTTGTTGAATTTCCAACAACTCTGTTCAACCGATGATTTTCAAATTCAATGGTGGTAGACATTTTCACTTTCTTCTCCGTTCTCTCCTCTCCAAAGATGTAGCTTCTATTCTTTTGTTCCGATGGCATTGTGACGTTGCTCTCGTCAATCCGTCGTGTTTTGCTAAGATCATGTTCTTTCCAGGCTTTTCATTTAACCAGAGTGTTGTGTTCTCTTTCAAGTTCTCCCATCTTATCAAATTTTGCCCCTCTACCCTACCGAAGTGCTGTCGAAATTTCTTGTGAATTCTTGCTTGTTTCTCATGTCATTCTTCATCTCTTTCCAACCTTCATGTTTCTACGGTTTCACTCGTTTGTCAAAGAAGCAACTAAGTTTTACCTCTCCATTCTCTTTCTCTTCCCCTTCTCATTCTAAGATCTCGGGGCGAGATCTCTTGTAAGTGGATGAGAGTTGTAACAGCCCGGGACCGACGCTCCAGAAGATTCCCCTTTATTTCCATTCTCGTCGTGTGATTCGAGTGGTTGTTGCATTCATCATCGCATCATCGCATCATCCGCATAGCATCGTCACTCGTTTTTGAAAACTTGCATCCGTTCATAGTTGCCGGTTCTCTCCGTTCGTGTCGTCGACCGTTTTGAGACCAACCACACACGCACGCGCCCGCGGCATCGGTTTATTATCGGACGCTTTCGGTATTTCAAAATCATGTCACGGGCCGCAACCTCCCTCTCTTCTTGGCCCAACCACCTCTCCACAGCCCACTAGCCCAACTAGCTTGCCCCTTCGTTCGTGGTCATCGGATCACGATCGGACGGACGAGATCCAACCCACCCTAGACCATTCCCTATATAAGACCACCCCATGGAGAGACCCCTCTCACTCTCTAGGGTTTCCCCATGTAAAATTGCAGCCACACCCCTAGAAAAACCCCACCTGCTAGCCCTCCTCCTCCAGATCCCGCAGCCCCAACCATCTGCCCATTTTCGGCCCTCGGATCGCGATCTAGAGGCTGAAATTCGTCCAATTCCCCACCTACCGGACATGTCCGGCGGCCAACCTGGACAATGTCCGGCCGACCACAGAGCCCCGAGCTCACGCAGCCGCAGCCGCCATGGACGAGCAGCCCCACCGGCCGGCCCCTCGCCGAAGCCGCCGTCGCCGGTCGCCGCCGGAGTCGGACCTCCTCCCTCTCCTTCCCTCTTCTCCTTTTCTTTCTCTCTTCCCCCTAACCCCCCCTCTCCATCTTCCCTGTCCAGGCCGCCATGGGAGCCCGAAGCTCCGCCGCCGGCCGCCTCCGCCTTCGCCGCCGCCGGGAACGGACGGATCCGGGCAGCCCCGGCCCAGATCCGCCCTCGCCGGACCAGCCCCGTCGCCCTGCTGACCCGCCGGAGTCCGCCGTCGTCGCCCCTTGCCATGGCCTCGCCCTGCCTCCTGCTCAACCGCGGGAGCGAGGAGGGGGACGAGCGCCCGTCGCCCGTCGCCCTCATGGGCCTCGCCCCTCCTTCGGCCCTGCCAGCCGCCTGGCCCATGATGGCCCAAGGTGAGCCGCCTGCCCTATTCCCCGCCCGATGGGAAGGTTGTTATGTTGCGCCCTCTGTGATCGGTTGGACCTCTAGTCAGATTCAGCCCGTTAGTGTGTTTTTTCCTGTCCAGCGAATTTTGTAATTATCCACGAATTAATAGAATTGCAGAAAACCCCCCTGTTTTTGAAATGCTAATAAATAAATAACCGTGCACCGTATTAAATTGTTTTATATATGAAAAATGCTCAGAAAAAGGTGTAGATTAATAATATGTCATTTTCATCCATGTCAAAAATACTTACACTTGGTGTTTGCACCATTTTGCATAATGGCCATTAATTTGCATTGTCATATTTATTTATCCATGCATTGAAATTAATCCAACAATATATTAAAAATGTTCATATTATCGGCATCGCATTTTCATGCATGACAAACTGGTTCATTGTAATAATTGCATTTAACTTGCATTTATAATTGCTAAAAGGGGATTATGCCATAAACTTGCATAATTAATTGTGACATTTTCCCTACATGAAACTATGCATATTATATATGTTTTCGGGGTAGAAAAGTCCATAGAATTTAACTGTGCATTTAGTTTTGTCATTGGAGGAAGTTCTTGTGCATGTCATTTTTGCCATGATGCCCTTTTGTCCATTTTGTGGGATTTAATCCGTGCATCATATGTAATAAGTTTGAACATGATATATGCCCTTGGACATGTGTGCTAGGCCCTGGTATTTTTGGTTGTCATAGAAATGTATGTTTAGGTGTTGTTTTCTTGTTGCCAACATGCTATAAAAATCTGATGTTTTGAGGGTCCCAAATATTTCTAAGTCTGGAAATCTGTTATTTTGTTGCTGTGTTGTGATGTGAATTGCTAGTGTTCTAGGAGTCTTTTGGTGATGCCACAAAGGAGTCTTAGTTAAGCATGTTATGCTCTATCATGTTGCGCCAATAGTTTGCATGAATAGGTTTAGCATCATAATTATTTCTGTTGCTCAATATGTCACTCTGTTAAAACTGCTGCACATGCCTATTCTAATTTTCACTAAGTCTGAGAATCTGTTTCCTTCAATATGCCATGTTGTGTTGGTGGTTGCCATGAATCTGAGCATAATTTGATGTTGCCATAAAGTAATGATTTGTAATGCATCATGTTCTCTACCATGCTGTTAATTTTCATGCCATGATATGCCCTGTAGCATATAGTTTTACTACTGCCAATATGCCTCCGCGGAAATCTGCTATGCTAAAACCTGTTATTTTCACTAAGTCCTAATGTGCTATATTTTGTTGCCTTGTTGAGAGCTTCCTATCATGTGATCCATGCCTCTTTTGAGTATGAGATGTGAAGATGAAATGAAGTGTGTGTCTTATGCTACTGCCCCATGCTTAGTTTATGCATTTTAGAATAGTGTAACTTGTTGTTTTCATGTGTGCAAAATGATATCTTGCTGTTTTGGGCAGATTTGAACTAAAACTTATTTTGGTGATTGTGGTTGAACCGTAGCTCCGTTTTGAACATGTTGCATATGAAACTTGCTTAGAATCTCATGTAGTTTCATATATCTTGCTGCATCTATGATTTAACATGTTTGTGGTGGTTGTTTGCATGCATTTTGCATTCATGTCATATGCATCTTGCGAATGTCATATCTTTTAGACCGTAGCTCCATTTGAGACGTTCCATATATGTAAATCGACTAGAATGACATGTAGAATTGCATGGTTCACTTTATTTTGCTCTTTAACAAATATAAAACCTGATTAGTTCAGATCTGTACCAAGTTCGAAATTAACATATGGGGTCGTTCCGGAAATACTATAAGTGGTTTCCGACCTCATTTAAGATGCCTAGATAGTGTAGTTTCATTATGCTTAACCTCTTGCCATGTTTAACAACATTTAATATTGTTGTGTACCTAAACGAGAGTGAACTAAATATTCAAATGTGGAGCTTCGTCAATATGCAACTTGTTGCATATTGAGCTTCACTTAATGTGTAGTATTTGATTGTTGTGATTGCCATGCCTTGCATAATTAAACCGGACATGCATCATGTTTGTTTGCGCATCATGTCATGCATATGTGGTGGTGTTGTTCATGTGTTGATTGTTGTTTCCGGATTGCTTCTTCTCGATAGAGTTCCGAACGCGTTCGGAGTGTGAGGATTCGTTCGACTACGTTGGCTCGTCTTCTTCATGGATTCGTTCTTCTTCCAAGCGGGATCTCAGGCAAGATGATCATTTCCCTGGATACCATTACTATCATTGCCATGCTAGTTGTCTCGTTCTATCGCTGTCTCGCTACCTACCACTTGTATGTTAAGCCTCCCAAATTGTCATGAAAAGCCTCTAACCCCTCCACATCCCAGCAAAACATTGTTTGGCTATGTTACCGCTTGCTCAGCCCTTCTTATAGCGTTGCTAGTTGCAGGTGCAGTTGCTCCATGTGCCAACATGGATGTTTTTTTGCTATATCACAATATTATTGCTATTTAATTTAATGCACATATATACTTGGTAAAGGGTGGAAGGCTTGGCCTTTTGCTCGGTGTTTTGTTCCACTCTTGCCGCCCTAGTTACTTGTGTACCGGTGTTATGTTCCATAAATGAGCGCTCCTAACATGCTCGGGGTTGTTATGGGGACCCCCTTGATTTTCGTTTTAGGATAAAACTTGTCTGGCAAGGCCCAACATTGGTACTACATTTGCCTAATAACTAATAAACCTGCATAGGGAGTAATTAACCCGAGGATCTTTAATCAACAACCCGGGCCAGTGCTCCTCATGAGTGTTGGTCCACCTACCTAGCAGTCGGCGGTGCCACCTCGGGGCAACTCGAGGCATTTTCAGGCTACTGTCCACTTCGCATAGACGGATGATGCCCGTAGATAGAGAGCGCGCGGCTCTAGATGCGGATCTGGCTCACCGGGAGGCCTTGCTGGATTTGTTTTACCTTTCTCGAACGTCTTGTGCGAGGAATTCCGAAAATACTTCGGGCTATCTCGAGGTTGCGGTTTTCCAGTGGAATAGCCTAGGAAGATCACGAGATTCGTGGTTGAGGTTATTCCCGCTGCGTGTGGTTAATTTGTGATGGATGAGTTGGAGCACCCCTGTAGGGTTAAATCTTTCGGAAAGCCGTGCCCGCGGTTACGTGGCAACTTGGAAAACTTTGTTTAACACCCGATCATAGCAAACTTGAAGTAAACTCAAATAAAATACACCAACCGTGTGCGTAACCGTGACTGTCTCTTCTCGTGAGTCCTTATCCGAGAGAGAACACGGTGGGGTTATGTTTGACGTAAGTAGGTGTTCAGGATCTTTTAGAGATCATTACTAGTTCACGTCCGTTTATTCGACAATCATCCCCCCTTTATTCTTGTACTCGTAAGTTAGCCACCCAAATAAATGCTTAGTCGCTTGCTGCAGCCTCACCACTTAACCTTACCTCACCCATTAAGCTTTAATAGTCTTGATACCCTTGGAAATGAGATTGCTGAGCCCCCGTGGCTCACAGATTACTACAACAACAGTTGCAGGTACAGGTAATGCGATGATTTGATGTGAGCGCGATGCTTGTTTTGATTTGGAGTCCTTCTTCTTCTTCATCGATCATAGGATGGGTTCCAGGCGGCAGCCTGGGATAGCAAGGATGGATGTCATTTTATCGTTTGATTTCGTCCGTAGCCGGACCCTGTTCTTTTGTATGATGTTTGTTATGTTATTGTATTGATGTGGTATTGATGTAGCTTGTGGCGAGTGTAAGCCAATTCCATATACTCACCTCTTCTGTACATGTACTTGTAATGATATCCATTCTTGCAACACAACGAGATGCGCTTCTATCCCTGTCGAGGCCCTCGTGCCAAAAATAAGGATAGGATCGCATCTTGGACGTGACAGTTCACAAATTTGATAAAAAAAAAAAGGGAAACAGGTGAAATAAAAAACCCTCATGGTAGCTGTGAATGTATGTGATGCATCGGTGCTTGTGGTGGTATAAGTACACCGGTTGTCGTAGCGTATTTTAAAATGTTTTAAAAAATATGAAAAAATCTAGCACATTGACACAACATCATTGTAGGTTGTCACAATTTCATATCAAAATTCGAAACATCGCATAAAATACAAAAAATGGAATTTTTGACATTTATTTGATAATTGGCCAAATCTAACGCCTAACATTGTACTATTCAGTGTCAAATTTGTTATGTTTCTATGTCGAGCAATGTTATCGAATTTTGATTTGAAATTTTACGACAACATACACCGATATTGTGTGAATGTGATATTTTATCCTTCAAAAAACTAATCATTTTAAAATACGCGACGGTGCATCGGATGCACCGGTAGCACCACAAGTACCGATGCACCAAATACATTCCAGCTGTCATGTGGGAGGAGTATGTGCCGGTTTGTAGAATGCACCTTAACCGGTGCTTAAGGCGTAGAATAGGAGATGGAGTCTAGTAGTACAGGTCACTGACGTGGTTTTGTGTTTACCTTTTCACTTTTAGTTATATTTATGGAATGTTATATATATACTGTTATATATATATATATATATATATATATATATATATATATATATATATATATATATATATATGTACATTATTTAAAACACAATTAAAAGCCTTGAAACAGTTTGAAAGTGTTAATGCAGTGTAAACAAATATTCACATAATTTTCAAAAAATGTTGACCCATTAAAAAACATCTTGTAATTTCAGAAAAATTTCACACATTTCAAAAAAAAATTATCTAACGTAAAAAATGCACGTAATTTCTCTCAAAAAGAATCTTTCCTGACATTAAAAAAAAAGTCTATGCATTTCAAAATATGTTCGTCTTTTTTAATGGTTATAAAATATAAAGGAATGTTCGCGTACTTTATAAAAGCATTTCATATCATTAAAAAATTGAACATGTATTTGAATTTATTTTGACATGTATTTGACAAAAAGTTCAAAATATTTATTTGAAACAGATGTTTATCATATATTTCAAATAAAATGCAACATGTATGAAAAATATTTCGCATGTATACAAAAAGTGTACAACATTTATTGAAAAACGTAGACATGTATTAAGAGAAGTAAAATAAAAAATAAATTTATCTAATAAAAAAGCATGGATATTTGTAAAATCGTTTCGTATCACTCGATAGAATATTCCTGAAATCGGTTCTAAAGATATGAGGGCCCCTGCCCCACTGTGGAGGCCAGGCTACATCTCTTAGTAAGCGAGATATAGCACTGGCATATATTTGGCGCCTAATTCCATTTGTAACTCGAGGAATGCAAAGGATAAGCCCATCGTTGACATTATTGATGGGTCGAATTATTGGCCCAAATTGGACATACTGCCATTCACATCTACATTGGTCCTTTTGCTTCAAGATACTTGTTTTGAATCTGAAATTGATATTGAATTATTTTTTTGAGGGGAAAATTGATACCGAATTTTATGACATGGTTTGTATCAGTTATTTCTATCTCACTTTTTTTAAATATTTTCGGAAAGTTTCATGACTTAGATTGTGGATGTACCGGAAGTACCCCGCGTGTTTAGAGTAAAGGAAACATCGTTTGTTGCACGAATTCCCCGTGAAAATTAAATGAGACTGGTGTCACCCTGAAGTGGTGAGGATGTGCACCAAGTTGCTTATTTTCTCAAAGAGACGTGGACCACAAGCTTGGATGCATTGCTTAATTTGCCTGGGTAAAGTAGTTGCACCTGATTATTTTGGCATGAGCATTCCTAGCAATTTTTGTTCCGAACCTCCAGTAACATGGGCCGCACGTCTTACCGTAGGCGGCAGTTCCAGCTGTGAGCTAGAACTGCACTAAAAAAAAAGAAAGATGTGAGCTAGAACTGAACCAGCCGGAAATGTCAACAGGTTCTTAGGCCAACTACTCCGCACATCCCAAACGGACTTGCATTTTATCCGGATTTTCTTTGTTTGAAACGTGTAAAAGGACGGCGTCCGATCATTTTTCTGTTTGCACTGGTCATGTGTCCAACGGGTGGACGCATCTGATCCGCCACAACCGCTGGAGACCCTTTATACATTTGTTTTTTAAACTAGTTTCCAAAAACATTGCAAATAGTTATACTATCAAATAGTCCACATCCGAATAAAAATACATTGCAAATAGTTTTACAGCTCAATCGAAATTGTCTTGAATACATGAAAATAAAATGAACCGATATATCTATCGGTTGTCAATATGATTCCACATGTGCTCAACCAAGTCATCTCGGAGCTGTTGATGAGTATGTCAATCACGCATTTCACGACGGAATTGGACGTATTGTTCAAATGTTGTCGATTCTTGGTGCTCATGCACAACATTTTCACCCTGAAATTCAAACCCTTGGTTGTAGATGCCGTCATCATGCTCGTCCTCCACGATCATGTTGTGCATGGTCACACAAGCAGGCATCACCTTTCAAAGCTTCTCGGTGTTCCATGTTAGCGCAGGGTGTCGAATGATACCCCATCGAGACTGAAGCACACCAAAAGTACGCTCCACATCCTTTCTAGCACTCTCTTGTTGTTGGGCAAATTTTTGTTTCTTCTATGTTTCTGGATTTGATATTGTCTTCACAAGAGTTGACCACTGAGGGTAGATTCTATCAGTTGAGTAGTATCCCTTGTTGTAATGGTGGTCATTGATCTCAAAGTTAACCTCTCGGTAGTGGCCTTCTGCAAGCCTTGCAAACACTGGAGAACGTTGAAGCACGTTGATACCATTGTGAGAACCAGCCATGCCAAAGAAAGAGTCCCATATCCAAAGATCTTGCGAGGCCACGGTGACGGTGTCCTGGACTATGAGGTCCCAGCCGAGCTGGTCTAGTCCATGGGCCGGCCTGGTGGCCCGTCAAGAAGGAAGGACTCCGGAGGCCTTCAACCTGTGGCGAGCACATCGGACTTCACCGAAGACCTGGCGTATACTCCAAGAATGGTCGTTTGATTCGGCATGTCGACCAACCTTTATGTAACCCTAGATACCCCCCAGTGCCTTTATAAGCCGGAGGGTATAGCCCGTAGAGGACATATAGACATTCATCATCATCACCCTAGGGTTTAGACCACAATTGGCGATCTCGAGGTAGATCCACTCTGTACTTTGATACTCCCATAATATAAACAAGGGTAGGACATAGGGTTTTACCTCCCTAAAGAGGGCCCGAACCTGGGTAAAAGCTTCGTGTCCCCTGTCTCTTGTCACCCATCGATCCGATCTCACAGTTCGAGCCCCACTACCCGAGGTCTGCCGGTTTTGACACCGACGTTGGAGCTTTCATTGAGAGTCTGCTGTGTGATCGCTGGAGATTGATGGCTCGCCTAAAGTTAGATAACAGCATTGGTTGTGGTGACACATTCGTCCCCGACCAGCTCTTTGCTTTCGGTACTCTGGTACTGCACGCCGACCCGACCGACCGCCTGGGCCACGTCGAGACCTTCGCCCTGAACCAGGCCATCATGCTCGGAAGTCTGGAGTATGTCACGGACGCCCGAGGTGACCTGCTTCTCTCATAACATATCTTAGTTCAATCTGAAGATCCCTCGGGCACAAACACTCCAGAGCATCCCTCCGATCTGATCCTCGAATCCGACCTCCTGATGGAGCCCACGCTAGAGATGGATCTGGGGGCCATCACGTCCGATCTGGCTTATGCCTCCTCGGATGGTAATCCGAAGCCGAACTCGCCCTCGGATCTAATGACAGTCTTCGAGGAAGCCTCTTCGACCGCCAATCTGAAATTGGCCCGGAGCGACCAAAAGGACGGACTTGCGTCAAACAACCCGAACAACCCTTTTCAGATCAGCCGGCTTATCGCCAGGTCCTCGACGCTGAGGAGCTCTCACAAATAAACGAGGTGCTGGACAGAATCCAAAACCTGGCGATCTCATCTGTGGTTTATGATCAGATCGGATGTAAAGCCGACGATCGGGAAATTTTCATCCCACCCACCACCCACCTAGTCGCTACGGTCGAGGATTTGATCGACGCACTTGACTACGGATCTGACGAGGCCAACGACATGGAGGAATATGACCATGACAATTCCGGATCGAACTCACTTGCGTCCATACCCCGAACAGGGAAGTGAACCACAACGTCCACCTACGACATCTATATGGTCGACACTCCTAAGGAAGACCCCGAGGAGAAGCCTAAGGAGGGATCTAAGCGCCGCCGCCCCAAGAGGAAATCAAAGGGCAACAACGGAAGCAAAAAACAAAGCCGATGTCGTCGATAACAATGTTACCCCTTACGCGAGTGAGAATCCAGACGATAATGGTCAGGTCGAGCCCGCACAATAGAATGGGCCCATGGGTACACCCGCCGAGGACAATCCCGAGGATAAAGAAGCCTTTGACGACGGGACGGATGAGGACTACCTCCCCCAGTCTGAGGACGAGGGTAGCCTCGGACCCAAAGACTTCGAGATGCCCAAAAAACCCTCTGAGCAGATACGTTTCCAACGTCGGTTAATTGCAACTACGTGGAGCATAAAGAGGAAACAGCAAGAGTTGTACACTCATGAAAACACGCTTAATGACAAATGGACAAAAATCATCGCGGTCGAGGCCAAACTTGAAGACCGATGCGTGGCAGCTAACTCGTTCCCACGATGAAATCTACTGCCCGACTTCGACAACGAGGTGGCAGATAACAAGCCACTCGCATACGACCACGCGGTCGAAGCTGACCGTCCCCCTAGAGGACGAGATCGGCCAGCAAGGGCATATAAAGACCCCCCTATGAAAACTCGCCCTCATGGCAAGGACCCGGTCGGATATCCCGAGCCCTTCGACCTACGCACTAAGATACATAGGGAGAGAACCCCTCCTCGATCCATCTACGGAATAAGGGACCATGTGCCCGCCTGTCACGCCCACAATGTGGTACTATCCTCGTGATGGCTCGAGGGCCTCGATAAGGATAGAAGCGCATTTTGAGTCACTTCGCAAGAATGGAAATCGTCACAATACATGTAAAGAGGAGATGAGTATATGGAGTTGGCTTACACTCCCCACATGCTACATCATAAATATCTCAATACATTAATACATAACAATCATCATACAGTAGAATCCGACTATGGATGAAATCAAACAAAAAAGAAGACGACGTCCGCCCTGCCAATCCCAGGCTGCCAACCTGGAACCCCATCCTATGATCGATGAAGAAGAAGAACTCCAAATAGAACAATCATCGCCCTCACGTCAAAGCATCGCATTACGTGTACCCGCACCTTTTTGTTGTAGGAATCTGTGAGCCACGGGGACTGAGTAATCTCATTACCAAGGGTATGAAGACTGACAAAGCATAATGGGTGACGTATGGTTAAGTGGGAAGGTTGCAGCACCACTAAGCACTGAGCATTTTTATCTGGCTAACTTACGAGTACAAGAATAAGAAGAGTGATATACGCGTAAACGAACGTGAACTAGTAATGATCAAGAAGTGACCTTAAACACCTACTTACGAGTCAAACATAACCCCATCATGTTTTCTTCCCGAACTCCCTTGAAAAGAGATGGTCACGGTTACACACACGGTTGGTGTATTTTAATTGGGTTTACTTCAAGGTATTTTAAAATTTCCAAGTTGCCACATAACCGTGGGCATGGCTTTTCAAAAGATTTAACCCCGCAAGGCTAATCCAACTCATTCATCACAAACTAAACACAAGCTGCGGTGGAAACCCTCAACCATGGGATAGCCCGAAGTGTCCTCGGAATCCCGGTGCACAAGACATTCGTCAAAGGTAAAACTAAACCAGCAAGACCACCATGTGTGACGATGACCCGATAGGAGCCGCGTATCTATGGGATCGAGAAGAGGCGTCTAGAGGGGGGGGGGGGTGAATGGACACTTAACAAGACAAATGAGCAATTTTTAGTACACTTAAAGTTTAGGCAGATTTTGCACAAGTTAAGTTGCATCCAATGATTCCTACACATGCATATCTAGAGATTAAGCAGCGGAAAGTAGATATCATGCATTTGCAAGAAACATAAAGGATGGTAGAGTAGAAATATCAAACACAATGAAGACTCGAAGATTTTTCCCGTTGTTCCGATAGGTGGTGCTATCGTACGTCCACGTTGATGGACGCTTCAACCCACGGAAGGTAACGGTTTCGCGAGTCCACAGAGGGCTCCACCCACAAAGGGTCCACGAAGAAGAAACCTTGCCTATTCCACCATGGCTTACGTCCACGAAGTACTAGCCTCACTCGGGGTAGATCTTCACGAAGTAGGCGATCTCCTTGCCCTAACAAACTTCTTGGTTCAACTCCACACGATCTGGAGGCTCCCAAGCGACACCTAACAAATTTAGGATACACCACTCTCCAAAAGGTAATAGATGGTGTATGGATGATGAACTCCTTGCTCTTGTGCTTCAAAAGATAGTCTCCTCAACACCCAATCACTCTCTCATGGGATTTAGCTTGGTGGAAGAAGGTGATTGGGTGGAAAGCAACTTAGGGAGGCTAGAAATCAAGATTCATATGGTTGGAGTGGAAGATCTTGATCTCAACACATGAGTAGGTGGTTCTCTCTCAAAAAATGAATGGTGGAAGTGTTGGCTTGTTCTGAGTGCTCTCTCTTCAAATGAGAGGGGTGGAGGGGTATATATATAGTCATCTCCAAAAATCCAACCATTACAACATTATTGCCCAACTCGGTGTAACTGAACAAAAACCCAGTTACATCGACTTGTGCAAAAGGCTACAACTTTCGGCTTTTCGGGGGACCGATAGGAAACTACTCGGCGAGACCGATTCGGTTGACCTAGGGCAGATCCAAATCTCGGTGGCACCGAAATGAAAAACTCAGGAATTGCGAAGTTAAATACTTCAATCACAGAGAGGTGGCAACCATTTTTCGGTTGTATAGAACCAAATCTCGATGGTACCGAGGTGCTAGGGTTTTGGCTCTGGGTTCTATCTTGGCAAACTTGGTGAGGCCGATATGGGAAAGTTGGTGGCACCGATTTTGGTAGTTAGGGTTTTGGACATAATGTTTTGTGACAGTTTGGTTGAGGCTTTTGGTGGCAAATCTCTAAGCACTTGAGCAACCAGATCATTATCAATACCTCATCCCCTTTTAATAGTATTGGCTTTTCCTATGGACTCAATTGTGATTTCTCACATAAAGTAAAATGTAGTGTCTTGAAGCTCTTGCCAATATGAATCCTTTCCATCTTGGGGATCCTTCTCACAATTCCCAACCATTCCTATCTTTGGACTTCATCTGATATAGACTAGATAAAACTGTTAGTCCAAGAGATAATGCATGTTGTCATTAATTATGAAATCCTCCAAGGGAGCATTTGTACTTTCAGTATCTCGTTCTCAGGTCACAAACGTCTATGCAAAGTGGATGATAGCCAATGCTTCGAGTTGCTCCGAGGTGGCACCGCCTACTGCTAGGTATTCGGACCAACACCATCAGCACTGCCCCCCTATATTATGTAGATTAAATCAATGAATCGTCGACCCTGTGTGCATCAATAAAGGTGTTCAGTATTATTATGTTGGCAAATTTTAAAGCCAATGTTGGGCCTTGCTGGAAGAGTTTTATTCTAAAACGAATTATCAAGGGGGTCCCCATAACAAACCCAAGCATGTTATAAGCGCTCAATATGGAACATAACACCAGTAATCGAAAACTAAGGTGGCAAGAGTGGAACAAAACACCAAGCAAAAGGCCGAGCCTTCCACTCTTTACCAACTGTATAGATGCATTAATTAAATAGCAAGAATAATGTGATAACCCAAGATATACATGTTTTCACATGGAACCACCTGCACCTGCAACTAGCAACGCTATAAGAGGGACCGAGCAAGCGGTAACTTAGCCAAACAATGTTTTGCTAGGATGTGGAGGGTTAGAGGCTTATCATGGCATTTTGGGAGGCTTGACAAACAAGTGGTAGGTAGCGAGACATAGCGATAGAAACGACAAAACTAGCATAGCAATGATAGTAGTGATATCCAAGGTAATGGTCATCTTGCCTGAAATCCGGCTTGGAAGAAGATCGAATCCATGAAGTAGACGAACGGGTATAGTCGAACGAATCCTTACACTCTGAATCGTTATTGGGACTCTAGCGACAAGAAGCAATCCGGAAACAAACAAACGACATGAAAATCCATCACAACATATTCATGATATGATGCGCAAACAAGTATGATGCAAGCCCACTGAAATATGCAAGGCATGACAAAGCACAACAAACAATTACTACCCATTAAGTGAAGTTCAATATGCAACGAGTTGCATATTGAAAAAACTCCACATTCAATTATTTAGTTCACTCCCGTTTAGGTACCCAACAAGTTTAAATGTTTTTTAGCATGGCAAGAGGTGAAGCAAAATTAAACTATCTATCTAGGCATTTAAAATAAGGCCGGAAACAACATATAGCATTTCCGAAACGACCCGATATGCAAATTTTGAAATTGGTACCGATTTTTCCTAAACATATTCATGTTTGTTAAAAAGGAAAACAAAACGCACCATGTGATTCTACACGTCATTCTAAGCGTTTTACATATATAAATCATTTAAAACAGAGCTACGACCTAAAATATATGAGCCACACAAGTTTAGCATGGCATGAATGCAAAATGCATGTAATCAACAACCAAAATCATTCTAATCATGAATGCAAAATGATATTATGAAACTACATGCAATCCTAAACAAGTTTCATGTATTACATGCTCAAAACGGAGCCACGGTTCACAAGATACAAACACCACAAATTTTAGTTACAATCTGCCAACAAAAGTATGATGCCTACTTTGGAGCAATAAAACATGATGCTACAGGATGCTAACATGCAAATAAATGATATGATGTTGTAGTACACTTAAAATGATTCACAATTCATATAAAGATCATTTTCATAGGCATCATGGTTGAATTGATATGATTTTCACAAGATGCAAAGTTTCTGTCCAGATTAAGGACTTAGAGAAAATCACATTTTTCATGCAAGTAGAAACATTGGGATGACATGTTGAGGGCAACTTTTAAATATGCTACAGGAAGTTTTCATGGCAAGAAAATGTATGGGGTGATAGAATATATGATGAATATAAAAATGTGTTTACTGAACATCTACATATGACCTCTAGCTCAATGGAATTATCAAGACAATTTGACAAGTTTTAAAACAACAGTTTCAGACTTAGTGAAAATCTGGAATGCAAAACAGTTACTTCATGATGTTGTTTTGGGATGCACAAAATAGTAGGTGTAGCAATTTTAATATTTATGAAATTGATATGTATTTGCAGTAGACATGGCAATGTTCAAATTACCCCAATGGCACAAATTCATAGGATGCACGGATAATTTACTATAATTTTTACAAAATGGAACTTTATGTCAAGAGAAAACAGTTTTAACATGATGACCACTTAAGTGCAAGAAATTGACATGATATAGATGTTTACATGGAAACCAAAGACATGGAATTGTAGAGCAAATCACAAAGACCTGATGAAATCATATGCATATGATTTATAGATTAGATGCAATCATCCTCACAAGTTTAAATATCATAACAGTTTTATGCAGTTATATCATGATGCCCTTTTTCAACGGAGATTTCAAGATGTATATGGATACTAATATGTATGCAAATGCAACCATCATGTAGCGCAAAAAGAGTAGATCATTTTACATATAAAGATCATGAGCATAGGATGAACAGGTACAAAGTTGCAACAGTTTTAATATGCCTATATGATGTTTGGAGCGTCTCCGACGAGAGCAGGGGACAGCGGGGCCGACACTCCGACGAGGTCCGGCGGTGGGTGGCACGGGAGGCCAGAGGAGGCAGGGGACCTCGGGCGCGGCGTACGGGCGGCTGCACGGGCGCCTCGGCCCGGTTCGGGCCCGGGGTGGGCCAGAGATGGGCTTGGCGGGCCCGATGGCACGGGGAAGGGTCTGCTGCGGCGCCAGGTGGAGGAGGAGGAGTGAGGCGGCGCGGATTTCGAGGTGGGGGGTTAGGTTTCCATTTGGGGCAGGGGAGGTCCTTCCTTTTAGAGCTAGGGTCAGGGTTTTGGGGGTTTTAGTCCATTTTTTGACCCTCCGATCGGAATCGGACGGCTCCACCGATGGATAGGCATTAGGTGAGTGTAGGTGGGATGTGTTAGGATAGTCTGGGCTGAGAAGAGAGGGAGGTTTGGTGGCCCGGCGATAGGTTTTATTTGGCGAAAAACGTCTGATAATTTGACTGGCGATAGTGCTGCTATAGTTATCCGTTGGGGTATCAAACAACCTTCGAATGCGACGAAATTTGGCAGGCGGTTTACCTACAATATATTAAGATCGCTCGCCAACTTTCACCCCATTACGAGAATATTTTATTACCACTTATAAAATAATATTTTTAGCGATGTCGCGGGCATGTGCAAGTGTGGTTGGTCTCGAAACGGTCAACGACGACAATGGAGAGAACAGGCAACAACGAACGGATGCAAGAAAAATGACGATAATGGAGTGCCAATGCAATGCGAATGGTGCGATGATGATCCACAAGTATATGGGGTCAATCGTAGTCCTTTTGATAAGTAAGAGTGTCGAACCCAACGAGGAGCAGAAGGAAATGACAAGCGGTTTTCAGCAAGGTAATTTCTGCAAGCACTGAAATTGTAGGTAACAGATAGTTTGATATCAAGATAATTGGTAACAAGCAAGTAACGGTAACGGTAAATAAAGTGCAGCAAGGTAGCCCAATCCTTTTGTGGCAAAGGACAGGCGAGAACAATCTCTTATAATAGGCAAAGTGTTCTTGAGGGTACATGGTGCCGTGGTTTTGTCAACCCGGCAGATGTCCTCGTAACAGGACTTAGGTATGAGGCCATCGCCGCTTGGTGGCGACTCGAAGGGGTTAAACGAGAGAGAGAGAGAGAGTCGGGTTTACCCATGTTCAGCCCCTCCTATGGAGGTAATAGCCTATGTCATGCTTTGTGTGTATTTGATGGATAGATCTCGATTACAAGGGTGCAGAATTGCTAACCTAGCTATCGAGAGATTGTAACTTGAGACTTTTGGTCCTAGGGGCATGCCTTTATATACAGGTCAAGCCCTAGGGTTTACAATAGAGTCCGGGTAAATCATGACCCGTGTCCCACAACATCTCTAACTTAGTCTTGTATCTCAAGGAAACTTGGCCGGCGCCTCTAGCTTCATGGGCTTCGACAAGCCGCCGTCTTCTGGGTTTGGGCCACCCGGCGTCTTGGTCAGCCGGCACCTTCCTCATCTTGTACTCAGGACGTGGCCCACTTAAACTTGGTCGTAGAATTGTTGATGTGTTAACCCGACCCAGTATGGCGGGTTATATCGTGGAGTTATATCCCCGACGTTAGGCCCCAAATTGACTTGAATTCATTCATGTCAATAGATCTTTCCTTCCCGTGGCGGCTCATTTTTGGATTGGCAGCTTCTATGGATTTCAAAACGCCGGCTTATCTTGTTCCCACACTTGTCATTTTCTTCGGCACATACTTGTCGTGACGTCATTCGACGTCAATCTGGAAAAACAATGATGACATCATGGCGAATCTGGTCATATCCGTTTATCCCGAAAATCAAGGCGTTTTTGTTTCCCGAAATTTACTATGTCCCCTCGATTGTCGCGCCTGTCAGTTACCCCTTCCGGCTCATTCCCCTTAAATATTCACCGAAAGGCCCTAAATTCACTTTTTACCTTCTCTCTTCGCTTCTTCTTCTTCCTCGAGTCCGGAAGCTCCTCGTGCCACCGCCGCAGCTTCCTTATCTCGGCGATCTTCCTCGAGGTCGCCGCGGCATTCCTTCTTCATCACACAATCCTCCGTGCACTTGTCCCGCCACTGGCGACCACTCAAGTAAGTGATATTTCCTCTGACCTAGATCTATTATAGCACCTCGAGGTTCATCGAGTTCTTCGGCAACTTTTCTTTAGTTCATCGTCATTGCTAGCTCCGTGAGTAGATCCCGCGGTCATAATCACCAAAGTAGAGCGGTAGAGCCACCAACTCCATTTTATGCATGACATGTTTCAATCCTTCCTAGCTTTAGATGAAACGTACTATTATTGCTTCCTCGCCCCCCTGCTAGGGCTAGCGAGTATTCTCGCCTTTTTTGAACTATTTCTAGATCCAGAATTGTTGCGACTTCGGGAGAAACTTGTTTGTCTCATACTTAGCAAAATTCTCAAGAACCTCTTATCTTAGCACAAGCCGCCCTTACTCCTGTCGGCTTGATAATTGTAAACTGTCGTACATTTAAGTCAGTGTATAGACTAGCTCTTTTCCAGGCTTGACCTTTCATTGCAAATACTTTAGATCATTTTACTTGAAACGTTTACTTAAGTCGCCCTCTTGTACTTTATCCAGGCGACTCATTATGTCGGAGTTTACTTGAAACGTTTACTTAAGCTTGCAATTGGGTGGCGACTCAAGTTTCTGATGTTCACTTGAAGGATTATGAGGAACATGGGTTTCTGCCGCCTCAGAATGTGGTTGGCTGGCGAGTCGTCCTTGGAGAGGAAACCCCACATCCCCAGGAGGGGGAAGTGGTGATATTTTTGGATCACCTTCAGAGGGGTTTTTCACCTCCTGGGTCAAAATTCTTTCGGGTCGTCTTGCATTTCTTTGACCTTCATCCTCAAGACCATGCCCCTATCTCTATATCGAACCTCTGCCAGTTCCAAGTGTTTTGCAAGGTGTATCTCCAAACGGAACCCACCATCTCCCTCTTCAGGGAGTTCTTCTATTTGAACTGGCAAACAGAATGTGCGGATGGTCCCGGCTTAGAACTCGGCGGGGTTTCAATTCAAAGGCGAAAAGACGTCCTTTTCCCTCCTGCCACTTTACCAAGCCACCCTAAAGGGTGGAACCAGACTTGGTTTTATTGTCAAAACACCGCTCCTTTCGAGGAAAATCCCTTGTCGGGTTATAGGCCCAACCGCCTTCCCATGGATCTTGAGCTTCCGGGTTGGGCTCCTCCAGAGGAGCGCTCCCAACATGCCCATGTTTATCCAAAGTTGAGGGCTCTGCTGGCCAACGGGTTGAGGGGGGTCGATTTTACCCGGTGTTGGGTATCTTGGAGGATTCTTCCATTGAGCTTGCGCAGTGGCTTAATGTGTACCTATTCTGGCGACTTGAACGATCCTCAACGGTACAACAACTTTTCCTTGGAGGCCGATGAAATAAACTAGATGGTGAAGAGACTGCTAGGTGAAAACCAGGAGACTTGCAGCAAAGATGGGTCGAAACCTTTCTACACCCTTAACCCGGATCCTCCGGTAAAAAACCTTTGAAATCTTAATCCGGCTTTTTTTAAACAAACTTTGAACCTTTGCTTTCTTGATCTAAATGTTTAATCTTGCAGGCTACCTCGTCTTTCTGGAATCGGGGACGCCTCAAGGCTACGGCTAATAAGCCTAAAGCCTCCCCGAGCAAGAAGAAAAATAAGGCGGCTGCAGAAGGGCCGTCTCAAATGGACGAAACAGCCGCCACTGATACCCGATCAGAGGTAAAATTAATTCCTTTGTTTATATCTCAGTGAATCTATCTGACGCCTTTTTCTTAGGGTGATGTTGAGACAAGCCGTGCACGCGATGTTGAGGTAATTTCCATCTCTTCCGGCTCAGAACCTTTGCCTCTGTTGAAAACAAGGCGGGTCGTCCGGAAAGTAGGCTTTTCTCACCTGGACGCTCATCTAGATCCTTGCTTTATTTTGAAGAAAACCCAGCACCAGTCTAGGCGTCAAACCCGAAGTGGAAGTGGTGATCTTGTCAAGGGCTTACCTGATAAATCAGCTGCCCGAAAACGACCAACCAAGGTACTTTAATATTTCCAAATTTCCAAGTTCCGAGTTGATGTACCAACCCTTGACTCATATGCCTTGGTTAATCAGGAAACACAACCTTCATCCGACGACTCAACTGCGTCCAAACTGGCGCCCTTTGTTATCAATCATGGGTAAATTCCTTATCAACTTTGTCTGTTTTTGAGTAGACTATTGTCTCTTCCCATTTTTCATGTTATACCTTTTGACTTAGCAGGGCCAAAGCCAAGAAAAGGAAGACTGATGGGTCTTCTGTTGACCCGGAGGCCTCTGAGTCGGAGCTACCTGATCCGGCGGCTCATGAAGTTCATGTTGATCATCCTAAAGACTCTCAGGATATCCAAAATGATTTACCTCCTTCATCTAAACCAACCAATACTGATGCCGTAACTGTTGAAGCTACTCCAGCAGTTAACCTTGACCCGCGCAATCCTTCAGTGAAAAACATAGATAATCCTGAAGTTATTATTACTGGGACGGGTTATACTGCTCCTGAGACTTCCAGTGTGTTAACAAAGGTTGTTGCTAAGGATGAAGCGGTTCATCAAGAAAAGGGGAAGGCCAAGTTGGAGCTTCCAAATTATGAGAGCTTTAGTGTCGAAGATCTTCATGCTGCCTGCCTAGACCGCCTGGCTACAAGCCGTGAGATGGAAATCGGCCTTGTCAGCACGATGAAAAATAAATATGATGTATGTTCTCCTTTTACAAGTTCTCATTGTATATCTTTTTGTAGCCCCCAAGGCCTATCTTTATCTTTCTAAGATAAGCTGGTCTTGCAAATGTTTGTCTGACACAACCTGTAGCCCCCAAGGGCCGGCTCATCTATCTGGGATGAGTCGGATCTTTTGTAATAACTTTGAAAAGCTTTCGACCTGTAGCTCCCAAGGGCCAACTCATCTCCTTGGGATGAGTCGGGTCTTTTTGTACTAACTTTTAAGAACTTTCGACCTGTAGCCCCCAAGGGTCGGCTCATCTCTTTGAGATGAGTCGGGTCTCGTTCATATCTTCAATGTAAAAAGAGCTGAGATACATTAGCCCCCAAGTGCCAAATACATTGCTTTGCAATTTGCTTGGGACTTGATATAACCTTCATCTATGATGCAGGAAGCTTTGAAGACAACTGAATCCAGCGTGGCCAATTTGAAGGACCTGGAAAAAGGACAAACCTCTCAGGCAGAAGTTGAAGAGAAACTCCGCCTCGCTCTGATCGAGCTGGAAAACACCAAACCAGGCTTCTTAAAAGAAAAGAAATCCTTTGAAGATGAAAAAATGGCTTTGCTTAAGCGTGCAGAGGATGCTGAGGGCCGGCTCAAACCCATTACCGAGGAATTATCCGGGTTAAAATGGCATATTGCCCATATGGCCCAAGCTATTTTTGGTAAGTATATATATCCTTCTGTCTTCTTGAAATATAGATATAATGCGCTTGGCGACTTATGCATTGATTCTATTTTCCAGGCCCCCGGACTAGTAGTTTTTACGATAACAGTCTGCTCATGCTCAAGGCTGTTTACTCTCTGACGGAGCAACTTTACGCCGGGAGTCATCTTGCAATCAGGGCGACATTGGGGGATAAGCAGCCCTTAAAGTATATCAAGAACGTATTGGAAAGTCTTTCCATTATCCCACAGCATGTTCCAGAGCTAAAAAGGTCAGCCGCCCGATCAGGTGCAATATACGCGTTGAGCCGGGCTTTAGCTTATGATGAGGAACTTGATCCAGCTGAGCTAGCAAAAGCCTTTCCTGAATTTAAAAATGACGGATCAGAATTCACTCAGGAAAACTATGCGGCCCGTGTCAAGGATGCTCAAATTCTGTCGACTCAGCTGGTTTCTGAGATGAAACTGAGGACCTATCACGCAGCTTATGGCGTCAATCATACTCGGATTCCTCCTCCTGTTTTGATAACAAAGAGTCTGGCCCCTCAACGGCGCGAGCATGTCTTTGCCCCTGATGTTGACCCGTCTTCAATTCTAGATGATGAGGCTGCATTCCAGGCTCTGTCTCACTGCAACTGGGATCTGGACAACCTTCAAATTCAAGAGCCAAAAAACCAATCGGTGGACAACCCGGAGGCATCTCATGCGCAAGATTAGCCGCCACCGGCGGCTTATATTTCCTCAATCGTTACCTTGCCAACATAAGCCTCCAAGCATGGGTGGCAAAAACAATGTGTGGCTTCCTTAAGCATGTAATAGGGATAGCCGAAAATTGTTGTCGTGCCATCGTGCACGTTTTGTACCTTGGATGCAAGATACCTTATTTCTAGCTTCATCACTTTGTCACTGTCTTGCTATTGATGAGCTTTTTGATGGGATACAACTAGGCAAGATGAGCCGGTCTTTGATGTCCCGGATTTTAACAACTTTTTCTTCTCTCCACAATGTTGAGGATTTATGTTTCTTTGTCTATTGGTTGCTCATGCATACTCAATTTTTTAACCCGGCCCTTGAAGCATGAGCCGGCAATAACTTTGAAACTGAAACTTGTTATAAACAAGCCGAATAGACAATATGATAAGCCGGCTCAATGAACCTTGGCCGAAATTGATGTCCAAGCTTGAGGTCCTTTGTTAGCCCCTTAGGTGATAGCATAATTCTGCGTTGTCATGCAGCTCATAACCTGGTTATGTCATATATAAACCGGTAATGAAAAACAGGGCATGCCCAAAAGCAATTTTTATGCGCTGAGTTTCAGCGCATAGCACCCGTTTCACGGATTGTTTCTCAGAAGATAGAAATATAAGGTAACCTCCTTTGAGGGTACTTTTAATAGTTCTATACTTAATGCAAAGATCATACCACTGAGATAATCTGGCGGCGGTCGAGGCTCGATAGGTGAAAGACTGGCTTTTGAGGCTCGGGTCTTGCTTCAATGAAGCGGGTATGATAACCCATGGTTTATCCTAGCTTTCCGTATGCCGGCTCTCTCATGACTCAAGCCGGTGTTTAACCTTAACAAGTTCAGGGTCCAAAAGGATTGACTTGTCAAGAGTTCACGGGGTCATCTGATCGGAGTCGCATCAAGCATACAAGCAGGTTTAACCATATATGGCGTTTATTTTTGCCGGGTCAAGAGGGTGAGAAAGCTAAGCCCGATGGGCTGGAAGCCCCCAAATGGCCTTAATAAGGTGGCATTGTTATGCCGGGTTACAAGGGTGAGAAAGCTAGACTCGATGAGTCAAAAGCCCCCAGGTGCCCTTTGTTTCGAAAAATAAAGACTCAAACTCATCTTGTAAGTTGTAACGTCAAAATACGCCGGCTTTATTTATACTCGAAACATAAAGAAGTATATACAGAAGTTCGCAAGGGGAGAAGAAATTACAAAAAAGGAGCCGGCAAAGCTAAGTTTAATAAGGCCACTGGTGTTCCAGGGCCGGCTTATTTCCCTCCCGGAGACATAAGATTTCTTCCTTGATACCCTCCAGAGTGCGAATTTTTTTCAGGGATTCAGGTGCTAGTGGTACTGACTGTTATTCATCTGTTTGGGATTGCTTTGAAATCCTCCTTGGTTATTATGCTGATTGCCCTGGCCAGAATGTTGCCCATTGCCATGATTTCCCTGATGTTGAAAACCAGCCCCCGGGCCACCTTGTGACCCGGCAGGTCCATGTTGACTCGCGTGTCCTCCACCATTGCCTCCTGAGTTATTCTGGAAAGCCTGGCTACAGAACTCTTGCATGATATAACAATTCTCCCAAGAGTGGCTAGCCGGCTTATCTTGGGTGCTATGCTTAGGGCAGGTCGCTTTAAGCGCATCCTCATAGTTGCGAGGCCTATTCCCATTGTAAACTCCTCCGGGTCGACCGTTCCGGCGCTGGTTCTTGAAACATGTATTAGTGTTGGCCACAAAGTCTGACCCTCCCTCCGGCTGCTTCCGCTTATTATTCCGAACCTCCTGGTTGCCTCCTGGCGCGTGCTGACCTTTCGCTCCTTCGGCTTTTTTGCCTTTGGAGGTCTTGTCCTCATCTGAGCCGGGATCCTTCGTGTTATCTGACTCGGCATATCTGGTGAGGGCATCCATCAAGTCGCCCATATCTTGCACCTTTCGCTTGAGCCGCCCGAGCTTCTGAACCAAAGGCTGGAAGTGACAATTCTTTTCCGGTATTAGGACTGCCTGAGCCGCCGTGATGCTGTCTGACGAGTGGATGATTTCCGCGACCCGGCGAATCCAATGGTGAGCCGACTTGTCTACTCGTTGAACACAGTGCTGTAGATCTACTATCGTCATAGGGTTCTTGCAGGTTCCTTGGAAATTCTTGATGAAATGCTCTTTCAGCTCAGTCCATGTGTTGATGGAGTTAGGCGGCAAGTTCTTCAACCATGTCCGAGCCGGTCCTTCCAACATCATGGTTAAGCATTTAGCACACACGGCGTCGCTAACGTCCAACATGTCCATCGCCAACTCATAACTCTCGATCCAAGATGCCGGCTCAAGATCTACCATATAGTTCGGCACCTTACGAGGCCCCTTGAAATCTTTGGGCATGCGCTCTGCGCGGAGCGCTGGGGATAAGCATGGTATACTAATCGTCCTACGTTGGACCCAGCCCCCAAACTCACCGGTTGAGGGTGAAGCTGCTGGATCGCCCGTGCTGCCGCTTCTCCTTCTGCCTGTCGTGCACCTCTCGCAGCATCAACAACTGCCTGGGCGTCTGACGGCATGAGACGGGTTGGAGAAACCTGAAGTTGTTGTCTTTGGCCACTGCTAGAAACAGCCGGGGACTCCACATGACGGCCTTTGCTAGCATAGGGAGTAGAATGCATCCGATCCCGACTATACGAATACTGCGCCTGTTGAACCACAAGAGGGGAGTTTTCGTTAATAGGTAGTGCCTCTAAATTCCGGGTTGCGGCCAGCATGTTGTCAACAGGGTTGGAAAAATGACCCCGCGGCGTCTGAAATCGCCTAGGCGGGGATTGAGCTGGTGGGGGTTGAGCTGGTTCCTCTTGCCGATTCCCGGGTTGCTGAATAGTTCCTGGTGTCTGTTGCGGGGTGTTAAAAAGCTGTTGTGGCTCAAGGTTCAGAGGAATCCCACAGTGGTGTCTTCTCTCGCAAACCGCCTCTGATGCCTCTGTTTGAACTCCTAACCGCCAGGCCTTGGCCTTAAGACGCTCCGTCTCTTGATGTATGCGAGACTGCAAATCCGCCATCCGTGCGTTTTCAGCACCAATCTCCTTCTGTACCTCGATTATTTGACTACGCGATTTAGTTAGCTCCACATTGCATTCTTCCTGGTTTTCTGCAGTGACCGGGGTCTCCACGAGTTTTGCCATCTCGGCCATGAGATCAGTCATGGCTTGAGCCGGCGTTTTAGTTGACCCGCCGTAGATTGACTCCGCCATGTAGACGGCGACTTGCCGAGGCGACTCATTGTATTCTTCAGGGGCTTCGGTCTCCAATGATCCCCCAAGTCCGCCATCATAAAGAGGGCATATTGACTCTGTATGTCCCATAGATGACATGCCGTCGGAATTGACGAGGACATCTCCGCTAGAGGCCGGCTCATCCGACAGGCTAACCCCTTGCGTGAAGCCGACGAACACATGGTGAAGACCGCACAGGCGTTGATTGGATTTGGTACCCCGAGTCGGCTCGTCAATGTCGATGTAGATATCCGACTCGGAAGCTGCTAAACCAATCTCTCCCGTGGGATTTCGAAGCCCACATTCGATCGGGTCATTCTTGATGCTCCAAGTCAGCTCGTAGATCTTATCACGGCGGCTCTTGACCATCTGGTTCACCGCAAACTTCTCGAATCCTGATTGGATCCCCTTCGAAAACTCAACTCCACTGGGCGAGTGCCCCACGGTGGGCATCAACTGTCGTGGTTTTGTCAACCCGACAGATGTCCTCATAACAGGACTTAGGTGTGAGGTCATCGCCGCTTGGTGGTGACTCGAAGGGGTTAAACGAGAGAGAGAGAGAGAGTCGGGTTTACCCAGGTTCGGCCCCTCCTATGGAGGTAATAGCCTACGTCCTGCTTTGTGTGTATTTGATGGATAGATCTCGATTACAAGGGTGCAGAATCGCTAACCTAGCTATCGAGAGATTGTAACTTGACACTTTTGGTCCTAGGGGCCTGCCTTTATATACAGGTCAAGCCCTAGGGTTTACAATAGAGTCCGGGTAAATCATGACCGGTGTCCCACAACATCTCTAACTTAGTCTTGTATCTCAAGGAAACTTGGCCGGCGCCTCTAGCTTCATGGGCTTCGACAAGCCGCCGTCTTCTGGGTTTGGGCCACCCGGCGTCTTGGTCAGCCGCCACCTTACTCATTTTGTACTCAGGACATGGCCCACTTAAACTTGGTCGTAGAATTGTTGATGTGTTAACCCGGCCCAGTATGGCGGGTTATATCGTGGAGTTATATCCCCGACACACGGGAATTTCATCTAGTCACTTTTATCATGTTGGTTTGATTCGTGTTCGCTACATTGATAATTTGATATGTGGGTGGACCGGTGCTTGGGTGTTGTTCTTACTTGAATAAACCTCCCACTTATGATTAACCCCCTCGCAAGCATCCGCAACTACGATAAAAGTCTTAAGATAAAATCTAACCATAGCATTAAACGTTTGGATCCAAATCAGCCCCTTACGAAGTAGCGCATAAACTAGGGTTTAAGCTTCTGTCACTCTAGCAACCCATCATCTAATAACTACTCCACAATGCATTCCCTTAGGCCCAAGGATGGTGAAGTGTCATGTATTCGGCATTCACATGACACCACTAAGGGAATCACAACATACATATCATCAAAATATCGAACACATATTAAATTCACAAGATTACTTGCAACATGACTTCTCCCGTGACCTCAAGAACAAAAGTAACTACTCACAAATAATATTCATGCTCAAGATCAGAGGGGTATTGAATAGCATAATGGATCTGAACATATAATCTTCCACCAAATAAACCATATAGTAAGCAACTACAAGATGTAATCAACACTACTAGTCACCCACAGGTACCGATCTGAGGTTTCGGTACAAAGATTGAACACAAGAGATGAACTAGGGTTTGAGGGGAGATGGTGTTGTTGAAGATGTTGATGAAGATTGGCCTCCCAAAGATGAGAGGGGTGTTGGTGATGACGATGGCTTCGATTTCCCCCTCCGGGAGGGAAGTTCCCCCGGCGGAATCGCTCCGTCGGAGGGCAAAAGTGCTCCTGCCCAAGTTCCGCCTCGAGACGGCGGTGTTCCATCCCGAAAGTCTTCCTCTTATTTTTTTCTAGGTCAAAAGACCTTAAATACCAGAAGATGGGCACTGGAGGTGGGCCGTGCTGGGCACAACCCACCAGGGCGCGCCTGGGGGGCCCTAGCGCGCCCTGGTGTCTTGTGCTCACCAGGTGGGCCCCCTTCGGTAGTTATTTGCTCCATTATTTTTCATATATTCCAAAATAATTCCCCGTAAAGTTTCAGCTTATTTGGAGATGTGCATAATAGGTATCTCTAATGTGCTTTTTCAGGTCCAGAATTCCAGCTGTCAGTACTCTCCCTCTTTGTATAGCATTGCATATTATGAGAGAAAAGGCATTAGAATCTCTTCCTAAAGCATTATTATACATCAAAACATTATAAATAATAGTAGGAAATCATGATGCAAAATTGACGTATCATGCGATGATAAATGCGACAAACAAATAAAACACAAGGCAATAGCGAAATATATCGAAGGCATCTGGAGCGTCGGTCTCGGGCTGTTACACTGCCGGTATGGAAGGGTATGACGCCTGGTTGGACTGGAAATCACGAGCTCAGGAACATACACGGGGACGGGCGATTGCCCACACCCGCCAGGATACGTTCCACTACCGAACACCTGCGCATCCAGTCTGTTTTACACACTAAATCATGGAACACCAGTTCCTAGAAGGGTTTAAACCCATCATTATTGATCAATACGACGATGCGATTGATGAGGCCGTCTGGATAGAAGATTTCCTTATACATGTTCACATGGCCCGAGGAGACGATCTCCACGCCATAAAATATCTGCCGCTCAAGCTCAAAGGACCGGCAAGGCATTGGCTCCACAGCCTCCCCAGAAATTCTATTGGAAGTTGGGAGGAACTTGAGGAGGCTTTTAGGGCAAACTTCCGAGGTAGATACGTTTGGCCCCTGATATGTCTCCGTCGTATCTATAATTTTTGATTGTTTCATGCCAATATTATACAACTTTCACATATTGTTGGCAACATTTTATATGATTTATTGGACTAACCTATTGATCCAGTGCCCAGTGCCAGTTCCTATTTGTTGCATGTTTTTTGTTTCGTAGAATATCCATATCAAACGAAGTCCCAAACGCAATAAAAATTTACGGAGATTTTTTTGGTATATTTGTGAATTTTGAGAAGTGGAATCAACGCAAACGGAGGCCCACATCCCCCACAAGACACCAGGGCGTGGCCAGGGGGCCCAGGCGCGCCCTGGTGGGTTATGCCCACCTCGTAAGTCGGTTGGAGCTCTCCTTCGGGCGCAAGGAAGCTAATTTTTGGATAAAAATCCCCTCAAAATTTCAGCCTGATCGGAGTTACGGATCTCCGAGAATATAAGAAATGGTTTTCGCCCAGAAAACAGGATAGCGAAACAGAAGAGAACAAAGAGGGAGATTCAATCAAGGAGGGGATCCTGCCCCTCCACCGCCATGGAGGCCATGGACCAGAGGGGGAACTCTCCTCCCATCTAGGGGGAGGCCAAGGAAGAATAAGAAGGAGGGGGCTCTCTCCCCCTCTCTCGCGGTGGCGCCGGAGCGCCATCGGGGCAATCATCATGACGGCGATCTACACCAACAACTTCGCCGCCGTCAACACCAACTCTCTCTCCCTCTATGAAGTGGTGTAACACCTCTCTTCCCTGCTGTAATATCTACTTAAACATGGTGCTCAACTCCATATATTATTTCCCAATAATATTTGGCTATCCTATGATGTTTGAGAAGATCTCTTTTGTCCTATGGGTTAATTGTGGTATGATGTTATGGATGTGAGTTGTATGTTGATATGGTGCTGTCCTATGGTGCCATCCGTGTCGCGCAAACACGAGGGATCCCCGCTATAGGTTGTTGCAATATGTTCATGATTTTCCAATGGTGGGTTGCTTGAGTGACAGAAGCATAAACCCGAGTAGGTGGGTTGTTGCGTATGGGAGTAAAGAGGACTTGATACTTAATGCTATGGTTGGGTTTTACCTTAATGAACTTTGGTAGTTGCGGATGCTTGCTAGAGTTCCAATCATAAGTGCATATGATCCAAGCACGGAAAGTGTGTTAGCGTATGCCTCTCCCTCATTGCATATAACAAGTATCTGTCATATTATATTCAATTGCCTAGGGACAATCTTTCTCTTGCGTTACACAAAAAGCTTTCTACTAAGTTATTTACTTTTATTGTTCTTTTATTAAAACAACACCTAACTTTTATTTCCACGTTCTTTATTATCTTGCAAAGTACTTCTAGGTTTATTCCCGCAAAGTAGTATCATACTTGTTCTAGGTAAAGCAAGCATTAGCGTGTGTAGAGTTGTATCGGTGGTCGATAGAACTTGAGGGAATATTTGTTCTACCTTTAGCTCCTCGTTGGGTTCGACACTCTTACTTATAGAAAAAGGCTACAAACGATCCCCTACACTTGTGGGTTATCAAGACCTTTTTCTGGCGCCGTTGCCGGGGAGCAATAGCGCGGGGTGAATATTCTCGTGTGTGCTTGTTTGCTTTATCACTAAGTAATTTTTATTTTCTGTTTTTAGTTGTTTTATTTTCTGTTATTAGTTGTTTTATATCTTTAGTTATGGATATGGAACACAAAACAGCAAAAAAATAGTTGTACTTGCTGCTCCAAAAGTTGAGGAACCACTAGTGTTCCGTACTACCGAAGAATACTATTTGGATCATCTTCGATCCATTTGTGCTCGTGCTGAAAACCCAACTAGCTTAGTTGAGGGAAAATCATTAAATGAGCATACTTATTATGTGTGACACCGCATATCTCAAAAAGGGAAACTCTTGTGGCATCATATTAATACTTTGTGTTGCTATGCTTGGAATTTATGTGAATTACATGATTTTACTTGTTGTTCTGAAGAAACTAAAAAACACCTTCCCTACCAATGTGTGTTTAATGATAATGAAATACTATCTTCTTATGCCAAGGAAGCCTATTGTTATTTTGATGTTGAACAAATTGAAGAATTTGTTGCTTTTAAGGGTGCTTATGAAATTGCTTCTTTGATTGAAAGTATGGTGCTACTCTTTACAAATCTGAAATTTTTGACATACTTAAATATTGCTATGAAAAATATGCTTCTAATGCTTATGTTAAAGAATTTATTGAAAGAATGACCGCTGCCTTGGAGGAGACTAATATTTTGCAGGAATCTATGGAAGAAGAAATTGCTGAAATTGTGAGCTCATTAGATGAAAAAGATGAGGAGAGCGAAGAACAAAAGGAGGAAGAGCGGATTGATCACCCGTGCCCACCTTCTAATGAGAGTAACTCTTCAACTCATACATTGTTAAATTACCCTTCGTGCTTACCAAACGATGAATGCTATGATAATTGCTATGATCCTGTGGATTCATTTGAAATATCCCTTTTTGATGAACTTGATGCTTGCTATGCTTGTGGCCATGATGCCAATATGAATTATGCTTATGAAGATGAACTTGCTATAGTTCCTTATGTTAAGCATGAAATTGTTGCTATTGCACCCACACATGATAGTCCTATTATCTTTTTGAATTCTCCCAAGTACACTATATCGGAGAAGTTTGCTCTTATTAAGGATTACATTGATGGGTTGCATTTTGCTACTACACATGATGATTTTAATGAATATAATATGCATGTGCTTGCTGCTCCTACTTGCAATTATTATGAGAGAGGAACCAAATCTTCACCTCTCCATGTTTCCAATACTATGAAATTGCAAGAAACTGTTTATACTATGCATTGGCCTTTACTTAATGTGCATGAATTGTTCTTGTATGACATACCGATGCATAGGAAGAGAGTTAGACTTCGTTGTCACATGATATATATCACTTTGTGATCACTACTAAATTACAAATCATGGTTAATTAAAATTGGCTTTGATATACCTTGGGATCCGGGTGGATCCATTACTTGAGCACTTTATGCCTACCTTAATGGCTTTAAAGAAAGCGCTGCCAGGGAGACAACCCGGAAGTTTTACAGAGTCATTTATTTCTGTTGTGTGCTTTTATAAAGTTTAAAAACAAAAAAAAGAGCGGAACCTAAAACTTCACAAAAGGAAAGGTGAAAGTGAGAGAGATGATGAGCATCGTTGAAGTGGGGGATATCCTTGAACTTTGTTCATGCCCATGGAAACTTTGTGAGTCTTGAATCACGGAAACTTTTCCAAAAAAAATAATTATCCCCTTGTACAAATCCATTACATTATAAAAATAATGTGCCAAGATTTGCATTTAGGATGATTAGATTGCTTGTTGGTATGTGCGGTGTAAAAACAGAAACTTTTACTGAGTGCGTGAATTTTCATTTTTACTGGAATGTCAAAAGTTTCTAAATTTTTTACACAGTATTGCTATACAAAATGTTTATTTCCTCCTAATTTTCAGAATTTGTGGAGTTATAGAAGTATGGTCAAAGTTCAGATTACTACAGACTGTCATGTTTAAGACAGATTCTGTTTTTGATGCATTGTTTTGCTTGTTTTGATGAAACTATCGATTTATCGGTGGTATAAGCCATGGAGAAGTTATAATACAGTAGGGATAATGCAAATAAAAATATGAATGGGTTTTCAACAGTACTTAAAGTAGGAATTTTCTATATTATACTAACGGATCTCACCAGTCTTCTATTAAGTTTTGTGTGGATGAAGTGTTCGAACATCGAGGAGGTGTCGATATGAGGAGAGGAGAGGCAAGAGTTCAAGCTTGGGGATGCTCAAGGCACCCTGAGTAAATATCCAAGGAGACTCAAGCGTCTAAGCTTGGGGATACCCCAGAAGGCATCCCATCTTTCTTCAACAAGTATCGGTATGTTTTTGTTTTCGTTTCATTCATGTGATATGTGTAAATCTTGGAGCGTCTTTTGTGTTTAGTTTTCACTTTTCTTTTATGCACCATGCTGGTATGAGATAGTCCATGGTTGATTTATAGAATGCTCATTGCACTTCACTTATATCTTTTGAGTATGCCTTTATAGAATGCTTCATGTGCTTCACTTATATCATTTGAAGTTTGGATTGCATGTTTCTCTTCACATAGAAAACCATTATTTGTAGAATGCTCTTTTGCTTCACTTATATTTGTTAGAGCTTGGTCTTTTGTAGAAATAATTAAACTCTCTTGCTTCACTTATATCTATTTAGAGAGTCAACAGGAATTGGTCATTCACATGGTTAGTCATAAAATCCTACATAAAACTTATGGATCACTGAATATGATATGTTTGATTCCTTGCAATAGTTTTGCGATATAGACATGATAATATGTGGGAGGTACTAGTGGATGATCGTGTTTAGTAAGATATTGGTGTTAATGTTTGTGATTCCCGAAGCATGCACGTATAGTCTCCCGTTATGCTAGGAAGTTGGAGCACAATTTATTCTTGATTGTCTATCTTTGTGTGAAGGTCGGGGGCGCGCGATGGTTAACTCCTACCAACCTCCCCCCTAGGAGCATGCGTAGTAATACTTTGCTTCGAGGGCTAGTAAACTTTTGCAATAAGTATGTGAGTTCTTTATGACTAATGTGAGTCCATGGATTATACGCACTCTTACCTTTCCGCAATTTGCTAGCCTCTACGGTACCGTGCATTGCCCTTTCTCACTTCGAGAGTCGGTGCAAACTTCGCCGGTGCATCCAAACCCCGTGATATGATACGCTCTATCACACATAAGCCTTATTACATCTTCCTCAAAACAGCCACCATACCTACCTATTATGGCATTTCCATAGCCATTCTGAGATATATTGCCATGCAACTTCCACCGCCTCCGTTTTGATGACTTGAGCATTCATTGTCATATTGCATTACATGATCATAAGATAGCTAGCATGATGTTTTCATGGCTTGTCCGTTTTTTGATATCTTTGCTACGCTAGATCATTGCATTCATATAGAGTCATACTTTGTTCTACTATCGTTGTAATATTGAGTTGTAAGTAAATAGAAATGTGATGATCCTCATTATTCATTATTAGATCATGCCCCAGTGATGAAAGGATGATGGAAACTATGACCCCCCCCCACAAGTCGGGATGAGGCTCCGGACAAAGAAAGAAAAAAAAGGAAAAAAGGAAAAAAAGAGAAAAAAAGAAAAGAAAGAAAGAAAGAAAAATGAAAGAAAAAAAAATGAAAGAAGAAGGAATAGGGGCATGCTAATTCCACACTTGTGCTTCAAAGTAGCACCATGTGTTTCATATAGAGAGTCTCCTATGTTGTCACTTTCATATACTAGTGGGAATTTTTCATTATAGAGTTAGATGCATACCCACTTAGTTTTCATATTGAGCTTTCATACACTTATAGCTCTTAGTGCATCCCTTGCATGGCAATCCCTACACCTCGCATTTATATCTATTGATGGGCATCTCCATAGCCCGTTGATACGCTGAGTTGATGCAAGACTTTCTTCTCCACTTTTACCCTTTTGAAACCTACCACCATATTCTATTCCACCCATAGTGTTATATCCATGGCTTGCGCTCATGTATTGCGTGAGAGTTGAGAATGATGAAGAGTGTTTAAAAGTATGAACCAATTGCTTGGCTGACACCGGGGTAGTACATGATTTATACTTTGTGTTAAGAAGATAGAGCATGACAAGGCTATATGATTTTGTAGGGATAGCGTTCTTTAGCCTTGATATTTTGAAAGACATGATTGTTTGTTGAGATGCCTGAGTATTAATGTCTTTATGTCAAAACTAGACTATTGCTTTGAATCACTTGTGTCTTAATATTCATGCCATGAGTAGATATATGATCAAGATTATGCTAGGTAGCATTCCACATCAAAAATTATCTTTTTTATCATTTACCTACTCGAGGACGAGCAGGAATTAAGCTTGGGGATGCTGATACGTCTCCGTCGTATCTATAATTTTTGATTGTTTCATGCCAATATTATACAACTTTCACATATTGTTGGCAACATTGTATATGCTTTATTGGACTAACCTAGTGATCCAGTGCCCAGTGCCAGTTCCTGTTTGTTGCATGTTTTTTGTTTCGCAGAATATCCATATCAAACGAAGTCCAAATGTGATAAAAATTTCGGAGATTTTTTTGGATAATTTTTGAATTTTGAGAAGTGGAATCAACGCAAACGGAGGCCCACAGCCCCCACAAGACACTAGGGCGTGACCAGAGGGGCCAGGCGCGCGCTGGTGGGTTATGCCCACCTCGTAAGTCAGTTGGATCTCTCCTTCGGGTGCAAGGAAGCTAATTTTTGGATAAAAATCCCCTCAAAATTTGAGCCTGTTCGGAGTTACGGATCTCCGGGAATATAAGAAACGGTTTTCAGCCAGAAAACAGGAATGCGAAACAGAAGAGAACAAAGAGGGAGATCCAATCTAGGAGGGGCTCCTGCCCCGCCGCCGCCATGGAGGCCATGGACCAGAGGGGGAACTCTCCTCCCATCTAGGGGGGAGGCCAAGGAAGAAGAAGAAGGAGGGGGGGCTCTCTCCCCCTCTCTCCCGGTGGCGCCGGAGCGCCACCGCGGCAATCATCGTGACGGCGATCTACACCAACAACTTTGCCGCCGTCAACACCAACTCTCTCCCCCTCTATGCAGCGGTGTAACACCTCTCTTCCCTGCTGTAATCTCTACTTAAACATGGTGCTCAACTCCATATATTATTTCCCAATGATATTTGGCTATCCTATGATGTTTGAGTAGATCTCTTTTGTCCTATGGGTTAATTGTGGTATGATGTTATGGATGTGAGTTGTATGTTGATATGGTGCTATGAAAGCACATTTGCTCCCTTGGTGGTTTTGGTAATTAATAACAACATATATGTCATTGAACTAATGTTTTCCACTAAGTATATTTCAGGAAAAGTTCAATGATAGGGATGGCAAAAGGATTGTGGAGAAATCCCTAGAAGCAAGGAAATGGATTGGCAAAGCTTCAAGCAAGAGGACTCTACATTTTACTTTGTGAGAAATCACTTTGAGTCCATAGGAAAGCCAATACTAATAAAAGGGGGTAAGGTAATGTTGGTGAACAAGATGCTCCACGTGCACAAGTGATAGTCACCAAAAACACCCACAAACTCTCCCACAAAAGTCTGTCCAAGCCTTTCATGAAAATCGGTGCAACCAACAATTCCCACTCAGTCCCACCGATTCCCAAACTCATACAGACCCATGTCAAACCCTAGCATTTCGGTGCAACCGATTCTGCATCGGTGCCACTGAGTTCAGTTGCCAACTTTCTGTTTAGCTATTTTCAAGCATCGGTACCACCGAGTTTTGCCAGTCGGTCTCACCGAGACTTGGACCAACTTCCTGGTTAGCTATTCACAAGAATCGGTACCACCGAGTTTTGTGAATCGGTCTCACCGAGTTTTTGGACCAACTCTCTGGTTAGCCATTTTCAAGAATTGTTACCACCGAGATTTGAGAATCGGCGTCACCGAGTTGTGCAATCTGACCGTTGGTCACCTAATCGGTACCATCGAGAGTTATGTATCGGTCTCACCGAGATTCAAAAGTTACTGCCTTTTGGTCACTTCGGTACCACCGAGTTTTTCACTTTGGTGTCACCGAGTTGGTCACTTTAGGTGTAACGGTCGGATTTTTGGGGATGCCTATATATACCCCTTCTCCACCACCCACTCAAAAGAGAAGCACTCAGAACTATTCCATACTTGCCCCATCCTATTTTCTGAGAGAGAGCCACCTACTCATGTGTTGAGATCAAGCTATTCCATTCCTACCATATGAATCTTGATCTCTAGCCTCCCCAAGTTGCTTTCCACCAAATCAATCTCTTCCACCAAAGCCAAATATGTGAGAGAGTGATTGTGTGTTGAGGAGTCTATCATCTTGAAGCACAAGAGCAAGGTGTTCATCGACATCACTGAGCCTATTACCTTTTGGAGGGTGGTGCCTACTAGATTGGTTAGGTGTCGCTTGGGAGCCTCCTACTTCGTGTTGTGGAGTTGAACCAAGAAGTTTGTGAAGATCTACCCATAGTGAGGCTAGTCCTTCGTGGACAGAAGCCGTTATGGAATAGTCAAGGTTTCTACTTCGTGGACCCTTATGGGTGGAGCCCTTCGTGGACTCTCGCGACCGTTACCCTCCGTGGGTTGAAGACTCCATAAACGTGGACGTACGATAGCACCACCTATCAGAACCACGGGAAAAATATTCATGTCTACAAATTGCGTTTGATCTTCCTTCCTACCCTCTACTACATATGCTTGTTGTTACTTTCCGCTGCTATACTCTTAGACATGCATGGGTAGGGTGTACTTGACTTACTATCATTGCTAAAATCTGCCAACACTTCAAATTGGGAAAATGTAGAATTTTTATTTGGTCAAGTAGTCTAATCACCCCCCTCTAGACATACTTTCGATCCTACAAATGGTATCAGAGCTTTGGTCTCCATTGCATTGGTCTCACAACCTAGGAGAGTATGGCGTCTAGTGAGGGAAATTATCACCGTAGAGGTCCATACTTTGATGGCACAAATTTTCCTAGTTGGAAGCACAAAATGAAAATGCATATTCTTAGTCATAACCCCGCCGTATGTGCTGTTGTTCGTGTTGGCTTGCAAGGTGAATTCTTTGGTGATGGAAAGGAACCTGATCGTGAAGCGACCGCAGATGAATTGAAGATGTTGCAATATAACTCTCAAGCATGTGACATTCTCTTCAACTGCCTATGCCCCGAAGAATTCAACAAAATCAGCCGTCTTGAGAATGCAAAAGAGATTTGGGATACTTTGGTTGATATGCATGAAGGTACCGAATCCGTGAGAGAATCCAAGTTGGACATTCTTCAAAGTCAGCTTGACATGTTCAAGATGAAGGATGGTGAAGGAGTCGCAGAGATGTACTCTAGGCTAGCTCTCATCACAAATGAGATTGCCGGCTTAGGAAGCGAAGAAATGACCGACAAATTCATCATCAAGAAGATACTTCGAGCTTTGGATGAGAGATATGACACCGTGTGCACATTGATCCAAATGATGCCCAACTACAAAGATCTCAAGCCTACGGAAGTCATTGGAAGGATTGTTGCTCATGAGATGACACTCAAAGACAAAGAAGAGCTTCACAACAAGTCTAGCGGTGCTTACAAAGCCACAAGTGATGCTTGAGGGAGTCCTGGACTAGGGGGTCCTCGGGAGGCCGGCCTATCTAATATGGGCCGGATTATATGGGCCGTTCGCCGGACACTGGATCGCTCGAAGGACCGGACTCCAGAAGGGAAGTTTCTAGAAGCTTGGCGTGTGCTCCACATTTAAAGTAGAATAGGCATGTTTATCCCCTCGACGTGTAACCGACCATGTGTAAACCCTAGGCACCCCCGGCGTCCATATAAGCTGGAGGGTTTTAGATCATCAGGAGGGAGAACTCATCTAGGGTTTTAGTCATACGATCTCGTGGTAGATCACTCTGTAATCTCTATACCATCAATATAATCAAGCAGGACGTAGGGTATTACCTCCATAGGAGGGCCCGAACCTGGGTAAAACCTTGTCCCCTTCGTCTCCTGTTACCATCGATCCCAACATCATAGTTCGGGACCCCCTACCCGAGATCCGCCGGTTTCGACACCGACATTGGTGCTTTCATTGAGAGTTCCACTGTGATCGCCAGAAGGAACCGATGGTTCGCCTAGTCGTTAACGAAGAGGTCCGCAACACAGGGACTTTTGTCCCTGGACAGATCTTCGCTTTCGGCAGCATAGTGCTGCACGCCGACCCGACCGGCCGTCTTGGCCGCGTCGAAAGTTTCGCCCCTGATCAGGAGGTCAGATTCGGGAACTTAGAGTTCTCCGTAGACTCCCGCGGCGATATATTACTAACCGGACTTGCAGTCTCGCCTGCCATGCCCGAAGACCCTGAGGCTTTAACCTCAGACTCACCTTGCGGCTCCGCCTATGGGATCTGCCCTGGTGGAGGCCCGATCTTAAGTTCGGATCAGGTCATAGCGCCCGACAGCCGAACACCCGTTCTTGCCGAACACACCCCCTGCACGGATGCATCGGAGTTCGACTCCGGAAGCTCTGGGCAGACCGGTCCGATCGAGCTCTCGATACTCGACGAGGCTCTAGATCGGATCTCGTCGATGAGAATCAACGACGACCCAGTCCCGATCGGCTCTCAGATTGGTCTTCAGATGGGTCGAGATGGATTTTTTCTCCCACCCACCACCCACTTGATAGCCACTGTCGAGGATTTAACCGACATGCTAGACTACGCTTCCGAGGAGGCAAGGTACATGGACGAGGAAGATAACTCCCCCGCCCCTGCCATGACCGGACAGTGGACGGCCACCTCCACATACGATGTGTACATGGTGGACACTCCAAAAAGCAATGGCGATAAATCGGACGAAGCGCCGTCAAGGCGCCGGAAACCGCATAAACGGTCCAAGGGGAAAAAGGGGCGCAAGTCTATTGAGGGCACGGGGAACGATGACACTCCAAAGGACATCGGCCGCCCCGAAATACCCGGTAACCCGTTGGAGGGTCAGGAGGATCCCAAAGACCACCGCAGCCCCGATGACCCAGATGATCCTCTGGCCGACGACTACCTCCGCTCTATCGAGGGGGAGGATAATGCGGATGCCGACGACCTGGCCATCCCCAGCAATCCTGCAGATCAGGAATTGTTCAGACAACAGCTGATATCCACAGCTCGCAGCCTGAGAGCAAGGGAGCGACAGCTCAAAACCGAACAAGACGACCTCAATCACCGATGGACACGAGTCCTTTCAACGGAGGAGGAGTTCGGCGCCGGTCTATCGGACCAACCAAAGAGCTACCCGCGCCGACGGCTGCTGCCACAGTTCGATGACGAGCTCTCTAATACGCCGTCTCCCGAACATACTCCATACGACAAGCCAGATCGCCCTCCTCGAGGACGAGATCGGACGGCTGATGATACCGGCTATAGGCCGACGATACCCCGTAGACATGGAAAGGAGCCGCTAGAGCCCGATGACAGGTTCGACCTGCGCCACGACCTGGACCATAGAGCAGGCCGTACGCGATCCATCTACGGCTCCAGAAGATACTCACCCGACAGACGGGAAGGGTACCGGTCTCGGTTCGACCACAATGAAAATCGGGAACAAAACCGAGCTAGGATAGCCGCCGATCATCGGCACACTATAGCTCGGGTTAGAGGCGCCGCACACCCACTGTGCTTTACAGATGAGGTAATGCAGCATCAGTTCCCAGAAGGGTTTAAACCTGTAAACATAGAGCAATACGACGGGACAACTGACCCAACCGTATGGATTGAGGATTTCCTCCTCCACATCCACATGGCACAAGGAGATGACCTCCATGCCATCAAATACCTGCCCCTAAAGCTCAAGGGGCCAGCTCGGCACTGGCTAAATAGCCTCCCCGAAAACTCCATTGGATGTTGGGAGGACCTAGAAGAGGCATTCCGATCTAATTTCCAGGGCACTTATGTCCGGCCACCGGACTCCTCCGATCTAAGTAACGTCGTTCAGAAACCCGGAGAGTCCGCGAGGCTGTTCTGGAATCGTTTCCTGACAAAGAAAAACCAGATCGTAGACTGCCCAGACGCCGAAGCTATAGCCTCTTTCAGGCATAATATTCGGGATGAATGGCTAGCTCGACAGCTCGGCCAAGACAAACCCAGACAATGTCCGCCCTCACATCACTCATGACCCGCTTTTGCGCGGGCGAGGATAATTGGCTGGCCAGACGCAACCATAACCCCGAAGACCCGGGTACCTCCGAAGTACGGGATGGAAACGGGAAACCAAAGCGCAACAAAAACAAGCGCCGGCACAATAATAGTGATGCCGATGACACGGCTGTGAACGCCGGATTTCGCAACAACCGCTCTGGGCAGCGGAAGAAGCCTCCTAAAGGCAAACACGATGGACCTACCCCGCTGGACAAGATTCTGGAGAGGCCTTGCCAGATACATGGCACCTAGGAGAAGCCCGCCAATCACACCAACCGTAACTGTTGGGTTTTCAAACAGGCCGGCAAGCTCGCTACTGAGGACCAAGGCAAGAGCTCACGCAGCGAGGACGAGGATGAACCTCGGGGTCCGACCTGTGGCGGTCAAAAAAAATTCCCCACAGAAGTGAAGACAGTAAACATGATTTACGCCACTCATATACCCAAAAAGGAAAGGAAACGTGCCTTTCGGGATGTCTACGCCATAGAGCCTGTAGCCCCGAAGTATAACCCCTGGTCAGCACATCCGATCACCTTTGATCGACGTGACCATCCGACCAGTATCCGTCATGGGGGTTCGGCCGCACTTGTCCTCGACCCGATCATAGACGGGTACCACCTAACCAAGGTTCTAATGGATGGTGGAAGTAGCCTCAATCTGATTTACTCAGATACGGTGAAAAAGATGGGCATAGATCCGTCAAGGATCAAGCCCAGTAACACTACCTTTAAAGGAGTGATCCCAGGCGTTGAAGCCCGGTGTATAGGCTCTATAAGCCTGGAAGTTGTGTTCGGCTCGCCCGACAACTTCCGAAGTGAGGACTTGATCTTCGACATAGTACCATTCCGCAGCGGCTATCACGCCCTGCTCGGCCGTACGGCGTTCGCCCGTTTTAACGCCGTTCCGCACTACGCATACCTCAAGCTCAAAATGCCTGGCCCCCGAGGGGTCATCACTGTCAATGGCAATACAGAGCAGTCACTCTGAACTGAGGAACATGCGTTGGCCCTGGCGGCCGAATTCCATTACACTGATGACCGGCAGACGCCGACGTCCGCCGTCAGGGCATCCAAGGCTGGGAAGCGAGCTCGGTCTCAAACCGACATTTCAGAAGCTTCCCCTCGCAATAAATAGGGATTCGCCCCCCACCACATGGCCCCATTTCCCGCACAATACGTGCCAAGGGTGCATAACTTCGCGCTTGAAATTCCATGGGTAGCGGTGGGGGAACATTGATGTAGGGTAAGTCTTCGGTTAGACCAAACTATCACCCTCAAACATGTCTTCGGACACATGGCAGGTACCGTCAAGTACCCACTAAGGCGTCAAGCTTGTTCAAATTTCGGCGACTTCTCAAGACTCTTCTACAATAGTCCGTTCGCCGAATAGCACACCTATCAAGGTATACACCGTCCTGGTGGTCGCAGGAGAGGATACGCTGCAAGTCATATCGCGGACGTCAGGCCACAAATCGAAGACCCTTAGCGCAGCACCCTCCTGTAAGATTTATATTTTATCTTCTATACCTGTACACAGTTGTATCAGCACTTTGAATGAAAAGAATGGTTTAGTATAATATAGATATATTATGCACGCTCGTTTGACGTTTTTTAAGCATATTCTCTATTTTTCTCCTTCTTTTCTTGCGAGCCTGTTTGGTATACTTTCGCGAAGCAACCGGCTAATAGACCGAGGGCTCGCTCTTAAAATCGCCCTGTGCACAATTGATTTTGTATTCGGCGTCTTGGACTTCCGCTTTATATGCATTGGTTCCGAACTGTGTCTTGGGTCAAATGTTGGGTTGCCCGGCTCCTGTGCTTGCCCCTTTATGTTCCACTCGTTCGGCTAAAGGGGCAAAGGGAGCACTGCTGCGATTGTGCTTCCGGCTAGTCTGGTCAAGCGCCTCAGCAGAGAAAGCCGAAAACTGACTGTCACGGTATGCGAGAACCGGTCTGCGATTCCGAGCTTAACTTAATCTCGTTAGAGGTTACTCCGTGTAATGCGATGGGTTCGGTATTAGTCCGAACCATGTGATATAGGCTTTGGCCACGGCTCGTCTGAACATCACAAACTCCTGGGGGCTATTTATCGGCCTCCTGCACTCCTTTCTCGCGCTACTACGGCTAAGTGAAGGTAATAAAGCATTCTGGTCCGATTGCCTAGTCCACCCCGCACTACCGCCTTCGGGTACCGATAGTTCGGCTAAGGGTTATAGTGCGTTTTGGAAGCGACACCCCACGTAGTATCTACCTGGGGGCTGAAGCCGACGACTCGCAGCCTTCAGATTTAACCGGCCACAAAGAAGTTATAAAGGATGCAAAACACACAAAACATGATAAACCATGCAAACTTGATATATATAAAAACACGTTCCAAAAAGTCTTCGGACATATTACATAAACGTTTACTCATACACAATATCTCTTCGACACTGTGACTCTATGGCCCGAGCACCCTCCATAACTCTGGAGAAGTACCGCTCGGGGCACCTATACTCTTTTCCAGGCGGCGGAGGAGCAGTGGCCACCTTCATCGGATCCATCCCCGGCCAGTGTACCTTGGCCTTCGCAAAGGTCATCCTTGCCCCCTCGATGCAAGAAGACCTCCTCAATGCGTCGATCCGAGGAGTGGCGTCGCTCAGCTTCTGCACCAGGCCGAAGTAACTGCCGGGAATTGGCTCATCGTGCCACAGCCGGATACAGAGATCCTTCATGGCCGCTTCCGCCACCTTGTGCAGCTCCAACAGCTGCTTCAGTTGCTCATTCAGGAGAGGAGTTCGCTCGTGGGCTTCGAATTGAGCCCAAAAAACACGGGCTTCATCTCCTTCTCCCCGCGAAGCATAGAACTGCTTCGCGTCCGCTGCGCTCTTCTGGAGGTCCAAGCCGGCGCCTACGGAACGCCATACTTGGGTAAGAGCTTTGAACCTATCATCTCCGAAGACACACTGCAGTAAATATGTCTTACCACTCAGTATAGCCTGGGCCTGGCTGATTTCCTCTTCAAAGGTCCGCCTATCCACCCGCTCCTTTTGAAGATCGGTTTTTAGGGTGGATAGTTCGGCAACCTGCTCTTTTGCTTTCAGCTCCAGGGCCTCGCACTTTTTGTTGGCATCCTTAAGCTCCTGTTGGACCTCCTCCACTCGAGCCTGGTGCTTGTCGCTGGTTGCCCTCAAGGCAGATAGCGCGGCTACGGCCTCTTGGGCCGCCGCCTTTTCTCCAGCAGTTTCCTGCTTGGCCTTCTTGAGTTCGGCCTTGAGCTTCTCCATCTCTTTCGCCGAGGCTGCATAAGCATTGACTTATATTAAGCATCCGTGTTGATAGAACGGAAACATGAAGTTTCGATACTTCACTTCGCTTACCTTGAGCCTCGTCGAATCTTCGGTTTAGAGTGTTAAGCTCGTCATCGGAGTTTTTAAGCTTCCGATTCAGCTCCTCTATTTCAGCGGCGTTATCGGACGCCGCCGATGCCTGCAAAAAATGCGAAGATCTCATATTATATGAGTTCACAGACCTCCGACTTATCATAATCCTGTGCCTGGTCTCCTTGAAAGAATGACCGAACAAACGGAGCATATGTATAGTTCGGATAGGGGTTTTTTTGTCTTGACCCCCAAGTAAATTTTTCAAACTTACCTAGGGCTCGGGGGTTGCTTTGTATATAAACAACTGCTTAAACACATCAATGACTTACAAAAAATGGGGCATTACATTGTTTACCTGAAAGCCCGTTAGGAGGCCGTTGAAGGCCGCTTTCAGTCCGGTATCCACGGACCTAATGCTCTGCAGCACCGTACCCATAAGGGTGCGGTGCTCCTCGGAGATTGAGGCGCTGGATAGAGCCTCCCCCATGGCCGGCCACTCAGTGGTCGGAGGCACCGGTGGGGGTCGGTTAGCCCGATCCCCAGTTGGGGATTGAAGCTGTGTCTCCGGACACATGGTGTGCTCCGGAGACAGTTGTGGAGGTGACTGGGCAGTTCCCTGACCGGTCTCCTCGGTGTCCGGGAGGGTTTTCTCTCCCGGGTCTTCGGTGGCCGAGGTATTAACCTCGACCATCATCTTGCCGCCCCCACCTCCAGTGTTCGGCTCCAGGGGGGCCTGTTGGGATGACACCTCCGTGCCTTCCTTATTGACGTCTGGAGGGGAAGGGTGCGACGCGTTTCCGCTCTCCGCTAGATCGGCGGGCGGGGTCTCCCCATCTGAGCTTTGGTCGGTGGGAAGGATGCGGGGCGGGCTGCAAGTCAATTGACGCCCGCATGTTAAATATATTAACGAAACTTAGTATTTGTAAGGTCTTCGGATCTGTACCTTCGAGGTGGGGGCTTAACCCTGAGGGTCCTTCGCGGAACCCTCTCGAACCCCTCGGACTCGGTGTCCGAGGCCGAACTATCGTCGGACAGGATCGCCTGTGTCCGGCGTGCTTTCTTCTGGGCTGGAGGAAGTTCGTCCTCCAAGACGTCCGGTGACGTCGCCCTCTTTCTCGTAAGGGGGGAATCGCCTCCCCCCCAACCTTGTCCTCCTCCTCTTCTTCCTCCTCTTGGTTCGAGGAGGCGTGGGTCTCTTCGGACTCAGCCTCTAGCTGATCCTTGGTGCGCAGGCCAGCTCGGCCCGTCGTCTTCTTCTTCTTTTCTTTCTTCTCTGGCGCCTTGTAAGGCGCCATGATGAGCATCTCCAACAGCAGCGGGGACCGGGGATCCTCGGGCTGTGGAGCCGGACTCTTGAAGTCCTTGGCTTTTTTCAGCCATTCCTGCAGAAGTGATCGGACAATCCTTAGGTGACCTATGGAAGAATAAAGCCGATCTATCTAAATCATAACATACCTTGGAAGGAGGCTTGGCAGCATTCAAGCCCTGGTCTTCCTCCTCGCCCGGCCAGTCCTTCTGCGCCTTGAACAGCACATTCCATAGTTTCTCCCGCGTGGTGCGGAAGAGCCAACGAACTGTAGGGTCGTCGCCGGTCCGGTAATCCCACATAGGAGAACTCCGGCGCTGACAGGGCAGGACATGTCGCCGAAGCATTACCTGGACCACATTGGTCAGGCCAACGCCTTCCCTGATTAGGGAGGCGACGCGCCTCTGCAGGTCCTCTACTTCGGTAGCCGGCCCCCAATCCAGGCCCTTTCGGACCCACGAGGTCAATCTGGTTGGGAGGCCGGACCTGAATTCGGCAGGAACAGTTCCGCATTCGGCAGGAACAGTTCCGCCTTCTTTCTCCTGTGGCTCGGTGATATAGAACCACTCCTTCTGCCAGGTCTTGATGGTGTCGATGAAGGTGCCAGATGGCCACACTGCGCGTGGGAGTTTGCCGATGACTGCCCCGCCGCAGTCCACGTGCGCGCCGGCAACACACTTCGGCTTAATATTGAAGGTCTTAAGCCATAGTCCGAAGTGCGGCTCCACCCGCAGAAAAGCCTCACAGACGGTGATGAATGTAGATATGTGCATGAAGGAGTTCGGCGGAAGGTCATGGAAATCGAGCCTGTAGAAGAACATCGGACCCCTCACAAAGGGGTGAAGTGGGAAACTTAATCCCCGGATGAAATGGGGGACGAAAACCACCCTTTCCCCTTGTTTAGGGGTGGGAATCGCCTGACCCTCCTCGGCGGCGCGGTGGAAGACGTTGGCGGGGATGTATCCGGCGCCCTTGAGCTCCCGAGTATCCTTGTCTGTGACTGTGGAGACCTCCCACTTGCCGCTGGCCATGGCTGACCTCGGAAGGAGAAGAATGTGAAACCTAGATCTAGGCTCGGTGAGCTCGGGAGTCTAGGGAGGCGAGGATGCGAGGGGAAGAATGTGGATAAGCCTTGGGGTTTTTCCCTTTTTATTAAGGGCCGCTACCGGTTAGCCTCCCTCCATTACGCCGTGAATCTCTCCACTTCCCGAGGCGTGCGCGGCGTTACACGCGCATGATTAAGCATGTCCCGTATGGAACGGGGCACGATCTGTGTATTGACGGATCGTGCCGATAAATACGGCCTCGAGCCGCTAAATGAATCAGTACGACTGGCTCAGCGGTCATGATGAACCGCGGCCTTTCGTCTGAAAGGTTGTCAGAAGAGTGCTATTGGCTCCCTGGCATTTGGCCTTATCGGCCGGGTTACACATGGTGTTCGGATGATCTATGATCGGGAAAATTACGCGTCGATGGAAGCCGGACTAAAGGAACTGCTGATTACTATCCGGAGAAAGGAACTCGCCTCGCAAGCCGAAGACTCTGATCATTTGAAGCAGTTGGAGCTTGGACCCTTGGCGTTGGAGGCTAGTTCGGGGGCTACTGAGGGAGTCCTGGACTAGGGGGTCCTCGGGAGGCCGGCCTATCTAATATGGGCCGGATTATATGGGCCGTTCGCCGGACACTAGATCGCTCGAAGGACCGGACTCCAGAAGGGAAGTTTCTAGAAGCTTGGCGTGTGCTCCACGTTTAAAGTAGAATAGGCATGTTTATCCCCTCGACGTGTAACCGACCATGTGTAAACCCTAGGCACCCCCGGCGTCCATATAAGCTGGAGGGTTTTAGATCATCAGGAGGGAGAACTCATCTAGGGTTTTAGTCATACGATCTCGTGGTAGATCACTCTGTAATCTCTATACCATCAATATAATCAAGCAGGACGTAGGGTATTACCTCCATAGGAGGGCCCAAACCTGGGTAAAACCTTGTCCCCTTCGTCTCCTGTTACCATCGATCCCAGCATCATAGTTCGGGACCCCCTACCCGAGATCCGCCGGTTTCGACACCGACAATGCTCCCACAACTTCAAGCGACAACCTTGTCACCAATGAATAGATAAGCCTCATGGTCAAGAAATTCAACAAGTTCTACAAGAATAGAGGCAAAGAACGAAGCTCCAACTCAAGATATGAAGAGAAGCGTTCGTCAAGTCGTGACCGAAACTGCTACAATTGTGGGAAGCCCGGACACTATTCAAATGAGTGCACGGCTCCCTACAAACGAAGAGAAGAGTCACCAAGAAGACGAAGCTCAAGGAATGAATCACCTCAAAGAGAGAGAAGGAGTAGATAGGATCGTTATGAACGAAGACCCTCAAGGAGAAGTAGGGACTCGGAGAAGAAGGACAAAGTACACCAACAGCTATACAAAAAGAAGACATCAAGCTCATGTTGGTGAATGGGTTTCCGGCTCCGAATCCGACAACAACTCCGAGAGAAGCTATCAATCCAACTCCGACTATAGTCAAGATGAAGGAGTTGCCGGAATTGCACTAGTGACTACCAAATCCTATGATCTATTTGATTCACCAAATGAAGGGAGTGGAAGTTGCTTCATGGCTAAAGGCCCCAAGGTATCACACCCCGAGTATCTTGATTTCAATAGTGATGAAGATGATTTACTTGGTGATGATGACTTGCTCTTTGATAAAACTAGTGATGTTAGTCAAAATGAACTTGATAATCTTCATGCTAGTCAAGATAAGTCGGTTGATGATGATAAGATGAAACTAGAACAACTAACTAAAGAATTAAACACTCTTAAGTTAGCTCATGAATCTACTCTAGAAGATCATAGAGAGCTTGTAAGGACTCATGAGAAGCTACGCTTCGAGAAGCTCAACTTGCAGCAAGAACATGAGTTTCTTAAAGCTATCAATGACGATCTCCGAAAGAAGACTTCATCTTATCTAGCCAAACGATTACTCTTGTCTACATTCATGCCATAAGTTAAACCTAGACAAACTAGTAACAAAGGCAAGAAAGGTTCTTCAACTAGTAGCAATAAAAATGATAAACCCAATGATATTGCTTCTAGTAGTTCTATTGATCCCACTAACACTTCTCTTAGCCAAGTCACACTTGAGCAAGAAAATGAACTTTTGAAAGGGATTATAGAGAAAGGTATCTACAAGAGTCTTGCCGGGTGTAAGCAATTTGAGGAAATTGTGCGCAAGCATGGAGGATACCGAAAGAACCATGGCATTGGCTACTTTAACGCAAATGGAGTTGAATGGGAAGAAGGTCAATACCCCAAGCCCAAGTTTGTTCCTCAAAGGGAGCAGTATGAACATACTCTTCCCAAGGGAACGAACACTCAAGATGACCTTCCACCACAAGACCACAAGCTCAAGGGCAAGGACAAGCTTCAAGAGGACATTAACTCATATGAAGATGAATCCCAAGCTTTGGTGGAGTGGGTTCCCAAGGCTTCTTCAAGCTCAACTTCTACAAGTGCCACTTCAACACCAAGGATCCCCATCAAGTTGATGTGGGTCCCTAAGAAGAAGAATTAGAGAAGTTCTTGAGGGGTGACTCCGCCAATGAAATTCACTCACATTCGTTATTGGCAAGAACTAGTTGCAATTAACGTCAACATCATGCAATAGTTCAAGGAGTCACACATTCCCTCAAAGGTAAGCAAGGGACAAGGTAATCAACAAATCCATGGACATCATCATGTATGCTTTGCACTCCATGTCCATAGATATCCTTGTATTTGTCTCTTGTGTGTTGGGACTAACCCATGTAAGTGATAAAGAGTAAGGAAACAACAAGGATGCTCCCAACTCTTGGTGATCTTCATCAACCTTGAGCATCCACCGCTACATCACCCACATGAAGTCTTATACGACAAACCCAAGGTTAGTTTATCCCTCCTATGGGGGGATGTCACATCAAGGGGGAGCTTTACTCTAAGACTTGAGTTAAAGCATCTCATAGTATGTGACAACATTAAATGCTTTATGTAAAAGTGGTAACCCCACTTGTGCTTAAACGATGAGTATGACCTATGATCAAGTATTCTTACTTGGCTCCTAAGTCAATATACTCATATATAGATGACTCGATCATCGCCAAAATGCTTGATAAATGCTAGTATGTATGTGCATGTTTGCCATGATTTCATTTGACATCTTATTGTGTGAGCATGTTGGTCTGCATTTCTTTAACCATTCGAGGACATCCAATTGTTGCTATTTGGCTTTTGATTTTTCTTTTGCCAATTGGATGGACAAGAATGCCTAGGACCACTCTCTAGCTATCTATGCTTTCTCGTCTCATATTCCATTCTTGATGCATCACAAAATTTGAACAAGGACTTTTCGATCTCTCTGTGTGAGGAACACTCGGAGTTCCGCATCGAGAAAGGACTGACCATTAAAACCTCCCAAGTGCATCTTGATGGAACCAACACCAAAATCTCGGTCTCACCGAATGCCTAGGGTTGATCTGGATTTCCATCTCAGTAACACCGATTCCTTATTCTCGGTTACACCGAGTTTCCCTGACATTTGATAGTTGAGAAACTCGGTGGCACCGATAATTTAGAACCGGTGTCACCGACAGCCACGGATATATAAAGAGGCGGACCCGACTTTTGAAATTAACTCCTCAAACGTCATCCCCTTCAAAAACCCTAGCTGCCAAACAAGACCCCTGGTCATCACCTTCGTCTTCCCGAGCGCCTCCGCCATTGGAAGTCCACGCCGTCGACGGATTCTCCCCTCCCCCCCGTCGCCGCCGTAGCGAGATCGTCACCAAGTTAGGGTACGATTTCGACCCCTCGTGTGCTCCCTTTTCCGAATCTTGCACATTAGGACTTTTCCATCTATAAGACAAAGTTTGAGATCGATCTATCCACTAAAAATTTCATTAGACTAGAGAACGAACGATTTTTTAGGGTTTGTCGTCCGTGACTTGAATCTCGGTAACACCGAAGCAAAAGAATCGGTAGCACCGACTCCCTTTTCTGGTCGACTGAGAACAACCTCGGTGAAACCGAGTGCCCATTTTCGGTGTCACCGAAAGTGGTGCCAAGTTTCTGTTTAGCAGGTTGTTTGTCTCGGTGGGTCCGAAAAGTTCGCATCGGTAGTACCGAAATTCACTTGGCAGAATGCAAATCTTAAGAAATTTTAGTTCAAATTTGAGAAAATCTTCTGCAATTTTGTGATGACTCAACCTATCCACTCTTCTATGCTCTATTTCACAGGGTCAGAGATGTCAGATGCTGAAGACAGCCAGAATGATCTCAGAGAGCAAAGTGTTGACATGAGGTCAAGCACTAGTCCTGAGGGGAGCTATGATGATGTTCCTAGCTCTCCTGATTTGCCCAAAGCTGCAACTAGGGCAAGAAGGAAGCTCAACTCAGATGAGGAGGATGAAGATTTCATTCCTGAGGAGCTGTCCAAGAAGGATGATACTGCAAAGAACACCACTGCTGCTGCCTCTTCATCCAAGAAGAAGAAGGCTATCAGGAAAGAGTATGCTAGCTCAGGGACAACAAGAGCACCAGAGAGCTCTTGGGCAACAATGACTGTTGAGCCCTCCAAGAAGTCTATGCCTAAGAAGGCTGGGGAGAAGAAGAAGTCCAGGAAGAGGATCATTCATGTCATGGGCAGGCCTACCTCAATCTATGAGGACCCAGCAGATGTTGCTGCTGAAGAAGAGGAGGAAGAGCCAGTTGCAAAGGCTCCTCCTAAGAAGAAGAAGAAGCTCATGGCAGATGCTATGACTAAGACTACCACATCCAAGGGCACCAAAACTGCCCCCAAGAAGGCTGCTGCAGACAAACCCAAGAGGTTCTCCAGAGAGATCCCAGCTTCTTTCAAGAACAAGATCTCCACTTTCAGGGAAGCTGAGGATGATGCTATGTCAGCTTTGATGAAGCTGAGACCACACCTTCCAGAGCACAATGCCAGCCACTTGGTTGCTGAGGACATGAAGAAGAGGAAGGATGCTGGTTTGAGAGAATGGAGAGCTATTGATCCATACTCACAGAGGAGAAAAACATCTGTGGACTACAGATTCTATACAAAGGAGCAACAAGATTTCTATGAAACAATCTTGCTTGATAAGAGCCCTGCTGTGAGTGACATGAGATATGTGGATTGGAAGTACATCAAGGAGAATGAAGACTACTTCCCAAGTGTGCAAGACAACTTTCACTGCATTGGTCTGGATGAGTTTGTTGGCAAAGAATTCACTACATGGAACGATGAAATGATCATGCAATTCTACTCCACTACTCATTTCTATGGAGATGGTAGAATTGTATGGATGACTGAAGGAGCAAGATATGAATCAATTGTTGAGGAATGGGCTACCATCTTAGGAGTCCCAAAGGTGGAAGATGTTGACGTCAATGTCTACAATGAGTCCAAGGCAAGCCATGATGCCATGAAGAACATGTACAATGAGATCCCTACTGCACATCTGAAGTCTCATAAGCTTGGATACATTTACTTCCTCCAAGCTGATCTACGCACTATCAACACCATCTTGAGGCATACTTTGATGCCTAAGTCTGGAGATGAGAAGATGGTCAGAGGATACTCCATCAACATGCTGCTCCATCTAGATCAACATCCAAGATTCAGGGTGATGGATCTGATAATGGAGACTGTGAAGAGGTGAAAGCACAACATGCTCCCTTGGTGGTTTTGATAATTCATGACAACGTACATTGTCTCTTGGACTAATACCTTTACCTAGTGTATTTCAGATACAAGTCCATGGAGAAAAGGATTGGCAAAAGGAGATTGTGGAATACCCCAAGATGCAAGGAAATAGGTTGGCAAAGCTTCAAGCAAGAGGACTCTACATTTTACATTTGTGAGAAATCACTTTGAGTCCATAGGAAAGCCAATACTATTAAAAGGGGGTAAGGTTTTGCTGGTGAACAATATGCTCAAACGTGCACAAGTGATAGTCGCCAAAAACATCCACAAGCTCTCCCACTAAAGTCTGTCCTAAGCCAAACACTCAAAATTGGTGCAACCAACATTCCAATCCCGGTGCCACCGATTCCAAACCCTAGACAGACTCAGCCAAACCCTAGTCACTTCGGTGCAACCGATTCCATACCGGTGCCACCGAGTTTAGGTTGCCAACTTTCTGTTACGCAAATTCACATTTTCGGTACCACCGAGAATGTTGGATCGGCGTCACCGAGATTGGGAATCTGACCGTTGGTCACCTTATCGGTGCAACCGAGTTTCCTATATCGGTCTCACCGAGATTCAAAAGTTGCCACCTTTTGGTCACTTCGGTACCACCGAGATTAACACATCGGTGTCACCGAGTTGGTCATTTTGTGTGTAACGGTTGGATTTTTGGGGATGCCTATATATACCCCTTCACCACCACCTACTCGAAAGAGAAGCACTCATAACTATTCCATACTTGCCCCATCCAGTTTTCTGAGAGAGAACCACCTAGTCTTGTGTTGAGGTCAAGATCTTCCACTCCAACCATATGGATCTTGATTTCTAGCCTCCCCAAGTTGCTTTCCACCAATCCCATCTCTTCTACCAAGCCAAATCTGTGAGAGAGTGATTGTGTGTTGAGGAGTCTATCATCTTGAAGCACAAGAGCAAGGAGTTCATCGTCATTACCGAGCCTATTACCTTTTGGAGGGTGGTGCCTCCTAGATTGGTTAGGTGTCGCTTGGGAGCCTCCTACTTCGTGTTGTGGAGTGAACCAAGAAGTTTGTAAGGGCAAGGAGATCGCCTACTTCGTGAAGATCTACCCATAGTGAGGCTAGTCCTTCGTGGACGGAAGCCGTTATGGAATAGTCAAGGTTGCTACTTCGTGGACCCTTATGGGTGGAGCCCTCCATGGACTCTCGCGACCGTTATTCTCTGTGGGTTGAAGACTCCATAAACGTGGATGTACGATAGCACCACGTATCAGAACCACGGGAAAAAATGCTTGCGTCTCCAATTGCGTTTGATCTCCATATCTCTACTCTTTACTTCATGTGCAATGTCTTTACTTTCCGCTGCCATATTTGTTGACATGCATGTGTAGGGCTGTTAGACTTGCTAATTTGTCATGGAATGCTAAAATCTGCCAACCTATTAACTTGGGAAAAGGTTAGGTTTTTAATTCCTGCTTGTAGTCTATTCACCCCCCCCCCTCTAGACACTCTTCTAGTGATCCCTCAAGAGGGTTGCTGCTGATCAGAAGCGTTCATGCTGCTATGCACCCTACATCCAGATGCTTATCAACTCCAAGTTGGAGAAGCACATCTTTGCTCTTGACAGACCACATTTGCCACTACTGCCATATCTAGAAGATAACGTTGTGGTGATGGACCCAGATCATCCCACATCAGCTACAGCACAGGCACATGCAGAGGCAGCCAGAGACTCTAGTTCTCAGGTGCCCAAGTCTAGGAGTGAGCAGATGGATCTCCTACTTAGCTCTATGCTCAGCATGCAGAAGGACATGAGCGAGATATTGAAGAACCAGGTGAGCCTCTCGAGGATTGTTGACAACAAGTTTCACACTCTCAACAACAAGGTGGATGGGCTGACTAAGACAGTTGATGCAGTGCTTAGCCCTCATTCCACTGATGATGATGAGGAGGATCATGCACCTCTCAGACCGAGCACTCAGTTCACTACTCAGGCTAGATCAGCTACAGTGCCAGCTCCAGAATTGCGACCTTCTTCATCAGCACCTGCTACAGCTTCTTCAGCTCCATCAGCTCCTCCAGTTGCTACACCAACTCCGTCCATGACGTCTGCCGACATCTTCGCTGATGCCGTTCTCTCGACTCCTTCATCGACCACCGGAGGAGATCAGCCCCAGAAGAATGATTAGCTATATACCTTTGATCTTTTTGGTAACTTGTTGCCAAAGGTGGAGAAGATGTATATAGATCTTTAGGCTTCGAGAGAGAGAGAGCGTTGGTTTTTATCGCTTTTCAAAAACATTTGATATCTTTTGGTTTGCGTGTGTTAAACTTTGTTCGTGTTTGATCATACACTTGATGTGTATTGCTACTATTTCCTATAATTATGATGCTTATGAGATGATGATTCACCTTTACTTGATTGTGTTGTGCTATGTTATTCATTCTTATTACTCTCGCACACCACCAAGTTGTATGTGACATGAAAGAGTGCCCCATGTACCTAATCGATTGTGCATTTGCATTCAAACGCAAATTCAAAATAATGCACAAATTTAGGGGGACTTCTTGCTTATCACATATTTCTCAAAGCGACGATTATATTCATTGATTATGTCATATGTCGAAGCTTTGATCTATATGTTGTCATCAATTAATAAAAAGGGGGAGATTGAAAGCACATTTGCTCCCTTGGTGGTTTTGGTAATTAATAACAACATATATGTCATTGAACTAATGTTTTCTACTAAGAATATTTCAAGAAAAGTTCAATGATAGGGATGGCAAAAGGATTGTGGAGAAACCCCTAGAAGCAAGGAAATGGATTGGCAAAGCTTCAAGCAAGAGGACTCTACATTTTACTTTGTGAGAAATCACTTTGAGTCCATAGGAAAGCCAATACTATTAAAAGGGGGTAAGGTAATGTTGGTGAACAAGATGCTCCACGTGCACAAGTGATAGTCACCAAAAACACCCACAAACTCTCCCACAAAAGTCTGTCCAAGCCTTTCATGAAAATCGGTGCAACCAACAATTCCCACTCGGTCCCACCGATTCCCAAACTCACACAGACCCATGCCAAACCCTAGCATTTCAGTGCAACCGATTCTGCATCGGTGCCAACGAGTTTAGTTTCCAACTTTCTGTTTAGCTATTTTCAAGCATCGGTACCACCGAGTTTTGCCAGTCGGTCTCACCGAGACTTGGACCAACTTCCTGGTTAGCTATTCAAAAGAATCGGTACCACCGAGTTTTGTGAATCGGTCTCACCGAGTTTTTGGACCAACTCTCTGGTTAGCCATTGTCAAGAATTGGTACCACCGAGATTTGAGAATCGGCGTCACCGAGTTGTGCAATCTGACCATTGGTCACCTAATCGGTACCACCGAGAGTTATGTATCGGTCTCACCGAGATTCAAAAGTTACTGCCTTTTGGTCACTTCGGTACCACCGAGTTTTTCACTTCGGTGTCACCGAGTTGGTCGCTTTAGGTGTAACGGTTGGATTTTTGGGGATGCCTATATATACCCCTTCTCCACCACCCACTCGAAAGAGAAGCACTCAGAACTATTCCATACTTGCCCCATCCTATTTTCTGAGAGAGAGCCACCTACTCATGTGTTGAGATCAAGCTATTCCATTCCTACCATATGAATCTTGATCTCTAGCCTCCCCAAGTTGCTTTCCACCAAATCAATCTCTTCCACCAAAGCCAAATCTGTGAGAGCGTGATTGTGTGTTGAGGAGTCTATCATCTTGAAGCACAAGAGCAAGGAGTTCATCGACATCACCAAGCCTATTACCTTTTGGAGGGTGGTGCCTCCTAGATTGGTTAGGTGTCGCTTGGGAGCCTCCTACTTCGTGTTGTGGAGTTGAACCAAGAAGTTTGTACGGGCAAGGAGATCGCGTACTTCGTGAAGATCTACCCATAGTGAGGCTACTTCTTCGTGGACGGAAGCCGTTATGGAATAGTCAAGGTTGCTACTTCGTGGACCCTTATGGGTGGAGCCCTTCGTGGACTCTCGCGACCGTTACCCTCCGTGGGTTGAAGACTCCATAAACGTGGACGTACGATAGCACCACCTATCGGAACCACGGGAAAAATCTTCATGTCTACAAATTGCGTTTGATCTTCCTTCCTACCCTCTACTACATATGATTGCTATTACTTTCCGCTGCTATACTCTTAGACAAGCATGTGTAGGGTGTACTTGACTTGCTATCATTGCTAAAATCTACCAACACTTAAAATTGGGAAAAGGTAGAATTTTTATTTAGTCAAGTAGTCTAATCACCCCCCCTCTAGACATACTTTCGATCCTACATGCTGTCCTATGGTGCCCTACGTGTCGCGCAATCGTGAGGGATCCCCGCTGTAGGGTGTTGCAATATGTTCATGATTTGCCTATGGTGGGTTGCTTGAGTGACAGAAGCATAAACCCGAGTAGGTGGGTTGTTGCGTATGGGAGTAAAGAGGACTTGATACTTAATGCTATGGTTGGGTTTTACCTTAATGAACTTTGGTAGTTGCGGATGCTTGCTAGAGTTCCAATCATAAGTGCATATGATCCAAGCACGAAAAGTGTGTTAGCGTATGCCTCTCCCTCATTGCATATAACAAGTATCTATCATATTATATTCAATTGCCTAGGGACAATCTTTCTCTTGCATTACACAAAAAGCTTTCTACTAAGTTATTTACTTTTATTGTTCTTTTATTAAAACAACACCTAACTTTTATTTCCACGTTCTTTATTATCTTGCAAAGTACTTCTAGTTTTATTCCCGCAAAGTAGTTTCATACTTGGTCTAGGTAAAGCAAGCATTAGCGTGCGTAGAGTTGTATCGGTGGTCGATAGAACTTGAAGGAATATTTGTTCTACCTTTAGCTCCTCATTGGGTTCAACACTCTTACTTATCGAAAAAGGCTACAAACGATCCCCTACACTTGTGGGTTATCAGCCCTCGGATGCCAATGACCTCAGCCACATCATCCAAAAGGAGGGTGAGTCGGCACAGAAATTCTGGAACCGGTTCTTGACCAAAAAGAACCAGATTGTCAATTGCCCAGACGCCGAGGCCATTACAGCATTCAAGCACAGCGTCTGAGATGAATGGCTAACCCGATAGCTCAAACAAGATAAGCTGAGGACTATGGTGGCCCTTACTTCACTAATATCACGCTTTTGCGTAGATAGTTGGCTGGCCCGCAGTTCTCACAGGGGCGATCCTAGCACCTCGGAAACCAGCGATGGGAATGGCAAACCCACGCGCAATAAACACAAACGCCAAAACAAGAACAGCGGCAACGATACCGAGGACCCAACAATTAATACAGGGTTCAATAGTTCACGGGCTGGGCCCAAGAGGAGGCCCTTTAAATGGAACAAAGACGACCCAAGCGCTCTGGATAAAATACAGGACAAGCCCTGCCAGATCCAAGGCACCTCGGACAAGCCTGCTAAGAACACCAATCGAAATTGTTGGGTGTTCAAGCGGGCCGACAAGGCATTAGCCAAGGAATCAGGCAAGGGATAGTCTCGAAGCTACGATGGCGAGGATGAACCTTGCAGGATGAACAATGGCGGCCAAAAACTATTTCCCTCCAAGGTCAAAGATGTGAAATGATCTATGTCACACAAATTCCTAAGAAAGAGCGGAAATGGGCACAGGACGTCTACGCTTTAGAGCCTGTAGCCCTGAGGTGCACCCCTTGGATGGCATGCCCAATCACTTTTGATAAAAAGACCACCTGACCAGTATCCATCATGGTGGGTCAGCTGCCTTAGTTTTGGACCCCATTGTCGATGGGTTTCATCTAACACGCGTCCTTATGGATGGCGGAAGCAGTCTGAACCTGATATACACAAATACGGTGAGGAAAATTGGTATCGATTTGTCACGAATCAAACCCAGCAAAACCACATTCAAGAGAGTGATACCTCGTCTGGAGGCCCAATGCACGGGCACTATAACACTACAAGTTGTTTTTGGCTCCCAAGACAAATTCCGCTGCGAGGACTTAATCTTTGATATAGTTCCCTTCCATAGCGGTTATCATGCGTTGCTTGGTCGTACTGCATAAACTCATTTTAACGAGGTACCACACTATGCTTACCTCAAGCTCAAGATGCAGGGACCCAACGGGGTCTTCACCATTAATGGCAATACGGAGCGCTCCCTTTGTACAGAAGAGCATACAGCGGCTTTCGCAGCCGACTCCGAGGCGGCCGAAGAAGCGGCCAAGCAAGAAGCTCGGTGTGATCTTTTGAGCTCTTCAAGACGAATCAACACTGCTACTTCGGCCCCTGGTTGAACTCGTGTAAAATCTAAATAGGGATATGCGCTCCCCGGCCCCTACCACATGGTAGCAGATTACGTACCTACAGTACCAACTTCGCGCTCAAAATTCCTTGGGGAATTGGGGAGCATAAATTTATACAAGGAGGTGTATTGTCTCGGATCATTCGAACACACCCGAAGCCTGGTGATCTATTCGCCACAATAAAGGTCCACCAGAAGGAACATCTCGACGGAGTCAAACTACCAACCCACGGCTTTAGCCTCGTCAGAGGCCCCCTTCTCGAATTTGTCAAGCATAGTTCATGCGAGGAAGCCGTCGGTTTAGACCAACCTTGTATTGGCCAAGGAAGAGCTGATCAATAGTACGGAGGCACAGACATGCGGCAGGGAAGCCACAGGCTGTAGTGCTCGCTTAATACAAACCCTGTATCACACCCCTTTTCTTTTTTATCTTTCCAAATATACTCTTTGTATCTTATAAAAGCTCCGCATGTATGGATAACCCTTATAAATAATAAGACATACATTTTTTTGGTCATTGCACAAATATATGTGTCGCTTTTTCATAATTGCCTTGAGGTGGCATAGTCCCACATACAAATGAGTCCGGCTTTCAACCGGGGGCTTGGATTTACAAACGAGCCCATGTTCAAGTCCGATATCTGTTCGGCATCTTGGATATTGCATTACGTGCATATGTTTTGAATAGTGATTTTGGTCAATGATTGGGGTTGCTCGACTCATGTGTATGCCTCCTACATTCCGCTCTGTTCGGCTAGGAGTGTAAAGGGAGAACTGATACGTCTCCAACGTATCTATAATTTTTGATTGTTCCATGCTATTATATTATCATTCTAGGATACTTTTTGGGTGTTTATTTACCAATTAATATTATTTTTGAGCACTAACCTATTGACCTAGTACCAAGTGCCAGTCGATGTTTTCTGCATGTTTTTTGCTTTTCAGGTTTACCATACCAAACGAAGTCCAAACGCCATGAAACTTTAATATGATTTTTCTAGACCAAAAGAAGACCTGGAAGCTTCGGGACGAGATGAGAGGAAGCATGAGGGCACCATGATCCAACAGGGCGTGCTAGGGGGCCATGCCGCGCCCTGATGGGTCATGGCTCCCTCGGCCACCCTCTCATGCCCCTCTCTGGCCTATAAATCCTCAAATATTCCAAAAAACCTAGGACAGCTCCCGAAACACTTTTTCCGCCACCGCAAGTCTCTATTCCGCCGCGTACCCATCTGGCGACCTTTTCCGGCGATCTGCCGGAGGGGGAATCGATCACGGAGGGGCTCTACATCATCCTTGTTGCCTGATGAGTTGTGAGTAGTTCACTATAGTCCTACGGGTCCGTAGTTAGTATCTAGATGGCTATATCTCTCTCTTTGTCTCTTGATCTTCAATACAATGATCATCGCATCTTCGCTTTGATCCATTCGATGTAATCCTTTTGTGTGGTGTGTTTGTTGGGATCTGATGAATTATGGGTTTATGTTCAGATTATTCATGAAAAGTATTTGAGTCACCTCTGATTATTATGATTCTGATTTGCATGATCATTATAGCTTCGTAAATCTCTCTGATATATTGAGATAGTTTGGCCAACAAGATTGATATTTCTTCAGTGAGAGGGGTGCGTTGTAGTGGGTTCAATCTGGCGGTGCTCTATATCCCAGTGAAAGAAAGGGACAAGACACATCTTTGTATTGTTGCCACTAAGGATAATACGATGGGGTTAGTTCATATTAATTGAATTCTCTTTGTCTACATCATGTCATCGTTCTCCAAGTATTACTCTTTTTTACTTAATACTCTAGATGCATGTTGGATAGCGGTCGATGGGTGGAGTAATAGTAATAGGTGCGGGTAGGAGTCGGCCTATTTGCTTATGGACATGATGCCTATATATACATGATCATTGACGTGAATAAAGATTGCATAACTATCCGCTTTTCTATCAATTGCCCAACAGTAATTTGTTTACCCACTGTATGCCTACTACATGAGAGATGCCACTAGAGAAAACTACGACCCTGGGGTCTATCCTCTTATAAATTTACAAACGCATTCAATACCTTGCTTCCTTTTATTTTGTTTTATTTTATTTTCCAATTTACAATTATCTACTATCATCTACATATCTCACTTGCTTGCAAATAACGAGATCAAGGGGATTGACAACCCTCTTGCCACGTTGGGTGCAAGTGTGTGCTCTTTTGTGTGCAGCCGCTGAAGACGGTTGATGACTGATATTCCTATTGGTTCGATAAACCTTGGTTCTTAACTGTGGGAAATACTTCCCCGCATTGTACTGCATCACCGTTCCTATTCACGGAATACCCAATGCAGATCACAAGCATCAGGAAGGATTTCTGGCGCCGTTGCCGGGGAATATCAGCATCAACTATCAAGTAACTTCATACAAATTATCACTCACTTGTTCTTCTTCTTATCTGATGTTATATTTAGTTTGCTTTATAAAAAATCAAAAATACAAAAATATTGTTCTTTGCTTGTTGCTAGTTTACTTGTTGCTCATTGTCATGGCTAGTTCCCCTCCGGACATGCCCCAATCTCCTTACTTGGGGGAGGGTTCCCCATTCTTAGATTTTAAGCAAATAGGTGATGAGTCCCATAAAGAAGCATAGGATAGATTATTAGTAGTACAAGCTAGAGATAATACCAAGAGTCATATTAAATTGCTCCTTAGAAGTTTTTATGTTGGTCTATCTCTTTCCAATAGACGTGTTCTGGATTCTATGTTTGAAAAGGATTTCCTTGGGAACAATGCTTTTGACACCTATGATAAGATGAAAAACATATTTGGACAACCCAAAATAGAAACCATTAAACCATCTATATTGGTGTGCTTCCGTCAAACTAAGTTAATAAAAGAAACTAAGGCCATTATGGAAACCAATTTTAAGGGGTTATACGACATGTCTACTAAAATCAATGGGAACGTGGTAATGCAAAATAAGAGATTTGACGCTATAGACCAAAAGATTGATGCTCTTAGCATGTCGAAGGATCAAATTAAGGCTCTCAATAGCAAGTTTGAACAATATGTTCTTGGGTTCAAAGATGACAACACTTGATTATACGTGTTATGCCTAGCTAGGGGCATAAAACAATAGCGCTAGTTGGAAGGCAACCCAGTAGTTATCTTATTTATTTTTTGTTCTAATTTCTGTTTGTGTATCATAACATGATTGTTGCCTCTGTAATGATTGTGTTTTTATGTTTTAATTACTGTTTGTTCCAAGTAAAGCCTTTGGGATGACTCACATCATGAGTAGAATTGATACGGTGCAAAAACACAAACTTTAGCGTCCAGTACAGGAATTTTCATTTTTACTGGGCGCGCTAATGATCTGAAATTTTTACACAGTACTTATATGCAAATTATTGAGGTTTTCCTAATTTTTCAGAATTTTTAGAGATATATAAGTATAGTTTCTCTACAGATCTTTACAGACTGTTCTATTTTAGACAGATTCTATTTTTGCTTGCATGTTTTGCTTGTTTTGATGATGTCATGGATTATATTGGACTGTATAAATCATGGAGAAGTTAGAATACAGTAACTTATGCAATAATAAAATATGAATCAATTCATAACATTACCTAAAGTATTTGATATGTTTATTATACTAACGGATTTCATGATTTTTCTGTTGAGTTTTGTGTGCTCAAGTTTTCAAGTTTTGGGTGTTATCACGATGGACGAAGGAATAAGGAGTGGCAAGAGCCTAAGATTGGGGATGCACAAGGCACCCCAAGGCAATATTCTAGGAAGACTCAAGTGTCTAAGCTTGGGGATGCCCCGGAAGACATCCCCTCTTTCGTCTCAATCCATCGGTATGTCACTTGGAGCTATATTTTTATTCATCACATGATATGAGTTTTGCTTGGAGCGTCATTTGCTTTAGTTTGATTTTGTTTTAGTTTCCCACAATAATTGTTTGCTGCACACACCCACTTTATAGAGACACAATATCATCATAATTTATTAGAATACTCTATGTGCTTCACTTATATCTTTTGAGCTTGGCAGTTGCTCTAGTACTTCACTTATATCTTTTAGAGCACGGTGGCGTATAGATTTTATAGAAATAATTGCACTCTTGTGCTTAACTTATATTTGTTTGAGAGTTAATGCGATGGTAATTTGCATGGGTCATAAGACTAGTCCAAAAATAATAGGTATTCAGTGAGTGCATAATCAAAACCACATGTAGCACATAAAAGAGAAATCATGGTTAATGATATTAATGTGGTAATGTGAAAAAGCATGAGTGCATGATCATTGGTTAATCAAGGTATCGTGAATTAGAGGTTGTTAACTTGCTGTTCATCCAAATATTTTTATAGCATGGTGATGATGTGTGAGCATACTTATTCCTCGTTGAAATCCTAGTAATGTTTAGGTCGGGGGCGCGCGATGGTTAACTCCTACCAACCTCCTCCCTAGGGGCATACGAATAGTGCTTTGCTTCAAGAGAGCTAATAAAATCTTGCAATATGTGAGTTCTTCATGACTAATGTGAATCCATGGATATACGCACACTCACCTCCATATATTTGCTAGCCTCTTCGGTACCGTGCATTGCCCATTCTCACCTTGAGGATCGGTGCAACTTTCGTAGGTGCATCCAAACCCCGTGGCATGATACGCTCTGATGCACATAAGCCTCATTATATCTTGCTCAAAAAAGCTACCATACCTACCAATGATGGCATTTCCATAGCCATTCCGAGATATATTGCCATGCAACTTCCACCGTTACCTCGACTTGTACTTCCATTGTCATATTGTTTTGCATGATCACATAAGCTGACATAGTATTTGTGGTAAAGCCACCGTTCATCATTAATATCATACATGTTACGCTTGAGCATTGCACATCCTGGTACACTGCCAAAGGCATTCATATAGAATCATACAGTTTCATGTTGAGTTGTAAGTAAATAAAAGTGTGATGATCATCATTATTAGGGCACTGTCTTAGTGAGGAAAGGATGATGGAGACAATGATTCCCCCACAAGTCGGGATGAGACTCCAGACAAAAGAAATGAAAGAAAAAGAAAAAGAAAGAAAAAAAGAGAAAGAAAAAGAAAAAAAAGGGGGAAAGAGGAAAAGAAAAAGAATGAGAGAAAAGAAAGAAGGGACAGAGCTACTACCTCTTATTCCACACTTGTGCCTCAAAGTGGCACCTTGTTCTTCATATAGAGAGTCTCATGTTTATCACTTTGATATGCTAGTGGGAAATTTCATTATAGAACTTGGCTTGTATATTCCAATGATGGGCTTCCTCAAATGCCCGAGGTCTTCATGAGCAAGCAAGTTGGATGCACACCCACTTAGCTTCCGTTGAGCTTTCATACACCTATAGCTCTAGTGCATCCGTTGCATGGCAATCCCTACTCCTCACATTGATATCTCCATAGCCCGTTGACACGCCTAGTTGATGCAAGACTTTCTTCTCCACTTTCACCCCTTTGAAACCTACCACCATATTCTATTCCACCTTTATGCTATATCCATGGTTCACGCTCATATATTGCGCCAGTAATAAAAAGCTAAAGCGCGTTAAAAATTACGATCCAATTGCCTGACTTGACACTGTGGTGCTTGAATTTTGTATTTATGTGGTGAAGACGGAGCCATGCTATTCTTATATGATAAAATGAATAGGGGGTGAACATTCTTTTCGGATCGTATACTTTGAAACTTGATGATTATGTTTCTTATGTTTATAATATTACCAAGTTGATGTTTATTAATTCATCATTTCTCAATGAACAAACCTACAATAGATTACATGTTGGGTAGCATGTCACATAAATAATTCTTGTTTTTATCATTTACCTACTCGAGGACGAGTAGCAATTAAGCTTGGGGATGTTGATACGTCTCCAACGTATATATAATTTTTTATTACTACATGCTATTATATTATCATTCTAGGATACTTTTGGGGTGTTTATTTACCAATTAATATTATTTTTGAGCACTAACCAATTGACCTAGTGCCCAGTGTCAGTTGTTGTTTTCTGCATGTTTTTTGCTTTTCACGTTTACGATACCAAACGAAGTCCAAATGCCACGAAACTTTAATATGATTTTTTCTGGACCAAAAGAAGACCTGGAAGCATCGGGAGGAGACGATAGGCAGCACGAGGGAACCACGACCCAATAGGGCGCGCCAGGGGGCCAGGTCGTGCCCTGATGGGTCGTGGCTCCCTTGGCCGCCCTCTCATGCCCCTATCTGGCCTAGAAATCCTCAAATATTCCAAAAACACTAGGAGGGCTCCCGAAACATTTTTCCGCCATCACAAGTCTCTGTTCCACCGCGTACCCATCTGGCGACCTTTTCCGACGATCCGCCGGAGGGGGAATCGATCACGGAGGAGCTCTACATCATCCTTGTTGCCTCCATGATGAGTTGTGAGTAGTTCACTACAGACCTACGGGTCCATAGTTAGTATCTAGATCTCTCTCTCTCTCTCTCTCTCTCTCTCTTGATCTTCAATACCATGATCATCGCATCTTCGCTTTGATCCATTCGATGTAATCCTTTTGTGCGGTGTGTTTGTTGGGATCCTCTGATTATTCATGAAAAGTATTTGAGTCACCTCTGATTATTATGATTCTTATTTGCATGATCATTATAGCTTCGTAAATCTCTCTGATCTATTGAGATAGTTTGGCCAACTAGATTGATAATTCTTCAGTGAGAGGGGTGCGTTGTAGTGGGTTCAATCTGGCGGTGCTCTATATCCCAGTGACAGAAAGGGACAAGACACGTCTTTGTATTGTTTCCACTAAGGATAAAACTATGGGGTTAGTTCATATTAATTGAATTCTCTTTGTCTACATCATGTCATTGTTCTCCAAGCATTACTCTGTTTTACTTAATACTCTAGATGCATGCTGGATAGCGGTCGATGGGTGGAGTAATAGTAATAGGTGCTGGCAGGAGTCGGCCTATTTGCTTATGGACGTGATGCCTATATATACATGATCATTGCCGTGAATAAAGATTGCATAACTATTCGCTTTTCTATCAATTGCCCAACAGTAATTTGTTTACCCACTGTATGCCTACTACATGAGAGATGCCACTAGAGAAAACTACGTCTCCGGGATCTATCCTCTTATAAATTTACAAATGCATTCAATACCTTGATGCCTTTTATTTTGTTTTATTTTATTTTCCAATTTACAATTATCTACTATCATCTACATATCTCACTTGCTTGCAAGTAACGAGATCAAGGGGATTGGCAACCCTCTTGCCGCGTTGGGTGCAAGTGTGTGCTCTTTTGTGTGCAGACACTGAAGACGGTTGATGACCGATATTCCTATTGGTTCGATAAACCTTGGTTCTTAATTGAGGGAAATACTTACCCAAATTGTGCTGCATCACCCGTTCCTCTTCACGGAAAACCCAACGCAGATCACAAGCATCAAGAACCAGTGCGATTGCGCTTCCACCTAGGATGGTCAAGTGCCTCAGTGGAGAAAGCCGAAAATCGACTTTCATGATGAGCATAAACTGGTTGAGCGATCTGAAGACAGTGTCAAACTACCAGCTAATAGTGGTTGCGCCATGTTAAAACGAAGGGTTCCTGTTACAAGAATCGATGTGTTAAGGTTAGGTGCACCTCGGCTGGTCTGATCACCACTACACCCGGGGCTAGGTCAACTACCCCACTAGTTAGAGCTCCTATGACTAAGTAAAAGTTATAAAGCCACTATAGTCCGATTGCCTTGTTCATCTAAACACGCAACCACCTACGGGTCCCGAGACGTCGACTAAGGGTTCACACGTCTTAGATAACACCCCGTGTAGCATCTACAAGGGGGTAGAAGCCGACGACTGACAACTTTAAGAAATCAAAGCGGTCACACAGGAGAAATATGTAAACACATCGGATAGCAACAACTAATTAAAATATAATTTTCATTTTCTTTAGAAATTCCTGCTCGGCATACCGAGGGACATTCAGAAGCGTAGCTCGGACTTGGCACATTGCACCTCGGTCATCTGAGAACCTTCATTGACCTCACCCACGAACTGCTCGGGGTTCTGGTTCTTTCCTTCCGGGGGCCCGGAGGAAATGACCAGTGGCTGGATCTTTGGGTAATGCGCCATCACCGACACATACGCTCGCTCAGCGCCCTGATACGTCTCCAACGTATCGATAATTTATGAAGTATTCATGCCATATTTGCCTATATTTTTACTATTGTTTTATGATTTATTGGGACTAACCTATTAATGGTTGCAAAATTGCACAAGTTCTTGTTTCACACTTTGATGTGTAGGAATTAATTTGAAATTGTTGAAAAAACGCAAAAGGAGCCTTGTTGGAGGAGGACTTTGACTTTCCTGAAATCTGTCCACAAACAGTTTTTAGAGATCGTCAGTTTGACCCCCGAAGATGGCGTTAAATGGAAAAGGTTAAAACTAGGAAAGTGTGGGTAATTTTATGGCAATGATTTTGGACTACAAATTTGTCCAAAACGGAGTTAGGATGCGATCTGGAGACCCATTTTACTGAAGGAAAATATCTGATTACGGAATTACGAGAATTGATGACGTGATTGAGTCCAACTCTTACTATATCTGATATATTCGGCCAAGCCACGACTTTGGGGACTCATGAGGGCTGTGAGGAGCCCCTAGGAAGGTTCTAGAGGTGCCAAAAGAGCCATTGGATCAAGGGTCCATCCATCAGAGGGCCATAGAGCACCACAGAGGCACATATAAGGAGAGGAAAACCCTAATTTCGGAAGAGCCACCAAGAGCCACAAATTTGCCTCTCCCTTGGCAGCCGCCAAGAAGGGGAGAGGCTCCTCCATTGCAGCACCAAGACCAAGGAAGGAGGGGCAAGGGGTCGTCTCCCGTCGCCATCGCCGCCGTCCGTCGTCGGCGTCGTGGCCGCCATCGCTCTTCGGGGTTGCACCTCTCCATCAACAAATCTCTCTTTCTCACCATGATAATGTGTGAGTAATCACCCTCGGGGCTGAGGGTATGTACCAGTAGCTATGTGTTCAATCTCTCTCTCTCGTGTTCTTGAGATGTCACGATCTTGATGTATCACGGGCTTTGTTAATATAGTCGGATCACATGATATTTCCCTTGGTATCTTGTTGTGATGAATTGAATCTTCCCCTTTGAGATATCGTTACGTTGGATTGAATATTGGATTTGAGAACACTTGATATATGTCTTGCATGCAGATACCCGTGGTGGTAATGGGGTATTCTATTGATTCACTTGATATATGTTTTGGTACTCAACTTGCGGATTCCCGCGGTGACATTGGGGTAATCTATGCATAGGGGTTGATACACGTTCTTGTCCTACTTTCTCCGATAGAAATCTTGGGGTACTCTTTGAGGTTCTTTGTGTGGATTGAGTATTATGAATCTGAAATTGTTTGATGCGTATCGTATAATTAACTCATCGATACTTGTGGTGACATTGGAGTATCTAGGTGACATTAGAGTTGGTTGATGCGTATCATATGGTGTTATTCTAGTACAAACTCTTAGATAGATCGAACAGAAAGGATAACTTGATGTTATCTTAGTACGGACTCTTGAATAGATCGATCGGAAAGGATAACTTTAAGGTGGTTTCGTACCCTACAAACAATTTCTTCTTATGTTCTCCGCTATATAAGAACTTTGGAGTGATTCTTCGTTGCACATTGAGGGATGGTTATGTGATCCAATTATATTAGCATTGTTGAGAGACTACACTAGCGAAAGTACGGACCCTAGGCCTTGTTTTCAAGCATTGCAATACCGTTTGTGCTCACTTTTGTTACTTGCTACCTTGCTGTTTTTATATTTTCAGATTACAAAAATCTATATCTACCATCCATATTGCACTTGTATCACCATCTCTTCGCCGAACTAGTGCACCTATACAATTTGCCATTGTATTGGGTGTGTTGGGGACACAAGAGATTTCTTGTATTTGATTGCAGGGTTGTTTGAGAGAGACCATCTTCATCCTACACCTCCCACGGATTGATAAACCTTAGGTCATCCACTTGAGGGAAAATTGCTACTGTCCTACAAAACTCTACGCTTGGAGGCCCAACAAAGTCTACAAGAATAAAGTTGTGTAGTAGACATCACGCCCTCCAAGCAGGACGACCTCTTCCAGCAATCTACCTAGGGTCTGGCTTTGCGCAGCTTGTTCACCAAGCCGAACAAGCTGGTCGGCATTGGCCTGGTCGGCCAGAGGTTGATGCAGATGTCCTCCATCACCAGTCGTGCCGCACAAAAGAACCCCACCAACTGCTTCATCTAATTGTTCAGCAGGGGAGGGTGCTCAGGCACTTGGAATTGACCCCAGAAGATCTTCTCTGCGGGGTCATCGGGGCAGGCGACGTAGTGGGCGCAAGCATCCGCAGCACTACTTGGCAGTTCCCTAAAGGCCTCTGAGAAACGCCAGATTTGCGTAAGATGGGCAAATCAGTTATTGCCAAATACGCAGCGAAGTAGGTATGGATTACCGGCAGTGATCTGGCTCACTTGGTTGAGCACTTTGCGATTAGCCCGAGCCTCGGGGAAGGCACTTATACGTCTCCGTTGTATCTATAATTTTTCATTGTTTCATGCCAGTATTATACAACTTTTACATACTTTTGGCAACAATTTATATGATTTATTGGACTAACCAATTGATCCAGTGCCCAGTGTCAGTTCCTGTTTGTTGCGTGTTTTTTGTTTCGTAGAATATCCATATCAAACGAAGTTCAAACGTGATAAAAATTTACGGACAATTATTTTGGAATATTTGTGATTTTTGGGAGATGGAATCAACGTAAAAGGAGGCCCACAACCACCATGAGACACCAGGGCACGCCCCAGGGCCCTGGCGCGTGGTGGTGTATCGTGGACTCCTCGTAAGTTGGTTGGAGCTCTACTTCGAGCGCAAGGAAGCTTATATCCGGAAAAAAATCGTGTTAAAATCTCAGTGCAATCGGAGTTACGGATCTCCGGGAATATAAGAAACGGTTTTCGGCCAGAAAACACGAACGCAAAACAGAAGAGAACGGAGAGGGGATCCAATCTCGGAGGGGCTCCTGTCCCTCCGCCGCCATGGAGGACATGGACCAGAGGGGGAACTCTCCTCCCATATAGGGGGAGGCCAAGGAAGAAGAAGAAGGAGGGGGACTCTCTCCCCCTCTCTCCCGGTGGCGTCGGAACGCCGCCGGGGCAATCATCGTGACGGCGATCTACACCAACAACTTCGCCGCCGTCAACACCAACTCTCTCCCGCTCTATGAAGCGGTGTAACACCTCTCTTCCCCGCTGTAATCTCTACTTAAACATGGTGCTCAACTCCATATATTATTTCCCAATGATATGTGGCTATCCTATGAGGTTTGAGTAGATCCGTTTTGTCCTATGGGCTAATTGATGATCGTGGTTGGTATGAGTTGTATGTTTTATTTTGGTGATGTCCTATGGTGCACTCTGTGCCGCGCAAACGGAGGGATCCCCGTTGTAGGGTGTAGCAATATGTTCATGATTTGCTTATGGTGGGTGGTTTGAGTGATAGAAGCACAGACCCGAGTAGGTGGGTTGTTGCGTATGGGAGTAAAGAGGGCTTGATACTTAATGCTATGGTTGGGTTTTACCTTAATGGTCTTTGGTAGTTGCGGATTCTTGCTACAGTTCCAATCATAAGTGCATATGATCCAAGTACGGAAAGTATGTTAGCTCATGCCTCTCCCTCATATAAAATTGCAATAATGATTACATGTCTACTTATCAATTGCCTAGGGACAAATAACCTTCTTGTTTGACAGAAGCTTTCTACTAAACAACTAACTTTTATTATCTTTCAATTTACTCGTAGTTCTATTCCCGCAAAGTACTTCTATTTTTATTCGTGCAAACTATCCTATCACCTACAAAATAGTTTCATACTTGTTCTAGGTAAAGCAAACCTTAAAGTGTGTGTAGAGTTGTATCGGTGGTCGATAGAACTTGAGGGAATATTTGTTCTACCTTTAGCTCCTCGTTGGGTTCGACACTCTTATTTATTGAAAAAGGCTACAAATGATCACCTACACTTGTGGGTTATCAGGCACCCACTTCCCCTTCAGATCGTCTTCGACCATGGTTGCGAACGCTTTGAGCTTGGAAGGAGGGGATTGAGGGCGCTGGGAGCTTGGGAGGTTTGGGCGTTGGAGCAGAAAGAGCACGTGGGGTAAAATATTTACTAACCCCTGCTCTTTATAAGCGAATAAAAAGGCGAAGCGTCCCCTTCGCTACGCGGTGACAATCTCCACGTTTCGGCTAATCGTGCTGTTATGGCCGCATGAAAAGAAGCAACCGATTGATCATATCCCCTAAAATGCAGGGCACGATCTCTGTTTTGATACGACATGCGAATTAGAGGGTTTCCTTGAACCGTGATTCGAGTGAGCGGTGACTGATGCACACGATGTCACCAGTGGTGACACTTCGGAAAAAGTTGTCAGTACTTGACCCCCGAACACACCTACACTTCTAGTCCTCGAGACTATGAAAGTTGTGCACCTCGGATAAGCAAGGGCATGTTTTGACACCGTGTGTCCGAACTAGTTTTCTCCCTTGTTAAAAGGATAGTATATGCCGGTTCGACAGGTCTGGTATAGCTTGCGAATGGACTGTTGAACTTGCCTACCAAGCCGAAAACTATCAAGCCGAAGACATTATCCGAAGACAGTTACCATCCTCGACTTCGAAGACAGGTTCAGGGGCTACTGACGGTGTCCTGGACTAGGGGGTCCCAGCCGAGCTGGTCTAGTTCATGGGTCGGGCTGGTGGCCCGTCAAGAAGGAAGGTCTTCGGAGTCCTTCAACCTGTGGCGTGAGCACATCGGACTTCACCGAAGACCTGGTGTGTACTCCTAGAATGGTTGTTTGATTCGGCATGGCGACCGACCTTTAGTACCCTAGATACCCTCGGTGCCTATATAAGCCGGAGGGTTTAGCCCATAGAGGACAGATAGACATTCATCATCATCACCCCTAGGGTTTAGACCACAACTTGCGATCTCGAGGTAGATCAACTCTGTAGTTTGATACTCCCATAATATAAACAAGAGCAGGACATAGGGTTTTACCTCCCTAAAGAGGGCCCGAACTTGGGTAAAAGCTTCGTGTGCCCTGTCTCTTGTTACCCATTGATCCAATCTTATAGCTCGGGCCCTCCTACCCGAGGTCTGCAGGTTTTGACACCAACATACGGCTTCTAGTATGACAGTGTAACCTTTTACATGCCCCTTATGCTGCCCCTGTCAAGCAAATGGACAGTTCTTCCACTTCTAGAGCATACAATCTATGCTACCAAGCATCCCCGGAAAGCTTCTATCGACATTGGTCGCCAACAACCGGGTTGTATCAATGGCATTTGGCTATCGCAGGTACTCAGGGCCAAACACTTCCGCCACGGCCCTGTAGAAACTGTACATGGATTTGAGACATGTGGTCTCACTCATGCGTACGTAATCATCCACAAGATCACCTGGAATTCCATATGCAAGAATGCAAACAACCATAGTGCATTTCTGGTAAGAGGAGAAGCCAGTCTTGCCAAGGGCATCCTCTTTGCACTCAAAGAACGGGTCATATGCTACCACTCCCTCCTGAATACAATTGAACACATGTGTCGCCATATGGAAGCAGCAACGGAATTGATGTGGTTTGAAGAGCAGGGGATTGTCAAAGTAATCAGCATAGAGCAACGTGTGGCCGCTCTCCCTATTGCGGTAGAAGGCCGAAGCATGGCTCGGGATTGATCCCTTGTACCAAGGCAGCTGCCTAGCAATGTGCTCATTGACGACCAAGGCAGGAACCAATATCTCTTCTACATCTGTGGACGAATCATCCGACGAACAAATATTGTCCATGGTACCTTGTGAGAAAAGTCTTGAACGCTTTGTGTTCGTGGTGGAGATGCGACTGGGAAGAGCACCGCACAAGCAGCACGCAAAGTTGGCGTTGACAGCCTGCGATCGGCGGCTTGGGCAGCGCCTACGAAAGGTGTTGGGGTCGATGGGCGTCGCCGGCGGCCATAGCTTCCCTACCACCGTATGCGGAGACAAAACACCGGCAAGATCTGCTCTGAAATGCGGGCATGGTGAAGTGATGGCTAGGGGTGGTCATGGACTGGGGCTGTTGGGCTGGACAGCGAGGAGGTGGCCGAAAAATGGGCGGCGGCTATGGTGGGGGAGCGGGGGAGGGGCAGGCCGCTAGGGGGAGAAAAAGGGTGTTGTGCCACCGATGGGCGGGCCAGGTGAGGACAAGGGCGCACGTCCTGCCCGTCCGAGCTTGTTCGTTTCGACGCAATCGTGGCCCAAATTTGGGCTGGGAATGGATCGGCGGCAGACAAAAAATGGACATTTGTTCATTTACTCCCGCACGTTTTGGGCCATGATTTGTGTCCATTCGGCTCTGACCAGACATGGCCAAACCATCTAGGGTCGTGCATAGAAGTTGGCCTTATGTCAAACCGGCGCATGATGAAAATGTGTCGATTTGGCTATCTTTTAGTCTACTTTCTTGTTACACGGTGCAGATATGGGTCTGCTGCGTTGTTCGTCATCAGTAATAACAACACTAAAGCGGCAAAGATTTGATTTTTCTGGTTTTTTACCTTTTCTTTTTATTACTGCTTGAGATTTACCGCTTAAGGCCACGAAATATCTCCGCAAGGAGCCTACTATTTACCACCATTATCTTGCTCCTTCCTCCTTTGTTTCTTCCAAAGAGAGACGTCATATAGAAAGGGGATTAGCTGCTGCTTCCTCCACCAGTCCATCCTCAATGCCCCGCACCCATGCCGTCGTCGGTTGGCTGCCTTCAATGCCGCACCTCCCTTCATTTCTATTTCCTCCCCTCCCTGCCCTCCTCCACCTCGGTGTGGCCACGAGGGGTTGCAACCCCAAACCCTAGGCCTGGTTCTTGAGATCGGGCTCGGCAGAAAAAGCAATGGTGGCGCATCAATGGCAATCCGGTGCAGCAGCACGACGTGCGCTCATGCGTTCTCTCCTAGCAGCAGCTAGCTTTCTCCACCACGGCCTCCCTCCCCCCTTCTACGGCAGGCCAAGAGCCACAAAATCAAGAATCAATTAGCTTCCTCATTCATTCTGGGTTAGGTTCGTCCTGGGTTGGGTTGCGCCAAGGGTCTGGCATTGCCTGGCTACTAGGTAAGTTGGAGTTAATACCCAGCCATAGATTGGATTTTGGTAACACATCTCAATCAATTTGTATTTGACACAGTAGCATGCCAAAATCACTTTGTTGTACACATCGATATGGTGATCTATCAACATTTTAGTATTATTCATGTGGCTAACACAACACAGAAGCAAATTTTACATAAGTAGGCATAGAAGGAAGTACTACATCCCTACATAAGTAGGCATACATTAGTCCTTCATGATTTCAGCAGCCCAGGTTCTATTGTACATGTGATTTTTCGCACTTGCTTCAACCTAAGTACTTTATCATTTGATTGTATGAACCCTTGTTAGGAGAGTCCTGAAATCAAACGTTCAGAATGCTAGAATTTTAGGCACAGTGACTGATGTTTGTTTAGCTGTTTATGTCGTGAAACATACTTCAGACCTAATTTAAATGTGTAAGTTTAAGCATGTATCTATTCTGCACATGTACTGTTATTGATTAATAATTTGAGTTTGTTTACTCTGTCAGGTACCAATTCCTAGATCATGAGAACGCTGCTGAGTTCTTCCTTGATCTCATCTCCACCGATTATATCTCATCTGAAAGTGTACAATCATCACACAGAAGGATTCAGAACCTAATTGATGAATTTGCGAATAAGGTACTGATGGCTGAATTAAACTTTCCAGTAACACAATTGGAGGGCTCTGAATTTTCTACTAAACTTGCTCGAAAGTCTACTTGAAAACAAAGACGTTGTTGGTGAAGACAATTTCATTTATTGTTCAAGAGAGCGTGGATGTGGGGTTTTAACTAAACCTGGAAGGCACTATCAATTAATCACTCCTTAGTTCGTTAGTTTTATGGAAGAATATTTTTTTCACATAAAAGATCTCTACTTTTCAAGTTTGGTGATGATAGATTCATGGGATCAGGTTTTCTTAGGGCTTATGAAACAAATTTGGATAAGTATTGTGTTGATTATGCATTCAAAATTTAACAGTGATGAAGTAACAAAAAATAGCCCTTGCTTCTACATATATCATCAGTGATGATGCTGCTACTGTGTTTGTCGATTGTGCATGCTCATGGCCATTGAGTTCATGTTAAGATGTCTACAACACAACTTTATTCTTGTAGACTCGTGTTGGGCCTCTAAGCACAGAGTTTTGTAGGACAGTTGACGTAAGGTTTATCAATCTGTGTGAGGTGTAGGATGAAGATGGTCTCTCTCAAACAACCCTGCAATAAAATACAAAAAATCTCTTGAGTCCCCAACACACCCAATACAATGGCAAATTGTATAGGTGCACTAGTTCGACGAAGAGATGGTGATAAAAGTGTAGTGTGGATAGTATAAGTTGGATTTTGTAATCTTAAATAATAAAAACAGCAAGGTAAAAAGTGGCAAACAGCAAGCAAAACGGTATTTCAATGCTTTGAAACAAGGCCTAGGGTTCATACTTTCACTTGTGCAATCTCTCAACAGTGCTAACATAATTGAATCATATAACCATCCCTCAACGTGCAACAAAGAATCACTCCAATGTTCCTATTAGCGGAGAACATAAGAAGAAGTTGTCGTAGGCAGCGAACCACCTCAAAGCTATCTTTCCGATCAATCTATTGAGCCATCCCTATAGGTGTCACAAACAGCCCTAGAGTTCGTGCTAAATAACAACAAACGATTTCAGAATCATAATGTTCAATCCACACAAAGAACCTCAAAGAGTACCCCCAAAGTTTCTACCGTAGAAAGTAGGACAATAACGTGCATCAACCTATGTGCCTAGATCACCCTAATATCAACACGGGGATCCGCAAGTTGATTGCCATAACATACATCAAGTGACTCAATAGAACACCCCATTGTCACCACGGGTATAAGTGTTCTCAAATCCAAAGTTTTCAATCCAACATAAGGAAATCTCAAAGGGAAAAGACTCAATTGATCACATCAAGATATAGAGGTAAGAACATCATATGATCCAACTATATTACAAAGCTCATGGTACATCAAGATCATGCCACATCAAGAACACGAGAGAGAGAGAGAGAGGGAGGGAGATAACACATAGCTACTGGTACATACCCTCAACCCCGAGGGTGAACTACTCCCTCCTCGTCATGGAGACCGCCGAGATGATGAAGATGGCCTCCGGTGATGATTTCCCCCTTCGGTACGGAAAGGGGAAAGGGCTCTAGATGAGATTCTTCTGTACAAAGGCTTGCGGCGGCGGAGCGGAAGTTCTTAGGTTATTTCTGGGGTTTCTGGGATTTATGGGATTTTTCAGCGTCGGTTTCACGTCAGGGGGGTCCACGAGACGGCGACAAGCCATGGGGGCGCACCCTATGGGGGTGCCCCGGGGCTTGTGGCCTCCTCGGCCACCCCCTGGCACCCATCCAGTGCTCCGTGGGCCTCTCTTATTTCCATAAAAAATCACCAAAAAGTTTCGGTCTATTCCAAGAACTTTTATTTTCTGAACAAAAACTACACCACGGTAATTCTGATGAAAACAACGTTAGTCCGGGTTAGTTCCATTTAAATCATATAAAAGTGCATCAAAACCATATAAAATTGTTGTAAACATGGCATGAATACTTCATAAATTATTGATACGTTGGAGACGTATCAGCATCCCCAAGCTTAATTCCTACTCGTCCTCGAGTAGGTAGATGATTAAATAAATGATTTATGAAGTGTGAATGCTAGCATAGAGTATAAGTTTGATCAATGATAATTTCAATCACTTTTCCTAGCATCATAATCAATAAATCTTTCTCATAAAACTCATCATGATAAAGTAGCAATCAATTCACATGTTGTGGTTCAAAGAACGCATTCTCTTGAAACTTAAAAAGCTATGTTCTTAGTCACCAGACAATTACAATTCATATTGTTTTCTACAAATTCTAAGTAAGAGATACACATACTCAATTACATATAGCCTTCTACGATTGCTAATACTCAAAGCATATTTTTAGAACAAATAGCATTCATCGAACACAGGGGAAGATAGGGCTTGTTGTTTCGCCTCCCAACTTACTTATCATAGAGATAATTGCCAACAATAATAATTCATGATCAAATATATTTGACTGGATATATATGTCTGGATCTTTCCCCGGCACATGATGCTTGCCAAGCAGAGATTGAGGTTGGAATAATAAGTTGACTCAACATGAAAAGTAAATAACATGAAAGTAAATAGCATAAAAGTAAATAGAATGTGCCTTCGCAGAGGGAGGCAGGGATTTGAAGAGGTGCCACAGCTCAAAGTTTAAAACATAGATGAATATGTTTTGGGTGGTGTGCCTTTCTTGTCACCATCACAACAAAGGTTTTAAATATCTTCCATGCTAAACACATTAATAGCGGTTCCCAAAAAAATGAATTTTTTACCCCCCCCCCTCAACCATTCAAACACTTTCCATGGCTAGCCGCATCCACGGGTGCCCTCCAAACAATCATCTTTCTAGGGGAATTCTTGTTTATTTATTTTAATATTATGCAGGACTGGGCATCCTTTTTACCAGCCTCTCTCGTGAAATGACAAGTGAATAAACACTAATCGTGAGAATAACCCGCTTAGCATGGAAGACATTGATCGCCCCGTCGCTCCATGAGCGGTATAGGCACACAAAACAAATGTTCATTTCAAGATTTTAGAGGTGGCACATGCAAATTTACTTGGAACTGTAGGGTAATACCGCATATAGGTAGGTATGGTGGACACTCATGGAAGAAACTTGGCTCAAGGATTTTGTATGCACAAGTAGTATCTCTACTTAGTACGAAGTTTTGGCTAGCAAAGCTTATGAGCAAGCACCACATGTTGAAGGATCCATAACAATATAAATTCTATGCAAATATACCCAAACATAACTCATTATGTTGTCTTCTTTGTCCACCTGTCAACTAATTTGATCAAGGTTGAAAATAATTAATGTGTATTCACAATCATAAAAGATGTCCAAGATAATATATTTGTATGTGAAAGTTCTCTTCCTTATACTATTCATTCATGAATTGCTTGTATGACCAATATTATGATTGTCAAACTTCAATAGATTTTACTTTCTAAACCCAATGTGAAAGTGCTACTAAGCATAAGGCACATGGATAATTTCAGATTTATGATATTCAGTTCATTCACAATTTACTCTTAGGATATAAATGAAGCACAAGAGTAAACAATAAACTACTCAAAGAAGATATAAGTGAAGATCAATGAGTAGTTAAACAATTAAGTAGCTATGTGGAGAGTCTCTCCAAATAAAGATTTCAGCTTCGAGGATCTTATGTAAACATCAAACAAAATAAAAAGAAATTCCAAGAATAGCACATATCATGTGAACAGATAAAAACTAAGGCTCAACATAGGCTAACTGATATTTGTTGATGAAGAGAGGTCGAATGCCTAACGTGGCATCCCCAAGCTTAGATGCTTGAGACTTCTTGTAATATTGTCTTGGGGAGCCTTGGGCCCCCAAGCTTGAGCTCTTGTGTCTCGTTAATTCCTCTCATATCACGTCTGTTTCCTAAATCTTAAAAGCTTTATCCACACAAAACTTGACAAGAACTCATGAGATAGGTTAGTGTACATAAGAATAAATCAACACTTTATGTACTGCCAAGACAAGTTGCATAATAATTTTCAAACATTAGATACTGTATACTATCATTTCCACAATTTATATCTATCGATATAAGCCATGAAAACACTAGAACAAGTAGATAACAAAACTATGACAACAATTTGTCTAAACAGGACAGTCTGTAGAAATTAATTCAAAAAGTGTACTTCTATAACTCGGTAAATTCTGAAAATTCAGGACAAAATAAATAATTTATATAAAAGTACTATGTAAAAATTTCATAACATTTCCACGCTCCAGTAAAATAGGAAGATTCCAACACTACAACAAAAATTTCTGTTTTTATACAGCACACATCACACATGCAATTCAAGCATCCTAAACGGCAAATCTTGGAACTTTTTATTGAAAAACATGATTATAAATAACAGCAATCAAATCTTAACAAAACAAAGTGATGCTCCAAGAAAAACATATATTATGTGATGAATAAAAATATAGCTCCAAGTAAGATATACTGATAGTGTTGAAGACGAAAGAGGGGATGCCTTTCGGGGCATCCCCAAGCTTAGACGCTTGAGTGTTCCTTGAATGTTACCTTGGGGTGCCTTGGGTATCCCCAAGCTTAGGGCCTTACCGCTCCTTATTCTCCTCATATCGATATCTCACCCAAAACTTGAAAACTTCAATCACACAAAACTTAACGGAACTTCGTGAGATTGGTTAGTGTAATAAAAATAGATCATTCACTTAGGTACTATCAAGTACTTCCCAAAGAATCCAGGAGCAAAGGGTGAAGTATGTGCCACCACCTAAACGATTATGTACGGTCAGCAGAGTAAATCCACGACCACCTGATACTTGACAGAATACCGAGGTAAGAGGTTAAGCAACCTAAAAACCAGGGCATTATGGGAGGCAACCCATTATCTCTTTATTTTTCAATAAAATTCTATCTTTATTTTAGTTAATGTTTTGCACTTATAAATGAACTGATGAAAATCCCTCGGAAAAGTTGTTTTTGACCCTTTTTATTGAAGGAGAAATGTTGAAAAGAGGAAGTAGTAAAAGAAATAAAGGAGGGAAGCAACAGAGGAGATCGATGACGTTTCATACGGGCACTGCCGCCCATACGCATGGTCGCATGAAGCTTCAGAGGAAGCGTCGAAAGAGACAGAGAGAACGACAGCGTTTCATACGACTGTCGGCGCTCGTTTGAGCGTTCGTTTAAAAACTCTTGTCGAAATCAGTCAAAATATATTGATTTGAAGATGGCGTTCCAAAGGGGGCGAGTGCCCGCTTGAGCAGTCGTTTGATTCTTCGACCAGGAGCCTCCACAGGAACAGAGAGAAAGGCGGCCTTTCAGATGATCGCCAACGCTCGTTCTAGCGTCAGTTTCACCCTCTGCTCGACAGAACTTCAGTTAAGCAGGTTTGACGATGGCATTTCAAACAAGCGTGTGCACCCATTTGAGCGCTTGTTTCAGGTATGTAATCCCTACATCTGTTGAATTAAACGTGAGATGCCGTTCCATATGGGCATGTGCACCCTTATGAGCGCCCGTCTCGTCTGGATTTTCATAAATCTGAGCCGTCGGCGCTGGGAGTTTTCTTCTTCTTCCTCCCAACGCCCAAAGCTCTCACATCTCTATCTCTCAAAACCTAACAAAAATCCTCCAAAACCTTCGTTTCTTCGCGGATTTCGTTGGTTTGATTCGTGCATCTTCATCCTCAGTGAGTTTCTCCTCCGATCCATGGTTTATTTGCAAGTTTTGGTGGCGGTTTCATCAATGCTCATATCCTAGATGAGATGCATAATATTTTTGATTTCTGGTCGATTTACACGTTAGGATTCAAAGTAATAGGTTAGAATCGATCTTAGGTAGTATTAGAACTCGATCCCTGACGGGGATATTACCCCGCGGTATAACCCGCCCGAGAGTATGACCCGGCCGGGAATCGGCGACTCACTCCAACGACAGCCGAGCTTGGCGACTTATTGGTGACCCAGCAGGAGGTATGACCCGGCAGGAGGTATGACCCGGCCCATTGTATGGCGGCTCATATTGCCAGGTCACATGGAGACCAGGCCCAAGGCCCAGTGTGTAAGCCGGTGGGGGCAGCTTACAGAGAAGGCCCCAAGGAGAGGAAGGATTCCCTTTGAGAGAAACAAGACCCGGATTAGGATTCATGAAAGATTAGTCCTAGTCCTACTCCCAGTAGGACTCTATATGTAAACCTACCCCTTCCACTTATATAAGGAGGGGTAGAGCACCCCTAGAGGGACAGGTGAAGACAGACACAAGTCATTAGAGATAGACAGATTAGAGGCTCTCGAGATTAGAGGTAGTGATTAGCACCCTTGTAACCGAGAGATCTTCCTCATCATCAATATAGACACAAAGCAGGACGTAGGCTTTTACCTCCATCGGAGGGGCCGAACCAGGGTAAACTCGCGTCTCTCGATTCCGATCAACCCCTCTCAAGCTGCCACATAGTTGCGATGGCCTCACCCCTAAAGTCTATTAACCCGGAGATCTTGCCGTGGCAAATCCACGACAATCCCCATGTTAAAACTTACATTTTTCTGTTGTTATTTCCGTTGTGTGTAGAAAATGATGAGATCGGCAATTGCCGCGGGGAAGAAGGCCATGGGCTCGCGCTCTAAGTGTGCCTGGAATGAGGGAGATGAACTTCGTGCTGCTGTCAACAAGGACTTCCAACGCATGAACAATCGGGGGATGACCCCCACAAAGTGGAAGTGTCACATGTTCTTGGAGTCCCAAGGGCTTCATAATGACTTTGCATGGCTTGCACACAATGTTGGGATGGAAGTTTTCAGCAACTTCCATTACCTCACGTACCGCAACATCGCCGTGGAGCTCCTCTCCACCTTCTCCCACACTCTCCATGACTCGAGGGTGGCACCGAGCTGCTCATTGATGCTCAGGGTAGTTCAGCGCACCATGGCGTTGGAGCAGTTCTGCAGTGCCTTCAATTTCGAGAACCAAGGGGTTCTCGACACTAGGGGCACGCCGATTGCTGACACGTTGGGTTCGTGGGAACTCATCTCCGTCAAGGATGAGCATGACCTCTCTGGGAAGAAGGTATCGAGCATCCAAACCCCTTCCATTCGCTACTTCATGATTTTCATTGCTAACACTATTTTCAGTAGGGAGAACCTCGGGGGCATGTCGATCTATGAAATGTGTGTGCTCCATGCAGCACTCCACCCTGACTACACCCCCAAGCCTAACTTGGGAGCTTTTCTTATGCATCAGCTCGATAGGCAGCACAAGCAGATGAGGGGGACTATTGTTGTGGGAGGCGTAGTGAGTCGGCTTGCCGAGCACTTTGGCCTCGATCTTCATGCACTACAGCACGTCCCAGGCCCTACGGCACTGAACTGTAGGATTATGATTAACACTCATTTTATTGGGCCCGTGCAGGGGGAGCATTACTACAAATGGGCCCTACCTAACACACACACTGTTGATCTTCGATTTCCCTTGCCGCAAGCATTTACTGTTTCTATGCATGATATGTGGGTACTCTCTGTTGAGGAGATCAATGAGTACCATCACGAGGCTGGTTTCGGGAACATTGCTCAACCCGAACCCGCTCCAAAGTGGGATGCTGCAGTAGCAGGTCCTGCCCATGGTTGGGATGCATGGGGACAACGGCCCTCAGCACGCACCCAACTTTCCACCACAGGTTTCCCCACATGTCTAATATGGGCAGCCTCAAGATTTTGTACCCAGGTTTGAGTTTCAGCAGCTGCAGCAGCAGGTAGGAGGGATCCATATGGACCTCCGTGAGGCCAACAACAACATTAACCTGATGAATGGGAACATGCAGTCTCTCTTTTCATTCTGGAAGCCACATCCTGGAGCAGGAGGTCCGTCCTCTAGTGGCCCATCCCACCAGTGGCCATAGTTTGGCCAAGGAGGCAACGATGACGAGGATATGGACTAGAGAGTAGGCCAAGAGCCTAGGCTTCAGGGAGCTCATCCCCTAGTTATGCATGCATGCATATTTATTTTTCTTTTGTTTGTTTTTGTATTTTTCATGTTTATTTTCAGTTTGCATAATAAAATGAGGAGCACACTTTGGTCTTGCCTTGTTGTAGTTCTTTTCATTTGTTTTCGTTGAGCCTACATGTTTCTTCTCTACTAGGAAGAGGAAATGAAGAGAATGAATTGGGACTTAATGAAGGGGAAGAATGAGTCGGCGGGAGAAGGTATAACATTTGCATAACCCTTGTCTCGCAATATTATTTAAGGAAGAATTTTTAGTTGACTAACTGCACTTGAATTAGTTCCCCACGTTAGTTGAATATCATCTAGTCATAACTCGCAATTTCAGATTTTGCTAGTCAAACCTTGTGGGAAAGCATGTTTTTGTTTTAAATAAAAATCTGAAAAATTTAGAGAGTCAGGAACTTTCGAAGAGAACGAGTACTTAAGCAACTCAACTCCACATGCTGATTTTAATTGACTTGATAACACCTATTGATGGAGTTGTTTAGAGGGATGAATATTTGAAGTGGTTGAGGTTATGCCAAGATTTATTCACAATACTTAAATCGTGGAGCTCCAGTCCTAGGCTGGTTTCACGTCTCATTACTATATGTTGAGATAATTCGTGCAACTGCAACTCCGTCATGAACTTGGGGATTGTGTAGTAAATGACCAACCTTCCCCGAGGGAGAGTGCAAGTGGTAAATAAAAGCACCGATCGCTGAGCTCGAAAGAGACAACCACTCTTGATCCATAGAGCATGAAATTAAGCCACAGCGAAACCCAATTGCATATAGTGAATGTTGGCATAACCCCATCACCGAGAGTTGAAATTCTGAAGAACAATGACTGGGAGAAGTGTTTGAGAGCCATGACTAGGAGGGATTAGTGGGTGTTAATGAAAAACTTGATTACTTTGATATCTTTGATCTCCAAACCTTATAAATGCATTTTGATGATTGAGCTTAAGTTGAATATCCATCTAATAGATGAACACCGTCATTTGCCTAAACACTTGGTTAGCGAAGAAAAATTGTTTTGAGAAATTATAACTAATGGTATGAGACTATACGTAGTTAGGCAACGAAATTAGGTGCAACTATTCAATTGCAAATACTTTCTTGAATGATCTTGAAGGATAAGAGAGGATGGATATGATGTATTTTCTCGAGCTGGTAAAGTTCTTTGCATTCAACCAAGCTCCTTTTCACTCTCTTGATTTCTTGTTTGCTCGGGGACGAGCAAATATTAAGCTTGGGGGAGTTGATGGCTCGAGAATTTGTGATGTTTTTCATAGTGATTTCCATTTAGTTTCATTGGAATTTTGTTATTCTTCGGATATTTCTAATGCTAATCCAACAAAAGAGAGAAAAGTCTACTTTGTCCTTTGGATGGCAGGAAATATCATATTTGGATGGAAACCAAAGGAGATTGCTGCAAATCAAGCCAATTGGAGCAACTTTCCTGAAGGGAGCATTGCCAACAGGTGCCCAGAGTGAAAGACGGTGTTCCATATGACTACATGCGCTCGTATGAGCGGTCGTTTGGAGTGCCAACAGCCCCTCCTCATCTATGCAAGAGACTTTCATGAAGCGGCCACGAGGAGAAGAAAACCCTAGCCGCCGCCACACCATCCAGAACATGAGAAGAGAGGATTTGAAGAACTCACAAGAATCATCGTAGTTTTTAGTCCTTCCATCTTCATCATCATTACCTCCTTCACTATTGTAAGAGGGATTGGAACTTGTAATCTCAACCCCATCACATCTGAGATCAAGACTATTGGAGCACCATTCATCTCATTATGGATCCCCTCAATATTATCGATATGGTTTTCGTGGTTTTCATCTCTGTTGTGATTGATTCCCCTCTTATGATGTGTGAGTAATTCCCCTAGGTGTGGGAGATGTAGGTAAGTGGTAAGATTGATATGTGCCTATCCTATACGTCATCATTTGAATTTGTAGTAGTATGATAAACTTAGTATGTTGTTATACTATGGTGAACCCTATGCGTGTTGACCAATTCAAGGGCCCAAGCAACATGATCTCAATTCCTACACAAGTAACACATATTGTTTAGGAACTCTATGACCTCCGACGTGATAGGTGGATATATCTATGAGAACCAAAGACAATATGAGATAATGGTGATCCATTGAACTTAATGCTTGGTTCCGGCCTTATGACCTTAATTGTGGAAACGGACACTCTGTGGCAACGAAGAAGCAGGACCATCAAATGAAATGTAACCCCTAGTGGAGGAGTTTCATGACTCTAGGGAGAACCGCTTACAAAAAGTTTATATCAAATACTATGAATACAATACAAGGTAACTCGTATTATCGTCGCACTGGCACAATTCATATATTTTTACCATGAACCAAAATCTCTCCGCACCTAATCTCTTCATTGCAGGCAACGCCATTTATATTTTAACCCTTGTAATTTACTTTCATTAGTTATTTAGTAGACACATTTAAATCCCCTTTATATTAGCATATTTGGTTTATCGTTTGCCCGAGATAGTAATAGTATTTGTAGACAGACCTTGGGCGCATGAAATACCAGACCAGAGAAGGGTTGTGGCCTTTCATTGACCAACTTTTATCCAGTCTACCTTAAGTAGAGTAAAAATTGTATTAGGGTGTGCTGTCATACCCCACTTCCCCACCCCCCTCCTCCTCACAATTCTTCTTCCCTCATGTAAATCCCTATTGTAACCTGCTTGGTTTCCTTTTAATTTAAAGTCAGTGGGGGTTTACCCCACTCTCAAGGTTCCTCACAAAAGTATTTGTAGAAGCTCAAGCAGTACTTCACACAAGAACTATGACACCTTGTGTGTGACAGAAACGCCTCCACAAATACTCTCCTCCGATCTTTGTTGGGACAATTACTCATTAGGATACTTCTGTGGAAGTGCTACACTGTCGTGTTTGGTCTGCAGGTACCAAGCACCTCTCTTGGAAACACAATATTTTTCGTTATAACCCTTCCCTGGAGCCTGTTCAAGCGGGAGCTACATGCACTGGGCTGCCCTTTTTCTATATTTTTTGCTATATATATGAATACTTTTTGATCACACTCATTGCCAAAATAAAGGTTGAAGATGATCTCTAAACTAAAATTTGTCCAATCATATGGCATGCGTTCAAAATAATCAGTAATCTTCTCTTATATGGTTTTATGTTTATGATAACCCACAAGTGTAGGGGGTCGTTTGTAGCCTTTTTCGATAAGTAAGAGTGTCGAACCCAACGCGGAGCTAAAGGTAGAACAAATATTCCCTCAAGTTCTATCGACCACCGATACAACTCTACGCACGCTAATGCTTGCTTTACCTAGAACAAGTATGAAACTACTTTGCGGGAATAAAACTAGAAGTACTTTGCAAGATAATAAAGAGCATGGAAATAAAAGATAGGTGATGTTTTAATAAAAGAACAAAAAGAGTAAATAACTTAGTATAAAGCTTTTTGTGTAACGCAAGAGAAATATTGTCCCTAGGCAATTGAATATAATATGATAGATACTTGTCATATGCAATGAGGGAGAGGCATATGCTAACACACTTTCCGTACTTGGATCATATGCACTTATGATTGGAACTCTAGCAAGCATCCGCAACTACCAAAGTTCATTAAGGTAAAACCCAACCATAGCATTAAGTATCAAGTCCCCTTTACTCCCATATGCAACAACCCACCTACTCGGGTTTATACTTCTATCACTCAAGCAACCCACCATAGCCAAACATGAACATATTGCAACACCCTACAGTGGGAATCCCTCACGTTTGCGCGACATGGAGGCCACCATAGGACAGAACCATATCAACATACAACTCACATCCATAACATCATACCACAATTAACCCATAGGACAAAAGAGATCTACTCAAACATCATAGGATAGCAAAATATCATTGGGAAATAATATATGGAGTTGAGCACCATGTTTAAGTAGATATTACAGCAGGGAAGAGAGGTGTTACACTGCTGCATAGAGGGGGGAGTTGGTGTTGACGGCAGCGAAGTTGTTGGTGTAGATCGCCGTCACGATGATTGCCCCGGCGGCGTTCCGACGCCACCGGGAGAGAGGGGGAGAGAGCCCCCCTCCTTCTTCTTCTTCTTCCTTGGCCTCCCCCCTAGATGGGAGGAGAGTTCCCCCTCTGGTCCATGGCCTCCATGGCGGCAGAGGGGCAGGAGCCCCTCCTAGATTGGATCTCCCTCTCTGTTCTCTTCTGTTTTGCGTTCCTGTTTTCTGGCCGAAAACCGTTTCTTATATTCTCGGAGATCCGTAACTCCGATCAGGCTGAAATTTTGAGGGGATTTTTATCCAAAAATTAGCTTCCTTGCGCCCGAAGGAGAGCTCCAACCGACTTACGAGGTGGGCACAAGACACCACCACGCATTTGGGCCCCTGGGGCGCGCCCTCGTGTATCTTGGGGGCTGTGGGCCTCCGTTTGCGTTGATTCCACTTCTCAAAATTCACAAATATTCCAAAAAAATCTCCGTAAATTTTTGTCGCGTTTGGACTTCGTTTGATATGGATATTCTGCGAAACAAAAAACATGCAACAAACAGGAACTGACACTGGGCACTGGATCAATATGTTAGTCCAATAAATCAGATAAAATTTTGCCAAAAATATGTGAAAGTTGTATAATATTGGGATGAAACAATCAAAAATTATAGATACGACGGAGACGTATCAGCATCACCAAGCTTAATTCCTTCTCGTCCTCGAGTAGGTAAATGATAAAAAATATAATTTTTGATGTGGAAGGCTACCTAGCATAATCTTGATCATATATCTAATCATGGCATGAATATTAAGACACAAGTGATTCAAAGCAATAGTCTAGTTTTGACATAAAGACATTAATACTCACGCATCCCAACAAACAATCATGTCTTTCAAAATATCAAGGCTAAAGAACGCTATCCCTACAAAATCATATAGCCTTGTCATGCTTGTCTTCTTAACACAAAGTATAAATCATGTACTACCCCGGTGTCAGCCAAGCAATTGGTTCATACTTTTTAACGCGCTTCAGCATTTTCAACTCTCACGCAATGCATGAGCGCAAGCCATGGATATAGCACTATGGGTGGAATAGAATATGGTGGAAGGTTTCAAAGGGGTAAAAGTGGAGAAGAAAGTCTCGCATCAACTCAGCGTATCAACGCGCTATGGAGATGCCCATCAATAGATATCAATGCGAGGAGTAGGGATTGCCATGCAACGGATGCACTAAGAGCTATAAGTGTATGAAAGCTCAATATGAAAACTAAGTGGGTATGCATCTAACTCTATAATGAAAAATTCCCACTAGTATATGAAAGTGACAACATAGGAGACTCTCTATATGAAAAACATGGTGCTACTTTGAAGCACAAGTGTGGAATTAGCAAGCCCCTTCTACTTCTTTCATGCACTAAGAGCTATAAGTGTATGAAAGCTCAATATGAAAACTAAGTGGGTATGCATCTAACTCTATAATGAAAAATTCCCACTAGTATATGAAAGTGACAACATAGGAGACTCTCTATATGAAAAACATGGTGCTACTTTGAAGCACAAGTGTGGAATTAGCATGCCCCTTCTACTTCTTTCAAAAAAAAACATTTTTTTTCTTTTTTCTTTTTCTTTTCTTTTTTCTATTTTTTTCTTTTTCTTTTTTTTCTTTGTCCGGGGCCTCATCTCGACTTGTGGGGGAATCATAGTTTCCATCATCCTTTCATCACTGGGGCATGCTCTAATAATGAATAATGATGATCATCACACTTCTATTTACTTACAACTCAATATTACAACGATAGTAGAACAAAGTATTACTCTATATGAATGCAATGATCTAGCGTAGCAAAGATATCAATAAACGGAAAAGCCATGGAAACATCATGCTAGCTATCTTACGATCATGTAATGCAATATGACAATGAATGCTCAAGTCATCAAAACGAAAGCGGTGGAAGTTGCATGGCAATATATCTCGGAATGCCTATGGAAATGCCATAATAGGTAGGTATGGTGGTTGTTTTGAGGAAGATTGTGACGCCCCCATTCTTGTCCGTACGCTAATCCTGCACGCAATGCGTACGACCAAGATTAGGGACTCACTGATTGATACCACAACACAACAAAGACACAAATATAAAGGTCATACAACTCCATATTACAAGCCTGGGGCCTCAAGGGCTCGAATACAAAGCTCGACATAAACACGAGTCAGCGAAAGCAAATATATCTGAGTACAGACATAAGTTAAACAAGTTTTGCCTTAAGAAGGCTAGCACAAACATAAACAGCGGATCGAAAGACGAGCGGCCTCCTGCCTGGGAACCTCCTAACTACTCCTGGACGTCGGAGAAGTCTACGTCGTAGAAAGCACCATCCTGCTGGTAGGGGCCTCCGTCGGGGTAGTAGTAGTCGACATCTCCAGCGTACTCCAAATCCTGGGCTCCATCAACTGAACGCAGCAACGTATCGAGGGGGAAAAGAGAAGGCATAGCAGCGTGAGTACTCATCCAAAGTACTCGCAAGACTTACATCAGAACTATGCTAGATATGCATCATTATCAAGGGGTGGGATTTTATCTGGACTGACTGCAGAAAGCAAGAATAGGAAGAAGGCCTAGTCCTATCGAAGACTAGCATCTTCAGCATCATGCAGCATTAGAAGAGAGTAGACCTGCAGCTCATATATAGTCATATTGTTGTAGCAATTCTATTAAGTAAACACGCCCAGAGATCCTTCCTCGACTCCCTGCGAGGAAGCAATCCCGGAGCCACAATTCATTTTAATTTAAAGTCACAATTATAGTTGTATAAGGTCAAGGCACAACTCCAAGTCGTCATGTTACCGTGGACATGGCTATTCGAATAGATTATCCATCCCTACAGGGGTGCACCACATATCCCAACACGCCTGAGTCACCTCCGGCCGGACACACTTTCCTGGGTCATGCCCGGCCTCGGGATATCAGCACGTCGTCGCCCCACCTAGACTCAACGAAGAGGCCAGCCCGCCGGTCTAAATCCTAAGCGCGCAGGGGTCATGGGCCCACTCACCCTTTGCACTCCTGCACGATGCGAACGCGGCCGGAAGCAGTCCTAGCACCCTTTAGTAACAAGCGCGATGCGTTCCAGACCAATCCGGCGTGCGCCACTCCATTGCTGACGTCCGCTGAGCTTCGGCCGATACAACGACGCTGAGTGCCCATAACTTTCCCACGTGATGGTTAGTGCGTATTAAGGCCAACGACCTAACTCAGATCAAGTACCCAACCCATTAGCATTATATTAGTGCGGGGCAAGCGCGAACCATGAAATGCAGTCCGTCGCCCCGCCAATAACATTCGGGTGCCTTACGGCGCACCCCACCAAGTCTCCGGATGCCTTGCGGCGCATCCCACCAAATCTTTCTCACACGGGTACCCTTGGGGCCGACCCGTCTCAGAACTGTCGGGAACTCAGGTCCACCTCAACCAGGGTGGTACCGCCTGTCCCTCTAGTCCCGTCTTTCCCATGTAAACCGAGTCAAGTAGAAGTAACTGTGTGTTTATACACCAAGTGGGGATCCGAGGAATCACCCTCGATGGATCCCACTCGAGGTATGTGTATGGCAAGAGTCGCTATCGATAAATTGGAAGGAGGAATCACCCTCGATACCCACGATCGATTAGCTACGCTACAGAATTAATATCGGAAGTGCTAAGTGAGGTATCACCCTCGGCACTCGATAGTAGCTATACAGTGCCATACTTAAGGGGTGTGCGGTGATGTGAGGGGTCTTCCTTGTCAGTCATGACGACTGAGTCTTCTGTCTTCAAGTCCTCGGTGTCGTCGATGAAAGCAGGGGCAACTGGGACTAGGGGCCTCAGGGGTTCACTGATCCACCTATACTAAGCAGTTGGAATGATTGCAGGTAAAGTAACAGTTCATCAAAAACAGGCTATGCATCAGAATAGGAGCTATCTAATACAGTAGCAAAATTCTAATGCAAGAGTAAGAGGGAAAAGGAATAGGCGATATTGGAATGCTCAAGGGGGTTTTGCTTGCCTTGCTGCTCTGCGGCAAAAGGCTGAACGTCAACGGCGTAGTCGTTCACAGAAGTACCATCGGTAGTCTCAGCGTCTATCGAGAGAGAGGGAGGGGGAAGAAACAGTAAATACAAAGCAAACAATGTAACACAAAGCATAGCATGGCAATAAGTTGTGCCGGGTGTGACCTAACGCAGTGTTACACGATACCGAGAAAAGGGGAACCCATCCGAAAAAGTTTTCCCGGTTCCGGACAAATGTCGGACAGATGACCGGAGGGGGGAAATGTTCCAGGTTTGCGGTGTTAGAGGCAGGTGGCAGCTAGGATGCAGTGCAGGGTTGCCTAAAATCATGTCTAAACCATTTTAGCTATTTTAGGATTAGAGTTGGAATTAATAGTCGGTAGTTATACACTATTCACCTGCCGGAAACGGGCGAAAAGTTGCGGGTTCACCTACGTAGAGGGTCCCAACATGGAAACAGATAGCACGGTTAGATTCGTGGGATTTTTCTGATCAACTTTCATGTATAAATTATTTTCATCGGAGTTACGGTTTAAAAGATATGATTTTCTAAAGTTTTATTGATTTTCTGGAATTATTTTAATTAATTAAATCCAACATTATCCACAATAGTGAATGATGACGTCCTCATGACATCACCATGATGTCAGCAGGTCAACTCTGGCTGATCAGATTCAAATCTGACGAGTGGGTCCCGCTGGTCAGCCTCACAGTAGCTAAATTAGGTTTTATTTAAACTAATTAGGGTTAATTAGTGGGTGGGGCCTACTGGTCAGTGACGGATTAACTAACTAATTGATTAAATTAACTTAACTTAATTAACAGGTTAATTAGAGGGGGGTGGCCCCACATGTCATTGACACAGGTGCTTGGGGCCCCACATGTCAGTGACTGGGCCTGCCCAGTCAGCCAGTTGACCGTGGTCAACTGGTCAACAGGGGGGGCCTGCGGACCCACTGGCAGTGACCGTGGGCAGGCCCCATGTCGGAGTCGCCGGGACTTCGCCGCCGGCGACCCAAAATGCGGCGGAGGGGCTCAAACATCGCCGGAAAACGGTTGTGGTGCCCCATTTGGACCGCGTCCGGGTGCGTTCGAACGGGCGCTCGACGCCGCGTCGATCCCAGGGCGGTAGCGTCGCCGCACCAGGCCAGAAACGGCGCCGGCGATGACGGCAGGCGGCGGCGGCGCTCGGGTGGCTCTGGCAATGGCGAAAAATGGGCACGGCAAAGCGAGCTAGAGGGGTCATCGGACTCCTGCGAGCGTGCTGAGCACGATGCCGTGCTCGGCTGAGCTCGACGGCGCGTGTGGCTACGCTAACGAGCTCGTCAGCGGCGCGGAGCTCAGGCGTCTCGAGTCCGGCCACTACGGCGATGGAAAAGCGCGGGGAGGAGAGGGGAAAGACGGAGTGGAGCTCACCGCAGCGGCTCACGGTGGCCTGTGGTCGGATTAGTAGCAGCAGAGGGTCGGGGTCGCCGGAGCAGAGACGAAAAGGGGCGGCGGCGATCAGCAGCTGCAGTGCCTCCCCGCTCCAGTTGAGGGCACCAGGCGAAGGAGTCGACCCCGGCGGAGCTTCTGGACACCGCGGAGGGAGGAGCACGCGTCGGTGGCCGCGGTAGAGACGGAAGACGGCGACGGTGGCGCTCGGCCAGAGAGGGGAAGGAGGGAGCGAGCGTTGGGGAGCGGGAGAGGAGTGGCGAATGGGGGAGGGCGTCCAGGGGAGGTGGCTCGGGACGCCCTTATCCCCAGCCACCTGCTCCCGTCGTCGTGGCGAGCAGTGGCCGGCGCGGCGCAGCTCGGCCACGGCGGGAGCGACACGGAGGGAGGGAGCAGGTGGAGATGACGGTTCGGCCGGGCTGGGCCGGCTCTGTGGCCACTTGGGCCCAGTGGCACGGGCCTTTTTCTTTTTTTCTTTTCTCTTTTTTTTTGTTTCTGTTTTCCCTTTTCCATTTTTTCTTTTCTTTAACTTAGGCCATTAACATCACAGCAAAAATGTGCAGTGGGAGCCATCAAATAAGTTACAATATTCGGGAGGGCCACATCCATTTGAACATTTTTGGAATCTGGTTGTAGTTTTAATTTGAATTTAAATGCACTTTAAAATACTTTTAGCTCCTGTTATATATGGTGGGGTCCACATCAGAAGCTTGGTGATGTTGTTTTCCTCAACAATATTTGTTTTGGAATATTCCACAACCTTGGAACATTTTATCTTTGTTGATTGAAGATTTAAATTCATCACATAAAACCACAGGGCATTTGCATTGGAGATTGAATTGGATTTTGAATTTCAACTTGATCATGCCCCACTTAGCAAAAATGATTAGGCACTGCTCATGGTCATTACTGTAGCTTAAGTACAAGGATCACTGTAGCTTAAAACCCAGGGTGTCACAATTCTCCCCTACTAACAAGAATTCTCGTCCCGAGAATTAAGAGGTAGAAATAAGGGGGGGAAATTTGGCTACGAAATGCTAACGTGCCTTCTCGTTCTTGGCTACTCTCATCGAAGAGGTTGGTCCTTCTTGTTGATGTATCCATTACTCTGATTCAGGTCGGCCTGATGGAGTCGCCATCCTTTCTGCGGGACCTTCATCGTCCTATGAATGCGATAAGGGGGGGGAAAAACCCAAGCAGAACGTATCTCCACCAAGTTGGGCACCTGACAGTGAACTCAAGGAAGAAGACATGAATTATTTCTCGAGTTGTTACTCAGGGAATTCATTGAGAGCAATATGCGATGGTTCAAAAGTTTCAAACGGGTAGGCAATCATTCGTTGCCTAATCAAAGATGGAAGGGCTCAGAGCAACGAATTAAATATTGCGTCTGATACTAGATTAGATCTTCCATTGGACGGTGGCTCGGGAATTTCTTACGAAGTCAAGTGCAAGGTATACTTTGGAATCAAAGAGGTACAGGAGAGTCAGGTTTCGATCCTGTGGAACTATGGGTTACGGGTCCATCATGTGGATTAAGAGTAGGAAGAGCGGTGACATCTTGCACGGTCTTGCTAGCAAGACATGTCAGAGGATAGTATGTCAACTATGTCGGCAACAACACTGGTACCAAGGGCGGGGGACGAAGAGAACCATCTTCCTACTCGTCGAAACGAGGCGGACCAAATAGGCAAAGTTCTCGTCCACCGGCGGTTACCGGAATGTTAACAACAATAGTAACAGGATCTTACTGACAGAGTAGTACACCGAGGTATATACCTAAGCAGAGAATTATCACTGCTCAGATCAAATGAATCTCTAGAAAGGTTAAACAGACCAATGGAAAGGAAAATGTGTTTATCACATTAAGCAGACCAATGGAAAGGAAAATGTGTTTATACTCAAGTCTTTAGGAGTATAACTTTCCCAAGGAAAAACAGAGCATGATATACATGACATGATAGTAAGTAGATAACCAGTTAGGAAAAAGGGGCGAGGAAAATCCATGACATGCCCATACAATGGGGTTTGAACAATTGATCAAGAAACAATTAGCATTGAGCTTATATTATTCCTTTTCATGATCGATATTCCACATCCATGCTTCGGGATAGCAATGATATGGTGTTTCAGGTAAGGGATGGAGTTTGGACACACGAAGGATCCAGCAGGAACAACTTATAAGATAAGTCTTACAATTCTCCCATGGAAGAATGGCAAACCTTGCACAAAAAGGAAACTATAATAATAGGTACTCCAGCCAGGTGTGTTACGCATGGCATCACCTTACCGGGTCATCAAAGGACAAATATTATAACTCCTGGAAACATGATCCAACCATCATATCTGACTGAGATTCAGATCTGGCTGAATAAACAGGTACTTCAGATGCTTGGTACTACAACAATGGGGATGAGAGATCCACGGAGGTGTGGATGTGGACACGGTTACTTTTTATTGCGGGGAGGTGGGGTGTGGAGATACTCGATCCTTATCTGCGTGAAGACGAGACGGTAAACTCCACCCATCCACCGGCCCACGAGCTAGGTAAAGAGTTTCACTATGCGCGCCATTGTTGCATGCATGGCACGGAGGGTCCATGCGTGGCTGGCTTCTCTCGTGGAGAGACACGCGTGACACGTACCGTACCGGCGCATGCATGGACAGACTGACCATGTTGTGCTTAACAGTGTTGCCTCTCCACCTTGGATAAGAACAGCTGAGAGGTCACCGTGGACGATAGACCTGGGACTGACCACCGATCGACCAGGACATATGGCACTTGGCCATGGATGGAGGTCTCTGCAAGACGGGACACTGCTACGCGCGAAAGGGGTCAAGATCTCAGCGTCGGCTGCAGTATCAACTCCAGCAGGAACATACGGGATGTACCTGTATGCCGTCTCCAGTATAAGACGAAGATGTTCAGCATGCTCTTTCTTTATTCATGGAGTAAACCAGGATATCTTCTAGATAAACCACGACGAATTTATCGAGGTAACCCATGAATATATAGTTCATCATTAAACCAAGGAGAGGATGAGAAGGTGGCTGATGGACTCAGCGAAAATTTATCGAGAATTTCAAACGGATGGATTTCCACCATTATGTGAACACGGAGATGACATTTGTCAGCTCAAATGATATAATGTTGTACGATCGAGGAAAACATACATCATTAACCATTGATTGAAAAGTGCGTCCGAAATATGACCTTAAGCAGCAAGATCAATGTTAGAGTGACGATTCAATAACCAACAGCCTAAGAACGAACTGTCGATCGTTAACTTCAAAGCAATAGGGTTGCTCGAAGCTAGGATCAAAGCAGCATCGCTTGATGGTGAGAAGTACCACTATGCCAAGAATTTCTAAGAGGTGGAGCAATCCTCACAACATTCTTGACACAAAAGACAGTAATACTTCAGGGTAGAACATAACAAAAGCTAGATAGCAAGTTGCATCCATATCATGGACAAATTTGCGATGAAAGGAGTCAAGGAGGTTGTCGATGATAACAAAAATCATCGAGGGCAAGGAAGGTATTTCTCATCAAGAACTCAGTAGACGTCTCAGAAGAAGTCAAATTGTGGACGATGATCACGACACCTTTTGTCGAGAGTTTTCAAGAGAATGCAACCGAATAGCGGCAGCGCCAAGTAGGGAAATGACACCGTGTAAGGTTATAGGAACAACAGATAAGATGCAAGCTCAATATCGGGGTTGCTTTTCAAGACAAACAACATGATGTTGAAAGCTCGACGTAAGCAATGCTCACACTCTGAAGGATTTGCATACCAGAGAAGGACGAGGTAGTACAGTCAAAGATAGCAAGGCAAGGATGTAGCCGATAGTCTAGGAATGACCAGATTGACCTTGATACTCCCAGTAACAATTACAAGGGGTATTGAATTGCAGTGTGGAATAAATTTTCCAACCGGTGTTCTCGGTTGACAACAATCCCAAAACCCGTGGAGTGATTAAGACAAGGAAAATTATTACCTCACCAAAGTTAATAAGATGTATTGTAAAGGCGTGATATCCTCGAGATACCAGAGGGTAAAACTCGAAGGTATAATATGATAGAAGTAGAACTGGGTCATTGACCTGCAACAGCAGAAACTTTAACCTTGTCAAAATTTGACGAGGCACCGGAATGAATTTCCTTCGGATAACTTAATAAGGACAGCATGGTCGGAACCATAACTGCAATCGATCAAATTAAGGATATTGAAAGAATCATTCATATGAAAATTCATTTTGCAAGAAGCTTCCGAGGCGGTCTACATCGTTTCCATGGGCATGAACACAAGTTCATGTCGACTCCCACTTCATCAATGCATCACATTTCATTCATTTCTCGCTTTTGATAAAGCGGTAGTATTGAAACTTTATCTGGCAAATCACCAGAAGAGTATGACTCGTGAAAACTTTCGGGTTCACACGGATTAGCGAAGGCATAGGTTCAACCCATCGGGGTATCTTAGGAACATATACAACAAACTTCAAGAGTACTTAACACAAGCTCGAAGGTAGAGCACGGTTGGCAAAACAGAGGATACAATTTGCTAAAGGCATTATGTATCAGGGGAAGATCATCGCAATAATTTTGAATGCGAAGGATGCTATCAGATAATAACCCCACAATGGGTCGGGCGACCCACAACGAAGTTGATGTGAGTATCGGTACTCAATCAGAGGAGGAAAGAATGCAGAGGTATCGGATTCAAGAAACACCTGAATAGTCCGATGCTTAAAATACAAAGGAATTATGATTTCCAAAACTAAGGATCAGAAGCAGACACTCTGATCAAGGATGGATAAGTTGAAAAGACCTAGTCGGACAATCAATAAAGGTTTGAATTGCCGAGAACCAACTCATGTCCGGAAGGACGTTTGAGCCGGAAAGATAATTTAAAAGGATCACCTGATGACTGCGTGCATACGCACACATTGAATCAATAGGCTCAAAATGGCAAAGACAAGGGATGTCAACGATGACTACTAGGCATATGGAATTAACCATAATGTGAGCAGGCAAGAATTTTCAAGAGCAACAAGCTGCAGAGAATTTTTGGAAGATCGAAAAGTATTCCGAAGGACTTTGTGAAACACATGAACAACTGGGATGAACGGATCCTCGACAATTGTGAGGAATTATCCGTAAGGCTTGCATGCGGAAAAGAACTATAAGGCAGTAAACTCGAAGGGTTATCGGGGCAATGGAGAGTATTTCGGGGCCTCTTGTAACAACAAGAGCAACGAGAAAAGATTGTATGAATGACAAGTGCAATTAGTCATCCATATGGAATTATCGGTGGTAGGGAATTGCAAAGCCGATGAGCACAAAGTCTCGGAAAACATCAAACGGGTATCTTCAGAACCTTCTGACGAAGCAGGTGATCTTCTGGAATGAGGGCTCTCCGGGAGAAGTTGTTACGAGAACCTAGAGTCAGAGTTAGTAAAATCTTTAACCCGAAAGAGAAGAGAGATCAGAACCCAGAGTATAGACGAGGAATAAAAGATCCTAATACCACCCGATTGAGATGTGGGCCCGTAAGCCACAACATCAGTGTTAGTAAAAGTTTTTCAATGACTAGACTCAACTTCGGCCAAGGAGTTGGAAAGGGGGCTACCTACAGGCAGCTGGCTCTGATACCAACTTGTGACGCCCCCATTCTTGTCCGTACGCTAATCATGCACGCAATGCGTACGACCAAGATTAGGGACTCACTGATTGATACCACAACACAACAAAGACACAAATATAAAGGTCATACAGCTCCATATTACAAGCCTGGGGCCTCGAGGGCTCGAATACAAAGCTCGACATAAACATGAGTCAGCGAAAGCAAATATATCTGAGTACAGACATAAGTTAAACAAGTTTTGCCTTAAGAAGGCTAGCACAAACATAAACAGCGGATCGAAAGAGGCGAGGCCTCCTGCCTGGGAACCTCCTAACTACTCCTGGACGTCGGAGAAGTCTACGTCGTAGAAAGCACCATCCTGCTGGTAGGGGCCTCCGTCGGGGTAGTAGTAGTCGACATCTCCAGCGTACTCCAAATCCTGGGCTCCATCAACTGAACGCAGCAACGTATCGAGGGGGAAAAGAGAAGGCATAGCAGCGTGAGTACTCATCCAAAGTACTCGCAAGACTTACATCGGAACTATGCTAGATATGCATCATTATCAAGGGGTGGGATTTTATCTGGACTGACTGCAGAAAGCAAGAATAGGAAGAAGGCCTAGTCCTATCGAAGACTAGCATCTTCAGCATCTTGCAGCATTAGAAGAGAGTAGACCTGTAGCTCATATATAGTCATATTGTTGTAGCAATTCTCTTAAGTAAACACGCCCAGAGATCCTTCCTCGACTCCCTCCGAGGAAGCAATCCCGGAGCCACAATTCATTTTAATTTAAAGTCACAATTATAGTTGTATAAGGTCAAGGCACAACTCCAAGTCGTCCTGTTACCGTGGACACGACTATTCGAATAGATTATTCATCCCTGCAGGGGTGCACCACATATCCCAACACGCCTGAGTCACCTCCGGCCGGACACACTTTCCTGGGTCATGCCCGGCCTCGGGATATCAGCACGTCGTCGCCCCACCTAGACTCAACGAAGAGGCCAGCCCGCCGGTCTAAATCCTAAGCGCGCAGGGGTCATGGGCCCACTCACCCTTTGCACTCCTGCACGATGCGAACGCGGCCGGAAGCAGTCCTAGCACCCCTTAGTAAGAAGCGCGATGCGTTCCAGACCAATCCGGCGCGCGCTACTCCATTGCTGACGTCCGCTGAGCTTCGGCCGATACAACGACGCTGAGTGCCCATAACTTTCCCACGTGATGGTTAGTGCGTATTAAGGCCAACGACCTAACTCAGATCAAGTACCCAACCCATTAGCATTATATTAGTGCGGGGCAAGCGCGAACCATGAAATGCAGTCCGTCGCCCCGCCAATAACATTCGGGTGCCTTACGGCGCACCCCACCAAGTCTCCGGATGCCTTGCGGCGCATCCCACCAAATCTTTCTCACACGGGTACCCTTGGGGCCGACCCGTCTCAGAACTGTCGGGAACTCAGGTCCACCTCAACCAGGGTGGTACCGCCTGTCCCTCCAGTCCCGTCTTTCCCATGTAAACCAAGTCAAGTAGAAGTAACTGTGTGTTTATACACCAAGTGGGGATCCGAGGAATCACCCTCGATGGATCCCACTCGAGGTATGTGTATGGCAAGAGTCGCTATCGATAAATGGGAAGGAGGAATCACCCTCGATACCCACGATCGATTAGCTACGCTATAGAATTAACATCGGAAGTGCTAAGTGAGGTATCACCCTCGGCACTCGATAGTAGCTATACAGTGCCATACTTAAGGGGTGTGCGGTGATGTGAGGGGTCTGCCTTGTCAGTCATGATGACTGAGTCTTCTGTCTTCAAGTCCTCGGTGTCGTCGATGAAAGCAGGGGCAACTGGGACTAGGGGCCTCAGGGGTTCACTGATCCACCTATACTAAGCAGTTGGAATGATTGCAGGTAAAGTAACAGTTCATCAAAAACAGGCTATGCATCAGAATAGGAGCAATCTAATACAGCAGCAAAATTCTAATGCAAGAGTAAGAGGGAAAAGGAATAGGCGATATCGGAATGCTCAAGGGGGTTTTGCTTGCCTTGCTGCTCTGCGGCAAAAGGCTGAACGTCAACGGCGTAGTCGTTCACAGCAGTACCATCGGTAGTCTCAGCGTCTATCGAGAGAGAGGGAGGGGGAAGAAACAGTAAATACAAAGCAAACAATGTAACACAAAGCATAGCATGGCAATAAGTTGTGCCTGGTGTGACCTAACGCAGTGTTACACGATACCAAGAAAAGGGGAACACATCCGAAAAAGTTTTCCCGGTTCCGGACAAATGTCGGACAGATGACCGGAGGGGGGAAATGTTCCAGGTTTGCGGTGTTAGAGGCAGGTGGCAGCTAGGATGCAGTGCAGGGTTGCCAAAAATCATGTCTAAACCATTTTAGCTATTTTAGGATTAGAGTTGGAATTAATAGTCGGTAGTTATACACTATTCACCTACCGGAAACGGGCGAAAAGTTGTGGGTTCACCTACGTAGAGGGTCCCAACATGGAAATAGATAGCACGGTTAGATTCGTGGGATTTTTCTGATCAACTTTCATGTATAAATTATTTTCATCGGAGTTACGGTTTAAAAGATATGATTTTCTAAAGTTTTATTGATTTTCTGGAATTATTTTAATTAATTAAATCCAACATTATCCAGAAGAGTGAATGATGACGTCCTCATGACATCACCATGACGTCAGCAGGTCAACTCTGGCTGATCAGAGTCAAATCTGACCAGTGGGTCCCACTGGTCAGCCTCACAGTAGCTAAATTAGGTTTTATTTAAACTAATTAGGGTTAATTAGTGGGTGGGGCCTACTGGTCAGTGAGGGATTAACTAACTAATTGATTAAATTAACCTAACTTAATTAACAGGTTAATTAGAGGGGGGGTGGCCCCACATGTCATTGACACAGGGGCTTGGGGCCCCACGTGTCAGTGACTGGGCCTGCCTAGTCAGCCAGTTGACCGTGGTCAACTGGTCAACAGGGGGGCCTGGGGACCCACTAGCAGTGACCGTGGGCGGGCCCCATGTCGGTGCCACGTCGGAGTCGCCGGGACTTCGCCGCCGGCGACCCAAAATGCGGCGGAGGGGCTCGGACATCGCCAGAAAATGGCTGTGGTGCCACATTTGGACCGCGTCCGGGTGCGTTCGAACGGGCGCTCGACGCCGCGTCGATCCCAGGGCGGTAGCGTCGCCGGACCGGGCCGGAAATGGCGCCGGCGGCACTCGGGTGGCTCTGGCAACGGCGAAAAATGGGCACGGCAAAGCGAGCTAGAGGGGTAGTCGGACTCCTGCGAGCGTGCTAAGCACGATGCCGTGCTCGGCTGAGCTCGACGGCGCATGTGGCTACGCTGACGAGCTCGTCGGCGGCGCGGAGCTCGGGCGTCTCGAGTGCGGCCACTACGGCGATGGAAAAGCGCGGGGAGGAGAGGGGAAAGACGGAGTGGAGCTCACCGCAGTGGCTCACGGTGGCCTGTGGTCGGATTAGTAGCAGCAGAGGGTCGGGGTCGCCGGAGTTCGCCGGAGCAGAGACGAAAAGGGGCGGCGGCGATCGGCAGCTGCAGTGCCTCCCCGCTCCAGTTGACGGCACCAGGCGAAGGAGTCGACCCCGGCGGAGCTTCTGGACACCGCGGAGGGAGGAGCAGGCGTCGCTGGCCGCGGTGGAGACGGAAGACGGCGACGGTGGCGCTCGGCCAGAGAGGGGAAGGAGGGAGCGAGCGTTGGGGAGAGGGAGAGGAGTGGCGAATGGGGGAGGGCGTCCAGGGGAGGTGGCTCGGGGCGCCCTTATCCCCAGCCACCTGCTCCCGTCGCCGTGGCGAGCGCTGGCCGGCGCGGCGCGGCTCGGCCACGGCGGGAGCGACACGGAGGGAGGAAGCAGGTGGAGACGACGGTTCGGCCGGGCTGGGCCGGCTCTGTGGCCACTTGGGCCCAGTGGCACGGGCCTTTTTCTTTTTTTCTTTTCTTTTTTTTTTGTTTCTGTTTTCCCTTTTCCATTTTTTGTTTTATTTAACTTAGGCCATTTCCATCACAGCAAAAATGTGCAGTGGGGGCCATCAAATAAGTTACAATATTAGGGAGGGCCACATCCATTTGAACATTTTTGGAATCTGGTTGTAGTTTCAATTTGAATTTAAATGCACTTTAAAATACTTTTAGCTCCTGTTATATATGGTGGGGTCCACATCAGAAGCTTGGTGATGTTGTTTTCCTCAACAATATTTGTTTTGGAATATTCCACAACCTTGGAACATTTTATCTTTGTTGATTGAAGATTTAAATTCATCACATAAAACCATAGGGCATTTGCATTGGAGTTTGAATTTCAACTTGATCATGCCCCACTTAGCAAAAATGATTAGGCACTGCTCATGGTCATTACTGTAGCTTAAGTACAAGGATCACTGTAGCTTAAAACCCAGGGTGTCACAAAGATATAATAAGGCTTATGTGTGATAGAGCGTATCATATCACGGGGTTTGGATGCACCAACGAAGTTTGCACCGACTCTCGAGGTGAGAAAGGGCAATGCACGGTACCGTAGAGGCTAGCAAATTGTGGAAAGGTAAGAGTGCGTATAATCCATGGACTCACATTAGTCATAAAGAACTCGCATACTTATTGCAAAAGTTTATTAGCCCTCGAAGCAAAGTATTACTACACATGCTCCTAGGGGGGAGGTTGGTAGGAGTTAACCATCACGCGCCCCCGACCTTCACACAAAGATAGACAATCAAGAATAAATTGTGCTCCAACTTCCTAGCATAACGGGAGACTATACGTGCATGCTTTGGGAATCGCAAACCTTAACACCAATATCTTACTAAACATGATCATCCACTAGTACCTCCCACATATTATCATCTCTATATCGCAAAACTATTGCAAGGAATCAAACGTATCATATTCAGTGATCCCTAAGTTTTATGTAGGATTCTATGACTAACCATGTGAATGACTAATTCATGTTAACTCTCTAAATAGATATAAGTGAAACAAGAGAGTTTAATTCTTTCTACAAAAGACCAAGCTCTAACAAATATAAGTGAAGCAAAAGATCATTCTACAAATAACGGTTTTCTATGTGAAGAGAAACAGGCAATCCAAACTTCAAATGATATAGGTGAAGCACATGAAGCATTCTATAAAGCCATACTCAAAAGATATAAGTGAAGTGCAATGATAATTCTATAAATCAACCATGGACAATTTCATACCAGCATGGTGCATAAAAGAAAAGTGAAAACTAAACACAAAAGACGCTCCAAGATTTACACATATCACATGAACGAAACGAAAACGAAAACATACCAATACTTGTTGAAGAAAGATGGGATGCTTTCTGGGGCATCCCCAAGCTTAGACGCCTTGGACATCCGCAAGCTTGAACTCTTGCCTCTCCTCCTTCTCCTCATATCGATACTTCCTCTATGTTCGAACACTTCATCCACACAAAACTTAACAGAAGACTGGTGAGATTCGTTAGTATAATAAAGCAAATTTCTACTTTAAGTGATGTTGCAAACCCATTCATATTTTATATTTGCATTATCCCTGCTGTATTATAACTTTTTCATGGCTTATACCACCGATAAAATCGATAGTTTCATCAAAACAAGCAAAACAATGCATCAAAAACAGAATCTGTCTTAAACAGGACAGTATGTAGTAATCTGAACTTCGACCATACTTCTGTAACTCCAAAAATTCCTAAAAATTAGGAATAAATAAAAAATTTGTATAGAAATACTGTGTAAAAATTTCAGAAACTTTTGACGTTCCAGTAAAAAATGAAAATTCACGCACTACAGCTAAAGTTTCTGTTTTTACACCGCACATACCAACAAGCAATCTAATCATCCTAAAGGAAAATCTTGGCACATTATTTTTATAATACAATGGATTTGTACAAGGGGGTAATTATTATTTTTGGAAAAGTTTCCGTGATTCAAGACTCAGAAAGTTTCCATGGGCATGAACAAAGTTCAAGGATACCCCCCACTTCAACGATGCTCATCATCTCTCCCACTTTCACCTTTCCTTTTGTGAAGTTTTAGGTTACCCTATATAATTTTTTTGTTTTTAAACTTTATAAAAGCACACAACAGAAATAAATGACTCTCTAAAACTTCCGGGTTGTCTCCCTGGTAGCGCTTTCTTTAAAGACATTAAGCTAGGCATAAAGTGCTCAAGTAATGGATCCACCCGGATCCCAAGGTATATCAAAGCCAATTTTAATTAACAATGATTTGTAATTTAGTAGTGAGAACAAAGTAATATATATCATGTGATAACGAAGTCTAACTCTCTTCCTATGCATCGGCATGTCATACAAGAAAAATTCATGCACATTAAGTAAAGGCCAATGCATAGTATAAACAGTTTCTTGCAATTTCATAGTATTGGAAACATAGAGAGGTGAAGATTTGGTTCCTCTCTCATAATAATTGCAAGTAGGAGTAGCAAGAACATGCATATTATATTCATTAATATCATCATGTGTAGTAGCAAAACGCAACTCATCAATGTAATCCTTAATAAGAGCAAACTTCTCCGATATAGTGTAGTTGGGAGAATTCAAAAAGATAATAGGACTATCATGTGTGGGTGCAATAGCAACAATTTCATGCTTAACATAAGGAACTATAGCAAGTTCATCTTTATAAGCATAATTCATATTGGCATCATGGCCACAAGCATAGCAAGCATCAACTTCATCAAAAAGGGATATTTCAAATGAATCCACGGGATCATAGCAATTATCATAGCATTCATCCTTTGGTAAGCACGAAGGGTAATTAAACAATGTATGAGTTGAAGAGTTACTCTCATTAGAAGGTGGGCACGGGTGATCAATCCGCTCTTCCTCCTTTTGTTCTTCGCTCTCCTCCTCATCTTTTTCATCTAATGAGCTCACAATTTCAGCAATTTCTTCTTCCATAGATTCCTGCAAAATATTAGTCTCCTCCAAGGCAGCTGTCATTCTTTCAATAAATTCAATAATATTAGCATTGCAATCATAATTCTCATAGCAATATTTTAGTATGGCAAAAAATTTAGATTTGTAAGAAACATCATCATACGTTTCAATCAAGGAAGCAACTTCATAAGCACCTTTAAAAGCAACAAATTCTTCTATTCGTTCCACATCATAGTAATCATAAATATCTTTAGCATAAGAAGCTGAGGTTTTCATTATCATTAAATTTGCATGAAAAGGGAAGGTGTGGAGCGTTCATTCTAGAGCAACAAGTAATATCATATCTCAAGCATAGCTCCCGAGCATACCAATGCAACATATGAATTTGATCCCACAACAATTTCCCTTTTTGAGTCAAGCGATAATCTCTAAAGTATTCATGTTGATCCAACATTACTCCCATTATCAAGTTGAATGGGGTCTTCTCAGGATTATCAAAGTAGTATTTAATACTTTGCACATAACTAGCATCGAGGGTTTTAGGAGGTTCCCCATTTCCATGAGTAGCAAGTACCAATAATTTTTTTGGTGTTTCGTGTTCCATATCCACAACTAAAGATATAAAACAACTAATAACAGAAAATAAAAATTACTTAGTGATAAAGCAAACAAGCACACACGAGAATATTCACCCAACGCTATTGCTCCCCGGCAACGGCGCCAGAAAAAGGTCTTGATAACCCACAAGTGTAGGGGATCGTTTGTAGCCTTTTTCGATAAGTAAGAGTGTCGAACCCAACGAGGAGCTAAAGGTAGAACAAATATTCCCTCAAGTTCTATCGACCACCGATACAACTCTACACACGCTAATGCTTGCTTTACCTAGAACAAGTATGAAACTACTTTGCGGGAATAAAACTAGAAGTACTTTGCAAGATAATAAAGAGCGTGGAAATAAAAGATAGGTGATGTTTTAATAAAAGATAAAAGAGAGTAAATAACTTAGTAGAAAGCTTTTTGTGTAACGCAAGAGAAAGATTGTCCCTAGGCAATTGAATATAATATAGATACTTGTCATATGCAATGAGGGAGAGGCATACGCTAACACATTTTCCGTACTTGGATCATATGCACTTATGATTGGAACTCTAGCAAGCATCCGCAACTACCAAAGTTCATTAAGGTAAAACCCAACCATAGCATTAAGTATCAAGTCCCCTTTACTCCCATATGCAACAACCCGCCTACTCGGGGTTATGCTTCTGCCACTCAAGCAACCCACCATAGGAAAATCATGAACATATTGCAACACCCTACAACAGGAATCCCTCACGTTTGCGCGACACGGAGGACACCGTAGGACAGCACCATACCAACATACAACTCACATCCATAACATCATACTACAATTAACCCATAGGACAAAAGAGATCTACTCAAACATCATAGGATAGCCAAATATCATTGGCAAATAATATATGGAGTTGAGCACCATGTTTAAGTAGAGATTACAGCGGGGAAGAGAGGTGTTACACCGCTGCATAGAGGGGGAGAGAGTTGGTGTTCACGGCGGCGAAGTTGTTGGTGTAGATCGCCGTCACGATGATTGCCCCGACGGCGTTCCGGCGCCAGCGGGAGAGAGGGGGAGAGAGCCCCCCTCCTTCTTCTTCTTCCTTGGCCTCCCCCCTAGATGGGAAGAGAGTTCCCCCTCTGGTACATGGCCTCCATGGCGGCGGAGGGGCAGGAGCCCCTCCTAGATTGGATCTCCCTCTCTGTTCTCTTCTGTTTCGCGTTCCTGTTTTCTGGCCGAAAACCGTTTCTTATATTCCCGAAGATTCGTAACTCCGATCGGGCTGAAATTTTGAGGGGATTTTTATCCAAAAATTAGATTCCTTACGCTTGAAGGATTTCTCCAACCGACTTACGAGGTGGGCATAACCCACCAGCGCGCGCCTGGGCCCCCTGGTCACGCCCTGGTGTCTTGTGGGGGTTGTGGGCCTCCGTTTGCGTTGATTCCACTTCTCAAAATTCACGAATATTCCAAAAAAATCTCCGTAAATTGTTATCGCGTTTGGACTTCGTTTGATATGGATATTCTGCGAAACAAAAAACATGCAACAAACATGAACTAGCACTGGGCATTGGATCAATATGTTAGTCCAATAAATCATATAAAATGTTGCCAAAAATATGTGAAAGTTGTATAATATTGACATGAAACAATAAAAAATTATAGATACGATGGAGACGTATCAGTTTACAAGATAAGTTGTAGCCACATATAAATTGAATTGTCAATATAACCATTATCCTTAGCCAACAAAATGGAATATGAAGCAAGAATAGTTGGCTGATGGTTAATGTACTGGATTCTACTCTTTAAAAAGGCGGGTGCTTACTCAACTAACCTCTTGGTTTCACTCTCCATTTCATATCTTCTAAAAAATCAAAAACAGAAAACCAGACGGTCTTCCCCACGGGCGCGGTGTGCGCCGTGCTTTCTCGGCGCTAGTGTTTACCTATTTCTCTGATAAAATTTCAGTCATCTATCTAACGCACTTGAAAGTTCTATTGTTCTATACTTTATTGTAGTTTTTCTTTTAAGAAAGGCAATAGACTTGCTTTATTTATTAATTAAGAAGAAGAATACGGCTCAAGAAATAGAAAATACAAAAACGATTACTCTCGAAGCATGATGGTACTCAAATGGCTAGCTCCAGCAGTGAGCTAGAGTTTAGCCTCGTCCTGAATTAGTCTAAGGATGTAGTATGGTGTTGACTTTTTCCTAAAGATCCTTTCATTTCTCTCTTTCAAAGGACCCAGTTGAGAAGCATGCTAAGGGAGGCCTTCTACTTGGCGATGTTTGGACCTGACTAGTCCACCAAGATTTGACATTGCGCTCTGTGGCCCATGGGTCCATGTTCAATCTTCCAGACCATGTCACTCCTTGATAGTCTCCAAAGCTTTGAGGGTATATCAACATTTGTGAGGCCAGTCTCGTTTGCTCTCTCGCAAAGGCTAACATTTTTTCATCCCCTCTTGTCGACCACAACCTAATTTTGAGCTCTAGCCAAGCAAAGAACTTACCTTTGGAGGGGCACGTGCCCTCCAAATGGTCTTGTTCAAAATGGTGAGGGTAGCAGCCATAACTGAACCCTGTATGCTGACTTCACTGAGTATTAGTCATCCGACGTGAGATTCCAAGTAACATCGTTTTCAACGTCATAACAAAGTTGGATGCTATCAAGGTGAACCTAAAGGTCCACAAACTCGACAATATGTTCCATGGTGAGCCCAATGGAAGTATCCATTTTGTCAACACATGTGTTGTCGAGTAGCACTTCCCTCACCGTCCAACGCTTCCTCTTGGAAGCCACAAAAACGAAGGACCGATGTCCTATGGCTTCTTGATACTTCCTTTTTGTATGATCCGATAACGAATCAGAAAGTACCCCACACCTATTTCTCCAAGAAGTGACCTCGGTTATCGTACCCGCGAGAGGAGGGTTCCCTTGAAGCGATGGTCTCTAGCAAGCTACTATTAAATGATTAATTCTAGATTTTGATCGGATCAATCAAGCTAGTAGATGTAACACTTATAATAAAAAATAAGTTACGAGTATTGAGGTCTTAATGCTTACAACCATGTATTTATGCGAAAATCACGTCAGGGCCGATCTGAGCGTTGATTCGAACTCCTATCGAGTCAGCGTTCACCTAGTAGGACCTGCATGGGCCAACACTACCGGAGCTAAATCCGACAAATCTATTGGTAAGGTATCCTAGCTAGGCGAATTGGCACGATGGAAACATGAGACAAGATTTACCCAGGTTCAAGCTCTCACGGTGGAGATAATACCCTACTCCTGCTCATACGTATTGCGTTGAGGTGTGTACAGAGTACATGTGAAACTACCAAGAGATCTGATATATCTACGACGAACCCTATAAAAATAGGCATCTTCGTTCTCAGATCATAGATTTTAAGTAGAAAGAATATGAGTCAGTATAACGCTTGCATGGGATCGTATGAGGAAAAGGGAATGGTTAATTCTTCATATTTACCTTATGCTATAAGAAATTGTCATAATTATGGGCAAAATGGTTAATTCTTAATATGTTTTATAAGGGCATCTCCAACGTTGACCGACAAATTCCCTCTCGCATCCATCCGTTGACCCAGGGGGGGGCAGTCCACCGACACAGATGCGGGAGGCGGACATCCAACACTGGGTCGCATACATCCGGCCCTAACTTTTTAAGGCACACACATTCGAATAGCCGCATATCTATAGTCTAAAATACTTCAAATGCAACACTAGTTCTAATTAAAAAAGTTCAAATATTACACTCCAACATTGTTGTCCCCCTTAACCGCCCATAGATGCTCAATCAGATCTTTCTTTAGTTGCTCGTGAGTTGCTTGATGTCGAATTTGTTGATGCATTTGAACAAACTCTTTAGATGTGGCCGGATTTTGATTGAGAAGTTCACCCATGTTCTCAAACTCAAGACCTGCGGCAACATCCTCACCCTCATCCTCCACGGTTGTGTTGTGCATGATCACACAACATATCATCACCTCCCATAAGGTCTTCAGATCCCATTGTTTAGCAGGTCCTCAAACAACTGCAAAACATGCCTGAAGAACTCCAAATGCCCTATCAACATCCTTTCTAACTGCTTCTTGCCTTCGGGCAAAGTGAGACTTTTTCTGGCCATTTGGGTTAGAGATGGTGTTGATAAAGATAGCCCACGGAGGATAGATACCGTCAACTAGATAGTCGCCCGTGGTGTACTCATGTCCATTGACAATATACTCGCAAGGAGGAGCTTTTCATTCAGTTAGCCTCACAAATAATGATGATCGCTGCAACACATTGATGTCATTTTGAGATCCGGGCATGCCAAAGAAAGCGTGCCAAATCCAAAGATCATGAGATGCAACCGCTTCAAAAATGATGGTGCACTTCTTAACATAACCCTGATATTGCCCTTGTAAAGACTTTCAGTAGTTATTCCATTTCCAATGCATGCAGACAAGAGATCCGAGCAAACCTGGCAACCCTCTTGCTTCCGAGATTGCCAAGAGCTTCTCGATGTCTGCCACAGTTAGTTCTCTTAGGTATTGAGGTCCAAACACGTGAACCATGGCAGTTCCAAACCTGACCATGACATCTACGCATGTGCTCTCAGACATCCATAGGTACTCGTCCCACGAATCAGCGGACGTGCCATATGCAAGCAAACAAAACTAAAATTGGAGGATGAAGGCGCAGGGTCCGGAAGGGGTTTCGGGTGCGCCGAGGGTGTCGGAGTCCTACATGGCTGATGTTCGGACTCTCGCGAAGCCCCCCCCCCCCAGTTTGTCTCGTGTTTGCGAGAAAACTAAGTCCGAATCGCTCGGTGGGCCGATACAGGCCCGCATTGGATGGCTAAACACGTCTAGACCGCACAGTCCAGACGGTTGCGGGCGGTTTGAGGGTTTGTTTTGGAGATGCCCTAATGGTCTTACTCCCGTCTCAAAAAAATGCTTGATATAGTTGCGGGAGGAACTATCATGGGAAGATCTATTTATGAAGCCAAGTTCCTGACTTGCACGCCAAGATGAAGATTCTTTTAGAAGGAGGGCTTCCCACATGACGAGGGGCCCTGACCATGCCTTCGCCTATTGGGCCCTGACGGTGGCCCGTCGACAAGATCTTTGGATCAACATGAAGAAAAAGGAATCGTGGATGCAAGAATCTTGTGGGGAGACAGACGGACAAATATTTTGGCATGTAGGATGCAATGGGGCAGCACACAATTTAGGGGAAGGGTGGTAGTTGCAGTGACGTGCAATGCTTGTTGTGTTGGAGGTATGTGGATGGTCTTTGTCTTTTGGATAACATTGATCATGTTTCATGGATCATTTGGCGTAGTTGGACCATGTGTTATAATTGAATTATAATTTCTAATTGTGACAAAAATATGCATTTCAAATGTTGTTGAATTATGTGAGGTTGAAACACACATGTTTCAAAAGAAAGTTTATATGCATAAACATAAAAGAACAATATACATAGAATGGGCAGTTTTAGGGTTCTAAAATAACACTTCGTTTCAAAACTCATGATTTTAAAACAACTTTTAAGGAACGTGTTAGAGTTGTTCTAACACCCACGAGCCAGCCCCGCATCACATCGGCTTTTAAAGGCCTCAACGTTGGTTATCAAAATCTGGGGATTTTGAATGTTGTTGTATTTGTGAGGTTGGAACATTAAAGTTTCAATCATACTGGTATAAAACTACAATCGAAACAAAGTTCACATGCACAAAGCATGACAAATAAGAGGAAAGCATATAAAGAAGCTAGTTTTAGAAAATCTGAAACGGCGCTCGACTCCCAAACTCCTAAAACTAGTAGAATGCCCGTGCGTTGCCACGGGCATTTTCAAAAAAATTGTTGGTTGTATATATAAGCATTAGGCATGTCAATTTCAGCTTGATATAGAAAGTGGGTCTAAATTTCAAGCCTTACAATATCATTGTCCTTGTTGATTCAAATTAGGCAAATATAAATCTGCAAAAAAAAACTTACCCTAAATTCTATACTTAATCTAAAGAAAAATTGCTTAGTTATTCTGGTAATGTTGCTTATAAAATTATGATAGTTAGGATAATCACCTAGGTGTTTTTATTTTTGAAATGAAAAAAACAACAACAATCACGAGGCCCTTAAGAAATCACGCCATGATCCTGAATCTGCTCTGTTACAAGATATATCCTTCCTAATATTCATATCTAGTGGGTAAAACTCCTACCCAACAATATACATGTAATATGAACAACAATATTTTTCTGCATTTGCTAAATAATCATGGGAACAAAAGATGACTTGGGGCATCATGATCCAATAGTATATATACAGGATTGATGCGACGAAGCTGGCGAAGAACATCGAGATGATTCTAACGTAGGATCTATCTGGATTGTAAGGGAGTTTCGCGTGCCTGAATCGCCCCCCGTATTTGTCAGCCACACCTAATAGAAGCAGCATATTTGTCTATGTTGTTTTCAAAAACCTTAGCTTGAACAATCAGAGGATAATCTAACACCTAAAAACAATATAACTGCACGAGAAAGAGCTTACTACCGCCCCCACTCACAAATTGCAAATCATGACAATCGAAATGGGAGACTTAAAGTGCCGACGTAATATTTCAAACATTTGAGAAGCTCTCTGGTAACAAAGGTGAAAAGATGAAGATGTAGTCAGTTCATTGTTAGACTCATTAACAATAACAAAGATGGGTAAACAGAGAGGCTACCTATAGTCCACATGTCTGTCTGATTTACCTGAACAAAGGCTACATAAGGAAATATACTGCTACTTCTCGAGCATGCGTTGGTTTTCCCTTGAAGAGGAAAGGGTGATGCAGCAAAGTAGATAAGTATTTCCCTCAGTTGTTGAGAACCAAGGTATCAATCCAGTAGGAGATACAAGCAAGTCCCCAATAGGTGTACCTACACAAATAATCAAACACTTGCACCCAACGCTATAAAGGGGTTGTCAATCCCTTCACGGTTATTTGCAAGGATGAGATCTGATAGAGATAGGTATGATAGATTGCTAGAACGGAAAGTAAAACAAAAGTAAAAATAATGCAACAAGATATTTTTGGTATTTTTGGTTTTAGATCTGAAAGTATAAGATGGAAAATAGACCCGGGGGGCATAGGTTTCACTAGAGGCTTCTCTCATGAAGGAAAATAATACGGTGGGTGATCAAATTACTGTCGAGCAATTGATAGAAAAGCGAATAATTATGAAGATATCCAAGGCAATGATTATGCATATAGGCATCACGTCCGTGTCAAGTAGACCGAAACGATTCTGCATCTACTACTATTACTCCACACATCGACCGACTCCTGCCTGCATCTAGAGTATTAAGTTCATGAAGAACGGAGTAACACATTAGGTAAGATGACATGATGTAGAGGGATAAACTCAAGCAATATGATGAAAACCCAATCTTTTTATCCTCGATGGCAACAATACAATACGTGCCTCGCTACCCCTACTTTGTCACTGGGTGAGGACACCGCAAGATTGAACCCAAAACTAAGCACTTCTCCCATTGCAAGAATTACCAATCTAGTTGGCCAAACCAAACCAATAACTCGAAGAGACTTGCAAAGATATGAAATCATGCATATAAGAATTCAGAGAAGATTCAAATAATATTCATAGATAATCTGAACATAAACCCACAATTCATCGGATCTCGACAAACACGCCGCAAAAGAGTATTACATCGGATAGATCTCCATGAAGATCATGAAGAACATGGTATTGAAGAACAAAGAGAGAGAAGAAGCCATCTAGCTACTAGCTATGGACCCGAAGGTCTGTGGTGAACTACTCACGCATCATCGGAGGGGCAATGGAGTTGATGTAGATGCCCTCTGTGATCGATTCCCCCTCCGGCAGATTACAGGAAAAGGCTCCAAGATTGGATCTCACGGGAACAAAGGCTTCCGGTGGCGGAAAAGTATTTTCGTGGCTCTTTTTTGTATCCAGGGAATATTTGGGAATTTATAGGCCGAAGAATAGGGTTAGGAGGGCTGCCATGGGGCCACAAGCCAGGGGGGCGCCCCCCCCCCTAGGGCGCGCCCCTGTGGCTTGTCGCCACACGGCGGCTCTCCTGCCTTCATCTCCAAGTCTTCTGGGTTGCTTCTGGTCCAAGAAAAATTATTCCGAAGATTTTATTCCGTTTGGACTCCGTTTAATATTCCTTATCTGCAATACTCAAAAACAAGGAAAAAAAACAGAAACTGGCACTAGGCTCTAGATTAATAGGTTAGTCCCAAAAATAATATAAAATAGCATATTAATGCATATAAAACATCCAAAATAGATAATATAATAGCATGGAACAATCAAAAATTATATATACGTTGGAGACGTATCAAGCATCCCCAAGCTTAATTCCTGCTCGTCCTCGAGTAGGTAAATGATAAAAACAGAATTTTTGATGTGGAATGCTACCTAACATATTTATCCATGTAATATTCTTTATTGTGGCATGAATATTCAGATCCATAAGATTCAAAACAAAAGTCTAATATTGACATAAAAACAGTAATACTTCGAGCACACCAACAAGGCAATCGTGTCCTTTCGAAATAACATGGCCTTAGAAAGTTATCCCTACAAAATCATATGGCCTGGCTATTCTCCATCTTCCCCACACAAAGTATCTAAATCATGCACAACCCCGATGACAAACCAAGCAATTGTTTCACACTTTTTATGTTCTCAAACCTTTTCAACTCTCTTGCAATACATGAGCGTGAGCCATGGATATAGCACTATAGGTGGAATAGAATATGGTGGAGGTTGCAAGGGAAAAGGAGAAGATAGTCTCACATCAACTAGGCGTATCAACGGGCTATGGAGATGCCCACCAATAGATATCAATGTGAGTGAGTAGGGATTGCCATGCAACAAATGCACTAGAGCTATAAGTGTATGAAAGCTCAAAAAGAAAACTAAGTGGTTGTGCATATGAAAAATTCCACTAGCTATATGAAAGTGACAAAATAGGAGACTCTCTATCATGAAGATCATGGTGCTACTTTGAAGCACAAGTGTGGAAAAAGATAGTAGCAATTGTCCCCTCTCTCTTTCTCTCATTTTTTTAGTGGGCATCTTTGGCCTTTTTTTTATTTGGGCTTCGCTGGCCTCTTTTATTATTTGTAAAGTCCGAAGACTCATCCCAACTTGTGAGGGATTCATAGCTTCCATCATCCTTTTCTCTCACGACAACAATGCTCTAATAATGAAAGTCATCACACTTTTATTTACTTACAACTCAAAAGGAAAAATTACAACCCGATACCTAGAACAAAATATGACTCTATATGCAATATGAAAGTGATGGTGCATGTCATGAAAAACGGAACGGTGGAAGTTGCATGGCAATATATCTCGGAATGGCTATAGAAATGCCATAATAGGTAGGAATGGTGGCTGTTTTGAGGAAAATATATGGTGACTGTTTTGAGGAAGGTGGGTTTGATGCATCGGCGAAAGTTGCGCGGTACTAGAGAGGCTAGCAAAGGTGGAAGGGTGGGAGTGCGTATAATCCATGGACTCAACATTAATCATAAAGAACTCACATACTTATTGCAAAAGTCTATTAGTTATCAAACAAAGCATTAGACGCATGCTCCTAGGGGAGAGGTTGGTAGGAGTTAACCATCGCGCGCTCCCGACCCTCACACAAAGGTTGACAATCATTAAACAAATCATGCTCCGACTTCGTTACATAACGGTTCACCATACGTGCATGCTACGGGAATCACAAACTTTAACACAAGTATTTCTTCCAATTCACAATTACTCACTAGCATGACTCTCATATTACCATCTTCATATCTCAAAACTATATGCAAGGAATCAAACTTCTCATAGTATTCAATGCACTTAATATGAAAGTTTTTATTATATCCCTCTTGGATGCCCATTACATTAGGACTAAATTCATAACCTAAACAAATTACCATGCTGTTTTAAGAAACTCTCAAAATAATATAAGTGAGGTATGAGAGTTCAATAATTTCTATAAAATAAAACACCACCGTGCTCTAAAAAGATATAAATGAAGTACTAGAGCAACATTGCCTAGCTCAAAAGATATAAGTGAAGCACATAGAGTATTCTAATAAATTCACGATTCAGCGTGTCTCTCTCAAAAATATGTGTGCAGCAAGGATGATTGTGGCAAACTAAAAAGGAAAGACTCATATCATACAAGACGCTCCAAGCAAAACACATATCATGTGGTGAATAAAAATATAGCCTCAAGTAAATTTACCGATGGATTGAAGACGAAAGAGGGGATGCCTTCTGGGGCATCCCCAAGCTTAGGCTTTTTGGTATCCTTGAATATGGCTTGGGGTGCCTTGGGCATCCCCAAGCTTAGGCTCTTGCCACTCCTTATTCCATAGTCCATCAAATCTTTACCCAAAACTTGAAAACTTCACAACACAAAACTCAACAGAAAACTCATGAGATCCGTTAGTATAAGAAAAATAAATCACCACTTTAGGTACTGTTGTGAACTCATTCTTTATTTATATTGGTGTAATATCTACTGTATTCTAACTTCTCCATGGTTCATACCCCCCGATACAACCCATAGATACATCAAAATAAGCAAACAACACATAGAAAACCGAATCTGTCTAAAACAGAACAGTCTGTAGCAATCTATAGACTTCGAATACTTCTGTAACTCCAAAAATTCTGAAAATATGGAAAATCAGGAAAATTTGTATATCAATCTTGTGTAAAAATTTCAGATCAAAAGCACGTTCCAGTGAATTTAAAAAATTCCTGGACTGAGAGCAAAAGTTTCTGTTTTTCAGCAAAATCAAATCACAAACACCGTAGACCATCCCAAAGGTCTTACTTGGCTCAAACACTAATTTAAACAAGAAAACACAATTACTACAGAGGTAATAATGTGTGAAACACTCAAAAACAGAAGCAAAAACAAAAGCATAAAAATAAAATTGGGTTGCCTCCCAACAAGCGCTATTGTTTAACGCCCCTAGCTAGGCATAACACAATAGATCTAGGTATTGTCATCTTTGGTATGTAATCCATACTTGGTCAAACCATCAAAAGCATTTTTAAATAGATCTATCCTTTCCTTTATTTCCCTCCTAGTAGGGGAACTTAATTCATGAAAATAACTTTGACTAGTAATTTTGACATTCATAAACCCGAAATCTGGATCATCACCATAGATATCATCATATAAAACACGTATCTTATTTCTAACGGGTTCCCTAGCCATCTTTTCCAACATATCATCCTTATACCCTATAAAAATTCCCCTTGTTAACCAATCAAATTCATCATAAGTATCGAGATATAAGGTTTGAGTGACTTCCGCGTAGGGAACTCTCCTCCTAAGATTTTCACTATAAGATTGATAATCTCTAGATTCCAGACTACGCAAGGTTTCTTTATCATGGAGAATTTCTTCAATTGGAGAGTGTTCGACATCTTTATTATAGAAAGCAAAAATCTCCCTAGCTTCTTGTACAATAAAATCAAATTCACGCATAAGGATGATAGTAGCAATCTTTTTAGATTTAGGATGATTAATATTAGGGAGTTCATAAAACACCTTTTGCAAAGCGGGATGAATGTGCACAAATTTTCTTTCCAATCTTTCAACGAGCATGACAATAGCATCCGCATAACAATTTGTGCTAAGAAGAATAGAACTCTTATTCATAGGCATCACTCCCGTACAATCAAAGAATTCTTGGATAACACTCTTCCCAATAATATTTCCGTCCCCCACTTGAAAAGTTTTAGCTTTATAATTAGGAGGAGGTTCAGTTTCATGATCTAGAGAGCAAGATCCAAATTTTTCCTCAAGATTCGTACTAGCAATACCCTCAAAATTTTCAATAATAACCCTCCCCGATTCAGACATAGTGGCAACGAAACGATCTAGCACAAAAGCAAACGAAAAGCAAATGAAAAGACGAACAGAAGAAGGGCGAATAAAAAGGCAAATCTTTTTGGTATTTTCTGAAAATCGTTTTAGAAGTGGGGGAGAGGAAAACGAGAGGCAAATGGCAAATAAAGTAAATGCAAGAGATGAGTTTGTGATGGGTACTTGGTAGGCTTGATGTAGATCTCCCCAGCAACGGCGCCAGAAATCCTTCTTGCTACTTCTCGAGCATGCGTTGGTTTTCCCTTGAAGAGGAAAGGGTGATGCAGCAAAGTAGATAATTATTTCCCTCAGTTGTTGAGAACCAAGGTATCAATCCAGTAGGAGATACAAGCAAGTCCCCAATAGGTGTACCTACACAAATAATCAAACACTTGCACCCAACGCTATAAAGGGGTTGTCAATCCCTTCACGGTTATTTGCAAGGATGAGATCTGATAGAGATAGATATGATAGATTGCTAGAACGGAAAGTAAAACAAAAGTAAAAATAATGCAGCAATATATTTTTGGTATTTTTGGTTTTAGATCTGAAAGTATAAGATGGAAAATAGACCCGGGGGCCATAGGTTTCACTAGAGGCTTCTCTCATGAAGGAAAATAATACGGTGGGTGAACAAATTACTGTTGAGCAATTGATAGAAAAGCGAATAATTATGAAGATATCCAAGGCAATGATTATGCATATAGGCATCACGTCCGTGTCAAGTAGACCGAAACGATTCTGCATCTACTACTATTACTCCACACATCGACCGACTCCTGCCTGCATCTAGAGTATTAAGTTCATGAAGAACAGAGTAACACATTAGGTAAGATGACATGATGTAGAGGGATAAACTCAAGCAATATGATGAAAACCCCATCTTTTTATCCTCGATGGCAACAATACAATACGTGCCTCGCTACCCCTACTTTGTCACTGGGTGAGGACACCGCAAGATTGAACCCAAAACTAAGCACTTCTCCCATTGCAAGAATTACCAATCTAGTTGGCCAAACCAAACCAATAACTCGAAGAGACTTGCAAAGATATGAAATCATGCATATAAGAATTCAGAGAAGATTCAAATAATATTCATAGATAATCTGAACATAAACCCACAATTCATCGGATCTCGACAAACACACCACAAAAGAGTATTACATCGGATAGATCTCCATGAAGATCATGAAGAACATGGTATTGAAGAACAAAGAGAGAGAAGAAGCCATCTAGCTACTAGCTATGGACCCGAAGGTCTGTGGTGAACTACTCACGCATCATCGGAGGGGCAATGGAGTTGATGTAGATGCCCTCCGTGATCGATTCCCCCTCCGGCAGATTACTGGAAAAGGCTCCAAGATTGGATCTCACGGGAACAGAGGCTTCCGGCGGCGGAAAAGTATTTTCGTGGCTCTTTTTTGTATCCATGGAATATTTGGGAATTTATAGGCGAAGAATAGGGTTAGGAGGGCTGCCGTGGGGCCACAAGCCAAGGGGCGCCCCCCCCCCCCCCAGGGCGCGCCCCTGTGGCTTGTCGCCACACGGCGGCTCTCCTGCCTTCATCTCCAAGTCTTCTAGGTTGCTTCTGGTCCAAGAAAAATTATTTCGAAGATTTTATTCCGTTTGGACTCCGTTTAATATTCCTTATCTGCAATACTCAAAAACAAGGAAAAAACAGAAACTGGCACTAGGCTCTAGATTAATAGGTTAGTCCCAAAAATAATATAAAATAGCATATTAATGCATATAAAACATCCAAAACAGATAATATAATAGCATGGAACAATCAAAAATTATAGATACGTTGGAGACGTATCATATACCAACCCAGAACCTATGTGCACGAGCTTGTACAGAGTTTTTGAAAATGTAGAGCAGAAAGAAAAGCAGATTGTCAGATAACAATCAATCTTTCATTCTTAATTTGCATGGGTTCTCCATTGCATAGGTAACTAAACCAAGAAGTTAATTTTGCAAAATTCTCTACCAAACTAAATCATTTTGGTAGCTTAGTTTTGCTTTATAATTACAAGATTGATCAGTTAAGAGATGATTTTGAGTTAGCTTGTCCTCTTTCGTGCAGAATTCCTCCATGCAAATCGAATCAATCATCAATCAGAAAAAGAAACAAGAGAGTAGGATTATTTAGATGGCCAGCAAAGCTTACTTGGTCCAAGAGGTGGCGGTTGCCGACTTGCTCCCAGAAGTCAAGCACTGTACCTCCACCTGCACAAGTAATTTTACAACTGCAGATCCTCTCCCACTCATCACATACGTTTACAAAAGAATTCAAAATATACACTACGAATCCAAAATTTCGAGTCCAAAATAATTGGATCCTCCTACATCATTGGCTAAGTTGCTTGCTTTCTGCCGAGATACGGACTTTATCATTTCCGTCTTTAAGCAGATATCATTGAGAAGAGATACTTTGGAGCCGCCAACATTAGTAACATCAACTGGACAACAGAACCTTATGTTTATTGATCCTAGAGTACTGCACATTGTTAACAATTAAGGTTCAACAAAAAGCAGTATGTGTCAATGAAGAACTAACAATAAGTATATCTTGTCTTCTTTAACGATGTTTCTCAAATAATATTAAAATAGGTAAGATATTGATATTACAATTTTCGTTCTCGACATTAAGGTTTCCTGATTGTTTGCACAGACCGTCAGATTGTTGGAAAAAGATTACCTACAAATATGGTATACTCGTAATACTCATGTTCTCACAAAGCTCCACATGCACACTACAAATAAATGCAAACCTGGAAAATATCGACATTTTAAAATACTGCAATCAACAAGAGTTTGTGCATCGTGCTCGATAGGTTTAGCTCCACATCAAAATCTAAATACTCTCATATTACTCAAGGATGTAACTTATTAGCATTTTATGAATATCCGATATTAGTAACCGTCCATGATTTATTATGATTAACACATTTACTGGATGATGTGGGCAATGTCTCATCTAATATTGAATATTGATGTTCTGCATAATTACTAAAAGAAAACAAAGAATATTTTTGCATATAGATAACTGAATCTGCGTATTATTATCTCCATATACTCACAAAACAACAAGCTGCATTGAGGCCGGGGAGGGCTGCATGGGCGCCAGCAACAACATCTCCATTGCCGCTAGCCTTGCTCACTGCTGCTTCAGCTCGATAAGAAGGGCCATCTTTCTGAATCAACGAAGATTGCAGCACAAAGAAAATAGAAAATCATTGTACAGCAACAACAAATAGATCGAACCGTCGATCAATTCGAGCAAAGATTTAGATGTGGAATACATCTTAGATAATAACCAACCTAGTGAGATGCTGACTTGTTTGATTACTTGTCAAAATCATCTGCATAGTAAATGTACTACTATTTATGGAAGAAGTCTTCCTTTATTTAGTTCACCTGTTTGCTGACAAAAAACAAAGCTTATATATTTGATGTCTAAATCAACTAAGGAACAAGATAAGCTTCAATGTAACCCACAGCTAAGTATATCTTGTCTTCTTTAACGATGTTTCTCAAATAATATTAAAATAGGTAAGATATTGATATTACAATTTTCGTTCTTGACATTAAGGTTCTTGATGGTCTGCACAAACCGTCAGATTGTTGGAAAAGGATTACCTACAAATATGGTATACTCGTAATACTCATGTTCTCACATAGCTCCACATGCACGCTACCAAATAAATGCAAACCTGGGAAATATCGACATTTTAAAATACTGCAATCAACAAGAGTTTGTGGATCGTGCTGGATAGGTTTAGCTCCATATCAAAATCAAAATCGTGCTGGATAGGTTCGTTTGTCATCTGGTTGATTTGTCATCTGCGAATAACAGATCAGCTGCTAACATCCCAACTTAGTAAATAATAATCAAGTAATCAGAAGTTGAAACTTATATCTCCAGGTTGCAGTAAAAAATAGTGGTAAACATTTTTTTAGAGAGCAGCATGAGAAAATTATATCCATTAATCAATAGAGCACACCACATGAAAATTTGTTAAGTTGGCAGCCTGTTCGCACATGGAGATGGCAACAGGGCATGTCCTCCAGATCACCCTAACAAAAAAAGTAAAACCAAATATAATCATTATCAAACAAATGAAATATTTGGTTGATTTTTTTGATGTTTAAAGATGAAATCTTTAAAGGTATCTGCACATGTAATGAACTAACTTCTCACACAGCAATCAACCTGATAAAAAACGGGAAAAAAGCTCGATCAATTAATCTGTACAAAAACATTAAAACTCTATGGTCCGCGTGTAAACTTTGTAATTACAATTCTTCCTACCCCTTTAATCCATCATGGACATAACAAAACGCTAGCAAATCCTAAATGTACCACCCTTCTGGACAAGGTGGGACACATAATACCAATTACTGTGATCATGTGCAGAATAAGAAACACTGAGTATTATGTTGCATTGAGATCAAACCAGGATGACACTTACTCTTCTGGAAAAGCTCATGTAACCGAGGCATAGGACCCAGCCATGCCCTGGCCTGACTGTACAGCCACGCCTGAGGACGAGCACACAGCCGAAGCGGAGGCCAGTAACACAGCTGAGCATCCTGCCACGCTCGATACCAGGCCTGCTGCAGCACCCTGGCCCAACCCATGTGGAGCAGAGCCGTCCTCTGTTGTCACCACGGTGTCACCCTCCACCGCAGCCGCACATGGGGCCGAGCACGCCACATCGCTGCCGAACGAACCCTCTGCAGCCGAGCCACCACCCATTGCCGTAGCGTCTCCAAAGCGCACCGAAGTGACATTGCGCGGCCCCTCCTCATCCAAGCTGTGGTAAGTTGAGTTGCCCATTGGAAAATTGAGTTACTAAAGAAAAGAAGATACCCAAAAGAGATATAATCTATAGAATAGTATCAGTGAATACTCATCCATCAGAAGATCCTCATCACTGAAGTAGTATTCCACCTACAATTTTGGAACATATGAACACGACATTAAAGTGTTACTTTGCAGCAAATAAAGAGTTAAGAGTCAGGGCGTTATACTGCAGATAAGCAGTATAGTTTGAATTAATAGTTGTCCAACTAAATATGGTTATTTGAAATTCAAAGGACCAAATTTCCTATTGATGCAATTACCATATTCATTTGTTTGTTTCGTAAAATCAGGATACCGTAAGTGTAGAAAGTACCATTAGCATTTCCTATAGCAAGCAACTTTCGGTTAGAGATATACTGTATATGCTTATAACATGCAAATTTCGTGGGCAACATGACTAAATTAAGTCCATGATGCCATGAGATCGCAATATTCATGCTCTACAAACTTAAATATGCCACCCGATGACCCGACCTTGCAATCTCATGTAGAAAACAACTCAACTTGACAAATTCAAATTTGAAACATAACCAAAAGACATGAGACACCATAACCTACCAGATTTATTTACCAAGATATACGGATTGTGGTGCATGCTATGCTATCAGTAAGGAATTTGGAAGGAAAATTAGCTAGAGCCAAGACCCACTAAATCTACAGAGAATAGAATGATAACCCGAGGCACAATGATTTGAAAGGAGGCAAAAATGATAATAGCATATCTTAGTTTAATAAAGCAATATCAACTGGTGTCTAGTGTCTAAAACCTACCACAAGAGAGAAGTGGTGGGGTTGCTTCTGTTGACATGGCTTCTCCTTGCTACACCACATCCATTAAGCTCTTCTCCTTGGTACACCACATCTATTTATGTTCACGGGCAACTCATAGTAAGATGTGTCGTGACATGAGCTTGTGACTTCATAAGCACGTGTTGGTTGATGTCTTTGCGAGCTTGTCCACAACGATCCCACACGCTGTTGACATAAAAAAATCTGCATCTAGCATGTATCAATGTAAAGGTTAGTCATTACACCAACTATACCAGATTTAAATTGAAGCCTGGAAACATTCTCTTAGATTCAGTTCCCTTGAAAATAAATCAACTATGAAATTCTAGCATTTCAATCTGAAAAATAAGTTCTGTGAGGAAAGTTATGAAGTGTGCTCCAACACTTACCCCAGTTCTAAGTTCTAACCCCAAGCGGCAACCTCTGATTTCTTGCGTGCTAGATTATCTTCTAATTACATGGCCTTAGATTTTAAACTTGAACCAACTATGAATCGAATATTCAATTTAATTCCACAAACAGGAATATGCATCATCGCATAGCTTAATGGGGAATTATTAAGGGACTGAATCTGTGCAAGAAATCAATAAACATCCAAAGAAAACAAAATATCATTAACTTTTATCTGTTCAAATTCAACAAGATGAGTGCGATCAACAACTGCATGTTAGAAAACCTGATTAGTGGATTAGTCTTTCCTAGGTGCAAAAGTTTCTGAAAGGTCAATGAAAAAAAAAACATATATATTGCCCAAGGAAACTCCATATAACGTAATAGCTTCCCTGCGCATTGCCAACAAATTCTGCAGTTAATACTCGCTCGTCATTGCTCGAAGAAGTTCTGAATGAAGAAATAGCTAAAGTAGCTTAAATGTAACTACGTACAGAGCACAAAAAAAGTATAATGCTAGATTCTATTTGAGGTTGTATAGTAGGAAAAGTAAAAGTAAAATAAAAACACACGTACACATACAGAACAACCTAGCAGGATCCTTTCTCGCACCTCACGTCTGTTTGTCTAGGTTATGCCCATGAACGCCTCGCACTTGTGAGTTGTGACGCCACCACCGGAGTGTTGGTCGACCAACTTGTGCCACGGGCAGCCGGCCAGAGGCGATCCACAGTGCCAAGCCACAAGGCCTCGAGGGCACCACGGGCTGCCCACGTCCTTTGGGAAAAAACAAAGTCCCATCTTGCGCCGCTCCTCCTCTGCCTCGCCAATGTCCTGATGGAGGCTGCCCCTCAGCATCGAGTTGTTGCCGCCCGGGCTTTCAGTCTGTCACCGACCACGCCCATGAACGACCCCATCATCGACCTCCGCCGCATTCTCTAGGCATCCGCGCAGCGATCTCCGCTAGGCCGTGCCGGCGGCTACTTGCCGGCGTGGTTTCAGAGTCGCGGTGGTGGCGCCTCGTGTGAGAGACGGGGGTCGCGGTGGCGGCCGTTGAGACGGTTCCTCAGCGGGGAGAGGGGCCCTAATCTCCTAGGGAGGGCGGAAGGGAGGAGATGGGATGTCGTGAAGCTGCGGGTGGAGATCAGCGGCGGCTAGGGTTCATGGGAGAGGGAGACTTCTGTGGGTTTCTATGTGCGGTTTTCTTCGATGTTTTTATCCACCGGTTTTTACGAGGAGAAAAGAAAATCGGTGGGTGGGGTACGGCGGGGTCGAGGATCGATCGGTGGGACGAAGGAAGGAAACGAACGAAACCACGTACCGACCGCTCCTTTAGGAGTAGAGATCTCCTAGGGAGGGCGGAAGGGAGGAGATGGGATGTCGTGAAGCTGCGGGTGGAGATCAGCGGCGGCTAGGGTTCATGGGAGAGGGAGACTTCTGTGGGTTTCTATGTGCGGTTTTCTTCGATGTTTTTATCCACCGGTTTTTACGAGGAGAAAAGAAAATCGGTGGGTGGGGTACGGCGGGGTCGAGGATCGATCGGTGGGACGAAGGAAGGAAACGAACGAAACCACGTACCGACCGCTCCTTTAGGAGTAGAGATTTAGGAGTAGAGATGGTTTGACAACGTGTTTCAGAGAACTTGTTAGATGACCCGCGAGCGGCACGACTTTACGTCGGTTTGCAAATACCTCAGCTCCGATCGAGGTCGCCGTTCCATTTTCCCTCCGCCATGATCACGATCAGGCTGGCGCCCTGGCAGTACATTGATGGTCACACCGATCGATCCGCGCGCCCGTACGCACCTCAGATCCAGCTTAAGCATATCTTTCTAGTGGAGTCCAGTGCAAGCATTTACGAGTAGCAACAGGCAGGCCGGACAGGTGTACACGCCGACGCACGCGTCGGCGCGCGTGCGTCGTCGGTGGTTGCGGTTGGCATCCGGCCGGCCTCGGACGAACGACCGGGCGCGCTCTGCGTGCGCACGGCGCCGCGCCGTGACGCACCCGGGTCGGCGGGCGAGCGCGCGCCTTTACGCGCCCCGCAGGGCCACGGACGGGAGCTGCCGCGGGCGGCCAACCGTGCGGGCGCCTGCCTATGCGCGCCGTCCCGGCAAAGTTTGCTGACGGACGCAGCCGCGCGCCGCGACCGACGACGCTAGTACGTGACGTCAGCGCGCGCGCGGGGCGTGCGTGGGGTGCAGCACGTATGCCGGAGCCAGCTTTCCCCCCCGGCCGGTGACGCGACACCCGGGGGACCAAGCCCGGCCGGCCGGTGTCCAAAGCGAAGCCGGCAGCGTACGTCACAGGCGGGCCTGCCTGGCGCTAGCGTCGGCCGGGCATCCCGTTTGCAGCCGAGAAAATGCCCGTTTTATCAGGAGCGACGCAGGGAAATCGGCGGTGGTGGTGGTTCCGGCTTGTCGTGGTCATGGCGCGGTTCGACCCCGGCCGTTTTGTCACCATCCGGCAGTGGCGGAGCTTGAAAGAAATCTTGGAGGGGCGAAGCTGTGAAAAAAACTCAAATACAAAATCATACGAACACAGCACGTTAGATATTGGAAATATCGAGAAACTTATACAATTATATTGATCTCCTCCACAGTAGCTTACAAAATACATTTCTAATTTTAATTATATATATAACCTACTCCATAACAAAAGGAACTATACCAAAATACTATTTAACCATGGAGCATTCAGTTCACTACAGCAACACTGCATTACAGATTAGCTTTTCGTTTCTTTGCACCCTTAAAGTGCATAAGAACATCTTCATAGCTGTACTTCTCTGTGATTTCACTCTCTATTTTTACTAGCAAGCTATTGGCTAGATAATCATCTTTCATGGTATTACGTAGCCTTGTCTTAATGATCTTCAAAGTTGAGAATGCTCGCTCGGCACTTGCTGTAGAAACTGGAAGAGTTAGAAGCAATCGCAACAATCGATCAACCAAATTGTAGATAGAATGTCTCCCTATCTCAAAGAGATATCGACAAAGATTTGTTAAGGTAGACACATTTTTCAACTCTTTATCATTGGAGGCATCCACAACAAAGTATTTTAGTTGCTGCTCTAATCCATAGATTTCCTGTTGGGTGAAATCCGCTGGATAATATTTCTTGACTAACTCGCAAATATCATCAGCTTTGAAAGATCTGAATTTATTTTTAGGGATCAGGGTAGCACTAGTCAAGAAATCCGCTGGATAATATTTCTTGACTAACTCACAAATGTCTAATTAGGCAACGTACATGAGTAAAATCAAGATCCAGCAAGCAGTGTTGACCAGTGTTGACATAGTTAGCTAGCTAGCTTGCTAGGACGCCCAGAGTGGAGAGATTAACTAGCAGACTAGGCAACGTACAGGAGCAAATTCAAGATCAAGCGGGGGCAGCAGACTCACCGGTGTTGGCGTGTTGTCTGGTGTTGTCACTTGTCCGCACTCCGCAGCAGAGGCCGGAGAGGAGGAGTGGGTAGAACAGCTGCTAGCCCTAGCCGGCCACCCGCCACCGGCCACGCCGGCTAGCCACAGCGGCCGGTATGCCGGACGCCGGTGCGCCACCCCCACGCTCAGGCGTCAGCGGTCGCAGGCGGCAAGTCAAAGGGGATTAGGGGAAATCGATTTGGTCGCTGGTGGGCGGTGGCTGATTCGTTCGTCTCCAGGCAACGAAGACTAGTTGATAAATGGGCCTTCTCGTTGTGGGCTGGATATATTATATAGGGGTAGTAAAAAAAAATCGTTTTCGCTGGGGGGCGATGGCCCAGGTTCGCCCCCACGTAGCTCCGCCGTTGCCATCCGGAACGGCTTCTAGATCGACCGTGACGTGCAGCCTTTTTTCTCCTCTCTATCTATCTAACTATCCATCTCTGCGTCTTCTCGGGCGACGTGACGGATTCTCGTGCGCGCAAACGGAACTTTCGCTCGGGGGATTAGATTACGCTGGCCACAGGCTACAGCAGTGGGCGGTGACGTCCAGGACACCTGTTACTGCTACCCCAGCCCGGAGATATAGAGATATGTTGCTCGGGTCAACAATTTCTGCCAGCGTCACTCATGGTGTGATGCGATGATGCTATTTCGGTTGGTTCATCTGTGAGCAGTCGATGGCAGAGGTGGACGGGCGGAACGGGAACGGGGCAGACCGGTCAGCAGTAGTACTGGACAGCTGAGAATGTACACGGCGTTCTGGATCCAGCAAAACAAATATCTATCCCGGGCAGCTACAGGCGAGATCTGAATCACGAAGAAACCAGCGACCGATCCCCGCCCCCGCCAGGCGCCAGCTGCCAGGTTCCTGCATGTACGTAAGTGGTAAATTCGCAGTTGGAAGGGACGCCCAACGCCGGCGATGCCAGGCTTGCAAGCCAAACAAATCGAGATGCAAGCACAGCTTTTCCACGCTCTGTAGCCAGCAGCAGAAGCAAGCGAGGTCTCCTGTTAATAAAAACAGCGGCTGTCTCCTCGATCGGTCAAAAGGCTCGGGGGCTCGGACCGCATCATTCGGCCAAATGGACGGACGACAAAGCTTTCGTTCTTCTCTCTAGCCCGAGGTTCTCATCGCTGTCAATGCCCGGAGATCGCGCCTTTGCGGCCACATGCCCGCCCGCGTGCTCCGCTCGCGACACCGAAAGCAACGGATGTCACCGCAGATCCACCGGACGATTAATAACAATAATCAAATACTTACGCTACTGACTGAATCATACTGCTACGGCCTACGGACCGGGCATCGTGATCGGCGAGCCGTAGGGGGAGGAAGTTTGAGGGAATATAGTAGCATCAGAATATGCGCTGCGTGCAGCGATCCCGACGGCGACGCGGGCAGTGGCCAGCGGCCAGTGGGAGGCAGTGCAGTACACGCCCCCGTCGACATGTCCGGGGGGCCGCACAATAAAAGAACAGAACAGTGTCCCCGTCGACGTCCAACAGAATGCGACGCCGACGCGACGCACGCTTGTTGGTTGCGGCCAGCACCCAGATCAGATCAGGACGCAACGCGAGGGCGGGGACCGACGCGACGTAGGCTCGGGCCCGTCCGAGGTACGTGCCCACGCGCGCGAGCGCGAGCAGCCTCTCCCCGCTGGTCGCGTTCCGATTTGACCCGCCCGCCGCGGAAACGGCCCGCGCCGCGCCGGGCCGCCGGGTCAGCCGGAAACCGGCGGAAAACGGCAGGAAAAAGGAGCGCGGGCGCGGGGCCGGGGACGGGGCGCCTAATCTGTTGTCTCTTTTGCATAAAAACTCCATGGATCTCGGGCCGGCTCGTCCATCTACCGCCCGTGGTGGCGTGGGGACGGTAATGGGGCCGTATTTCTTTCCCGAGTTGCTTGCGCCAGCGTCGCGAACTGCTCCGGAGGCCCCGGTCAAAAGAGGGGAACGCATCCGGGTTCACGGAGATCTACCGCGCCTTTACGGTACGGTGACGCCGGATCTACCGCGTGCACCGTGGAGTACCTACCTACCGGTCGCGGTACATAAAACGGGTCGTGACCATCGACCTTTTTCTCTGCCAGCCCAGGACCCGCTCGCTCGTGCATACGCGCCCGGTAGACGTTCAAATTACTGGCATTGTTTTGCTCCAGATAAAACTGGCGAGTTTTCAGGCTTTCGGGACGTTTTTTCATTGTGGTCCAGAGACTATTTTGGATTTCAACGTGGCGCACATGATGAAAATAGCGGTCCATAGCCCAGACCCGTCTAGGCGGCCAGGAAGTTTCTCCTGTGCATTGGGGCCCACAGGCAGCTCTACAGCAGCAGAAAAAAAAAAACGGATGTGCAGCATACTAGTACAAATCGTCACCGTATAATTAGAAAATTCTAGAATATCTTGCAAAAAATGGCCATCATTTATTTGCTTGCACCACGGAAATCCAGCAATCAATTTTTGCTCGTTCGGCCAATCGTGCTCTAAAATAGCACCGCAAAAAGGGCGTGCCTTATCATCGCCAGCTATCCTTTTACAGCAACAAATTAATGCCACGGTCTAAAATTGGAAGAAGTTAAACGAGTTCTATCAACGGGGTTTCCATGCTAGGAAGAATGTAAATGAGTGCCAGTAGTGCGTCTTCAATTTTGGAAAGAATGTAAATGAGTGCCAGTAATGCGTCTTCAATTTTGGGAAGAAAATAAATGATTCATACTAGCAATGCAGTCTCAATACAAATCCAGGCATTATCTAGTGCATCTTTCTTTTGCAAAAAATTAATGGCATGCTTTCGTTTTAGGAAGAAAATAAAAGAGTCCTAGCAAATGCAAATCTCGATACTACGAAGGAAGAATAAAAAAGGAATCCTGAAAAAAATGCCATTAATGTTTTTATAAAAATATTCCAAAAATACGAGCAACATCATACTCATTAAGATTTTTTGCTTTAACCATAAAATTTGGAAATTTAATGTGTACTCATCACTTCGTAGTATTTAAATATCACTTTTAGTACCCATTTAATCATCCTAAAATTGAAATATGGTACTAATGTTTTGCAAAAAATATATGGGTAAATATTTAGATTTTTATTTAATTAGAAGATTTGGAGAAATATTATGCATTAACACGCCACAATTAATAAATATTATTTCTCAAAAATGTGTTATTCAAGGAGTACACTTATCTGTGGTCCCTCCAATATATTTTAATAAATTGCTACCTATTGGGTCCAGACACCCCAGAAGCTTCCGGGCATGATAGAAAAAACATGGCATGTCACAACTTTAACATATACACTCCTAAAAGATAATAAAATGCACATACACCCTTGGTTTATACTTTTACAAAAATACCTTCAAATTTTACAATTTCCTCTCGAGGGAAGTTGATGGTGTCAAAGAAAAAGGACTGGATACATGGTGGTAATGCCTGAATATTCCGCATGCCTGCCACCGGTAGCACAAACAGATAGTCTTTGATTCATGTAGGTTAAGGAGGTACTCCGTTGAGACCTACGTTGCCGCCACATAACACCATTGTCCTTCTTGATTGAGATCCTAAGGAAACTAAGAACATATGATGTAACGCTTCCACCCGTGAGGCCTGCACAAACACTATAACAAACAAACATGTAAAGAGTAATCCTTTAGCAAACACAAGCAGGCGATAGATTGGGGAGGGGGGCTTGTAGCATACCATGATAACATAACGACTGAAGGGAGACGTGGTGTGAGGTCGATGCGGTGATTATTGACCCGAAGTGATACGCGGGAAATTTATTCGGTCACACATAGGGGTAAATCACTAACGAACCTCACGATAACGTTAACCCAAGCTTTTCACCTAGAGCACAATAAGCAACAATAAGGAAGGAGTTCGGCAAGTACAAATCGATGGTAAAGGATAGTCGATAGGAGGAAGCCACTAGATCAACTACGAGATAATCACAACCACGTAGTCTTGGGTGTTGGACCTTGAACTACCTCGCCGCTGGCGTCGAGCCGTTGAATATGCGGAGGACCGGTTGGTGCCTTCTCTTGTTGTGGGTGTGAAGTCTCATGTTGTTGTTTGTATAACTTTTCTTATGTACTAGTTACCACCGCACGTGCATGCGCATCACACACGTGATCATAAAAATATTCGGTAATTACAGTTTAAGATCACAGGACTTACGGCAAATTCACAAGGGGCGAATAGTAATTTAATTTCCGAGAATTCAATTCGTATATCCAAGAAGAGAATGTCCCTGGTCCATGCGATTATTGTCATATATTGGTAAGATTTTTGGTATAGCCTTATTTGGAAGAAGAAATATATTGTGGGAGATAATTACATGGTTGAACTATGGATAGTTATTAAGAGTTATAGTTGCCGTGTTAAACGCTAGTGGAACAATCTTGGTCTTTGAATCAACATACTTTGACGACTAGATAAATTTTTAGCACTAAATACGTTTGGTGCTAAACATAGAAGTGACGTGGACGAAGTGTCATCTTACTCTATCGATAATGAAAAAGGGATTTCCTGCACACCATTGGGCTCCAAAATACTCAGCGCCGTCATGGGCTCTGGAAACTCATTTTTGTGGTATCTTGGATGACGTGCCATCTTACTCTATCGATAAGACAAAAGGGACTCTTCTACACACACCGTTGGGATCCAAAATACTTAGCACTGACATGGCCCCCCCGAGCAGACCGAAAGAGGAAATGAGGGGAAGATGTGGAAAAAAGAGTAGAAGAAGCGCGTGACCACGTGGCACGTATCGATGGATTTTCAAATTCAAATTTAAAGTAACCGTTGATTAAATTCCCGCGCTTAACTAGAGGTTGCCATTTTATGAATATGCAACCATTTTGAGTTAAATGACTTGTCATGGCTTGGATGGCGTATCATCTTTCTCCATTTGATAAAGTAAAAAAGAACAACCTTCTAAAAACACCGCTAGACTCGAAATCCCCTAGCACCGACATGAGTTTCAGCAAGCCGAAAAAAATCTAATGAGGGATAAGATGCGGGAAAGAGTTGGAGAAGTGCGGGACCATGTGGCCTCCATTGGTAAAATTTCAAATTGAATATAGGGGTAACAATTGATTAGATTCATGCGCTTATCTAACGGTCATCGTTTTTAAAATTATTTCTTCCGATCACATGCTAACAATCATCTTTCAAAAAGTTTTTATCATAGATTTGGATGATGTATCATCTTACTATATCTAATAATGCAAAATGGGTGATCTTCTAAGAACACCTCTGGGTTGAAATACCTAACACTGGCATATGCTGAAAAAATGTCGAAAGAGGAAATTAGGGGAATGCCCGGGAAAAGAGTGGGGGGTGGGGGACGACGTGGCATGCGTTTTATGACCCTTTAAAATCAAGATATCCGTTGATTGGATTCCCGTGCTTAACCAACGGTCGTCGTTTTTCAAACCAAGCATCTCTTTATAAACTTTCATCATGGCCTAGGTGCCTATCGTTTTACTCTATATGATAATATAGAAGAAAATAACTTTTAAGAACACCGATGTAGTCCAAAATACCCAACACCGACACGGGCTACCAGACAAGTCGAAAGAAGAAATGAGTGGGTGACGCAGGAGAAAAAAATAGAAAAAGCACGGGACTCCATGGCGGACGCTTGGCACCTTTTTCAAACTTAAGAGTAACCGTTGATTGAATTCCCACGCTTAACCAACGGTCGTCTTTTTCAAACCGATCACCTCTTTAAAAACTTTCATCATGGGCTAGATGTGTATCGTCTTGCTCTATATGATAACACAAAAGAAAAGTAACTTCTAAGGACTCCGTAATACCCAGAACCGACACACACTATCACACAAGCCGTAAGAGGAAACGAGCGGACAACGCGGGAAAAGAATAGGAGAAGCGCGGGACTGCATGGCAGACGGTTGCCACCTTTTTCAAAATCAAGAGTAACCGTTGATTGGATTCGCGCGCTTAACCAACGGTCGTCGTTTTTCAAACCGATCACCTCTTTAAAAACTTTCATCATGGCCTAGGTGCGTATCGTCTTACTCTATATGATCACATAGAAGAAAAATAACTTCTAAGAACACCGGTGGAGTCCACAATACCTAGCATAGACACAGGTTATCATACAAGCCGAAAGAGGAAACGAGCGGACGATGCGGGAAAAGAATAGAAGGAGCGCGGGACTGCATGGCGGACGGTTGCCACCTTTTTAAAAATCAAGAGTAACCGTTGATTGGATTCACGCGCTTAACCAACGGTCGCCGTTTTCAAACCAATCATTTCTTTAAAAACTTTCATCATGGGCTAGATGCGTATCGTCTTGCTCTATATGACAACACAAAAGAAAAGTAACTTCTAAGGACACCGACGGAGTCCGAAATACTTATCACCGACACGGGCTGTCGCACAAACCAAAAGAGCAAACGAGCGGACGACGCGAGAAAAAAATAGGAGAAGCGCGGGACTGCATGGCGGACGCTTGCCACCTTTTTCAAACTTAAGAGTAACCGTTGATTGAATTCGCGCGCTTAACCAACGGTCGTCTTTTTAAAATCGATCACCTCTTTAAAAACTTTCATCATGGGCTAGGTGCGTATCGTCTTACTCTATATGATATAACACAAGAAAGAAAATAACTTCTAAGGACACCGAAGGAGTCCAAAATACCTAGCACCGACACGGGCTATCACACAATCCGAAAGAGGAAACGAGCGGACGACGCGGGAAAGGAACATGAGAAGCGCGGGACTGCATGACGGACGCTTGTCACCTTTTCCCAAACCTAAGAGTAACCGTTGAGTGAATTCGCGCGCTTAATCAACGGTCGTCGTTTTTCAACCGACCACCTCTTTTAAAACTTTCATCATGGGCTAGGTGCGTATCGTCTTGCTCTTATATGATAACGCAAAAGAAAAATAACATTTAAGAACACTCACGGAGTCCACAATACCTAGCACCGACACCGGCTATCACACAAAACCAAAAGAAGAAACGAGCGGATGACGCGGGAAAAAAAATAGAAGGAGCATGGGACTGCATGGCGGACGCTCGCCACCTTTTTTCAAACTTAAGAGTAACCGTTGATTGAATTCGTGCGCGCTTGACCAACGGTCGTTGTTTAAAACAAAAATTCAAATATATTCCAAGCATAAGCTCGCAACCATCTACTCCTAAAACATCATCACGCCTTGGATGGAATACGATCACCTTGCTCTATCCGGCAACACAATTACAATCAGGCTCCTCGAAACACACCTCGAAGAGTTTCACATTTTACATTGACATCCTGCAGGCCTTTTACAGGCAGGACCTCGCAGGCCACACGAAATCGCGAGAGGAGTCCGTGAGCGGGCAGGGTTTGCTTCCGACCCAACCAAGAAGAGGAAAGATAAAAAAGAAGACCCGTAGGGAGGGAGGGAGGGAGGCAGTTTGTTCGCGGATCGGGTCATATCCGAACTGCTTTTCGGCCGGGTGCAGCCAGGCAGCAGGCAGGCAGGCCGCACCACGCCTCCTCCTCCCTCCCTCCCTCACTACAAGTAGCCGCGGCCAGCGCCCGCAGGAAGAGAGAGGCAGAGGCTGAGAGATCTGAGCAGGGAGTCCTCGGAATAAATCACGCCAAAACCCAAAGCGCACAACAGAAACACACACAACGGAAGCCGACGCCGCGGGACAGAGAGACAGACGCAGATCCGTCTCGCCGATCGCGCACGCTCGGATCGATCTCGCCCGCCCCGTCGCCGCGCCCGGAGCGGAGAGGGGAGGACGGCGGAGGGGAGGTGCTGCCCGGATCCGCGGCCTGAGTTGTAAGTCGCTTCCCTGCTCCGAGATCTTCTCTTCCGTTTCGTTGTTTTTCGTCAATCTATGCGCGATGAGGGCCTCGTTTTCGTGCTGGGTTCGTTCGTCGTTGGCGGATTGCGTGTTTGATCTGTGATCCGGGCGAGGTGGGGGGCTGACGGGACGGGTGTTGTTTTTTTTGGCTGTGGCGTGCAGGATCGGGGCGTGATCCGCGGTTGTGCGGCAATGACGGCCGAGGGGACGGCGCGCGGCGGCGCCGGCGAGGCGCCCAAGGCGGAATTGGCGGCGACCAAGGTGGTCTCCCCCACGGGGGAGGAGCGCGAGGGGGTGGGCGGCCCCTTCGTGATCGTCAACGGCGACTCCGACGGCCACTCCGACCCCGGCTCCGACACGGGCGCCGGGGCCGAGGCGGATGCCCGCTCGGAGGAGGAGGATCTGCCCCGGGCCAATGCAGCCCCGGCTGCTGACGCTGGCGGAGATCACCCCACCGCCGGTGGGGAATTGGCCGCTCTGGACGGCCCCGTCGGTGTTCCGTCTTCCAACGGGCATGCTAGCCCCGCTGTGGTAGAGAAGTCTGAGGATGATGGTGTGGTCGAGGTCCAAGGGGAGGCAAGCCACAATTCTGAAGCTGGACTGGGGACTGCTGCCGCTGGAGAGCTTGATGGTGAAGATGCTCCAGCAGAACTTAGGATTGCCAAGGATGGAGAAAGTGAAAAAAGGGCTGCCACTGAGGTTGTCGCTCCTGAAGAACAGCAGGATGGAGAGAATGCTCCAGCAGAGTCCAGTGGTTCAGATGACACCCACACACATGCTGAGTCTGTTTCCATTGTCTTGGAGTCTGAGGGCAGTGACGAGCAGAGCAAAGGACAAGAGATTGTTGCTGAGATCATGAAGCCAGGTACAGATGGATCAGATGTTTCGGAGGTGACTGGACAGCATGATGCTGACCCAAGTGTGACTGCTGCTGATCCTGTGATTCACCTTGATGAGGGCCAACATGAGGATGCTGCAATCACAGAGCTGGTGGAGCAGGATGGGAGCAACGGGCATGACCATGTTGACCAGATTGCTGATTCTTGCACATCCGCTCCTGAGATTGATGCTGATGGGAGCAAAGGGCAGCAAATAGAAGCACTGACTACTGAGCCTGAAGTATTGGATGGAAGCGATTATGAAGGGACTTCTAAGGGACCTTCAGAAGAGGAAGTTGTTGCAAACGGGCTTGGTTGTGCCAAGGACACTGCTGACACTTCTTTGGAGCTTAAGGGAGAGAGCCAACTTGCCTCTGGTGTTGTTGAAGTGGAAGAAGTAATAGGAAAGGATGGTGAGGGGGATTTGCATGATGGTCATACGGCTGTTGTCCTCTCATCTGACGAGGAAGCAAAACCTCCTGCAAAGGAGGGAACAAATGAGGCCATTCCTGCTGAAGTTGTGAAGGAGGGAGTAAGCGAACAAATTGTGCAAGATAATGAATCCGTTAAGGATGATGCCTCTTCTTTCACACTTCAGTCAGTAAATTCAGAAGATCCAGTTGTTGAACCTAAGGGGGATCACATACTCCAGGTAGAAGATGCTACAGGTGATGGGAACACGGCAGTTTCTGATGTAAAGGCTGTCATGTTGGAAATGAACACATCAGATAGTGTTCAAACACAAGATCTCAAGTCGGCATCTGAAGACAGGAGTGTACCATTGCCTGTGAATTTGTCCGACCAAGTTGAGGAGGAGGTAAACAAAGAAGTTTCCCCTGAGGATGCACATTTAGCCCAGAATGACTGTTCTTCTGTACAGACTGGAAAGCACGAGCAATTGGAATTACCTGGCACTGGTGCAGCTGCAGCTGATAAAAGTGACAATCCTGTGGTAGAGGCAGAACCAGGTAAAGAGATGGAGGTTGTTGAAGACGTTGCGTTGCATGCGGCTGCAGCATCTACTTTCCATGGTGAGCCAAGGTCCATTGATTTCATTGATAACAACTACGTAAAACTGGATACTGAGTTGGAAAGTTGTGATCGTGTACAAGCGGGGGAGTGTAATTCTGATGAAATATCTAGCACCGCTGTTGATGAAGTTATATCTGGTGTGTCCATGGAACATGGAACTGCTGTGGCAGATGACGTTGAACTCAGATATGATACAGGAGATGCATCTCTTAGTGAAACTGCTGTTGATCAAGGTGAAGCTGTTGCATTGACTGATAATAAAGTTGCTGTTGTAGATGAAGTTAAACCCTCTTCTGCTACAGGAAGTGAATCTGATGTGGCTTGTGAAGCTGGTGATATTTCGCAAATAGGCGAATCACGTGATTTGGTTACAGATTGCCAATCTAATAATGACCAGTCGGACGTTCTTGACGCATCAACTACGTGTGAAGAGCTAGTTTCTCTGACTGAATATCCTAGCCTGCCAGTTGTTACATTGGAATCTGGAGTTAAGGCTCCTCACTCGAACAAGGCGACGGGGACGCCAGATGAGACATCCAAAGATACTGAAAATATAAATGCATGCAATATATCTTCTACTGAGGTTGAAACCAAATCTTTGGAAGGTATGCGTTGTTTTTATCTGGCCGTACTTTTTGTTTTTATTTATTTATATATTTTCTCCTTGAAGTTAGTGCTGAGTATGGTTGTTTGTTTAAGTACAAATTCTGACCCTAGTTATTGCATAACAGTAGTGGAACCTTCATCTGTTGACGGGGTAATTCCGGTGGAAGACGAGAATGATGATGGACATGCACACAAAGGTGAGGAGAAGATTGCTGACGACTCCAGTGAGTTGGCTGTTGATCTTGAGAGTGACAAGGGAAATATACAACTCATGAGGCCACACAAGTTCTTCATCGTAAAGGTTCCTAAACTTGCGGGTGATGATGTCTGGGCAAGGGTACAGGATGCTCAAGCTCATCTAGATCGCCTGACTCAGGAAAGAGATGCAATTAATGTTCGCAAGAAAAAGCAAAGGGTAACAGAGCCTCCAAATGTTCCAAGTCTCCTTTTCCTTCCTTAGCATGTTTCTGACTTTTGTATTAATATATTGCAGGCTGCCTTTGACGAGTATCGGGAGAAGTTAGACGAAGCACGGAAAGAAGAGAATGAAGCGAGAGCTGCACATGCCGGCAAGAGGAATGTTCTAGATGGTGTACGGTCAACGATTGGGAAGTTGAATCAAGCAACTTCAGTTGAAGAAATTGATGAGTTGGTAAGAATTCTGTGCTGGTGTATTAACCTTATTACCATTTTTCATGTTATATTATTGTGATTTTTGATCTGGCATCTTATGTTAAAAATTCTGATGATTTAGATCGTGAGGAAACAGAAGACTATGGAACATGAGACAATTCCTTTGAAAGAAGAGAAGCTTTTGATTAAAGAGATTAATGAACTGAAAGCCCAAAGGAAGCAAGCGTGCTCCAATATGGGCTCAGAGGCTGAAATGAGTGAAGCATTCCATCAAAAGGATCACATTCATGAGCAACATAAGGTATTTTCTTAAGCCACACCTTGTTCTTTTCAATTCGTATTTCATTAATTTTATACTGACCTATGTTCTCTTCTCTAGACTTTGAAGAAGGAAGCAGATTTACTTTTTAAAAACCTGAAGTCCCTTGAGGAGAACCGAAAAAAGATCCAAAAATGTTTCGAGGATGAAAGAGCTGCTCTCAGAAAGTTAAATGATGACCTGTATGCTGCCAATGAACTACGTCAACAGGCCTACGAGACCTGGGTTGAGCTGAGAGGGGAACCGGGCAAGAAGGTAAGAAGCTTCTTGTTGGCTTGTAGTGTTCATTCTGTAGTGCAGTATTTTCAGGAGTATTTTCATGCTAAATAAACAAAGTCAGCATGGTGTTATAGATTATTATTTCCTTTGTTAGGAGACATATTACCGTGCTAGTGGCTAATAATGCAGAGTCTACTCTAGTATTTTTGGTTAGCTGTGTGAAAAACTGAAAATCCTTCTATTTCTTTGGCACGGCAGAACAAGTACTTCTTCATGTACAAGAAGGACCGCGATGCTGTGGGCAACCTCTTAGCAACTGGTGACATGGATGGACTTAAGTCATATTGTAATAATCAGGTAAATCACACGACCCCATCTCTGTTATTATCTTAGTTATGCATTTGGTAGGATGGATATTTGGCCTTGGTTTTGAAGTTTCAGTTTCTTGAGTTGGTCAACTTACATGCGCTTTTGAGCCAATTGGCCAACAGTATAGATACAGTCCACTAACATTTGCAATTTGTTATCTCGGTACAAAACATGGCGGTGCCAGAGCTATAATACATATTTGAATGTACTAGGGTTATGATCTACCTTTAGATGAGAAGTTCCTACAACTAAGTACTATGCTAATTCGTTCATAGTCCCTCCTATGACTGATCAGTACCAGCATCCTCATGACTCATTTCTTATACTCTTTAAATAGTTGTTAAACTATGACAGTTGTTGTTCTTTCTTGATCCTCATCTAATCTGATGCTATTTTACTTTGATCAGTAATTTACTAAATTTTGAATGGTCTTCCTCTTTCAGGTAGAGGGCTTTATGGAGATGTGGAACAAAGATGATGACTTCCGCAGGCTGTATGTTGAAGCAAACCAGATTAGCACCCTGAGGAGATTAGGTACCCATGATGGAAGATCACTTGGTCCTGATGAGGAGCCTCCCGTCATTCCCAGTAACAATTACAGTAGAAGACCAAACAATCCATCTCAACTCACTGCTTCAAGTCCAAACGTGCCCATTACAACTTCAGAAGCAGCACCTGAAAAGTCTGCTGCAGTTGTTGTCCCTGTAGAAGAGGATTCCTTTCCTGTTTTACCACCAACCCAGATCCATAAGCAGGCCAAGCCAAAGGCAGCTGGTAGTTCATCCCAGAAAGAAATAACCCCAGCTCCAGCCCCAGCTCAAGAAGTGGTAGATGTAAAACAAGCTGAGAAGGAAAAGGCTCGTCTTAAGGAGGAGTTGGAGTTAGCAAGGAAGGCGGAGGAGTTGGCACGCAAGGAGGAGGAACTCAGGGAGCAGAGGGCTGCAGCTGAAAAGGAACGACTCCGCTTGGAGCAAATAGCCAAAGCTAAGGAAGCTGAGGAAAGAAAGAAAAAGAAGGCAGAGAAGGCTCAGGAAAGGGCGGAGTTCAAAGCACGCAAGGAAGCTGAGATGAAGGAAAAGGTATGTTTCCACAATTTTCTGCCTTCATGTTTCATTCCTTCTTGATACACTATATACTGCCCACACAACAAATTATTAATTCTCATCCTTATTTCCAAACATCTGCAGAAGAAAGCAAAGAAGTCTAAAAAGGCTGGCAGTACGCCAGCAGACTTAGCAAGTGGCGAGAGCAACTCTGCAGCTATAGCTACAGCAGACACTGAAAGCAACGCATCTGAAAATGCGAGGGATTCTGAGGTTCCTCAACCACCACCCGGTGGGAGGGGGAGGGTCATTAAACCAACATTGAGGCAGATGCAGCCCATGCCCGCACCCCTGCGTAACAGGGGCAAAAGGAGAACGCGGCAGTACATCCTCATCGGAGTCGCGGTCGCCGTAGCTGTCGTCGCGTTGATCCTGGCCGGCAGAACCTTAGACCTCCCTGGTTTAAGTTCTCTTCGCTTCTGAATTTAGTTAGTACTACCCCCTATGGATGGCGAGGCTTTCTGCGCACATATTCTTCATCCGCAGCCGTAAGGGAGGTGGAGGCGGCTTCTGATGATAGAAAAGCCGGATAGTTGTTTTGCGGAAACTTGGTTGCTCTGCCTAGACATGGTTTACTTTTTCTGTTTGAACCGTTGATGTTGTTACTGTACCTATTTACCTCATAGATTGTGTTGGGAGTGCATTGTGGTAGACTTATCGGATGGTGGCGACATATATTCGTTAAAGTGAACATATAATAATTATATAGATTTATTTTGGACATATGCCTTGTGATCTGGTGGTTATGGTTATCTGTTGTTATACCTCTGTGTTTTATAATATTGCATTATGTTCAGTTGGTGTTCCCTCACATTTTGCTGGAATCACATGCTCCTTGGTAGCCGGAGAAACCATCATGGAGATTTGGAGACAAGGTGAGTGTTTTTTTTTTGTGCGGAGACAAGGTGAGTTTCAGCTTGCTCTTTTAGGGCCGATTTGATTTAAAATATTTCCATAGAGCTTTTGGAGGATCAAAACCCTTGGCAATTTTTCTTATGCCTGCTTTTTGATTGGTAGGATTGAATCTTTTAAAAAGTTTCCTAAAGATTCTTTTGCACTCATAGGGTACTTAGCATCTACTCAAACCTCCTGGAAGAAAACCTTTTGTTTTTTCTCAAACCATATTTCATAGGCAATTTAGCACCCATTCAAACTTTCTATGAAAAGTCCCCTGTTTTTTCCTCAAACAAACCAAAAGGCCCTGACACATTATGTGTTGGCCTCTAAATTCATCTACGAGGTACACTACTTAAGCAACGATAAACATCACTCGCCTTCAGACACACATTATGTGCTAGCCTCTTCATTCATCTCAAGCTTCTGCCCCTGCTCCTGCCAATGTTCTCCACGAAGCCCTCCCCGATCCCCTCGCCGATGCCCTCGATGAGGCCGCCGATGACGCTGAAGAGCGCGTTGATGGTGACCTTGGCCACGGCCACGAGCGGGTTGCTCTTCTCCGGCGGCACCACGCCGTGCTCGTAGAGCCCGTTCACCATGTCCTTTGCGCACTTGGCGTGGAGGTAGTACCCGCACGGCATGCACTGGTAGACGCGCCCCGACCGCCGCTTCCGGCACACCTGGCACACGAAGCTCGTGGCCACGCCGGCGCCCGCGTCGGGGGCCAGCAGCAGCGGGTGGCCGTGCGCCGGGAGCTCCATCCGGCGCGTCATGGCCGCGCAGCACGGGTGCACGTCGAAGCTGCAGCACGCGCACCGGAACGAGAAGCCCTTCACCGACTTGCCGCAGATGTCGCACTTGCACCGGAGAAACCCGCCTGATGATCAAAATGCATCTTCATCGTGACTACTGAGTAAGGCAGCGTGCCTGCGTGCGTGGTGTTTGATGGCTCGTCGCCGTTACCTGGCTTCTCGAAGAAGAGGAGGTGCTGGTGCTTGGGGTGGAAGGGGTGGTCGTGGAGGGAGGGGGGCGCCATGGCGCAGAACTCGTGCAACTGGAAGCCGCAGATCTGGCACATGAAGCGCTTGCCGGCGCCGTACTCCTTGCAGCCCATGCAGAGGAAGAGGTACGGGAAGTCGAACCGGGCCAGCCGGTGCTCCGGGTGGCTGAAATGCACCATCTCGCCGTCATCGCCGCCGCCGCCGCCGTGTTCGGGCTCGCGCTGCTGCGGCTGGCTCTGGCTCGTCTCAGGAAGAACGCCATCGTCTCCGGCCGGCAGCTTGCCGCTGAGGTTTCTCGGGTCCATGGACACGCACCTGCTCATGTCGCTTGCTCCAGAGCCCAGAGTACATATTTCGGGCACTTGTGTGAGGCCATATATGGAAATGGAAGGCAGAAAGCTTGAGCGGGAAGGCCTCTCCATGGACCATGGTGTTGCTGTTACACTAAAACTAATGGTTAATCAGACCCATTCGTCCACATCTAGCAGTGCTGCTGCTGCTGCTGCTGCAGGAGCAGCAGCCTTGGCACACAATGCGGTAAAGCCAGGTTTTGATGCTTGTGTGAGGGACAAGTCTTATCTCCTGTGAGACTGACCGAGGAAGTTACAGCATCAAGAAATCTCGTTTTGCTTTCGCAGCATCTAGTTCCTGATCGGGGTCCAGAATGCCAACCAGGCTATGCACGTAAGACCAGAAACTACCGGTGGAGTAACCAGAAGTGAAAAGATATTCTTGTGCCTGACAGCTCTGATGAACCAGACATGCACTTCTACCTCATGTCCTTGTTCTATTTTCACAGAGACGAAAATCGCCTCAGGGCAACGACGTGAAATTTGAATATTCCATGTTATTCATATTTTGTTTCATTAAAATACAAATGGAACGGAAATATGGAAATGGAAACAGAAGTTTACAGAACGGAAGTGAAATCAGAAACGAGAACGAAAGCCAAACGATGTTTTCCCGATGAAAGTCACGAGGAAATGGAAATTCATTAGTACCCTCAAAGGCGGAAATTTCTGTCCATCTTCTTTGTGTACAGCCTGACCAGCCTAGCCCATCTACACTTTTGGCCCGATAAATTCCTATCCAGCAAAAATCTAATCCTCTTCTTAGTACATCTTCAACGGCGACCCTCAAACCATCCACATATGTCTGAACCGTTTTATGCCATCCAGCGCGGATCTGTACCGGTCCGCAGTACGGTCCAAACACATTTTCTCATGCAAACCAGAGACAAACGTAAAGGGGATGCTTTGAGGGCGTCCGAACAACACCCAAGCCCGCGTCTAACCGCCATGGCCCATCAAAAACGCCTCCCTCGCCCACGCGCGCTTCCCGTCTGAAACGGTCAGCGCCGTTCCAGAGCATCAGTGCCACATTCATGTCCGGCCAGAGCGGGCGCGACCTCTCACTGACGCCGACATTGAAGCGACGTGATGGCTGAGAGCGCGCCGCACACGTTGCTTCTCGGTGCACGCGACTGCTCCGCGTTCAAACGATACGAGGACATCCCGTCCTTCCGTCGCCCACCATCGCTATATAAACTGGCTGCCCCGGCCATAGCCATAGTCATCCGCCTTTGATCCTTTCTCCTCTCTGCACCACTCTCACCATGGCTTCCTCGCGCTCCAAAGTTCTCTTCCTCACGCGCTCCATAGTGTAGAGGTCTTTGGTAGCAGCGCCGCATCGCATCGTCACTCTTTCAAGGGCGTTGTCGTGGTGCTCAGTCGTCCTTGGTCGAACATCCTCTAGGTGTTAGGCTTGTTCTCGTTTCTTGTTTATCCGTGCGAAATACTGTTTGAAGAGTCCGCACATCACCTACGTACGGACGTGTGAAAAGAACGACCATTTGGGTCATGAGCTCGGCCCCGCACAGAGAACGGTGGAACACGCGCGGGCGCAGTCACCATGCACGGCGGCGTACACGAAGCCGGACGCCCGCGCGTGCCTTTTCCAGCGCCCGCGTCGCCGTCCATCGGCACGACTCGTCCAGGTCGCACGACCGGCCTGTCCACCTCACCCTGTGCATTTTAAAACCGAACCGAAAAACCATACCGAAAATAAACCGAACCGAACCAATTTTATGGTTTTTATGGTTTTATGGTTTCGGTATGGTATGAACTTTTCATACCGTTTTGAAGTTTGGTTTTTATGGTATATACCGAAAAACCGAATGGTTAACCGAATAAACCGAAGTACAAAATGTATTTATATGTCTTGGGAAGCCAGATTTCCTGTTAAGTGCATCTGTTTTCCTCTCGACAACGAGGTCCAAAACAGAGTATATTACTATATGAAGTCATATTTCTCTTCACAAGAATGCTAAGCACGTCCATAACCATCAAATTTATGCATGCATATATAGTTCATATAGTTATATACTCCTCGTATAAAAAGATATGTGTTTTGAGTCATAAATTTGTAAATTGTTATATGCCATTTTCAAATTCGCGTCAACTTTGGTTTATACGGTATATACCGAAACCATACCGAAATAATTTGGTATATACCAAAACCGAACTGTATATAAATCTCATACCGTATTTACCGAAGTATTGATACTGTACAAACCGAAAAACCGTATAAACCGAACCATGTAAACCGAATAAACCGAACGCACAGAGTGATGTCCCCCCATGTCCCCATGCCACCTCGGCTCACTCCTCGCATGGACACTGAACGGAAGATGGAGGAGGGGATGAGGAGAGGGCCCCACGCTATCCCGCCCGGAGCACACGATCGCGCCACGTCGGACACCGCACATCACCCCTCGGCGCGATACGAGGCCACGAGCAGCCGCCGCGGGGGGTCGGAGATCAGGGGAATCCGGGTGACATCCAGGGAGTAACTGGAACGGCAGAGAGCTACGACGGTTCGATCGTCATGGAGGCCAAGGCCGCCGCCGTCTCCCTGTCGGCGCCGCTGCCCCGGTGCCGCGTCGCCGGCGGCAACGGCCCGCTCGCGCGCTCCGCCTCTGCGCGGAGGTCGCGGAGTTGCGGGTACCACCATGGCGCGCCCCTCAGATCGCTCGCTCGCCCCTCCTCCTCTGCTCGCTCCTTCCCCGCCGGCCGCGTCTACGCTATGGCGGCGGGCGCAACGACGCCGGTGAAGGAGCAGGACCTCGTCTTCGTCGCCGGCGCCACGGGGAAGGTCGGCTCCCGGACCGTAAGGTGGGTACTCTTCGACTATGCTCGAGCTTCGTTGCTGCATTGCATTGAGAATTGACGCGACGCGCGTCTGTGCAGGGAGCTCATCAAGCTGGGCTTCCGCGTCCGCGCGGCCGTCCGGAGCAAGGAGAGGGCGTCGCCCCTCGTGCAGAGCGTGGAGCGGCTGGAGGCCGGCGAAGGGAGCGCCCCGGCTTCGAGGCTGGAGCTGGTCGAGTGCGACCTGGAGAAGCAGGGCGAGGCGGGCATCAAGGCGGCCATCGGCGACGCGGCGCTCGTGGTGTGCTCCATCGGCGCCAGCGAGAAGGAGATCCTCGACTTCACGGGCCCCTACCGCATCGACTACGTGGCCACCGCCAACCTCGTGCGCGCCGCGGCCGAGGCCGGCGTCGAGCACTTCGTCCTCGTCACCTCCCTCGGCACCACCAGATTCGGCTTCCCGGCCGCCCTCCTGAAGTATAAACGCTGACAGATCACCGCCACTTCTTTCTTTCGAACCAGACTTTGTTTTGGCCAACGGATTAATGGAGTTTTTGACACGATCGAGCAGCTTGTTCTGGGGTGTTCTGTGCTGGAAGAAGATGGCAGAGGAGGCGCTGATAGCCAGCGGCGTCCCGTACACGATCGTGCGGCCGGGGGGCATGGAGAGGCCGACGGACGCGTACAAGGAGACGCACAACCTGGTGGTGTCGCCGCGGGACACGTACGTCGGCGGCCTGGTGTCCAACCTGCAGGTCGCGGAGCTGATCGCGTGCGTCGCCAAGAACAGGAGGGCGGCGTACTGCAAGGTGGTGGAGCTCGTCGCCGAGACCACCGCGCCGCTGTTGCCCACGGAGGACCTCCTCGCCAGGGTCCCCTCCGACCCCGGCAGGGCACCGCCCCCGGCTCCCGCGGCTCCGGCCGTCGTCACCGAGGCGCCGAAGGAGTCGCCTCCAACAGCGGCGGCGGCTCCACCATCCGGTGCAGCACCTCCGGCAACGGCAGCGGCACCAGCACCAGCACCCCCAGCACCGGCACCTGCACCGGCACCAGCTGCGGCAGCAAAAGCAGAGCGGCCGCTCTCGCCGTACGCGGCGTAAGTGAACCGACTGAACTGGTATCCTGATGGACTCATCAGTCATCACTCATGGGAATGGATGATCATTTGCTGATGCATTTCGTTGCATTGCAGGTACGAAGGGTTGAAGCCACCATCGTCACCGACACCCAGCTTTAGCAGCGGCACCGCCGGTCAGGCAGTGAAGGAGTCGCCCCCTGCACCGGCACCGGCACCAGCTGCTCCGGCTCCTCCTCCACCTCCTCCGGATGCTCCCGCTGCTTCTGCAAAGCAACGGCCGCTCTCACCCTACGCGGCGTGAGTGAACAAACTGATGTTACATCCATGGCATTTGAGATGAAGATTTTGGCCTCTGATGGATCCATTAATTCCCTGATGGCGTCGCAGGTATGAGGATTTGAAGCCACCGTCTTCCCCGACACCCGGTAGGAGCAGCAGCAAGAAAAAGGATGATGGTGATTCTCCTTCGCCGCCGCCCTCTGCCGCCTCTCCGGATGCAGCAACTAGCACCACCGCTGAGGGCACCGCCGAGGCTGCAGCTGAGTCGTCGTCGCCGCTGTTGGATTCGAACGCCAATGGCGTTCCTCCCACCGCCGCCCCTGCCACTGCTGATCCAGGGCGCCCACTTTCACCATACGCCAGGTACTGATTTCTCCCTGTCTCCCTGCTCATCTAGCTCACGACAATGGTATTCGAATTCACAAGTATATAATCCATTCATCTCTCTGTCTGATTAACTGTAACTTTGCAAGGTACGAAGACCTGAAACCTCCAACCACGCCAACTCCATCGGCGCCCAAAGTATAGAGCGGCCGGCCGGCGGTTACTTCCATTTACTTCTTCTTTTCCTGCTCGATCGGCGGCCTCTGTCCGAGTGCGAGCTCAAGGCGCGTGTATATGCCAATTTTCCTTCTTCGAGAAATACAAATGTACACGAGGATGACAAGATGCATATGTATATGCATCTATATGAGAACACCCGCAAACAGCCCACGCCATGAGACATGAACCAACCTTTGGCTTGCACTAAGAGCAACTCCATGCGAACCCAAAAGGGTTTAACTCTTTAAAAAACCGGGTTTGCTAAAACTCAGTCGACTGCTCAACCGTTGAATCTTTTGCATGCATATTCGTACTGGACTGAGCATCGTCCTACAGCCCTTGTAGCATTTTGTCCTACCGTTTACAACATGTCATCATACCTGTTCCAATATCTGTCATTGCTGGTTGCAGCATGTCATGTCACCCGTCGCAACATCTGCCTTTGTCATCGTAGCACGTGGTCCCACCAGTCGCAACATCCGTCATTGACTGTTGTAGCATGCAGTCACACCGGTTGCATCGTCCGTGTTGTTGCTTGCAAAACATCGCAACATTTTCTGTCGACTACAACCATGACACTCACAGAACCACAACTATGCTGACGTCATTCGACCAAGTTCTTGCCACACCCTTTAAAAATGGGTGGTGCTCCGCGTCGATCGACATGCCAAAACCGTAAGACGGTCGTGCACGAGCCGTTAGATCTGACGCACCGAGGCTGTCTGATCCTAACCTCATCTCCTCCTTCGCTCCCCGCACAAAGCACTCGACGCCGTTTGCCGCCATTTATCCCCGCAGACGCAACAATGGCGTAACATCACTGCTCTGAACTTCTCGCCGCTCGTAGCCATGCAACACCGTCGAAACACTGCCATCGGTCATGGCTCCGTCACCATGCTCCCCCAGCGACTGTTCCCAGCAACATCAGCCCATCTTTTTTTGTCATGGAAACTCCCACCCATCGCGTGGTTTGTTTCAGCTCTCCGTGCTCGTGCTTGTAGCATCCTGGTGCGTTGGTCGCACAATCCTCTCAAAAACACCGTGCGCTGTTGCAGCTCCGCCATCGTAGCTCATCGCACCATCACATGCCGGTTGTAGCTCTGTCGACGGCAGGTTCAAGCAAATCTGGCGCCAATTACGTCAATGCTAGCTCCAGTTGCAGCTCTATCCATGGCATTTCTTTAGCAAAAGACGACACCCAACCAACCACCGTATCATCAGTACTTACCAAGTTGATAAAATTGCAGAAAACCACCATAATTGTGGACCCTAAATAAAAATCACACCAAGTTTCAAGTATTGTGCTGACAGTTTGCCGAAAACACTGACCGCTCTATTATAGTTGTTTGATGCTAGAACTGACCGCTAGGTCCCACTGTAAGCGATGAGGTGCCAACCAAAATGAACGGTGTTCGACTGAAGTGTTAGAATGACGGAGGGCCCACTCGTCATCCTCTCTCTCCCACCCAATCTTCCTCCTCCGGCTACAATGACACATACATGTCATGCTCACCGCCGCTCGACCACCACGCGGGAAGACGACAACGATGGGCGACGCCCCTCCCCGTGTAGCTCCACATCACTCCCACCCTGAGCACCACACCACCTCCTAGCATAGGCCGGATTTGGTGTGTCGGGGCCATCTACGCCCCCACCACACGCGCCGCTCCACTCATCGTGCCTATCTCCCTTCCCTCACCCAGTAGATATCAAAGAGCCCTAGCTACTTCCCCAAACTCTAGGCGCTCCTCCCTCCCAGCGTTACCTCTCCCTTCCTCTGTCTCCTCTGCCCTCACTCAAGCTCGCGCGCAAAGCACCGCCATGGCCACGGGCAATCGCCCATCATCGCCAACGACCTTGAAAATCCCCGACTCTTTGCCTTAAAACCTTGCCTCGCCATGCTCGTTCTAACCGCCAAGTGAATCGAACCAAGGAGGCCCGATGACGGTGAGTACACCGTCTTCCTCTAGTTCATTCGCCATCCTGTCTCCTTTAAATTCAAGGCTCCACCTGATTGTTTAAACCGAGATATTTCATTTAAAAAGAGATATTGGATCCGATATTGCTACTAATGACTAATCAATGCAAAGGTTCCACAAATCCTCTCTTTAATATTTTTCACAGGAAATGGGCTAAAAAGGGAAGAAATCATGTGTGGAAGTGGAATGAAAGGAATATGGAGGAAGAAAGAATCAACATGAGGCGTCTGCGTGAAGACAGAGCAAAAGATGGCATTCCATACAGGCGCACACACCTGTATGAGCGCCCGTTTGGCATGGATTTCTAGGCAGATTGTCCACCTGAACAACTTTTATAAAGGGGACCCCATGAAAATGTCAACATAACGACGAGTACGGAAGCCAGAACCTCTTCATCATCATATTCATCCGCAAACCCTAGTCGCCGTCATTTCCATCTCCATAGGCATCTCCACCACCATAGTGCTCTTGCATCTGGTTCATACTTGTAATCGTGCATTGCACAATGCATCCATTGTAAGACATATTGCAATCAATCAATCTCAAGATGTGTTCTTTAATATTTTCTTCCCGTGATCTGATCTCCATGTGTGAGTAGTTTGGTAAGATATGGGTTGATGCATAAGCCTTACAACCAAAGGTATTCGTTGAGGGGATCAAAGGAAGACTTTGACATAACATCCCGTATGTATGAAATAAAATCGTTTCTTGAAGATGTCTCTTGTCTTATCCGCGATCTTTATCCCTGCAGGTACCCAGGATCAAGGAGATCGAGCACCGATGAGGCTAGGAGCAATAGGACCGTGAAGTGTTATACAAAACACCGGTTACAGTAAGGTTCAGTAGGGTAACATAGATCATATCCTTGGGATAAATGAGGCGTAGTCATTAAACACTCAAAGCTCTTGTCTGATTTCATTATCTTAATTATCGAGGCAACCCCGCGCGACAGATAGGGCATGCGGTAGGACAACTGATTCTTGATGCAGGACTCATGCCGGTCAAGATGTTATTTGGACACATCCCCCACTCCGATCTGTAACAAGCACGTCTCGATGGGTGATTTCCCGAGAACAAACTAATATCCTATTTGACCATAGCGCAAATACAAGGTTGTAAGCATTAAGACCTCATACTTGTACCTCTTTTTATTATAAGCGTTTGAATCACTATTTGCTTGTTGACCCGGTCAAAAGCTGGATTTGGCACTTTGACAAAAGCTTGCTAGAGGCCATCGCTTCAAGGGAATCTTTCTCTCGTGGGTTCGATAACTCAGGGTCACTTCTGGGGAAATACGTGCGGGATACTCTTTTCTGATCCAAGGTATCAAGCCCTTTTACTGGTGTCGTTGCCCGACAGGAGTTTAGTATTCCTAGTCTTTGTGTTTAGAGTTTGTTAAAGTTAATTTGCAGTTTTTGCTTTTACTTTTCTGTTTTTAGTTTAAGTTCTATTTTTGTTGCAAATCTTGTTAGTTGAAAAAAAAAACAAAAGATTACTATGGCTCGCAATCTTGGAAGTTTTGCTACTTCTAACAACGACTTCATGCGTGAACCTATAGCATAACCTGAGGTTGTAGCCGCTGAGTATGAGATTGAGTTAAATGCACTGTAGGTCCTAAAAGTTTCGTCGATGTGTCACTTTAGCCCTATATCTTCCAAAATGCACCTTTAGGTCCTAAATCTTTCATAAATGGTTCACAGGAGGTCCTTTTTTCACTTCCGCTCGCTCACCTCCTCGCGTGGCGCGTTGACCCATGCCACGTCGACAAAGGGCCCAACCGCTAGGCAGTAAACTTTGCAATAAGCCCCCTCCCGATCTATTCCCCTCCCAGTGGCGCCCCTCTCGTCTTTCACGCTACTTTGGCGACATTGGAGGCGGTCGGTGGCGGCGCCGGCAACGATTCGACGATTTCCTCCATGCGGCGACGACGGGAGGTGATCTGGAGGGCAATCCGAGCGGGTGCCCGTGGACATGGATTTGGTCCAACCTGGACAAAATTGAACATTTCAGAATAAGAGAAATGGGATTGAATAAAAAAAGGCTCCAAAACCTCAAGAACTCTTCGTTCTTACATGATGGTTGAAGAACTTGTAGAACACACGTCCAGGGTTGGCAGTAGATTTCTATCGGAGCACAATGGTGCTACGGACACGACAGCAAGGACACAACACCAGCGGCACCCGCTACGATTGCCCACCAGATCACCTCCCGTCGTTGCCGCATGGAGGAAATTGTCAAATTGTCACCGGCGCCACCACCGACCGCCTCCAATGTCGCCACAGTAGCGTGAAAGAGGAGAGGGGCACCACTGGGAGGGGAATAGATCGGGAGGGGGCTTATTGCAAAATTTACGGCCTGACGGTTGCGCCCTCTGTCGACATGGCGTGGGTCAACGTGCCACGCGGGCAGGTGAGCAAGCGGAAGTGAAAAAAGGACCTCCTGTGAACCACTTATAAAAGATTTAGGACCTAAAGGTGCATTTTGGAAGATATAGGACTAAAGTGACACACCGACGAAACTTTTAGGACCTATAGTGCATTTAACTCTATGAGATTAAACCAAACTTAGTTTCCATGGTTCAACAAGACCAATTTGGAGGCCCTGCTTCTGAGGATATCGGTATGCGCTTACACAATTTCACTGAATTGTGCAACATGACACGCATCAGAGATTATGATCCCGACGCTTTGAAATTGCATCTATTTCCTTTCTCTTTGAGAGGAAAAGCTAAGGATTGGCTTCTAGCTCTACCTAGATGCGGTATTACTTCTTGGGCTGATTGTTGCAGTAAATTTTTATCTAAGTTTTGTCCACCTGCAAAAATTATGCAATTACGTTATTAGATTACAAGTTTCAAGAAAGAGGAACGCGAGCCACTAGCGCTTGCGTGGGATAGAATGAAAGAAGCTATAAGGAATTGCCCCAATCACGGAATGGAGATACAGTTGCAGGAGGAACAATCATGCGAAAACCCATCGAAGATGTCAACAGACTACTGAATGATATGCAAGAGAACCATGCCCAATGGCATGTTTAAAGAACCACCACCAAGATGGTGAATGCCATAGAAGAGAGTAACACAGAGTTGGCAACCAAGATTGAAGAACTTATCTTTGTGATGAAAGGTAAAGAAGAGGTAAACATGAATGCCATCGCTAATAAACTAACTAGTGATGTAAATTTTATTGCTCGTAATAGCTACAATCCTAATTGGAAAAATAATGGCTATGCTGCTAGACTTCCTTACCCTAGTAATGGAGGAGCATCCAACAATTTTAGTGGAGCTAATGGCAGCAATAGAAATACTCTTGAAGAAAATCTTAAAAGTTTTATTGCTAGCCAGACTGAGCAAAATAAAAACTTCAAGAATATCTTGAAAAATCATGATAACTTACTTGGTCAATTGACCAGTAAGGTTGTTGGACTAACAAATGATGTGCATCTACTTGAAGGAAGATCCAAGAAAATTGAAGCACAAGTGGCTAAAATATCAAAGAGCCAAACCTTAATTTTGGCTAAGTTTGCAGGTAAACCGGAGCCTAACCCGGTTGAAGAAGTTAAAATGGTAAGATGCAATGAAGAGAAGGCCGAGATGCTTGATACAAACCATGTGCAAGCGTACAATTATACAGTTGCAGATTTTTTTCAAGATGATATCCATGAAGTATCCACTACCGAAGGTAACTAATGACAAAGCATATAATGTCTTTGTTGAACAAGTTGCAACCAAGGTACGTGAACTCGATGATGAAAGGAAAAAAGCTCTACAGTAAGTTACCAGCTAAGCAAGAGGATGCTTTTGAACCTACAATAGAGACTGAGATAGGATTGAATAAATTCAGTTCCTTACGTGATCCAGGGGCAAGTGTTTCCACTACCCCCAAATCTTTTTATGATAGTCTCAATCTCGGTCCTTATGCTAATACCGAGATTATATTGAATATGGCTAACTTTACTTTTCTCAGGCAGTAGGCATTAAGCATGGAGTTATAGTTCAAATTAATGATTGCCCTGTCATGATTGATCATGTGATAGTAGATATGCCTGAGGACCCAATTTCTCCTATAATTCTCAGTAGACCTTTTCGAAGGACTATCAAAGCTGTGATAAATGTGTTTGAGGGGAATGTACGATCTGATTTACCCGCTAAAGATCCATTTGTGACACATTTCCCCATGAAAAAGAAAATGAAGACCTACACAGGAGATGTCATCATTTTGAATGCCAGAAGCTATGGTCTCAGTGTCCTCGCACCACCTTGATCATCACTATGTTCGAGCTAACCAACCAAAAACAAGCGTTTCGTCGAAGGCAACCCATGTGAATAAAGAAGTCAACTAAGTTTTTATTTTTGTTTCAATAAAGAGTGATTGAAGTTCCATGTGAAGAAGTAAGTTTGGAAGAGTTGTTCTAATGAAGGATTTCCTATGTGCAAGATGAAATATATGTTGAATTGATGTTTGGATGCCTGGAAATATGTCTATGTGTTGTTTTGGAACTAACCCCGCAGGAAAACAAAGAAAAAGAGAAGTTTTAGAAGAAACAGATCAAAAGACGGCCTTTGAAACAACTGTAGCGATCGTTCGGGCAGTCGTATGGCCTGCTGGAGGTTCCAACGCAAAACAACCAGAGACATCAGAGAGATTGATGGCGCTTCAAACGAGCACAAGCGCTCGTTTTGGTGGCCATTTCATTTCTTTGCACAAAACGAAGAAGAGTTCAAAGCGTTCGACGGCGTTCCAAACGGGCGCATGCGCCCGTCCGAGCGGTAATTTTACATCTTCGACCAGAAGAAGAAGAAGAACAAAATAGAAGACGACGTTCAAAACGGGCGCTACCGCCTGTTTCAACGGTCATTTCATCTATGCACAAACGTAGGTAAGTCATCCAGGAGAACGACGACGTTCCATGCGGGCGGTTGTGCCCGTATGAGTAGTCGTTTTGACCCCTGGCGGCCCCAATATGCCGAGGAAGAAGGTAAATCTCCCTCATCTCTCTCTTTTATTTTTCTTCCTCCAAACCTCTCCAAACCCTAGCAAAACTTCGCCCGATCTCTCTGCTCACTCGGTTTCAGTTCAAATCCTTCCGTATGTTTCTCCTTCGATCCCTAATTTATTCTTAGCGAATCCACATTCTACATGCCTAGCATTGCCATGTCTAGGAGATGCATATATTTGATCCAAATTTGAGCTTGGCTTCAATTCATTGATGTTTTTAGAGGAGTATGGTGTGGTAACTACCGTAGGATCATTATTGGTTAATTATATTGGACTGAAAAACTATTTTGCAGATGTTTACATGGAGGTCTTCTCGCATACGTGGCGCTTCAAGTTCATCCACCGCACTGCCACAACAAGTTTTGACTCAGGGGATCGTCCTCCTCGACTGTGAAGCAAGGAAGAAATTCCAAAAGCTCAGTACAAGGAAGATCAAAGCAACCAAATGGTCTTGTGCGACCACACCCACCAAGCTAGGTATTACTAATGATTTCAATTTGCTTTGTCATAATGTCAGGTTGCATCATTTTGTTTATCAGGGATGTGAGACTTATGAACGCATGACGCTTGAGTTTCTTAGTACTCTCTCTCACAATGTTGGTTTGGTGCTAAATGCATACGAGGAGAGGATCACTTTCCGTCTCCTGGACCAAGACTTCAACATCACTCTTGAGGAGTGGTGTAATTATTTTGGCTTCACCACCAATGATGATGATCTTAGATATGTTTACGATTTCACGAACCCGCACCCAAGGCAATCCTTCTACCGTATGAGTAGTTATGGCTCAAGGCAAAGATCCAATTGCATTGAAAGTTCTGATATACGCTATTTCTATTATGTTATCACTAACTCGTTGTAGGCACGAGGAGAAGTTTCTAAGGTGAACGATGCGAACATGCTAGTTCTCCGGAAAGCAGAAAACTTGACGTCGGTTATTCGCCAAAACCTAGGGGCAATACTTCTTCTACACCTCGCGCATCAAGCAAATCATGTACAAGGAGGTATCATGCGTCGAGGAGTGATCACCATGTTGGCCAACTCCCTTGGTCTCAACTACAATCACCTTCGCCCCATTTTTGGTAACACCCTTGTTATTATTCGTCTTCTCACTAGCGTTGGAATGGTAGTAGTTCGTAATGGTCGTCATTGCATTAGAATTCCTGGAGTGGCACACTTGTTGCCTACTCCTATGCCTAACCGTTTTTCCATCGAGCATGAATAATTGTTTATGTTGCACGAGAAGGAGATGCAGCTTTTGACCAAGAAGGGCCAGAACCAGAACAAGTATATGAACAAGAACTCGCCACCGACGAAGAGGAGGAGCAGCCCGAAGATTAGCCACAACAAGACTGCACCACCTATGCGGACCTCAACAACCTACATGGCTCTATTGATGACATTAGCAACCTTGCCGCACCCCTTCAAGGCACGTCCGCTAATACGTCCATTTTGCATCATGAATTCTTATTGATATTTATGTTATTCTTGTTCATTATTCCTCATTATGATACAATTCTTATGCTATCTCTCTTTGAATATGCAAGGTACATCACAAAGAGGGAAATCACTTGAAACTGGAATTTTGGACGTGAAAACCAAGAAAAAGGCTGAAAAATCACAGGACCCCAAATGGCCTGAAACTTCACGGAGAATTTTTATGGAATATATAAAAATTATTTGGCCAAAAATATACAAGAGGGGGCCACTTGCTGGCCACAAGCCAACAGGGTGCGCCCACCCCCTTGGGCAAGCCCTGTTAGCTTGTGGGGGCCCAGCAGGTCCTCCGACCCCCCTCTTCTCCTATATGGTGTGTTTTACCCTAGAAAAAATGAAGAAGATACTTTTGGGACGAAGCGCCTCCGTCTCGAAGCGGAAACCTGGGCAGAGGCCCTTTTGCTCTCCGGTAGAGAGTTGTGCCAAGGAAACTTCCTTCCGGGAGGGGGAGATCGAAGACATCGTCATCACCAACGCTCCTTCGTGGGAGGACCAATATCCATCAACATCTTCACCAGCACCATCTCATCTTAAACCCTAGTTCATCTCTTGTATTCAATATTTGTCTCAAAACCTCAGATTGGTACCTATGGGTTACTGGTAGTGTTGATTACATCTTGTAGTTGGTGCTTGTTGGTTTATTTGGTGGAAGATATTATGTTCAGATCCTTAATCATCATTATTACACCTCTGATCTTGAACATGTTGATTATGTGTGAGTAGTTACTTTTGGTCCTGAGGACATGGGAGAAGTCTTGTTATAAGTAATCATGTGAAGTTGGTATTCGTTCGATATTTTGATGATGTGTATGTTGTTGCTTCTCTTAGTGGTGTCGTATGAACGTCGACTACACGACACTTCACCATGTTATGGGCCTAACGGAAGGCATTATGGAGTAACAAGTGGATGATGGGTTGCGAGAGTGACAGAAGCTTAAACCCCAGTTTATGCGTTACTTCATAAGGAGCTGATTTGGATCCACACGTTTCATGCTATGGTTAGATTTATCTTAATTCTTCTTTTGTAGTTGCGGATGCTTGCGAGAGGGGGTAGTCATAAGTGGGTTGCTTGTTCAAGTAAGAAAATCACCTTAGGACAGGTCCACCCACATATCAAATTATCAAAGTAATGAACGCGAATCAACTCAACATGATGAACATGACTAGACAGAAATTCCCATGTGTCCTCGGGAGCGTTTGCTTCATATAAGAGTACTTTCAGGTCTGTCCTTTGCTATAAAAAGGATTGGGCTATCTTACTCCACACTTTCTACTATTGTTACTTGTCACTTGTTATGAATTATCTTGCTACAAAATTATCTATTATTGTTACTCACAACACTTGTAGAGAATACCTTGCTGAAAACTGCTTATCATTTCCTTCTGCTCCTCGTTGGGTTCGACACTCTTACTTATCAAAAGGACTACGATTGATCCCCTACACTTGTGGGTCATCATCCGCCTACATGAACATGAACTTCTCCAACTGGAGCCAGGAGTGGGCTCCTAACCAACCGTCGCAATGATCCCGCCGGTTTGGGCTTGCGAAAGCCTAAGCTTGGGGGAGGTCATCACCACTTCTACATCAAGATGTGGCGGTATTTGAATAAATTGTAACGAGGTTGTACTTAAGCTTGAGGAGCTTCAAAACACTCGTGTTGGTTTGTTCCAAACTTTGCTTTTATTTTCTTTCTCTTTTCCTTTTTCTTTTTGCCTTTCCAATTTTTCGGTTGCAAGTTAGTTTTCAAAAACCCAAAACCTAAAAAAATAGAATAAACTTTGCTTTGCTCTTGTTATTTATTTAGCTCCTTGGATTTTGTTTGCATTTTGTTTTCACAAGAGTTGATCTATGCCGGACAAAGAGGAATGCAAGAGTAAGGAAGAGAAGTGTGTGAATTCGCAACCGCGAAGGTATGTTCTACGACCCCCGTCTTCTTCACTTGAAATACTTTGAGTAGATGTAGTAGTAGTATGTGTGATATGTGCATATGGGAGTAAGATAGTTGAGATAAAGATTTTGTTCTAGTAGCTTACATAATTTTGTAGCCTTTGTTCTGTTTAGTTTAGACAACCAAGACTTGTGGTGGGACAGTTTTGAAATGAAATGATACTAACCAAGAATAACTATGCACAAGAGAAAGTCTTTCAAGACTTGGGAGTTGAGAAAATTTGTAGTGGAAGTGATGTTTGAAATGCTCAACCCCATGTTGTTAATTCTAATAGACTTAATAACACGTGTGGATTAAACTTTCTAGAGGAACTTAGTTGAAGGGTGAACGAGATTATGCCAAAATTCTGTGTTGTATCTCTTACATGGTGCTTCAGCTCCTTACTAGTGCCATGTCCCAGCTACTCTATGCAAGTGTACGTGTGTAAATGTGGCTTCGTCACCTTTGTTGATGTTATGCTGATGACTCCGCTAGCCAATGAACGATCCACCAAGAGCGATAGCTCGAATTTATGCTATGAGTTTGTTAACGTACGTAGTGGCAACACTACAAACACATATTATTCAACTTTCTCTTGAATGGGTGTGTATATGGTAAATAAAGGGGACTGATCAAAAAGAGCTCGAAATGGACATATTGCTAATGTCCATACTTCCCAAACATCAAGCCACAGTGAAAACCTATGCATGATCACTTAGTTGGCATAATCCCTTCACGTGACAATCAATGCTTGAAATGAAGTGCTTGAAAGCCTAGATGAGAAAGTAATTGTGGGTGTGCTAATGAGAACTTGAGCATCTTATTTTACTACATGATTTCTACTCCCTAACTTATGTTTGTATGGCTCTGTCAAAAGAAAACTCTTCCGTGCATTCTCGACAAGCAAGTGTTGTCTAGAATAAATAGAACAAAGTGTTGCAAAATTGTTTTATCTAGTAGATCAAGAACTGTGTGTCAATTATCTTTGCTTCACTAACACTTGCACTATAACTATGCCACCGCTACAGCTATGCTAAGTTTTCAGGTCAAGAAGCGGAGGGCTATCTAGGCACACTGATCGTAAGTGAACCAAAACCTTCTCGTTATTTCGGTTTAAACAACTGAGTTCCTTATGATTTGGATTTCTCCTTATGTTGCTCGAGAACAATCAAGTTTAAGCTTGGGGGAGTTGATGAGTGATATTTTTACACTCATTTCACCTTTGTTCAAGGGATTTCTATTTTCATGCTCCTGGTTCTTTAGTTCACTTCAGTTTTGCCCAAGCCAACTAACTTTGCTCACTTTTGCCCTCCCCCTCCACCACCCGCTCATGAAAGGCCAAATAGAGCGCCACCGTCTAGTCAAAGCCTTTGACCATTACCTCCTGACTAGTGGGCCGGCCTGGTATCCTGACTAGTGGGCCGGCCTAGTATCTTGACAGGTGGGTCGGCCGAGTGGTCGCCCATGTCCGTTTTTTGATTTGGGTCGGCACGTGCACCCAACCCGCCGACCCATTTTCTTTATGCGCGCCACATAAATAAAAAAAGGCACATTCAAACTTAATACTAATTATACATTAAAACAGCGGGCAACCGCCCGCCAAAGTCCACATTTACATTGATTAAAACATAAAAACATAATTAAAAGGGTTCGCCATCCCCGCTGTCTCCTAGGCGTCCTCATCATCTGACCCAAGACCTGTCATGTCCACCAGCTCCGGCGCCGGGCCTGCCCAGGGAAAGGCCGCCTCCCATGCACGGGCTGCGTCCTGCGCCGGCTGCGCTGCTGGTGGACCACCTATGCCGTGTGCACGGTGCTCCTCCTCCTCCTCCCGTGCCCAACGGACACGGCGCTTCTCCTCCTCTTGCTCCGCCTACATGAGGCGCTTGGCCTCCTCACGCTCCGTCGTCAGGTGTCGCTGCCTCCAGTACTCGAGGTACATGGCCTTCTGCTCCGGCGTAGCCCCGATCCACACGGGGGGCACGCTGACCCACTCTCGCACGATGTCCTTCCATGCGTACGACTCCTCCTCCATTGGCTGAAGTGGCAACGACGGCAACGGCTTGGCCTTCGGCGCGGGGAGCCTCTGCGGCGAGGGGGGCGGGGGACAATGCAGTCGCCGGCAGGTGATAGGGACAGGGCCTCCGCCAGCCTTGCATGGTAGTCCGCCTCCTCTGCCTCCGCCTTGCATCGCTCCTCCTCGATGGAGGTCTGCATGGCATCCGCCAGCGCCGCCTGGTACGCCTCCTCCTCCTCCTCCTCTGAATGGACGAGGGGGACAACGGAGGGTTGGTGTGGTGCTCCTGGACGCCGAGGCGGCATTGCTCCTCGTGGTCGATGGCAAACCACCTCCCCTAGTTGGGAGAGTCCGGAGCGTACGCCTCAATCCGACGTTGCTCCAGCATAAGGAGCTCCCGCCGCCTGCGTACCTCCTCGGCATGCACCCGTTGCGCCCGCGGCACAACCGGCACCGGGATCCACTGCGGATCTAGATGTCAGTCATGCGGCAGCGTGACGTACGGGTACGGCAGCGGCTGCCTGTACACCAAGTGCCAGCGTGCCTGGTGCACTGGAATGTGCAAGCACTGCCGCACGCGGGAGGGGGGGGGGTGTCGTGGGTTTGTCACGGCAGATGTCCGAAGACTTAGGTTTGAGGCCATCGCCAAAGGGGTGGACTCAAAGGGGTTGATCGAGATGAAGGACACGAGTTTACCCAGGTTCGGCCCCTCAAGATGAGGTAAAAGCCTACGTCCTGCTTGTGTTGTATTGATTGGATTATCGATTACAAGGGAGCGGTTTCGCTTGACCTAGTTCTTGACTTCTTGGTTTCTCCCCTAAGCCGCCCCAGGGTCTCGCCTTTATATAAGAGGTCAAGGCACTGGGTTACACGAGTCCTAAACCGTCTTACACAACGTAACCTATTCTGTCTCTAAGCCGCCTTGCCATCTTGGGCAAGTCGTCTCCGGGCGGCTTAACCGCCCGGGTCTTCTTACCATCTTCTGTCTCCGGGCCTCCGTCTTAGCTCATCGGGTGAGCCGCCACGCGGGCTGGCCTTATCTTCCGGCCCACCTTATGGATCTTGGGCTCTGAGCCGCCAGGTATGACCCGGCCCCTCCTGGTCGGGTCTTACCACGGGGTTATATCCCCAACATTAGGCCCCAGGTTGATTTGAGCCAGCTCATGTCAATCTCCAAACTCACTTGGCGGCGAGTCTTCACATTTCTGTCATCTGAAAAGAAAAACTTATAACCCGCCATGACGTCATATCGAATATTCCGAAAAGATTCTGTGACGTTTGCAACGGATCTCCTCATTTGAAAGGCCATCCCGAAAATCGAGGCGCCACGTTCGGTCAATCATCACTGTGCCTCCTCAATTCTCGCGCACACTGTCGCCCTTCCAGCTTATAAATAGGGACACGTGGTGCCTCTTCTCCTTTCCCTGACGTCGCTGTCATCTTCTTCCTCTTCCGAAGACCTTTGCCTCCAGAGCTCCGCCGCCTTCGACTGGACCTCACCGTCGCCCCCATCGCCGGCCACTGCATCGACCTGAGCTGGACCAGAGCCTCGCCGGCGCGTCCGCATCCGCTAGGTATCATTTTCAGCCCTCGTCAAATCTGTACTCACCCCCATTAGGGTTCCCGAGTTCTTCACTGTTCTTGTAATGTTCTTCGCTGTTCATAGCAGTTCATCAGTGTAGACCACCAAGCATCTCCTTGCATCCCATTGCACCGCCTATTTGTTGCGGTCATCCCTTTAGTATCAATGCCCATCTGTTTTGGATCTGTATAGCACTCTTCTCCGCACACTGATTCACTTGCTCTTCCAATGCCATTTTTAGGTCATAAATAATTTTCATTTTACCCCCATCTGTAGATCTTGCAGCCATAGCAATATTATGTGAAACCTGTTTGTCCACACTTAATCGTTTTTCCTGGCGTTACCTTGCCCACTTAACCCGCCATTGTCTTGGCGGCTCTCTGTAAGATGCTTTGGCGGCTTAACTCATAACCATTACACTGACTACAGCTGTTTCATCCGGTTAAGGTTTTTCTAACCCACCGTACTCTGTGTCTCCATAGCTGAACTCGCCGTCATGTCAAGGGCACCCTCATCCTGCGATTGGGTTAGCTCCGGAGTCACCGAAGAGCTTTTGCTTAATTTCGTAGAGTCGGGTATCTTGCCGGCCAAGGATGTTATACACTGGCGGGTTCCAGGACCAGAGAAAAGACCTGAGCCTAAGGATGGAGAGGTTGTCGTGTTTACTGATCACCTCCTTCGCGGATTTAGCCCTCCCGGGTCAAAGTTCTTTCGGGATGTTCTTCATTTTTTCAAGCTTCACCCTCAAGACATCGGTCCCAACTCTGTCACCAACATGTGTCAGTTTCAAGTTTTGTGTGAAGTTTATCTGCAGGAAGAGCCGTCTGTTGACCTCTTCCATGACTATCATTATGCCAACCGTCAAACTGAAGTGGCGGTTGGACCAAGCTTGGAGCTTGGCGGTGTTTCCATCCAGAGACGGAGGGATTTGCCTTACCCAATAGCTCTCCTACCAAGCCACCCCAAGGACTGGAACAAGACTTGGTTTTATTGCAAAGACACTTCTCCTGAAGGTGAGAACCCACTGCCGGGTTACCGTCCGACCCGGCTTTGCAACACAAGCGAACTCCCAAACCGGATGACTGCCGCAGAGCGAGAAAAATACGCTCCGGCTTACGCCAAAATCAAGGCCTTACTGGCGAACGGCTTGACTGGTGTTGATTTAACCCGCTGCTGGGTTAGCTGGAAGATCCTGCCGCTGAGCCGGCGCGACCGGCTTATGCACCAATTTACGGGTGAGCCCAATGACCCTCTTTGTTTCAACGCCACTCCTCTGACCGAAGAAGATATCAACTCCACTGTCAAAGGACTTCTCGGTGAAAAACAAGCGGTTTGCAACAAAGTTGGGCTAGAACCCTTTTGTGTCAAGAACCCAGCGCCAGTTGTAAGAAACTTCTTTCCCTTAATTGGTCAAATTCATCTTTCCTTTTGTTTCGCCCCTTCTAATCTTTGTTGGCGGCTTATGTATAGGCCGGCTCTCCTTTCTGGAAGAAGAAGTATAACCCTCCTGTGAGGAAGCCTAAGGTTAAGGCCCGCGCACAGAAGAAGAGGAGAGCCGCCACTCCAGACCCGCCTCAGCTTGATGACTCAGAGGTAGAACTTGACTCCCTTGGCCGTCTTTTCATGCAACTTATTGACAACAATCTTTCACAGGAGGAAACGGAGACCAGCCATGCAGACGCTCCTGAGGTAACTTACATTTCTTCTGACTCAGAAAACCTTCTTCCAGAGAAAATACGGCGGGTCATCCGAAAAGTCCCCTTCTCTCATCCTCTTGCTCATTTAGACCCCAATTTTCTTTTGAAAAAGCAACAGCACAACTCCCGACGTCAGACCCGGAGTGCCGGCTCTGAAGATCTTGTGGCCGGGTTATCGCATGCTCCGGCTCCGCGGAAGCGGCAAGCTGAGGTATTCTTTTAACTGAGGTGTAACTTTAATCAAACTTGCCTTGTAACCTTACTTTGCTCTGTATTATCTTAACTATCTTCAGGATTCTCCTCCTTCATCTGACGACTCAACTGCCTCCAAGCTGTCTCCAATGAAGATCAACCCAGAGTACGTGTGTTTACTTTTGCGCCAAATGTTTTAATATTCTTGTCCTCTATGTAACAATCTTCTGTGCTTTCCAGGGCCCAGGCGAAACGAAGGAAGACTGGCGGGTCTACTGCCACCCGAACTGCCCCAGAGCCGGAGATGGCTAAGCCGTACTCCCCTTCGACTCACGCTGAACCAGCTGATGTTATGAAGGATGTACCTGAGGACACTCACCAGCCATCTGAGCCGGCAGGTCATGATATGGCCACTGAAAGTCCTGTCAGGGATGATCCTAAGCCGCCAAGCCCTTCAACAGCCGTCGAAGACACAGTTCTTCCAGACGCTACCATTACTGGGACGGGCCATCAAACCCCTGAGCCTCATGTACTGACAAGACATACCAGCCAGGCTGAAACTTCTTCGCCTGAGAAATTTGAATTTGAATTTCCTTCGTTGGAGAAGCTGACTTCCGAAGAATTACATGATGGTTATCTAAACCGCCTGACGACAAGCCGGAACATGGAGCTCAAGCTTGTTAATCTGATGAAGAAAAAATATGAGGTAATCTCTTTGCCAGCTTTTTTCTTGTACCCTTACGTAGCCGCCAAGAGCTGGTTTAGTATTGCAAATAGTAGACCGGGTCTTCCAATCTATATCATTCTCCAAATGCCTTGGCCTGTAGCCCCCAAGTATCAGGTTAGTATAGATAGTAAGCCGATACTAAATGTGAAGAATTGATCAATGGTAGCCCCCAAGTCCGGGTCAACATAAAATGATGAGCCGGAACTTTTCTTAGAAAACTTGGAAAGCGCATAGTAGCCCCCAAGTACTGGCTTATCTTGACAAAGATGAGCCGGGACTGCATTTTAAATTTAAAGAGCTCCGTGTGTAGCCCCCAAGTGCCGGCTTATCTTGAAGAAGATGAGCCGGAACTCCCTTATAAAACTTGGAAAGCGCTGTGTAGCCCCCAAGTGCCGGCTTATCTTGAAGAAGATGAGCCGGAACTCCCTTATAAAACTTGGAAAGCGCTGTGTAGCCCCCAAGTGTCGGCTTATCTTGAAGAAGATGAGCCGGAGCTTCATGGTAGACTTGGAGAAAACATAGACATTAGCCCCCAAGTGTCGAGTATATTGCTTGCATTCTGCTTGAGACTTTATAACATAGCAGCTTCATTGATTTTCCAATAACTCATTCTGGCGACTTAAACCTTTTTGCTTGTGTATGACACAGGATGCTTTGGAGGCGGCCGAGTCTGAGATGACAGGTCTGAAGGAAAGCCTTGCTTCACAACAAACCGCTCGGTCAGAGGCGGAAAACAAATGGCGGGTTGCCATCAAAGATCTTGAAAAGACGCAAGTGGATTTCGCACTTTTCAAAAAGACTGCTGAAACTGAACAAGCCGCCCTGACCAAATGCGCAGACGATGCTGAAGGGCGGCTTAAGCTTGTGTCAGAAGAATTGCAAACTCTGAAACGCCATATCTCCAGGATGACTTCTGCCATCTTTGGTAAGTATCAAAGACTTTAGAAAAATTTCCGTGTTTGGCTGAAAATATTGTGGAGGCGGCTTATAACGCCAAAATTATCTTGCAGGTCAGAGAAGCCGCCAGTTATCGTCTGATAGCTTGCTGAAATTGAAGCCAGTATATTCCTTGGCAGAACAACTCTACCGCGGGACTCTTTGCACCATCAAAGCCATGCTGACTGAGAAGAGTATCCCCAAGTATATGAAGGGGGTAATAGAACTCTTATCCACGCTGCCCAAACAGATTGAAGAACTTAAACGATCAGCCGCCCGGCAGGGAGCAATGGCCGCGCTAAGCCGGTCTCTGGCATTTGCTCCGGAGCTAACTGCTGAAGAAATGATAGACGGGTTTCCATCCAGAAAAGACGACGGCTCAGAATTCACAGCAGAAGACTATGCCCGATGCAGGAAAGCCTCCCGAGTGCTTGCATCAACGCTGGTGGATGAACTTGATCTGTCAACATACCAGGCGGCTTACAGCGAAATCAGCAAAAGAGTACGCGGCCCAACTTTCGAAGCCAAGGACCTGACTCCTGCACGCCGTAAGCAATACTTCGCTCCTGAAATTGACCCGTCTCCCCTCTTTGAAGAGGCTCAGTTTGAAGCTCTAATAAACTGCAACTGGGATGTGGACAATCTTCAGATCGAAGAGGTCGAAGACCCGGCGCAGGATGACCCGCCATCGAGCTGAGCACTGTAAAATTGATGACTCGGCCGTCTGAGCCGCCAAACTGAAAGTTGTACAAAACTTTAAGTCTATTGCCTTTTGAGCTCTGTGGAGAGCCTTGTAATATGCTTAGAAAAACTTTAATTGTCCGAGCCGTGCCATCGTGCACGTATGAATCTTTCGCATAGCTTGATGTATGCTTCGTTTGTCTTGTGTCCGGCTTATGATACCTGTTTGCACGGCGGCTCATCTGAAAAGATAAACCCTGCAAAAATAAACAAGACAATATGTTCTGTATTGCCGTAAGGGCGACTTGAAAAAGCACAACCCGGAAACGTTAGATCTTTCATAACCTTGAAAAACTCATAAGCCGGTTTTTCTGGGTGGACTCGCTGCTTGAACTCTTAACAGTACAGGGTCTCTAGCAAGATTGACCGTCAATTCTTTGAACGGCTCAGGGTCTCTAGGTGAGATTAACTGATAAGAGCACAGCGAACCAGAAAGAGACGCAGCAGGGTATGAGTACCCATAAGGCCCATAAGCTACCTCTCACGTGACGTAAATCCGTCATTTGAACCTTAAACAGTGCAGGGTCTTTAAAAGAGTAACTGTTTAAGAGTACGAATGGGCCACATAGCGGAGAGTTGGCAGCAGATGAGTGAGTTTATCCTCGCTTTCCGTAAGCCGGCCCTCACGTGACAAGAGCCGCCGGTTGAACCTTGACCAGTACAGGGTCTCTAGCGAGAGTGACTGCCAAATATGTTTGAACAGCTCAGGGTCTCTAATCAAGATTAACTGGTAAGAGTTCGGCGGGTCACCTAGCGGAGCAGCAGCAGCTTATAGGCAGGTTTAACTCCAACTTGCAGTGGCTGAAGAGCCGATCAAGAGGGTGTGTAAGCTAAACCCGGTGGGTTGGAAGCCCCCAAATGACCTTGTTGACGGAGTCAACTTTTTGGGCATATAACCCGGTCTTACTGCGGCTGAAGAGCCTGATCGAGAGGGTTGAAGCATAACCCGGCGGGCTGAAAGCCCCCAAACGACCTTGTTGACGATATTAACTTGTGCACCGTGTTATAAGCCGCCGTCTTGTGGACCGCCAACTTGTAAACCGCCAGATAATGGTGCTTCTTTGGCTGAAGAGCCGATCAAGAGGGTTGAAGCTTAACCCGGAGGGTTAGAAGCCCCCAAGTGACCTTGTAGTTTTGGCTGAAAAGCCTGATCAAAAGGGTTGAAGCTTAACCCGGCGGGTTAGAAGCCCCCAAGTGACCGTATGATTGTATTCATCTTTGCACAATTGTAGATACGTAAAAACGGCAGAGGCCCCGGCTTGCAGGGATGCCAACTTTATTATATATATATGTGATATATACAATGATGATGTACAATGAAGGGAGTCGATGACTTAAGTATAGTAGGGCCGCAGATGAGCGATGTTCCACGGTCGGTGGGTCTCCTGCCCAGAAGTGCGTGATTCGTCTCGTACGTCAATGAGATAGTATGACCCGTTGTTGAGGTTTCTGCTAACCACAAAAGGTCCTTCCCATGGAGGAGATAACTTGTGCGCGTCCGTCTGATCTTGAATCAGGCGCAACACTAAGTCGCCTTATTGAAACGTCCGGGTCTTGACTCTGCGGCTGTGATAGCGATGCAGGTCTTGTTGATAAATCGCCGATCGAGCCGCCACCAGATCACGCTCTTCATCCAAAGCATCTAACGCGTCCTGATGCGGCGTCTCATTGTCTGCTTCAACATAAGCCGCCACCCTTGGCGAGTCATGACGTATGTCGCTTGGTAATATGGCTTCTGCGCCGTAAACCATGAAGAAAGGCGTATAGCCTGTTGACCTGTTGGGAGTTGTATTGATGCTCCATAGAACTGATGGTAACTCCTCAACCCAACAACCCGGCGTTCTCTGTAGAGGAACCATAAGCCGGGGCTTGATACCTCTCAAGATCTCCTGGTTACACGCTCCGCCTGACCATTGGACTGTGGATGAGCCACCGCAGAGATGTCAAGCCGGATGTGTTCACTTTCACAGAATGCTTGCATAGCCCCCTTGGAAAGGTTTGTGCCATTGTCTGTGATGATACTGTGAGGGTAACCGAAATGGTATATCAATTTTTTGACAAACTGAACCGCCGTGGCTGCATCACACTTGCTGACCGGCTCAGCCTCCACCCACTTGGTAAACTTATCCACCGCCACCAGAAGGTGGGTCTTCTTGTCTTTGGATCTCTTGAAGGGCCCGACCATGTCAAGCCCCCAGACTGCGAACGGCCAGGTAATTGGATCATGCGCAATTCCTGAGCCGGCACGTGAGCACGTCGCCCAAACTTCTGACATCCATCACACTTGAGAACCAAGTCTTCTACGTCCTTATGAGCCGTCAGCCAGAAGAAACCATGTCGAAAAGCTTTGGCCACCAGAGATTTTGAGCCGGCATGATGACCACAATCTCCGGCGTGGATTTCATTCAAGATCTCCTTGCCTTCCTCAGGTGAAACACAACGTTGAAAAACGCCGGTAACGCTGCGCTTATGTAACTCGCCATTGATGATCGTCATGGACTTAGATCGCCTGATGATTTGCCTTGCCAAGGTCTCATCCTCCGGTAACTCGCCGCGAGTTAAGTACGCCAGATAAGGTAACGTCCAGTCAGGAATAGCATGCAAAGCCGCCACCAGCTGCCCCTCCGGGTCAGGCACGGCCAGATCCTCCTCCGAAGGTAGCTTCACTGACGGGTGGTATAACACATCCAAGAACATGTTAGGCGGCACCGGCTTACGCTGAGAGCCTAGCCTGGATAACGCATCAGCCGCCTCGTTCTTACGACGATCAATATGATCCACCTGATAACCTTTGAAGTGACCTGCAATTATATCCACCGCCTGACGATAAGCCGCCATCCGTGGGTCTTTGGAATCCCACGTGCCTGAAACTTGCTGAGCTACGAGGTCTGAGTCGCCGAGGCATCTAACCCGGCTCAGATTCATCTCCTTAGCCACCCGGAGGCCATGTAGCAAGGCCTCATACTCAGCTGCATTGTTAGTACACGGAAACATCAACCTTAGCACATAACAGAACTTATCACCTTTAGGGGAAGTTAAGACAACTCCAGCCCCTGAGCCTTCCAACTGTCTAGACCCGTCGAAGTGAATCGTCCAGTACGTGTTATCCGGCTTCTCCTCGGGCGACTGACACTCTGTCCAGTCGTTTATAAAATCCACCAAGGCTTGAGACTTAACCGCCGTGCGAGGCACGTATTTCAGATTAAGAGGCCCAAGCTCCAATGCCCACTTAGCAATCCTGCCAGTGGCTTCTCTGTTTTGAATTATGTCTCCCAACGGAGCAGAGCTAACCACCGTGATCTGGTGTCCTAGGAAGTAATGCTTCAGCTTACGATTCGCCATGAACACTCCATAGATCAGCTTCTGCCAATGTGGGTACCTTTGCTTGGACTCAATCAAGACTTCGCTGACATAGTAAACCGGCCTCTGAACCGGATATTCCTTTCCTGCCTCCTTACGCTCCACAACGACCGCAGCACTGACTGCTCTGTTGTTAGCCGCCACGTAGAGGAGCAAAGGTTCCTTCTCAGCCGGAGCGGCCAAGATTGGCGGCTCAGTCAGTTGCTTCTTGAGCGCCTCGAACGGCTCACCCGCCGCCTTGCTCCAGACAAAGTTATCTATTTTCTTCATCATTTGATACAAAGGGATAGCTTTCTCACCCAGGCGGCTTATGAACCGGCTTAAAGCAGCGATCCGACCCGCCAGGCGTTGAACGTCATTGATGCACGCCGGCTCAGACAGGGAAGTGATAGCCTTTATCTTGTCCGGGTTAGCTTCAATACCATGCTCAGAGACCAAAAATCCCAAGAGCTTGCCTGCAGGAACTCCAAAGACACACTTGGCAGGGTTAAGCATCATCTTGTAGACCCGCAAGTTGTCGAAAGTTTCCTTCAGGTCGTCCAGCAGAGTTTCCTTCTTCCTTGACTTGACCACAATATCATCCACATAAGCATGAACATTGCGTCCAATTTGACTGTGAAGACAGTTCTGTACACAACGCTGGTAAGTCGCCTGGGCACTCTTGAGCCCGAAAGGCATAGACACATAGCAGAAAGCACCAAAATGCGTGATGAAAGCCGTCTTCTCTTGGTCTTTGACTGCCATCTTGATCTGGTGATAACCTGAATAAGCGTCCAGGAAGCATAAACTCTCATAACCCGTCGTTGCATCAATAATCTGGTCGATACGGGGGAGAGCAAACGGGTCAACTGGACAGGCCTTATTAAGATCCGTGTAATCCACACACATGCGCCACGTGCCATTCTTCTTAAGCACTAGCACCGGGTTAGCTAACCACTCCGGGTGAAAAACCTCCACGATGAACCCTGCTGCCAAGAGCCGGGCCACCTCTTCTCCAATTGCCTTGCGCCGCTCTTCATTAAAACGACGAAGGAACTGCTTGATCAGCTTGAACTTAGGATCCACATTAAGGTGGTGCTCAGCAAATTCTCTCGGTACACCCGGCATGTCAGATGGCTTCCATGCAAAGATGTCCCGATTCTCACGGATGAATTTGATGAGCGCGCTTTCCTATGCGGGGTCCATGTTAGCCCCGATAGTGAACTGCTGTGATGAGTCGCCCTCAGTGAAATCCACCTGCTTGGTATCATCTGCCGCAAACTTGAGGGGCGGCTCAGATTCCGTGTTAGGCTTCTTGAGTGGAGTCATGTCTTCCGGGTCAACATTCTCCTTATAGAACTTGAGCTCTGCCTCAGCACAACTTGACTCTGCATAATCTGCGTCCCCTTCCTCACACTCAAGAGCCGTCTTCCGATCGCCATGCACAGTGATCGTCCCGTTCAACCCGGGCATCTTGAGCTGTAAGTAAACATAGCAAGGCCTAGCCATGAATTTGGCGTAAGCCGACCGTCCAAACAGAGCATGATATGGGCTCTTGATCTTGACCACCTCAAACCACAAAGATTCCACCCTGTAGTTGAATTCATCACCAAAAGCAACTTCCAAAGATATCTTCCCCACTGGGTAAGCTGATTTTCTAGGCACCACACCGTGAAAAACCGTCGAAGAGGGCTTAAGACTCTTGTCAAGCAAACCCATCCGGCGGAAAGTGTCATAATACAGGATGTTGATGCTGCTGCCACCATCCATAAGCACCTTAGTGAATATGTATCCACCCACTTGGGGGGCAACCACCAAAGCTAGCTGCCCCGGGTTGTCAATCTGCGTCGGGTGATCCGCCCTGCTCCAAGTGATGTCATACTCAGACCACTTCAAATACTGCGGGAGAGCCGGCATGACCGTATTAACCGCCCGCTTGCGCACCTTCCGGTCTCGCTTGTCAAGGCTGGTTGTAAAAACATGGTATTGACCCCCACTGAGCTGCTTCGGGTTACTCTGGAATCCCGACTGGTTATGCTGCTGCTGGCCTCCACCACCAGATTGTTGATGATGACCTCCTTGATTGCCTTGACCCTGGTAACCGGACCCTGAGCCGCCGGGACCAAAGCCGGCTCCTGACCCGCCTGGCCCTGAGCCGCCTGACGGACCATTACCATTATTATGATGCTGTTGAAGGCTGTAGTCCCGGAACTGGCGCATGATACTGCAGTCCCTCCAGGTGTGATTTGCCGGCTTATCTGGCCGGCTGTGCTCCGGACAAGGTTTGTTGAACATCGCTTCCAAGTTGAAAGGAGCTTTGCCCTTGTTAAAGGGTTGCCTGAAGTTCCCGTTGCCCTTAGCACGATTGTTTCCAGCGCTGGTGTTCGCCACCAGCTCTGACCCGCCGTCCGGGTTCTTCCGCTTGCCAGAATTGCTGTTTCCGGCCGCGTTTTGCTGCTGACCCTTTCCATTGTTACTCTTCTTCCCCTGACCTGATTTTTCATCATCAGAGCTCGGGTCCTTCGTGTTATCAGAGTCTGCATATTTGGTGAGAGCCGCCATGAGCTCCCCCATGTCTTGACACGAGCGCTTGAGTCGGCCAAGCTTCTGCTTCAAAGGCGTAAAATGGCAATTCTTCTCCAGAATCAAAACCGGTTGAGCCGCCGTAATCTGTTCTGAAGAGTGGATGATGGTTGAGACCCGCCGGACCCAGTGATGAGCCGACTCGTCCGCCTGTTGCACACAATGATCCAAATCCACGATCGTCATGGGCTGCTTGCACGTTCCTTTGAAATTTTTGATAAATTTCGCCTTCAACTCGGCCCAGGAAGTAATGGTGTTGGGTGGCAGTCCCTTCAACCACGTGCGAGCCGGCCCTTCCAGCATCATGATGAAGTATTTGGCACATACTGCATCACTAACATCTAACATCTCCATGGCCAGCTCATAGCTCTCAATCCAAGCCTCTGGAGGTAAGTCAGCTGTGTAATTGGGCACCTTGCGAGGGCCCTTGAAATCCTTTGGCAGACGCTCATTCCGCAAAGCCGGCGTTAAACACGGCACTCCCACAGCCCTGGAGGTTAAGCCCGCTCCGACTGAGACGGAGGGTTCTTGGTGAGCCGCCACCACCGCCAGAGCCGCCGCCTCCCGCTGTGCTCTCGCCTGGTCCACTAGCGCCTGAGCATCCAGAGCCGCCCGATCGACTCGCGGCGGGTTCCGATGCTGTTCACTGCTGGAAACCGCCGGCGACTCATAACGCCGGCTGTAGCTACGGCTGGGGAGGGGAGTTGAATGCACATGGCTCCGGCGGTAAGTATACTTCTCCTGCTGGGCCACCGCCGTCTGCAGGTATCCAACCGCGTTCCGCACCTCTTCTGCGAAAGGCGACTCGTCGGGGATGGGGATTGCAGCGAGCCGGGTTGCCGCTACCACCATGTTCTCCGCCGGGTTAGAATAATGACCCGCCGGCGTTGGGAAAGAAACTGGTGGGGTCTGGTTCCGCCGGGCCGGGTTAAGCTGCTGATGCTGAACCGCCGCCCGGTTTCCAGGTACTTCCGCCGTCCGGGTTACGGTCAAAGGTACGTTCCGTCCCGTCCCTGGCGTGTTGAAAAGGTTTCTGGCTTCGTACTAATCCGGCAGGCGGGATTGATGCCTCATCCGCTGAACCGCTGTTGCTGACTGCTGCTCTAACTCAAGACGGAAAGCGTCTGCCCTAAGGCGTTCCGCCTCAGCATCCATCTGAGTCTTCAGCGCATTGATTTCCTGTTGGACTTCGATCATCTGGTTCTTCAACCTTGCGATCTCCGTGTTATGGGCCGCTTGGTTTTCAGCCGTGACCTCAGTTGCCATCAGGGTTGTAAACTCATTCATCAGATCCAGAAGAACCTGAGCCGGCGGCCTGCCAGCTCCAGACCCGGTTGCACCGGCGGCTGTGCTACTGGGGGCCGGCGCTGAACCCGCCATGAAGACGGCAGCGCGGTTCGGCGGCTCGTATTCCTCCGGCTCATGATATTCTGACTCGGGGTAATGCTCGATGTAGCCCCCAAGCCCACCATTGTGAAGCTGATAGATTGACTCCATCTCTCCGCTGGATGATCCATCATCTGAGCAGAGGAGAGTTTCCTCCCGAGACACAGAGCCCTCCAACTCCATGCCCTGGGTGAAGCCGACAAAGACATGCTTCCTGCCTGGGTCAGCATGGGCGGGTTGCACGCGTCTTGCGGGTCGCTCACGCCGGGCCGGCTCGACGATGTCGGTGCAGACGTCCGGCCCGGGTTCAGATCCGCCGATCTTGCCGATGAAAACATGGATTCCGCCGAAGGGGACCCGGAAACCGTACTCAACGGAGTCAGCCTCGGGGCCCCAGCTGGCGTCGTCGATGTAGAGCCGGCCGCGGCGACTCTTGGTCATCCTGCCAATAGCGTACCCCTCGATCTCTGGGAGAGAGCCCTTTGAGAACTCAACACCACCGAGCGCTTGCCCCACGGTGGGCGCCAACTGTCGTGAGTTTGTCACGGCAGATGTCCGAAGACTTAGGTTCGAGGCCATCGCCAAAGGGGTGGACTCAAAGGGGTTGATCGAGACGAAGGACACGAGTTTACCCAGGTTCGGCCCCTCAAGAAGAGGTAAAAGCCTACGTCCTGCTTGTGTTGTATTGATTGGAGTATCGATTACAAGGGAGCGGTTTTGCTTGACCTAGTTCTAGACTTCTTGGTTTCTCCCCTAAGCCGCCCCAGGGTCTCGCCTTTATATAAGAGGTCAAGGCCCTGGGTTACACGAGTCCTAAACCATCTTACACAACGTAACCTATTCTGTCTCTAAGCCGCCTTGCCATCTTGGGCAAGTCGTCTCCGGGCGGCTTAACCGCCCGGGTCTTCTTACCATCTTCTGTCTCCGGGCCTCCGTCTTAGCTCATCGGGTGAGCCGCCACGCGGCCTGGCCTTATCTTCCGGCCCACCTTATGGATCTTGGGCTCTGAGCCGCCAGGTATGACCCGGCCCCTCCTGGGTGGGTCTTACCACTGGGTTATATCCCCAACAGGGGGGGGGGCAGGCGCCGTTGGGGCTGTGGAGTGATACGTCTGCAACGTATCGATAATTTATGAAGTATTCATGCCATATTCACCTATGTTTACAATACTTTTATATGGATTTGATGCACTTCTTAGGATTTAATTAGAACTAACTCGGACTGACGCTGTTTTCAGCAGAATTACCGTGGTGTCGTTTTTGTGTGCAGAAAATGTAAGTTCTCGGAATCGCCCAAAACTTTTTTGGTGATTTTCTCTAGAACATATGAGCAACATTGGAGCAAAGAACCACCAGAGGGCCCCCCCTGTTGGCCACAAGCCAACAGGGCGCGCCTAGGGGGGTCAGCGTGCCCTGTTAGCTTGTGCCCCCCTCGTAACTCCATTTTACGTGATTCCAACGCCAAAAAATCCGATAAATAGAGAAACCATCAGAAATAAACCTAGACTCTCCGCTCCGCCGCTGCCGCTCTCTGTATCAAAGAAAAACCAATCCGGAGAGAAAACCGAGAGGAAAACAGAGAGAGGATCCAATCTCGGAGAGGCTCTCGCCCCTCCAGGAGCCATGGAGGCCAAGGACCAGAGGGAAGAACCTCTCCCCATCTGGGGAGAGGCCATGGAGGAGGAGGCCTAAGGGGGGAGACTCTCTCCCGCTCTCTTCCGGTGGCATTGGAGTGCCGCCGGGGGAACCATCGCCGCGGTGACCGTCTTCATCAACATCATCGTCTTCATCACCTTCCTCATCTCTTTTCAGCGGTCCACTCTCCCGCACCCCGCTGTAATCCCCTACTTGAACATGGTGTTTCATGCCACATATTATTATTAAATGATGTGTTGCCATCCTATGATGTTGAGTAGATTTATGTTGTCCTTTGGGTTGATTGATGATCTTGATAGGTTTGAGTGTATGTTTTATTTTGGTGCTGTCCTATGGTGCCCTCCGTGGCGCGCATACGTGAGGGATTCTCGCTGTAGGGTGTTGCAATCCGTTCATGATTCACTTATAGTGGGTGGCTAGAGTGATAGAAACTTACACCCAAGTAAGGGGATTATTGCGTATGGGAGTAAATGGGACTTGATGTTTAATGCTATGGTTGGGTTTACCTTAATGATTTCTAGTAGTTGCGGATGCTTTCTAGAGGTCCAATCATAAGTTCATATAATCGAAGCACGGAAAGTATGTTAGCTCATGCCTCTCCCTCATATAAAATTGCAAGAATGATTACCGATCTTGTTATCAATTGCCTAGGACAATTCCGCACACCATACCATCATTATTCCACACTCGCTATTTGTAACATATTGTAATATATTCTAACTCTATTTAGGGCAGCGACTATTTTTCATATTTTAGTTCTCCAATATCATGCAAAGTTATCCTCTTTATACCCACAACGCAGTTTTATTTCTTGTTTCTAGATAGAAGCAAACGCTTGGTGTACGTAGAGTCGTATCGGTGAAAGGTAGGACTTCAGAGAATATTGATGTTACCTTTAGCTCCTTGTGGGTTCGACACTCCATACTTTTCACTCACGTCTTTGGAAAGTTCTACGATGATTCCTTGCACTTGGGGATTATCAAGCTCTTTTCTGGCGCCGTTGTCGGGGAGCAATAGCGTGGGGTTAATATTTTCGTGTATGCTTGTTTGCTTCTAACACTAAGTAGATTTTGTCTTCCTTTTGTTTCTATTTTCTTGTTTTATTTATTTTGTTGTGGGTGAAACAAATAGAAAAAAATAGAAAAATTAAAAACGCAAAAATACTTGCCTTTTATAAGAGAAGCGATTGGAAAGTTATGCATTGGAGAAGTGAGGGTCAACCCTTAATACTTGTGTTCATGCTCAGGGAAACAATGTAGAATTTTTCATGGAAGTTTCTCATAAAAATAATTATCTCCTTTCATATACCACTGTACCATAAAAATAATGTGTTTTTCATAATATTCATGATGCTCTTTTGCATGTTTCATCTACTATTCTTATGTGAGCATCATTGAAATCATCATGCCTAGCTAAAAGGATTTAAATAAAAGCGCTTGTTGGGAGACAACCCAACACTTATCCTTTCTATTATTGTGTGTTCACATGATTAAGCTACTGTAGTAATCATGTTTTGTGTCTTTTATTTCAGTAATGTGCCAAGTAAAGTCTTTGGGATGATTTGGATGATAGTAGATTTGATCCTGTGCAAAAACAGAAACTTTTGCGCCAAGTGCAGAATTTCTCTGATTTTACTAGAACGTATTTTTGATCTGAATTTTTACACAGTATTTTTATACAAATTCCCCAGGTTGTTCTAATTTTTCAGAATTTTTGGAGCTACAGAAGTATGGTGTTTGTGCTGATCATTATAGTCTGTTCTATTTTGGACAGATTCTGTTTTTGCTTGCATAGTTTGCTTGTTTTGATGATGCTATGGATTATATTGGGGGGGGGGGGGTATAAGTCATGGAGAAGTTAGAATACAGTACCTTATGCAATAATTAAATATGAATCAATTTATAACAGTACCTAAAGTTTATGATTTGCCTATTATACTAATGGATCTCACGAGGTTTCTGTTAAGTTTTGTGTGATTGAACTTTTCAAGTTTTGGGTGAGATACCGATATGAGGAGAATAAGGAGCATCAAGACCCTAAGCTTGGGGATGCCCAAGGTACCCCCAAGGTAATATCCAAGGAAGACTCAAGCGCCTAATCTTGGGGATGCCCCGGTAGGCATCCCCTCTTCCGTCTTCAACACTATCGGCATACCTTATTGGAGCTATATTTTTATTCATCACATAATATGTCTTTTGCTTGGAGCGTCATTTTGTTTTCTTGTTCTCTGTTAGATGTTATTCATAATCATGTTTTCAATAAAAGGTTCCAAGAATTGCCTTAAGATGTCTCAATTGCATGTTTGATGTGAGACCGTGTAAAAATAGAAACTTTTGCTATAGTGTTTGAATTTTCATATTTTACTGGAATGAGGAAAGTTTCTGAAATTTTTAGGCAGTACTTTTTACAAATACGTTAGCTTCTACTAAATTTTCATAATTGTTTGAGTGACATAAGTACACTTTTTAAATGAATTGTTACAGGCTGTTCTAATTGGACAGATTGCTGTCATAGTTTTGTTATCTACTTATCCTAGAGTTTTCATGGCTTATATTGGTAGATATAAATTGTGTAAATGATAGTATACGGTACCTACTGTTTGAAAATTATTATGCAACTTGTCTTGGAAGTACATGAAGTGTTGATTTATTCTTATATGTACCAACCTATCTCACGAGTTCTTTTCAAGTTTTATGTGGATGAAGTTTTTGAGACTTAGGTGAAACCGGGAAATGAGTGGATTGAACAAGATACAAAAGTTCAAGCTTGGGGATGCCCAAGGCTCCCCAAGTAAATATTACAAGAATACTCAAGCATCTAAGCTTGTGGATGCTGTAACACCCCAAAAATTTAATCATGTTTTATTAAATAAAATGTTGCTAGAAATAATTATTTTCTATTTTATGGATATTTCTATTGATTTCATGGCCACTCCTTTTGTTTGAATTTCAAAAATTCTTCTCTCCTATCTGAAACTTTTGAATAATGTTGTGTGGCTTTAATGTTTTATTAAATCATTTAATTACATTTAGTAAAACTAGTGGAATAATTTTTATAATAAAATTTGCCAAGTTTTAATTCTTTTAATAGCATTTTCATCATTTTAAGGCTCCTGTTGCACTGCAACCCTTTCATAAACTCAATTATAAATTCCACAAAAAATTGTGGATGTCATGTGATGTCCCTGGATCACTTTCATGCAAAAACCCAACCACGTGTTTTGGAAAAATTGAGCATAGCATCTTATTTTCCATTCTAATCGAGTTTAAGGTTTTGTACAACAACCCTAGTTTATTTTTCTCTATTGCCCTTGGGATTTTTCCTACTTATAGTAAGCCCTACCAAAACCTAAGTCCAGCAGATCAGCCTCATTGAGCTACTTTAGGTTCATGTGATCAACCCAAACAGTTTATGTCAAGAACTGTGGTTTTGTAAAACTTGCATTAACAACTTTTTGTTTTGCCAAAACTAACCATACCATCATTCTTATCATACAAAGAGACCTCAACCTGGAAATTTTGGTGGCCAGCAAATCCCCCTAGATGCCCCTGGCATTTCATCAAACAGGTTATGTGCATGACCAGATTTGGCATGCTCTTAGACTTGCATTGCATACTTGATCAACTAGCCTAACCAGCGTGTCCAATAGATCCATAGTGGCCACCCTAGCTACCCTGTTAAGTTGCATGTCCATCTAAGCCTCCTAGATGACCCTGGCATTGTGTCGAACACTTGCCGCGCGTGCTCTGGGCGGGCCCAGAGCGCGCGTATTGCAGCCGCGCACCCGAGCCACCGCACCCCACCTACCCCCGTCCCTTGGCCCTTCCCTGCTCGTGGGGACACGCCCTGTCCCCTCCAAGCCCACAGAGCCATCCGAGCTGCCCCTTGGTGCCTCGCAGCGCCGCCGTCAGGCCCTTCTTGGCAGCACGCCGGCGGCAGCAGCCGGTCCCCCACCGCCGCAGCGCCGCCCAAGCAGCCCCAGGGCGCCAGCTGCCCCAGGAATAGGTCGATCTCATCCACGAGCTCGTCCTCTAGCGCCCGTCGCCGCCACGTCGCCCTGCTGTGGCAGAGACAGTCAGCCGGCGATCTTATCCCCGGCTGTCGCCGAACTGCCATTGCCGCGCTATAAATAGCACCCCCGAGCATGTTTGCGTTCGTCGTCAGCCTCACCCCAGCCGTAGCCAGCTTCCCCAGCCACAAATGGAGCAGAGGAGGTCGTCTTGCTTGCCTCCGGTAGCTTCGGCCGCCGCCACTCGTCGGTTAAATTCGAGCAAGCCAGGGCATCCCCGTCCTCGCTCGCACCACCATCCGCCCTCCCTCGACCCCACGAAGCCATCCCACCTTCCAATGTTGATCGGGAGCCACCGTAGGACCGAATCCCAAACCAACCCAAAGCCACCGCCCGCCTCGGAGCTCGCCGCCGGCGATTCCGTCCACCCCTCCGGCCATGGCGATTACCGGGAGGACCACCTCGAAGTGGTAGAGCCACTCCCGCCCTCGGAAGAACCCCAGGAGCCGCCATCCGCCGGCAAGGACCGCCGGAGCTCCGCCTCCGCTCAGCCAGAGGAGGAAGGAGGCGTGGGCGACTGGTCAAACCTGACCAGTGGGCCCAATGGACCCACTGTCAGTGACCTCCGAGTCGGCCCGCAGTGGTTTAAGTGGAGACTCCCCCACTGGAGTACGTTTTCCCCTCACGCAAGCGTATTCTTTCCCGAACCGTTTTCTTTTTCAGTTTTTTATTAAAAACAGATTTGACCCTGACTTTGACTGGTCATATCTTTTAAACCACAACTACAAATTAATTGATTCTTTTTCTGTTCTCACTCAAATTTCACCTAGTTTATTTTCATATTTATTTAAAAAAATTCCAAACAACTTTTCTGTACTGTTTTTAAATTGTGTGTTAATTAGAATATTTTCAAATAGGAATTTGGAGGGAAAAACTTTCAAAAGTTTTTGGAGTGCTCATCACCTACCTACACATTGAAGGCAAGCATTCTGAACCTTGGTATAATATTTGTTGTGTGTTGTTTAGTGTGACTACAACACCAAGTTGACTTGAAGTATGCATTATTTCATGTGATGATGTGATCATGTTTACAAGTGCATGATGAGAATTCCTTGCTGTTGGAATTGAAATGCTTGTGACAGTATTCATCCTTTTATGCCTTTCATGCCTACCGGAAGGAATCCGGAGAAGTTTCTGTCTCGGGTAGACACGAGCTTTATACTGACATTTCGTTGGGACGAGTATGATTAGTAAGGCATGGTGAGGTATAATGAGTGGTGATTCTGTCCGATGGTGTGGAATATATTTGTTGTGCTAATCATGCAGAGAACACATAACCTCCTGAGTCGACCGTAGATCGAGTCTTGTGCCAGTAACCCCCATGCTTGCTTCGTACTACCACTTGTCCCTGCCACAGGTAGGGTACGGTTCAGTAAGTTGTCAACCCCTGTCTTAGCACACACCGTACAGAGTGGCCATAGTGAAAGATACCAGTGGCCCCTGGTAGGCATGTCACTTGGTCCGGGGGCATGGGTGTTCCGGTGAGTCCGAGGGGGTAGCTCCCTTGTTTTGCGCGCAATATAATTTTTGTGATCCCATGCTAGTCAAGGTTGTAGCCTCCCCACTTAGAGTTTTGCTTAACAAGTGTCGTGGGTGATTCCAGGCACATGTAAGTTTAGCTGGTGTGTGCAGGTCAGGTGTGTTTTCAATGCAAAGACCGTAAGCGGAATTAGTCCCGGTGGACTAAAGGAATCCGTTACTCGTGGGTAAAGAGTACACCCTCTGCAAAGTTTATATCTATTCGAATAGCCGTGTCCGCGGTTAAGGACTACAATCTGGGATGGGTCAAGTGTCGGTCTTAGTGTCGATCTTCGGAGGAAAACTTCTCAAACCAGAATATTGATCATGGCGTATGATGAATGATGATTATGATTATTATTATTGTGGACTAACCATTTATATTATTTGTATTATTGAGTATCCCTGGGATGGTTCTACCTCCTGGATACTCATCATGATTATTACTTTATAAGCCCTTTATGTGGCGTCGCTCAGACGCCCGACTATGGCACGCTTGTGTTTATTTCCCTTATAAGCCCTTTATGTGGCGTCGCACAGATGCCCGACTGCGGCATGTATGTTATTTAATTTCCTTATAAGCACTTTATGTGGCGTCGCTCAGACGCCCGACTGCGGCATGGATGCTATTTATTTTTCTTCTAAGGCCTTTATGTGGCGTCGCTCAGACGCCCGACTGTGGCATGCATGTTATTTATTTTTCTTCTATGCCCTTTTTCTGGCGTCGCTCAGACGCCCGACTGAGGCATGCTTTATATTATTATCCTTTCGAGGCGTCGCTTCAGACACCCAATCGGTTTATTTTTATTTTCTGATTACTTAGTCATGTTTAATATGAATGACCTGCTTGTGTGCATCATGAATTTTATTTTGTGACTGGTTAAGTTATCATGGATTATTTCAGTGAATGAATACCACCAGCTATGTTATACCTGTTTTCATTATGTTTGCGAGTACATTCAAAGTACTCACTGGCTTGTCCTTGGCTATTGTCTTGGCCAGATTTCCTGCTTGGAGAGAAGAGAAATGTTGACAGCCCCGGAGCCTAGGCATCGAAGATAGCAGCCACGAGAAGATAGGAGTTATCCAGGTCAGCTGTTCCTGTGGGAATTGGAGTCCCATAGACGCTGATGACCCCGAACCGCTTCCGCCACCAACCACTAGAAACCTTTTGTTGTACTCATAGGCCATAATGGTCTTGTACTTCAGATTTTGTAATTTTGCTTGGAATTTCTGTATCAAGAATGTGTCTCATCAGCTAACAGTAATCCTGGGGCTGGTGAGCACAAGGACCATTTGCTGGGAAATTAATATCCTGGAAAACCGGTCCTGACAGATGCTACGCATCCCACCCTTCTTCGTCAACAATTATCGGTTAGCCTATGATGACCATAAGTTTTTATTCATTCACATGTGCTATTCTTGGAGCATATTTTCTGTTTATTTTTCCTTATTATTTTATGCACCATGCTAGTATGAGATAATCCTTGGCTTATTTTTAGAATGCTTCATGCGCTCAACTTTAATCTTTTGTGTATGGCTTTATGGAATGCTTCATGCGCTTCAATTAAATCTTTATGGCTTTATAGAATGCTTCGTGCGCTTCACTTATATATTTTGAGCTTAGATATTAGTCTCTCTCTATTCATTAAATAATGCCCTATGAACTTCACTTATATCTTTTTGAGAGTAATTTTATGATCACTCTTGTGCTTCACTTATATCCTAAGAGAAAATGTTGAATGAATTGAATGTCATACAATGTGAAATTATATATGCTTCATATGCTTGACCATGGGGAGTAGTGACTTCACATACTAAGAGTATAAGTAATAAAATTTATTGGAGGTTAGCAAACATAGCATTGGTCACTTGAACAATTCATGAAAGAATATTGAAGGAATAGAAATTTCACGTATAAATATACTATCTTGGAAATCTTCTTTGATTGTGAGCCCCCATTAATTATTTTCAAACTTGATCAAGTAGTTGACGTTGGACAAGGAACACAACGTAATGGTTATGTTTGCTTATATTCGCATGGAAGTTATATTGTCATGGATCCTCTAACATGTGGTGCTTGCTTATGATCTTTTGCTAGCCAAAAATTCATACTAAGTAGAGATACTACTTGTGCATCCAAAAACCCCTAAACCCAGTTTATTGCCATGAGATTCCACCATATCTACCTATGGATTGAATAAGATCCTTCAAGTAAGTTGTCATCAGTGCAAAAAGCAATAAAAATTGCTCTTAAATATGTATGATCTTTTATTGGAAGGGAAAATAAGCTTTGTACGAACTTGTGATGGTGAAGAAATAAAAGTGACAGACTGCATAATAAAGGTTACCATCACAAGGGGCAATATAAAGTGACATTCCTTTTCATTAAGAGATTGCACATCCAAAAAAACAAAAAGTGCATGACAACCTCTGCTTACCTTTGCGAACGGCCTATATTATACTTTTATGTATTTACTTTTCTATATTTACTTTTATGCAAAAGTCAATAATGTCCAACCCTATTCCAATCTATTAATTCTTTAGTTGGCAAGCATCATGTGGTGGGGAAAGATCCAGGCACATATATCTAGTTGGATATAGGTGATCATGATTCATTATTGTTGACGTTATCACTGAGATAAATAAGTTGGGAGGCGAAACATTAAGCCCCTATCTTCCTATGTGTTTGATTGAAACTGCTTGTTCTAAAAATATGCTTTCAGTGTCAGCAATCATGGAAGACTAAATGATAGTTGAGTATGTGGAATTTTCTAATCAAAGCTCTTACATAGATCCTTCTTGAAAATAAGATGAATTGTAATTGTTTGATGACTGAAAACACAGTTTGCTACTTTTCAAGCAAGTTTATGGTCTATACTTTAACATGTGAATAGCTCTATACTTGATCATGAGAAGTTCTATGAGAAAAGAGTTGCTGTTTATGATGCTAGAAAAAGTGATTGGGAAGTAACATTGATCAAACTTATATACTATGCTAGCATTCACAGTGTTGGGGAACGTTGCATGGGAAACAATTTTTTTCCTACGAACACCCAAGATCTATCAATGGAGATCAACAGCTACGAGAGGGGGAGTGCATCTACATACCCTTGTAGATCGCTAAGCGGGAAGCGTTAAGAAACGCGGTTGATGTAGTCGAACGTCTTCGCGATCCAATCACGATCCGTCCCGTGATCCAATCACGATCTAGCACCGAACGGATGACACCTCCGCGTTCAGCACACGTCCAACTCGATGACGTATCTACCTCCTTGATCCACCAAGCGAGGGTGGAGAGGTAGATGAGTTCTCCGGCAGCACGACGACGTGGTGGCGGTGGTGGTGGAGCTGTCCCGGCAGGGCTTCGCCAAGCGCTAGCGAGACGAACTAGAGGAGAAACGATCTAGGGGAGAGGGAGGGCTGCGCCGTGGCTTGTGGTGCGACTGTCCTCCCTCTTCCCTCATATATGTAGGGGGGTGGCTTGCCGCAGTTTCCCTAGGGTTGGGGCAGCGCCCTAGGGAACTTCCTTAGGGTTTCTCTAGGGGCTGATACGTCCATTTTGCCTCATGCTTTTATATTGATATTTATTGCATTATGGGCTGTTATTACACATTATGGTACAATACTTATGCCTTTTCTATCTTATTTTACAAGGTTTACATGAAGAGGGAGAATGCCGGCAGCTGGAATTCTGGACTGGAAAAGGAGCAAATATGAGAGGCCTATTCTGCACAACTCCAAAAGTCCTGAAAAGTTACGGAGAATTATGAATATATAAAAAATATTGGGCGAAAGAAATACTAGAGGGGACCCACCAGGAGGTCACAAGCCAGGGGGGCGCGCCCTACCCCCTTGGGCGCGCCCCTGTGGCTTGTGGGCCCCCTGACAGGCCTCCGGTGCCCATCTTCTACTCTTTGGAGGGTTTTGACCTGGAAAAAAAAATCATAAGAGAGCTTTTGGGACAAAGCGCCGCTGTCTCGAGGCGGAACCTGGGCAGAACCAATCTAGGGCTCCGGCGGAGCTGTTCTGCCGGGGAAACTTCCCTCCCGGAGGGGGAAATCGAAGCCATCGTCATCACCAACGATCCTCTCATCGAGAGGGGGTCAATCTCTATCAAAATCTTCACCAGCACCATCTCCTCTTCAAACCCTAGTTCATCTCTTGTATCCGATCTTTGTCTCAAAACCTCAGATTGGTACGTGTGGGTTGCTAGTAGTGTTGATTACTCCTTGTAGTTGATGCTAGTTGGTTTACTTGGTGGAAGATCTTATGTTCAGATCCTTAATGATAATTAATACTCCTCTGATTATGAACATGAATATGCTTTGTGAGTAGTTATGTTTGTTCCTGAGGACATGGGATAAGTCTTGTTATAAGTAATCATGTGAATTTGGTATTCGTTCGATATTTTGATGAGATGTATGTTGTCTCTCCTCTAGTGGTGTTATGTGAACGTCGACTACATGACACTTCACCATTATTTGGGCCTAGGGGAAGGCATTGGGAAGTAATAAGTAGATGATGGGTTGCTAGAGTGACAGAAGCTTAAACCCTAGTTTATGCGTTGCTTCGTAAGGGGCTGATTTGGATCCATATGTTTCATGCTATGGTTAGATTTATCTTAATTCTTCTTTCGTAGTTGCGGATGCTTGCGAGAGAGGTTAATCATAAGTGGGAGGCTTGTCCAAGTAAGGACATCACCCAAGCACCGGTCCACCCACATATCAAATTATCAAAGTAACGAACGCGAATCATATGAGCCTAATGAAAACTAGCTTGACAGAAATTCCCACGTGTCCTCGGGAGCGCTTTGCTTTATATAAGAGTTTGTCCAGGCTTGTCCTTTGCTACAAAAAGGATTGGGCCACCTTGCTGCACCTTTGTTACATTTGTTACTTGCTATCCGTACGAATTATCTTATCACAAAACTATCTATTACCGATAATTTCAGTGCTTGCAGAGAATACCTTACTGAAAACCGCTTGTCATTTCCTTCTGCTCCTCGTTGGGTTCGACACTCTTACTTATCGAAAGGACTACGATAGATCCCCTATACTTGTGGGTCATCAAGACTCTTTTCTGGCGCCGTTGCCGGGGAGTGAAGTGCCTTTGGTGAGTGGAACTTGGTAAGGAAAAATTTATATAGTGTGCTGAAATTTACTATCACTTGTTACTATGGAAAATAACCCTTTGAGGGGCTTGTTCGGGGTATCTTCACCCCGACCGGAAGCACAAAGAGATGCTCCTCAACCTACTGCACGTACTGAAAATATTTATTATGAAATTCCTTCGGGTATGATAGAGAAACTGCTAGCTAATCCTTATGCAGGAGATGGAACACTACATCCTGATTTGCATCTAATCTATGTGGATGAAGTTTGTGGATTATTTAAGCTTGCAGGTTTGCCTGAGGATGATGTCAAGAAGAAGGTCTTTCCTTTATCTTTGAAGGATAAGGCATTGACATGGTATAGGCTATGCGATGATATTGGATCATGGAACTACAACCGATCGAAATTGGAATTTCATCAGAAGTTTTATCCTATGCATCTGGTTCATCGTGATCGGAATTATATTTATAATTTTTGGCCTCATGAAGGAGAAAGTATTTCTCAAGCTTGGGGGAGGCTTAAGTCAATGTTATATTCATGCCCCAATCATGAGCTCCCAAGAGAAATTATTATTCAGAATTTTTATGCTCGGCTTTCTCGTAATGATCAATCCATGCTCGATACTTGTTGTACTGGTTCCTTTATGAAGAAAGATATTGAATTCAAATGGGACTTATTGGAAAGAATTAAACGCAACTCTGAAGATTGGGAACTCGACGAAGGTAAGGATTCAGGTATAAACCTTAAGTTTGATTGTGTTAAATCCTTTATAGACACCGATGCTTTTCGTGAATTTAGCACTAAATATGGACTTGACTCTGAGATAGTAGCTTCTTTCTGTGAATCTTTTGCTACTCATATTGATCTCCCTAAGGAGTGGTTTAAATATCATCCTCCCATTTAAGTGAAAGTAGTTGAACCTATTAAAGTTGAAGAAGCAACTATTATTTATAATGTTGATCCTATTATTCCTACTGCTTACATTGAGAAACCACCCTTCCCTGTTAGAATAAAGGAACATGCTAAAGCTTCAACTGTGGTTCGTAATAGTTATACTAGAACACCTACACCCCCTAAACAAATCAAAGTTGAACCTAGTATTGCTATGGATAAAGATCTCTTGGTTGATAATATTGATGAGCATGTTATTCATTTCTGTGATGAAGCTGCTAGAATTGCTAGACCTGATACTAAAGATAAACATAGACCTATTGTTGGCATGCCTGTTGTTTCTGTTAAAATAGGAGATTATTGTTATCATGGCTTGTGTGATGTGGGTGCTAGTGTGAGTGCAATTCCCTTCACCTTATATCAAGAAATTATGAATGATATTGCACCAGCTGAATTAGAGGAAATTGATGTTACCATTAAGCTTGCTAATAGAGATACTATTTCACCAGTTGGGATTGTTAGAGATGTTGAAGTCTTGTGTGGGAAAATAAAGTATCCTACTGATTTTTTTGTTCTTGGTTCCCCACAAGATGATTTTTGTCCCATTATATTTGGTAGACCTTTCTTGAATACTGTTAATGCTAAGATAGATTGTGAGAAAGAAACTGTTACTGTAAGTTTTGGGGATGTGTCTCATGAGTTCAATTTCTCTAAATTCCGTAGACAACCCCATGACAAAGAATTGCCTAGTAAAGATGAAATTATTGGTCTTGCTTCTATTGCTGTGCCTCCTACTGATCCCTTAGAACAATATTTGCTAGACCATGAAAACGATATGCATATGAATGAAAGGAATGAAATAGATAAGATTTTCTTTGATCAACACCCTATTTTGAAACACAACCTGCCTGTTGAAATACTTGGGGATCCTCCTCCACCCAAGGGTGATCCCGTGTTTGAGCTTAAACAATTACCGGATACTCTGAAATATGCTTATCTTGATGAAAAGGAGATATATACTGTTATTATTAGTGCTAACCTTTCAGAGCATGAGGAAAAGAGATTATTGAGAACTCTGAGGAAGCACCGTGCCGCTATTGGATATACTCTTGATGATCTTAAGGGCATTAGTCCAACTCTATGTCAGCATAAAATTAATATGGAGCCTGATGCTAAACCAGTTGTTGATCACCAACGACGGTTAAATCCCAAAATGAAAGAAGTGGTAAGAAATGAAATACTAAAGCTTCTGGAGGCAGGTATAATTTATCCTATTGCTGATAGTAGATGGGTTAGTCCCGTTCATTGTGTTCCTAAGAAAGGAGGTATTACCGTTGTTCCTAATGATAAAAATGAATTGATCCCGCAAAGAATTGTTACAGGATATAGAATGGTAATTGATTTTAGGAAATTAAATAAAGCTACTAGGAAAGATCATTACCCTCTACATTTTATTGATCAAATGCTAGAAAGACTATCCAAACACACACATTTTTGCTTTCTAGATGGTTATTCTGGTTTCTCTCAAATACATGTGTCAAAAGAGGATCAAGAAAAGACGACTTTTACTTGTCCTTTCGGTACCTTTGCTTATAGACGTATGCCTTTTGGTTTATGCAATGCACCTGCTACCTTTCAAAGATGTATGACTGCTATATTCTCTGACTTTTATGAAAAGATTGTTGAGGTTTTCATGAATGATTTTTCCGTTTACGGAACTTCTTTTGATGATTGCTTGAGCAACCTTGATCGAGTTTTGCAGAGATGCGAAGAAACTAATCTTGTCTTGAATTGGGAAAAGTGCCACTTTATGGTTAATGAAGGTATTGTCTTGGGGCACAAAATCTCCGAAAGGGGTATTGAAGTTGATAAAGCTAAAGTTGATGCTATTGAAAAAATGTCGTGTCCTACGGATATCAGAGGTATAAGAAGTTTCCTTGGTCATGCTGGTTTCTATAGGAGGTTTATTAAAGACTTCTCTAAGATTTCTAGGCCTCTCACTAATCTTTTGCAAAAAGATGTTCCATTCTTTTTTGATGATGATTGTGTAGAAGCATTTGAAATTCTTAAGAAAGCCTTGATTTCAGCACCTGTTGTTCAACCACCTGATTGGAACCTACCCTTTGAAATTATGTGTGATGCTAGTGATTATGCCGTTGGTGCTGTTCTAGGACAAAGAGTTGATAAGAAATTAAATTTTATCCATTATGCTAGTAAAACTCTAGACAGTGCTCAAAGAAACTATGCTACCACTGAAAAGGAGTTTTTAGCAGTTGTGTTTGCTTGTGATAAGTTCAGACCTTATATTGTTGATTCCAAAGTAACTGTTCGCACTGATCATGCTGCTATTAAATATCTTATGGAAAAGAAAGATGCTAAACCTAGACTTATTAGATGGGTTCTTCTGCTACAAGAATTTGATTTGCATATTATTGATAGAAAGGGAGTTGAGAACCCCGTAGCAGACAACTTGTCTAGGTTAGAAAATGTTCTTGATGACCCACTACCTATTGATGATAGCTTTCCTGATGAACAATTAGCTGTCATAAATGCTTCGCGTAATGCTCCATGGTATGCTGATTATGCTAATTACATTGTTGCTAAATTTATACCACCTAGTTTCACATACCAACAAAAGAAAAAGTTCTTCTATGATTTAAGATATTACTTTTGGGATGATCCACACCTTTATAAAGAAGGAGTAGATGGTGTTATTAGACTTTGTGTACCTGAGCATGAACATGAACAGATCCTTCACAAGTGTCATTGCGAGGCCTACGGAGGACACCACGCTGGAGATAGAACTGCACATAAGGTACTACAATATGGTTTTTATTGGCCTACTCTCTTCAAGGATGCTCGTAAGTTTGTCTTGTCTTGTGATGAATGTCAAAGAATTGGTAATATTAGTAGACGTCAGGAAATGCCTATGAATTACTCACTTGTTATGGAACCATTTGATGTTTGGGGTTTTGATTATATGGGACCTTTTCCAAAGTCTAATGGGTATACTCATATTCTAGTTGTTGTTGATTATGTTACTAAGTGGGTAGAAGCTATTCCAACTAGTAGTGTTGATCATAACACTTCTATTAAAATGCTTAAAGAAGTTATTTTCCCTAGATTTGGTGTCCCTAAATATTTAATGACTGATGGTGGTTCACACTTTATTCATGGTACCTTCCATAAATTGCTTGCTAAGTATGATGTTAATCATAGAATTGCATATCCTTATCATCCTCAGTCTAGTGGTCAAGTAGAATTGAGCAATAGAGAAATTAAATTGATCTTGCAGAAGACTGTTAATAGATCCAGAAAGAATTGGTCTAAGAAACTTGACGATGCATTATGGGCATATAGAACTGCTTACAAAAACCCTATGGGTATGTCTCCGTATAAAATGGTTTATGGTAAAGCATGTCACTTACCTCTAGAACTAGAACATAAAGCTTATTGGGCAATTAAAGAGGTCAACTATGATTTCAAACTTGCTGGTGAGAAGAGGTTATTTGACATTAGCTCACTTGATGAATGGAGAACCCAGGCCAATGAGAATGCCAAGTTGTTTAAAGAAAAAGTTAAGAGATGGCATGATAAAAGGATACAAAAGCGTGAATTCAATGTAGGTGACCATGTCTTGCTATACAATTCTCGTTTAAGATTTTTGCAGGAAAACTTCTCTCTAAATGGGAAGGGCCTTACATTATCGAGGAAGTATATCGTTCCGGTGCCATCAAGATCAACAACGCCGAAGGCACAAATCCTAAGGTGGTAAACGGGCAAAGAATCAAACATTATATCTCAGGTACTCCCATAAATGTTGAAACCAATATTATCAATACCATGACTCTGGAGGAGTACATTAGGGAGACCTACCAGAACGTTTCAGACTCCGAAAAGGAATAGGTATGTGTTACGGTAAGCAAACCGACTCCAAAACTTTTCCAATAGCAATTTTTATCCGTTTGGAATTTTTAATAATTTAGGAATTTTTTTAAGGTAGTCCGAAAAGTGCACGAGGAGGCGACAAGCTAGGAGGGCGCGCCCTACCCCCTGGGCGCACCCCTATGGCTTGTGGCCACCCCGAGTACCCTCCGGACTCCGTTTTCTTGTGGTATACTCCTTTAGGTCAGTAAAAATTCATTATTTAATCTCCCGAAGGTTTTGACCTTTGTATCACGACAATATCTCCTGTTTTTGTTTCGAGTTGTTTTCCGGACAGATTTAGATCGACATGACGTCCCCAAGTGCTTCAAAGGACAAGTTCTTCGAGAAGGTCATCAACCCCAACCTTGCGGAGGTGCTGCGACACCCTCAAACCATTGAGATGCGTGAGGGGGTGCTGCACATCCGTGATGTTGAGGGGCCAAAGAAGACCGGAAGCGTGGAGACAAGGCTCGAAGCAATGGAGCAACAAGTCTTCAAGTGCCAAGGGATGGTGGAACGCGGACTCAATGCCAATCACATGATGATCGCGGAGTTTATCCATAAGCACAAGATGGACGCCAAGGACATCGGGGAGCACATCTTCAAGCTTTACGAGAAAATCGAGCATCTCCAAGCCCAGATCTATGACCTGCAAAACCAAAACTGTGAGTATGAATACAGATTTAAGAGAATGAGTTTGGCTGCAGATTTGAGGATCCCGGAGACTCGTTCATCTTTTTATGATGGTGAGCCTATGCCTTGGAAGACGGAGGACAAGCTTCCAACCTCATCAACAACTCCAACATCACCACCTCCGAAGAAAGACAACTAAACACATGGGGTATGGGCACTCCCCTTGGCTTGTGCCAAGCTTGGGGGAGGTGCCCCGGTATCGTATCACCATCACATCTTTTACTTTTATCGTTTTTCTTAGTTCGATCCTTTTGGTTATATCTTGATCTAGTAGAATAAAGTCTTTAGTGTGATCTAGTTTTGAGTTTTGCCTTATGTTCCCCCTATGTAAGCGAGTCCGAGAGTTATACAATAAAAGTAGTTTTGAGTTGAGGGCTTTGCTTGCTTGCTATGATCTTGAGAAAAAGAAATAGAAAGAAGTATAGAATAAAAGCAAAGAGTATATATGATGATCTTATGGGGAGTGATGACTTCACATATAAGAAGTATGTCGATTGAAATTTGTTGTGAGTTGACAAACATAGCGATTGGTCATTATTGCAATTAAAAGGAAGTAATAAAGAAAGAGAGGTTCACATATAAATATATTATCTTGGACATCTTTTATGATTGTGAGCACTCATTAAAATATTATATGCTAAGAAGTTGATGTTGGACAAGGAAGACAACATAATGGGTTATGTTTGCTTATTTCCGAATAGAAGTTATATGGTTATAGATCCTTTAACATGTGACGCTTGCTTCCACCCCATATCAGCCAAAACTTCTGCACCAAGTAGAGATACTACTTGTGCATCCAAACACCCTTAACCCAGTTTTGCCATGAGAGTCCACTATACCTACCTATGGATTGAGTAAGATCCTTCAAGTAAGTTGTCATCGGTGCAAGCAATACAAATTGCTCTCTAAATATGTATGATCTATTAGTGTGAGGAAAATAAACTTTATACGAACTTGTGATATGGAAGAAATAAAAGCGACAGACTGCATAATAAAGTTCTTTATCACAAGGGGCAATATAAAGTGATGTTCTTTTGCATTAAGGGATTGCGCATCCAACTATAAAAGCGCATGACAACCTCTGCTTCCCTCTGCGAAGGGCCTATCTGTTACTTTTACTTTCTAGTACTTACCTTTATGCAAGAGTCGTGGTGATCTTCACCACTTCCTTTATTTCGCCTTTCTCTCTTGGCAAGCGTCATGTGTTTGGGAATGATCTAAACACATATATCCACTCGGATGTGGGTGATCATGAGTTATTTCTGTTGACATTACCCTTGAGGTATATAGTTGGGAGGCAAAACTATAAGCCCCTATCTTTCTCTGTGTCCAATTGAAGTTTTGACCTCATAAGTACCGCGTGAGTGTTAGCAATTATGAAAGACTAAAAGATGATTGAGTATGTGGATTTGCTTTACAAGCTCTTATATTGACTCTTTCCGACGTTATGATAAATTGGAATTGCTTCAATGACTAAGATCATAGTTTGTTGGTTCTCAATAGAGTTCTTGATTCATACTTTACCTTGTGAATGAATTGTTACTTTAGCATAAGAAATTATATGTCAATATATGTTGCTGTTCTAAAGTTGACCATGATGCCTTCATGTCCGTATTTTATTTTATCGACACCTCTATCTCTATACATGTGGACATATTTATCGATTTCGGCTTTCGCTTGAGGACAAGCGAGGTCTAAGCTTGGGGGAGTTGATACGTCCATTTTGCATCATGCTTTTATATTGATATTTATTGCATTATGGGCTGTTATTACACATTATGGTACAATACTTATGCCTTTTCTCTCTTATTTTACAAGGTTTACATGAAGAGGGAGAATGCCGGCAGCTGGAATTCTGGACTGGAAAAGGAGCAAATATGAGAGACCTATTCTGCACAACTCCAAAAGTCCTGAAAAGGTACGGAGAATTATTTTGGAATATATAAAAAATATTGGGCGAAAGAAATACCAGAGGGGACCCACCAGGAGGTCACAAGCCAGGGGGCGCGCCCCTGTGGCTTGTGCCCCCCCTGGCAGGCCTCCGGTGCCCATCTTCTGCTATATGGAGGGTTTTGACCTGGAAAAAAAAATCATAAGAGAGCTTTCGGGATGAAGCACCGCCGTCTCGAGGCGGAACCTGGGTAGAACCAATCTAGGGCTCCGGCGGAGCTGTTCTGCCGGGGAAACTTCCCTCCCGGAGGGGGAAATCGAAGCCATCGTCATCACCAACGATCCTCTCATCGAGAGGGGGTCGATCTCCATCAACATCTTCACCAGCACCATCTCCTCTTCAAACCCTAGTTCATTTCTTGTATCCGATCTTTGTCTCAAAACCTCAGATTGGTACCTGTGGGTTGCTAGTAGTGTTGATTACTCCTTGTAGTTGATGCTAGTTGGTTTACTTGGTGGAAGATCTTATGTTCAGATCCTTAATGATAATTAATACTCCTCTGATTATGAACATGAATATGTTTTGTGAGTAGTTACGTTTGTTCCTGAGGACATGGGATAAGTCTTGTTATAAGTAATCATGTGAATTTGGTATTCATTCGATATTTTGATGAGATGTATGTTGTCTCTCCTCTAGTGGTGTTATGTGAACGTCGACTACATGACACTTCACCATTATTTGGGCCTAGGGGAAGGCATTGGGAAGTAATAAGTAGATGATGGGTTGCTAGAGTGACAGAAGCTTAAACCCTAGTTTATGCGTTGCTTCGTAAGGGGTTGATTTGGATCCATATGTTTCATGCTATGGTTAGATTTATCTTAATTCTTCTTTCGTAGTTGCGGATGCGAGAGAGGTTAATCATAAATGGGAGGCTTGTCCAAGTAAGGATAGCACCCAAGCACCGGTCCACCCACATATCAAATTATCAAAGTAACGAACGCGAATCATATGAGCATGTTGAAAACTAGCTTGATAGAAATTCCCACGTGTCCTCGGGAGCGCTTTGCTTTATATAAGAGTTTGTCCAGGCTTGTCCTTTGCTACAAAAAGGATTGGGCCACCTTGCTGCACCTTTGTTACATTTGTTACTTGCTATCCGTACGAATTATCTTATCACAAAACTATCTGTTACCGATAATTTCAGTGCTTGCAGAGAATACCTTACTGAAAACCGCTTGTCATTTCGTTCTGCTCCTCGTTGGGTTCGACACTCTTACTTATCGAAAGGACTATGATAGATCCCCTATACTTGTGGGTCATCAGGGGCACGGCAGCCACCCTAGGGAACAGCCTTAGGGTTTACCTAGGGGCGCCGCGACCACCCAAGGGAACTGCCTTAGGGTTTCACTAGGGGCGTGGCGGCCACCCTAGGGAACTGCCTTAGGGTTTCCCTAGGGGCGCGACGGCCACTGTAGGGAAACCTCGGCCCTTGGCCGCATGGGCCTTGGGGAGGTGGGGCGCCCAGCCCACCAGGGGCTGGTGCGCCACCCCTTTTTAGTCCATGGGGTCCTCCGGGGCAGGTGGACCTCCCCGGTGGACCCCCGGAACCCCTTCCGACATTTCCAACCAAAACCGGCAAGTCCCGAAACTATTTCGGAACCCGAATACCAGCTTCCCATATATGAATCTTTACCTCCAGACCATTCTGAAGCTCCTCGTCACGTTCGGGATCTCATCCGAGACTCTGAACAACTTTCGGTCACCAACATATATAACTGAACAATACTGAATCGTCACCAAATGTTAAGTGTGCAGACCCTGCGGGTTCGAGAACTATGCAGACATGACCGAGACACCTCTACGGCCAATAACCAATAGCGGGACCTGGATGCCCATATTTGTTCCCACATATTCTACGAAGATCTTTATCGGTCGAACCACGATGCCAAGGATTCAGATAGTCCCGTATACAGTTCCCTTTGTCCATCGATATGTTACTTGCCCGAGATTCGATCGTCGGTATCTCCATACCTAGTTCAATATCGTTACCGGCAAGTCTCTTTACTCGTTCCGTAATACAAGATCCCGTGACTAACTCCTTAGTCACATTGCTTGCAAGCTTCTTATGTTGTTGTATTACCGAGTGGGCCCAGAGATACCCCTCCATCAAACGGAGTGACAAATCCCAGTCTTGATTCACGCCAACCCAACAGAAACCCTCGGAGATACCTGTAGAGCACCTTTATAGTCACCCGGTTGGAGATACCCGTTGGAGACGTATCCGAGAGACAGACACCCGCCAGCCACCTTTATGCAACTAGGTTATATGTCCGTCGGTGGAACCGGTCTCTCGTACGTGGACGAGTAAGGTTGGTCCGGGCCGCTTCATCCCACAATACCGCCGAATGAAGATAAGACTAAGGAAGTAAGCAATCTGAACATCAATGCCCACAAACTCTTTTGTGTTCTACTCGTGCATGTTATCTACACATAGACCTAGCTCATGATGGCACTGTTGGGGAACGTTGCATGGGAAACAATTTTTTTCCTACGAACACACAAGATCTATCTATGGAGATCAACAACTACGAGAGGGGGAGTGCATCTACATACCCTTGTATATCGCTAAGCGGGAAGCATTAAGAAACACGGTTGATGTAGTCGAACGTCTTCGCGATCCAATCACGATATGTCCCACGATCCAATCATGATCTAGCGCCGAACAGACGGCACATCCGTGTTCAGCACACATATAGCTCGATGACGTCTCCGCCTCCTTGATCCAGCAAGCGAGGGCGGAGAGGTAGATGAGTTCTCCGGCAACACGATGGCATGGTGGCGGTGGTGTTAGAGCTGTCCCGACAGGGCTTCGCCAAGCGCCACCGAGACGAACTAGATGAGAAATGATCTAGGGGAGAGGGAGGGTTGCGCCGTGGCTTGTGGTGCGGCTGCCCTCCCTCTCCCCTCATATATGTAGGGGGGTGGCTGGCCGTGGTTTCCCTAGGGTTGGGGCGGCGCCCTAGGGAACTTCCTTAGGGTTTCCCTAGGGGCGCGGCGGCCACCCTAGGGAACAGCCTTAGGGTTTCACTAGGGGCACGACGGCCACCCTAGGTAACTGCCTTAGGGTTTCCCTAGGGGCGCGGCGGCCACCCTAGGGAACTGCCTTAGGGTTTCCGTAGGGGCGCGGCGGCCACCCTAGGGAAACCTCGGCCCTTGGCCGCATGGGCCTTGGGGAGGTGGGGCGCCCAGCCCACCAGGGGCTGGTGCACCACCCCTTTTCAGCCCATGGGGTCCTCCGGGGCAGGTGGACCTCCCTGGTGGACCCCCGGAACCCCTTTTGGCATTTCCAACCAAAACCGGCAAGTCCTGAAACTATTCCAAAACCCAAATACCAACTAACCATATATGAATCTTTACCTCCGGACCATTCCGAAGCTCCTCGTCACGTCCGGGATCTCATCCGGGACTCCGAACAACTTTCGGTCACCAACATATATAACTCAACAATACCGAATCGTCACCGAACGTTAAGTGTGCAGACCCTGCGGGTTCGAGAACTATGCAGACATGACCGAGACACCTCTACGACCAATAACCAATAGCGGGACCTGGATGCCCATATTGGTTCCCACATATTCTACGAAGATATTTATCGGTCGAACCACGATGTCAAGGATTCAGATAGTCCCTTATACAGTTCCCTTTGTCCATCGGTATGTTACTTGCCCAAGATTCGATCATTGGTATCTCCATACCTAGTTCTATATCGTTACCGGCAAGTCTCTTTACTCATTCTGTAATACAAGATCCTGTGACTAACTCCTTAGTCACATTGATTGCAAGCTTCTTATGATGTTGTATTACCGAGCGGGCCCAGAGATACCTCTCCATCAAACGGAGTGACAAATCCCAGTCTCGATTCACGCCATTCGAACAGACACCCTCGGAGATAACTGTAGAGCACCTTTATATTTACCCAGTTTCGTTGTGATGTTTGATACACACAAGGCATTCCTCCGGTGTCCGGGAGTTGCATGATCTCATGGTCGTAGGAACTTATACTTGACATGAATAAAGCAATAGCAATAAACTGACATGATCAACTGCTATGCTTATGGTTTGGTCTTTGTCCATCACATCATTCTTATAATGATGTGATCCCATTATCAAATGACAACTCATGTCCATGGTCAGGAAACCTTAACCATATTTGATCAACGAGCTAGTCTAGTAGAGACTCACTAGGGACACAGTGTTGTCTATCCACACATGTATCTGAGTTTCCAATCAATACAATTATAGCATGGATAATAAACGATTATCATGAACAAGGAAATATGATAATAACTATTTTATTATTGCCTCTAGGGCATATTTCCAACAGTCTCCCACTTGCGCTAGAGTCAATAATCTAGTTCACATCACTATGTGATTTACATTGTAATGAATCTGACACCCATAGAGTTCTGTTGCTGATCATGTTTTGCCCGTGGAAGAGGCTTAGTCAACGGGTCTGCAACATTCAGATCCGTATGTACTTTGCGAATATTTATATCCTCCTCCTTAATGTAATCGCGGATGTAATGGAAGCAGCGCTTTATGTGCCTGGTCCTCTTGTGAAACCTGGGCTCTTTGGCTAGAGCAATGGCGCCAGTGTTATCACACAAGAGAGTCATCGGATCCAGTGCACTAGGCACAACTCCGAGATCTATCATGAACTGCTTCATCCAGACTCCTTCCTTCGCTGCTTCCGAAGCAGCTATGTACTCCGCTTCACATGTAGAATCTGCTACCACGCTCTGCTTGGAACTGCACCAGCTTTCTGCTCCACTGTTCAGAATAAATATGTATCCGGTTTGAGACTTAGAATCATCCGGATCTGTGTCAAGCTAGCATCGATGTAACCCTTTACGACAAGCTCTTGATCACCTCCATAAACGAGAAACATTTCCTTAGTCCTTTTCAGGTACTTAAGGATATTCTTGACCGTTGTCCAGTGTTCCTTTCCTGGATCACTTTGAAACCTTCCGGCCATACTTATGGCAAGGCTGACATCTGGTCTTGTGCACATCATTGCATACATCATAGAGCCTATGGCTGAAGCATAGGGGATGACACTCATCTTTTCTCTATCCTCTGTAGTCGCTGGGTATTGAGTCTTACTCAACTTCACACCTTGTAAGACAGGCAAGAACCCTTTCTTGGACTGATCCATTTTGAACTTCTTCAAAACCTTATCAAGATATGTGCTTTGTGAAATTCCTATTAAGCATCTCGATCTATCTCTATAGATCTTGATGCCTAATATGTAAGCAGCTTCTCCGAGGTCTTTCATTGAAAAACTCGTGTTCAAATATATCTTCACGCTTTCTAAAAGTTCTATATTGTTTCCAATTAGCAATATGTCATCCACATATAATATTAGAAACGCTATAGAGCTCCCACTCACTTTCTTGTAAATACAAGCTTCTCCATAAACTTGTATGAACCCAAACGCTTTGATCACCTCATCAAAGCGAAGATTCCAACTCCGAGATGCCTGCACCAGTCCATAAATGGATCGCTGGAGCTTCCACTCTTTGTCAACATTTTTAGGATCGACAAAACCTTCTGGTTGCAGCATATACAACTCTTCCTTAAGGAAACCATTAAGGAACCCTGTTTTGACATCCATCTGCCAAATCTCGTAATCGAAAAATGCAGCTATTGCTAACATGATCCTGACGGACTTAAGCATCGCTACGGGAGAGAAAGTCTCATCGTAGTCAACTCCTTGAACTTGTGAAAACCCTTTTGCAACAAGTCGAGCTTTGTAGATGGTGACATTACTGTCCGCATTCGTGTTTTTCTTAAAGATCCATTTATTCTGTATGGCCTTACGATCATATGGTAAGTCCTCCAAAGTCCACACTTTGTTCTCATACATGGATCCTATCTCGGATTTCATGGCCTCTAGCCATTTATTGGAATCTGGGCCCTCCATCGCTTCTTCATAGCTCGTAGGTTCACTGTTGTCTAACAACATGACCTCCAAGACATGATTGCCATACCACTCAGGGGCGGTACGATTCCTTGTCGACCTACGAGGCTCTGTAGTAACTTGATCTAAAGTTTCATGTTCATCATCATTAGCTTCCTCTTCACTTGGTGTAGGCGCTGCAGAAACACCTTTCTGCGTCGCGCTACTATTCAACTGAAGTGACGGTTCAATAACCTCATCAAGTTGTACCTTCGTCCCACTCAATTCTTTCGAGAGAAACTCTTTCTCGAGAAAGGACCCATTCTTAGCAACAAACACTTTGCCCTCGGGTCTGGGATAGAAGGAATACCGAACTGTTTCCTTAGGGTAACCTATGAAGACGCATTTGTTCGCTTTGGGTTCGAGCTTATCAGGTTGAAGCCTTTTCACATAAGTGTCGCAGCCCCAAACTTTAAGAAACGACAGCTTAGGTTTCTTGCCAAACCATAGTTCATACGGTGTCATCTCAACGGACTTTAATGATGCCCTATTTAAAGTGAATGCGGCTGTCTGTACTGCATAACCCCAAAACGATAGTGGCAGATCAGTGAGAGACATCATAGATCGCGCCATATCCTATAGGGTACGATTACGACGCTCGGACACACCATTACACCGTGGTGTTCCAGGTGGCGTAAGCTGTGAAACAATTCCACACTGTCTCAAATGCATACTAAACTCATAACTCAGATATTCTCCACCACGATCAGATTGTAGAAACTTTATCTTCTTGTTTTCACTCTGAAATTCCTTGAACTTTTCAAATGTTTTAGACTTGTGTTTCATTAAGTAAATATACCCATATCTACTTAAATCATCAGTGAAGGTAAGAAAATAATGATATCCACTGTGTGCCTCAACACTCATCGGACCGCACACATCAGTATGTATGATTTCCAACAAGTCACTCGCCCGCTCCATTGTACCGAAGAACAGGGTTTTCGTCATCTTGCCCATGAGGCATGGTTCGCATGCATCAAGCGATTCAAAATCGAGTGATTCCAAAAGTCCATCAGCACGGAGCTTCTTCATGCATTTTACACCAATATGACCTAAGCGGCAGTGCCACAAGAAAGTGGTACTATCATTATTAACTTTGCATCTTTTGGCATCAATGTTATGAATGAGTGTATCACTACTATCGAGATTCAACAAGAATAAACCATTCACGTTGGGTGCATGACCATAAAAGATGTTACTCATAGAAATAGAACAACCATTATTCTCTGATTTAAAATAACTGTCTCGCAATAAACAAGATCCAGATATAATGTTCATGCTCAACGTAGGCACCAAAGAACAATTGTTTAGGTTTACTACTAATCCCGATGGTAACTGAAGAGCGAGCGTGCCGACGGCGATCACATCAACCTTGGAACCATTTCCGATGCGCACCATCACTTCATCCTTCGCCAGCCTTCGTTTATTCCGTAGTTCCCGTTTCGAGTTACAAATATGAGCAACCGAACCGGTATCAAATACCCAGGCACTACTACGAGAGCTAGTGAGGTACACATCAATAACATGTATATCAAATATACCTTTGTTGACGTTGCCAGCCTTCTTATCATCCAGGTACTTGGGGCAATCCCACTTCCAGTGGCCAGTCCCCTTGTAATAGAAGCACTCAGTTTCAGGCTTGGGTCCAGCCTTGGGTTTCTTCACGGGAGCGGCAACTTGCTTGCCACCCTTCTTGAAGTTTCCCTTCTTTCCCTTGCCTTTCTTGAAACTAGTGGTTTTATTCACCATCAACACTTGATGCTCCTTTTTGATTTCTACTTCCACGACTTTCAGCATCGCGAGCAGCTCAGAGACAGACTTTTCCATCCCTTGCATATTATAGTTCATCACGAAGACTTTGTAGCTAGGTGGCAGTGACTGGAGAATTCTATCAGTGACCATTTCGGGCGGAAGCTGGACTCCCAAATCATTCAAACGGTTGTAGTACCCATACATTCTGAGTAGGTGCTCACTGACAGAACTATTCTCCTCCATCTTGCAGGCGAAGAACTTATCGTAGGTCTCATACCTCTCGATCCGGGCATTTGCTTGAAATATTAACTTCAACTCCTGGAACATCTCATATGCTCCATGGCGTTCAAAACGCTTTTGAAGTCCCGATTCTAAGCCGTATAGTATGGCGCACTGAACTATAGAGTAGTCATCAGAACGTGCCTGCCAGGCGTTCACAACGTCCATAGACGACGTTGGAGGAGGTGGCACACCAAGCGGCGCATCAAGGATATAAGCCTTCTGTGAACCCGTGAGGATAATCCTCAGATTACTGACGTCCCAGTCCGCATAGTTACTTCCATCATCTTTCAACTTAGCTTTCTCTAGGAACGTATTAAAATTCAGGGGAGCTACTGCGCGAGCCATTGATCTACAACATAATTTTGCAAAGACATCTTTAGACTATGTTCTTGATAATGAGTTCAATTAATCATATTACTAAAGAACTCCCACTCAAATCAACATCCCTCAGGTTGTCTAAGTGTGGCATGATCCAAATCCACCAACCCAAGTCCGATCATCATGTGAGATGAGGTGGTTTCAATGGTGAACATCTCCATGTTGATCATATCTACTATATGACTCATGTTCGACCTTTCGGTCTCTTGTGTTCCGAGGCCATGTCTGTACATGCTAGGCTCGTCAAGTTTAACCCAAGTATTTAGCGTGTGTAAATCTGGCTTACACCCGTTGTATGCGAACGTAGAGTCTATCACACCCGATCATCACGACGTGCTTAGAAACGACGAACCTTCGCAACGGTGCATACTCGGGGAGAACACAATTTATCTTGAAATTTTAGTGAGGGATCATCTTATAATGCTACCGTCGTTCTAAGCAAAATAAGATGCATAAATAGGATAAACATCACATGCAAATCATATAAGTGACATGATATGGCCATCATCTTGTGCTTTTGATCTCCATCTCCAAAGCACCGGCATGATCTCCATCGTCACCGGCATGACACCATGATCTCCATCATCGTGTCGTCATGTGGTTGTCGCGCCAACTATTTCTTCTACAACTATATCTAACTCATAGCGATAAAGTAAAGCAAAACAAATGGCGAAAATAATTAAAGACAACCCTATGGTTCCTGCCGGTTGCCTTACTCATCGACATGCAAGTCGTGATAATCTATACAAAACATGATCATCTCATACATCACATATATCACATCATGTCTTTGGTCATATCACATCACAACATGCCCTGCAAAAACAAGTTAGACGTCCTCTACTTTGTTGTTGCAAGTTTTACGTGGCTGCTATGGGCAACTAGTAAGAACTGTTCTTACCTACGTAAAGCCACAACGGTGATATTCAAGTTGCTATTTAACCTTCTACAAGGACCGCCTCTGTCGAATCCGATTCATCTAAAGTGGGAGAGTGACGTGGCTTGAGATTGCGTCGGTATTTCCCCAAAGAGGAAGGGATGATGCAGCACAGCGACGGTAAGTATTTCCCTCAGTTATGAAACCAAGGTATCGAACCAGTAGGAGGATCACCACCACTACGGAAACAACACCTGCACACAAAGAACAAATACTTGCAACCCGACGCGAAAGAGAGGTTGACAATCTCTCTACGGTAAAAAGATAGATTAGGTAATCATAGATTGGAGAGATAGATCTCTCAAGAACACAAACTAAAAATAGTAAATAAAAAGTGCAGCAAGGTATTTTTGGGTTTTTTGGAATAATAGATCTGAAAACAAAAGTGGCAAAAAGATAGATCGAAAAGCAATATGTTGGAAAAGTACACCCGGGGGCCGTAGGTTTCACTAGTGGCTTCTCTCATGAGTATAGCACACGGTGGGTGAACAAATTACTGTTGGGCAATTGATAGAAGATCAAATAATCATGACGATATCCAAGGCGATGATCATTATATAGGCATCACGTCCAAGATTAGTAGACTAAAAGGATCCTGCATCTACTACTATTGCTCCACACATCGACCGTTATCCAGCATGCATCTAGTGTATTAAGTTCATGGAAAAACGGAGTAATGCAATAAGAACGGTGACATGATGTAGACAAGATCTATTCATGTAGGAATAGAACCCATCTTGTTATCCTTAATAGCAACGATACATGCGTGCCTCGCTGCCCCTTCTGTCACTAGGAGAGGACACCACAAGATCGAACTCATCACAAAGCACCTCTTCCCATGGTAAGAAAAATCGATCTAGTTGGCCTAACTAAACCAAAGATTTGGAGAAGAAATACGAGGCTATAAGTTATCATGCATATAAGAGATCAAAGAAGACTCAAATAATATTCATGGATAGAAATTGATCATGAACTCAAAATTCATCGGATCCCAACAAACACACCGCAAAAGTTTACATCAAATAGATCTCCAAGAGACCATTGTATTGAGAATCAAAAGAGAGAGAGGAAGCCGTCTAGCTACTGCCTATGGACCCGTAGGTCTATGGTGGACTACTCACGCATCATCGGAGAGGCACCAATGAGGATGATGAACCCCTCCGTGATGGTGTTAGATTGGATCTCGAGGTTCTAGAGCTTGCGGTGGCTGGATGTGTTTTTCGTCGACTCTCTTAGGGTTTCTGGAATATTTGGGAATTTATAGGCGCCAGAGGCGGTGGAGAGGGGCCCCGAGGAGGGCACAACCCATCAGGGCACGCTTGGGGCCTCTGGCACGCCCTGGTGGATTGTGGTCTCCTCGACCCTCCCCTCTGGTACTTCTTTGGCCCACTGGATGTCTTCTGGCCCAAAACAAATCTCCAAAAACTTTCGTCGCTATTGGACTCCGTTTGGTATTGATATTCTGCAAAGTAAAAAAACAAGCAAAAACAACAACTAGCACTTTGGCACTATGTCAATAGGTTAGTCCCAAAAAATGATATAAAGTTGCTATAAAATGATTGTAAAACATTCAAGAATGATAATACAACAACATGGAACAAGAAAAAATTATAGATACATTGGACACGTATCAGCATCCCCAAGCTTAATTCCTACTCGTCCTCGAGTAGGTAAATGATAAAAACAGAATTTTTGATGTGGAATGCTGCTTAACCTGTTCATCTCATATTCTTTTCTTTTGTAGCATGGACATTTGGACTTTTAGATGGTTCAAAGCAATAGTCTAGTTTAAACATAATGACTTCAATACTCAAGCATGCCAACAAGCAACCATGTCTTTCAAAATATCAACAATAAAGAAAGTTATCTCTAGCCCATCATGCTCAATCATTGGTCCATTCATGAAACACACTCAAATATTAGCGACACCCAATGCTCAAGTACGATCATAGTGCCCCCTAGTTGGTGCTTTATAAGAGATGGAGACTCAAAGTAAAAATAAAAATTGCATAAAGTAAATAGATAGGCCCTTTGCAGAGGGAAGTAGGGATTTGTAGAGGTGCCAGAGCTCAAAGTTTAAAATTGAGAGAGAAAAATATTTTGAGTGGCATGGCTTTCCTGTCAACGAAAACGGCAAAGTAGTTCACAATACTTTCCATGCTAGATATATCATAGGCGGTTCCCAAACAAAAAATAAAGTTTATTCCTTTTTCCACCATTCTTTCACAATCCATGGCTGGCCGTATCCACGGTTGCCTTCCATGCCAACACTTTCCAAAGAATTTATTATTTCACAACATAAAGTTTTTTTTTCATTTTGGGACTATGCATCCCTATTACCGCCGTACTCTCGTGCAATGACAAGTGAATAAACACTCATCTTGAGAATAACACATCTAGCATGGAAAAATATTGGACACCCCCTACCGTTTCATGAGCGGTACGAGCACACAAAAAGGAAATTTATTTTGAAAAGTAGAGATGGCACATATAAATTTGCTTAGAACGGTATGGAAATACCGCGTATAGGTAGGTATGGTGGACTCATAAGGCAAAACTGGGTTTAAGGATTTTGGATGCACAAGTAGTAGTTCTACTAAGTACAAGTGGAGGCTAGCAAATAGATTGAGAAGCAACCAACCAAGAAACGAAAATTCACATAAGCGAGCTGTGACGCCCCCAATTTTGACCGTACGCTAATCATACACGCAATACGTACGGCCAAGATTAGGGACTCACTGATCGATATCACAACACAACTCTAGATACAAATAAAAGTCATACAGCTTCATATTACAAGCCAGGGGCCTCGAGGGATCGAATACAAAGCTCGACAAGCACGAGTCAGCGTTAGCAAATAATATCTGAGTACATACATAAGTTAAACAAGTTTTGCCTTAAGAAGGCTAGCACAAACATAAGCAACGGATCGAACGAGACGAGGCCTCCTGCCTGGGAACCTCCTATCCTACTGCTGGTCGGGGGCAGCCTCCACGTAGGAGTAAGCTCCAGCGGTGGTGTAGTAGTCATCTCCGGCCTTCTCCATTTCCTGGGCTCCGTCATCTGAACCCAGCAATCGTATCGAGGGGGAAAGAGAAAGCAAAGCAGCGGTGAGTACTCATCCAAAGTACTTGCAAGACTGACATCAGAACTATGCTAAGTATGCATCATTATCAAAGGGAATGGGGGTTATATCTGGACTGACTGCAGAAAACAAGAATGAGGGGGAAGGCCTAGTCCTATCGAAGACTAGCATCTTCAACATCCTGCAGCATTAGAAGAGAGTAGACTGGTATCTCATATATAGCAATATTATTGTCGCAAATTTATCAAGTAACCATGCCCAGAGATTCTTCCTCGACTCCCTGCGAGAAAGCAATCTCGGAGCCAACATTCATTTCAATTTAAAGTCACAATTTTAGTTGTTGTAGATCAAGGTACAACTCCAAGTCGTCCTATTACCGTGGACACGACTATTCGAATAGTTGAGTTCATCCCTGCAGGGGTGCACCACATTTCCAACACGCTTGATCACCTCCGGCCGGACACACTTTCCTGGGTCATGCCCGGCCTCGGGATATCAACACGCCGTCGCCCTACCTAGGCTCACCAGAGAGGCCAGTCCGCCGGTCTAAATCCTAAGCGCGCAGGGTCATGGGCCCACTCACCCTTTGCACTCCTGCACGATGCGTGGGCGGTCGAGGTCAATCCTAGCACACTCTAATACAAGATCAGTGCCATCGCGGACCACTCGGGCGCGCGCCGCTCCATTGCTGACGTCCGAAGAGCTTTGGCTGATACAACGACGCTGAGTACCCATAACTTGTCCCACGTGAAGGTTTAGTGCGTAAAAGGTCAATCGACCAAATCAGATCAAATACCCAACCCATTAACATTTTATTTGTGCGGGACGAGCGCGACCCATGATGTGCGGTCCCGTCGCCCTGTCTCGAGGATGTGTGGCAAGGGCCTCACCTGCCCGGCCATGCCTCGCCGATCATCAAACCGTGGGTACCCTTCAGTGCCGACCCATCACCAACAACTGTCCGTATACAAGTCATAATACCCGTGTGTGTAAAACATTAAGGCGGGACCTAGAGGAATCACCCTCGAGGGTCACACACTTGAGGGGGGGTTGCACGGTAGAGTCGATATTGGGAGTGGCAGAGAGGTATCACCCTCTATTTACCACGACCGACTAGCTACACTACAGAGGTAACATCATGAGTAGTTCACGAGGTGTCACCCTCGGTACTCGATGGTAGTTCTGCAGAGTCGTACAACTAAGGGAGTGTGCGGTGATGTGACAGGCCGGGCTAGTCGATCATGAAGATTGAGTAACTGATAATTAAAGCGGGGCAACTGAGACTAGGGGTCACAGGGGATTCATTGTTCAACCTATACTAAGTAGTTGATATGACAGCAGGTACTGTAGCAGTTTATCAAAAGCAGGCTATGCATCAGAAATAGGAGCTAACTATTACAGTAGCAAAATCTAATGCAAGAATGAGAGGGAAAGAAATGGGCGATATCGGAATGCTCAAGGGGGGGGGGGGGGTTGCTTGCCTTGCTGCTCTGCTGCAAAGGCCTGATCGTCAGTCGCGTAGTCGTACCCGGCAGCAGCGTCAGTCTCGGGGTCTACCAGTAAGAAGAGGAGGGAGAAACAATAAATATAAAGCAGACAGAAGCAATCATGATGCATGACATGGCAGTATGCAGAGCTAGGCATGCACTAACGCAGTACTACACGTTGCTGACAGAGCGGGAGAATACCTGACGATATTTCCCGGGTCTCTGGCTATTACCGAACAGATGATCCTAACGCAAAATGTCCATGTTCATCATGCTAGGAGCATGTGACGGATGAACGGACTGCGTATTTGGATTCGTGGGATTTTTCTGATCAACTTTCATGTATAAAACTTTTTCATCCGAGCTACGGATTCTTTTATATGAATTTTAGGAGTTTAAACATTATTCTAAAATTTCTTTTAGTTATTAATTCGAATTATCCAAAACAGTAAATGCTAAGTGTACCCAGGTTTGTACCCAGTCAACACACACAGTGGCTGACTGGTGGGCCAGGTTGACCTGGGTCATCACCCAGTCAATAGAGGCTGACTGGTGGGCCAGCTGCCCAGTCAGCAGGCTGACTGGGTCGGCCTGATCCAGTGGAACAGTGGGCTGGCCCCACTGGTCAGTCTTAGTACTAACTAGGGGTTTTTATTTTTAAACACTGGTTAATTACAGAGGTGGGACCCGGTCATCAGTGACTATATCTTTAAACTAACTGCTAATTACTCCTAAACTAATTAACTGGCCGCGCGGGCCCATCTGTCGGTGAAACAGAGCCGGCCTAACCAAGCCCGCGCCGGCGGCGACCTACAGGGGTGACAGAGGCACGCCGGCGATCGATTCCGACGACCAAATGGATGCCCGCGTGCATGAATGGAACCAGCGCGGCGAGCCGCATCTATCTATGATACGGACGCGAGCTGGGGGGGTAACCAGGGCGGCGTCGATGCCCGAACGGCAACGGCAGCGGTGCAGTTCGAGTCGGGAGCTACAGGGGCCTAGGAGGAGCTCTAGAGGGAGAGGGAGGTAGAGGAGCTCACCGCGGGGTCAACGAGGGGCACCGGGGGAGCCGGGGTGGTGGGAGGCGAGCAGCTGGTCGACAATGGCGATGACGGCCGAGGAGATGGATCCGGTCGATGGCGATGATTCGATGCAGCTCCAATTCGATCCAGCGCTCCATGGGGGGTCGAGGAAGGCGCCGCGGAGCTTCAGGACTTGATGGAGAGGAGCGAGGAGGGCTGTGGCCGCGAGCTCACCGAGGCGCCGCCATGGATCCGCTCGGGCAAGCTCAAATCCGAGTAGGGGGGGGGGAGGGACAGAGGGAGCTACAGGGGGGTCTAGGGTTCGAGGGGTCGCGGGGGTGGCGCCCTTATCCCCTCCGGGGCATCGCCGGCGAGGCGGTCCGGCTGGGACGCGCCCGGTCGCGTGCCCACCTCGGTCGCCACCTCCTGTAGCGAGGTTGGGGACGACCGAGGGCGCTGGCTGGGCCGACCTGGGCCTGCCACTATGGCCTAAGGCCTAGGGCAAGTTTTTTTTTCTTTTTAAAGTTTACTTAATTTTTTTGTTTGAATTAATTACACAACCAATTTGACTTTTGTAAAACAGGCCACTTGGTCAAATATTAGTGTATCAATATTTGACAGAGCCAAAAAAAGTTTGGAGGCCTTTGAAACTGTCTGAAATTTACAAAATTCAAAAAGGGCAAATAAACAATAATTTGGCATGTGTTATTATTGTTTAGAGGTACTTTAAACAATTGATAAAATGTTGGTTTCAATTTTATAAATGTTTAGGGGATATTTGTAATCCACCCATGATTTTAGTTTTCAGGTTTGCAAAAATATTTAAACCACTTATCAATTAAGTTTTGAATTTCAAAGGAAATTTCAAAAGAGGTATGATTCAAAAGTGATCAAACATTGTTTAGCAAAAACATGGATTAGCTTAATCTGGTGATCACTGTAGCTTAATTACCAAGATCACTATAGCAGGGATCCAGGGTGTCACAACTCTCCCCTACTAAAAGAAATTCTCGTCCCGAGAATTAAGAGGTAGACGAAAGGGGGAAAGTTTGGTTATGAAATTCTAACGAGTCCTCTCGTTCTTGGCTGCTCTCATCGACGAGGTTGGTCCTTCTTGTTGATGTATCCATTACTCTGATTCAGGTCAATTTGATGAAGTCATCATCCTTTCTGCGGGATCTTCATCGTCCTACGAATGCTATTGGAGGGAAAACTCTGGAAGACGTAACTCCACAAAGTTGGGCATCTGACGGTGAACTCAGAGAAGAAGACTTGAATTATTCCTCGAGTTGTAACTCAGCGAATTCATTGAGAGTAATATGCGATGGTCCAAAAGTTTCAAACGGGTAGGCAATCATTCGATGTCTAATCATAAGGTGAAAAGGAGGGGGTTCAGAGTAACGAAAATAAATGTTGCGTCTGATACTAGAATAGATCATCCCTTAGACGGTGGCTCGGTAATTACATACGAAGCCAAATGCAAAAGATACTTTGGAAACAAAGATGTACAGGAGAGTCAGGTTTCGATCCTGTGGAGCTGTGGGTTAAGAGTAGGAAGAGCGGTGACATCTTGCATGGTCAGGGTAGCAAGACAAGTCAGAGGATAGCTTGTCAGTTATGTCGGCAACAACGTCAGTACCAAGGGCGGGGGACGAATATAACCATTTTCCTGCTCGTTGAAATGAGGCGGACCAATAGGCAAAGTTCTCGTCCACTCGCGGTTACCGGAATGTTATCAACAATAGTAACTGGATCTTACTGACAGAGTTGTTCACCGAGGTGTTTACCTAAGTAGAGAATTATTACTGCTTAGATCATATAATCCCAAGAAAGGTTAAACAGACCAATGGAAAGGAAAATGTGATTATTAGATCAACCAGACCAATGGAAAGGAAAATATGTTTTAAACACAATTATCAAGAGTATAGCCTTCCCAAGGACAAGCGGAGCACAATGGCATGATAGGGAACCAAGTATGTAATCCTTTAGACAAAGGGACAAGGAATTTATGAGGTTACCCATACCATGATGTTTGGATAATTGATCAAGAAATATTTAGCATTGCGCTTCCAATGTTCCTTTTTATGATCGGAATACCATAGTCAGGCTTCATGGGAGCCATGACATGGTCATCAGGTAAAGATCAGACTTTGGATACATAAAGGATCCATCAGGAACAACTTATCTAATAAGTCATACAATTTCGTTATGGAAGAATGGCTAATCCTCCTGAACAATATACTATAACAATAGGTCCTCCGGCCAGGTGTGCTAGGCATGCCATCACCTTATCGGGTTACATAAGGACAAAAGTTACAATTCTTGGAAATTGTCCCAACCCTCATATCCGCCCGAGATTCAGATTTGATTGGTGTCAGGATACCTCAGACTCAGCAGGCCTGAGAAGAAAAAGGATGCAACACAGAATCTCGGAATGAACGACGTAAGCAAGCCTTGAATCATGAGTCGGATTGCAAGACATATGAACACTATGTCAATACAATCGTGCCCACATGGAACCTTTAAGAATGGAATGCAATCAAGTTCTGGTTGGGAACCATCATAGAGGACACCAAAGTTCCGTGAGTAAGTCTGGATTAGTTCTTACGAAGAACTTCTTTCCTTAGGTCAAATCAATCAGTGGCTTGACGCACTAGGAAATACATATGGAGTGAAGGTAGAAAATCTATCAAACCATAGAATACTTCGCACATGCATGAATGAATTGGAGCGATTCCAGGGGAAGCGAAACAAATCATTTTTTTCATAATCACGGCGGTAAAAACGCACGTGAACTTAGAGAAAAGCACTTCTTTTATCAAACATATTCTTCATGAGCTAGGCACAAACACAATGCTTTCAAAAGTCTCCAGCACTAGCTTAAATGTTCATCAGGAACCACAAAGAAAATGAGGATGTGGCTGATGGGCTCAGCGACAATTCGTAGAGATTTGCACAAAGGTGGATTCCCACGATTGTGTGATCAAGGTGATAGCATAGGTCAAACCAGATGATATAATGAGGCATGCCCGAGGAAAACATCCTGAATTAAATATTAATTGAGAGGCGCAACCGAAATCTGGATTAAGTAGCACGACCAATGTTAGAATGTTGATTCAATAGCCAACACGCTAAGAATGGACTTATTGTTCATTAACACCAAGGTAATATAGTTGCTATGCCATAAGTGTTGAATTTACACATCATAGTCCATTTTTCGGTATTCCGATTAGAAACAACTCGGGAACTAAGAAATAAATGGAGATGGCGAGAAGTATCACTTGTATCAATAATTCATAAGAGGTGGTGAAATTCTCATAGTCATTCTTGCACAAAAGATGGAAATACTCCAAGATAGAACAAAACACAAGATGACTGATGACCCACAAGTATAGGGGATCAATCGTAGTCCTTTCGATAAGGAAGAGTGTCGAACCCAACGAGGAGCAGAAGGAAATGACAAGCGGTTTTCAGCAAGGTAATCTCTGCAAGCGTTGAAATTGTAGGTAACAGATAGTTTGATAGCAAGGTAATTTGTAATGAGCAAGTAACGATAACGGTAAACAAGGTGCAGCAAGGTAGCCCAATCCTTTTGAGGCAAAGGGCAGGCCAGAACAATCACTAGTAATAGGCAAAGTGTTCTTGAGGGTACACCGGAATTTCTTCTAGTCACTTTTATCATGTTGGTTTGATTCGTGTTCGCTACTTTGATAATTTGATATGTGGGTGGACGAGTGCTAAGGTGCTGTTCTTACTTGAACTAACAACCTACTTATGATTAATCTCCTCGCAAGCATCCGCAACTATGAGAAAAGTATTAAGACAAAGTCTAACCATAGCATTAAACATGTGGATCCAAATCAGCCCCTTACGAAGTAGCGCATAAACTAGGGTTTAAGCTTCTGTCACTCTAGCAACCCATCATCTAATAACTACTCCACAATGCATTCCCTTAGGCCCATGAATGGTGAAGTGTCATGTAGTCGACGTTCACATGACACCACTAAGTGAATCACAACATACATATCATCAAAATATCGAACACATATCAAATTCACATGATTACTCGCTGAAAGGACGTGGATGTCGCCTAAAGGGGGGGGGGGGGGTGAATAGGCGCTTTAATATAATTACGGTTTAGGCTTGAAGAAATGCGGAATAAAACTAGCGTTTAATATGTCAAGCACAAAACCTAAAACAACCAGGCTCACCTATGTGCACCAACAACTTATGCTACGCAAGATAAACAACTAAGTGATAGCAAGATATATAGCATGAAACAATATGGCTATCACAAAGTAAAGTGCATAAGTAAAGGGCTCGTGTAAGAGATAACCGAGGCGCGCGGAGACGACGATGTATCCCGAAGTTCACACCCTTGCGGATGCTAATCTCCGTTCGGAGCGGTGTGGAGGCACAATGCTCCCCAAGATGCCACTAAGGCCACTGTAATCTCCTCACGCCCTCGCACAATGCAAGATGCCGTGATTCCACTAAGAGAACCTTGAGGGCGGTCACCGAACCCGTACAAATGGCAACCCTTGGGGGCGGTCACCGGTACCCGTACACTTTGGCAACCCTTGGGGGCGGTCACCGGTACCCGTACAAATTGCTCGGGGCAATCTCCACAACCTAATTGGAGACCCCGACGCTTGCCCGGAGCTTTACACCACAATGATTGAGCTCCGAGGCACCACCAACCATCTAGGGTGCCAAGGCACCCAAGAGGAACAAGCTCTAGGGTGCACAAACACCCAAGAGTAATAAGCTTCTCAAACTTCACTTCCACGTATCACCGTGGAGAACTCAAACCTATGCACCAAATGCAATGGCAAGGGCACACGGAGTGCCCAAGTCCTTCTCTCCCAAATGCCACCAAAACAACTAATGCTAGGGAGGAAAATGAGAGGAAGAACAAAGAAGAACACGAAGAACTCCAAGATCTATATCCAAGGGGTTCCCCTCACATAGAGGAGAAAGTGATTGGTGGAAATGTGGATCTAGATCTCCTCTCCCTTTTCCCTCAAGAACTAGCAAGAATCATTGGAGGGATTGAGAGATAGCAAGCTCTAAGAAGGTCAACAATGCGGGGCAAACACGAGCTCAAGAGGTGGGGACCATTGGGGAAGAAGACCCCCTTAAATAGGTCCCCACAAATCTGCCCGTTATGTGCAGAATTGCACAGGGGCGGTACAACCGGTGATGCGGGCGGTACAACCGGGCTATAGAAATATAGTGGTACAACCGCCCAATCACCGCCCAACCACCGGACCACAACAGAAAGGTGGCCGGTGGTTCCACCAAGATGCAACAGCTCGGCCCGAGCGCTGGACCAGGCAAAGTCCCTAGCGGTACAACCGCTTGGGACACCGGTAGTACCGGGCTATATAATATAGCGATACAACCGGTCCAGGTCCACCCAACAACCGGAGCCCAACAGAACCGTGTCCGGTTGGAGCCCGGTGCTGGGCCGGTTCAACCGCCTAGAGCTGCCACCCTGGGTCACCCAGCTGTGGGCGGTACAACCGCCCAGGGGCAGCGGTACAACCGCTGGGGACCTCTCAGTGACAGCACCTCCAGGGTATCACCCCTGAAGTGGTGGTCAAACCGGATGTCTGGAGCGAACGGTGCATCAGGTCAGGACAGCAGTGTAACCGTATCAAGAAAACAGGTAAGACCAGAACTGCCATAACCTGTGCAAATGAGCTCTGAATTGAGCAAACTCAAGCTTGTTGGATTCAGGACGACAAGAGCTATCCAACAGCAAACTCATTGGTTAGCTTAAGAGGAGGCAGTATGAAAATGCCAATGATATAGAGATGTGAAACCTCTATGAATGAAGAACTGGCAAAAGCTCCTACATCGAAAACATCATAGAAGATGCATAAGGACTCCGTTTTCGATGAACTTGAGCTTGTCATGAAGATGACCATAAGCTCAAGAACCCACATAGAGAAAGGCCAACCAAGAACCAAGAAAGATGATGATGCCAAGAATGCAATGGTTTGAGCTCTCAACGAATGATACGATCAAGCTACTCACTTGTGAGCCCCCCTTGATAGTACGGCTATCGATCCTTTAACCCGGTCTCCCAACTACCACCATGAGACCGGTAAAATAGAAAACCCTATCAAGGTCAAACCTTTGCCTTGCGCATAGTCCACTTGAGCTAGATGATGACGATCTTGTCCTTCTCAAGATGGACCACCTTTCTTGACTGTGCCGGCTCGATGAAGACTAGTAGATTGCTCCCCCATATTCCACTATGGGTGAGCCACTCTTCGGCACATCTTCACAAGTCCATTGTCACCACAATGGACAGCAACCTTCAAGCATGATCTCTCAGTGATGCTTCACTTCAACATGCACACCGCAACCTTGATGACGATCACCACTTGATGTCATCTTCCATGGGTTGTATGGGATCTTCCTCTTGATGCAACCCCATGGAAATATACCTAACCCTACAAAGAACACTCACGTAGACCATGGGTTAGTACACAAAGCGTAATGGACAACGCTTACCATACCATGGGATCACTTGATCCCTCTCGGTATATCTTGTACGCTTTGTGTGTTGATCAACTTGGTTCACTCTTTGACTTAGTCTTGATCAACCTTGTATCTTATCTTCTCTCTTCATAAAGATGATGTCTTGAAGGTAGACATGAATGCTCACACAATCTTCTTCTTCAAGACATGCTTGCAATAAGCTCAACCCTCACATGACCAATCTTTGGATAAAACCCTGTATACCACCTTGGTCACCATATAAACTCCTTGAAACCAACAGATGGACTTCAAGAAGTACCTACGGACAAATCCTTCGAATATAACTCAAGGCAACCATTAGTCCATATAGGGATTTTCATCAATTACCAAAACCACACATGGATAAATGTGCTCTTACACTCGCAACATGACTTCTCCCGTGACCTCCAGAACAAAGGTAACTACTCACAAATAATAATCATGCTCAAGATCAGAGGAGTAATGAATAGCATAATGGATCTGAACATATAATCTTCCACCAAATAAACCATATAGTAATCAACTACGCAAGGTAATCAACACTACTAGTCACCCACAGGTACCAATCTGAGGTTCCGGTACAAAGATTGAACACAAGAGATGAACTAGCGTTTGAGAGGAGATGGTGCTGTTGAAGATGTTGACAAAGATTGGCCTCCCAAATATGAGAGGGGTGTTGGTGATGACGATAGCTTCGATTTCCCCCTCCGGGAGGGAAGTTCCCCTGACGGAATCGCTCCGCCGGAGGGCAAAAGTGCTCCTGCCCAAGTTCCGCCTCGAGGCGGTGGCGCTTCGTCCCGAAAGTCCTCCTCCTATTTTTTAGGTTTTTTGGGTATATATACCAGAAGAAGGGGGTGCCTGGCACGCCTTGGTGGGTGCTCCTCACCAGGTGGCCCCCCTCTGGTAGATTTTTGCTCCAGTATTTTTTATTAATTCCAAAAATAATGTCCATAAAGTTTCAGCTTCATTGGAGTTGTGCAGAATAGGTATCTCTGACGTGCTTTTCTTGGGTCCAGAATTCCAGCTGCCGGTATTCTCCCTCTTTGTGTAAACCTTGCATATTATGAGAGAAAATGCATTAGAATCACTCCCCAAAGCATTATTATTCAACAAAACAAAGTAAATAACAGTAGGAAATCATGATGCAAAATGGACGTATCAACTCCCCCAAGCTTAGACGTCGCTTATCCTCAAGCGAAAGCCGATATTGAAAAGCATGTCCACATGGTTTGAGAGAAAGGCGTCGATAAAAACAAAATAAGGACATAGACGCATCATGCTTATTAACATAACATCAACAAACTCTAACATAAGAACTTATTTCAATATATTTTTATCATAAAGCTTCTCATGAACAAGTAACAATTCATCACAACATAGAAGTATCAAGCATAAACCTTATTGCAAACCAACAAACTGTGTTCTCAGTCAACTTTGCAACCATAATTCATCATATTTTCAGGAAGGGTCTCATGTCGGAGCCTTTTGGCAAGTCCACATACTCAACCATCATTTAGTCTTCTATGATTGCTAACGCTCACGGCATACCCATGAACAAAAAGTTTCAACCGGACACATAGGAAGATAGGGGCATATAGTTTTGCCTCCCAACGTATTCACCTCAAGGGTGATGTCAACAATAATAACTCATGCCCACCCATATCCAATTGGATATATGTGCCTAGATCTTTCCTCACCACATGATGCTTGCAAAGGAAAAAATAAAAAGGAATAGAGAAGAATACTTTGACTCTTGCATAAAAGTAAGTGCATAAAGTAAAAGATATGCCCTTCGCAGAGGAAAACAGAGGTTGTCATGCGCTTATTGGTTTGTATGCCCAATCCCTTAATGTAAAAGAACGTCATGCTATATTGCCCCCTATGATAGCAACCTTTATTATGCAGTCCGTCGCTTTTATTACATTGCCATCATAAGTTCGTATAACGCTCAATTTTCTCTTACACTAATTGATCAAAACACTTTTAGAAGCAATTTTTATTGCCTTATTGCACCGATGACAACTTACTTGAGGGATCTTTCTCGATCCATAGGTAGGTATGGTGGACACTCAAGGAAAGAATTTGGGTTTGCGTTTTTGGATGCACAAGTAGTATCTCTAGTTAGTGCGGAATTTTTGGCTAGCAAAGAAATTGAGCAAGCACCACATGTTGAAGGATCTATGACAATATAACTTCTATGTGGATATGAACAAACATAAATCATTACGTTGTCTTCCTTGTCCAACGTCAACAATTTTGACATATAATACTTGATGGGGACTCACAATCGTAAAAGATGTCCAAGATAGTGTATTTGCATTGAATCTTCTCTTCCCTAATTAATTCTTTCATGAATTGCATCATTGACCAATGCTATGTTTGTCAATCTCCAATAAATTTTACTAATTATACTTTTCCTTATGTGATGTCCTTACTCACCATAAGATTAGCATATGATTCTTTTCATTTATTTGTCTTTCTTTTATTTGAGTGCAACAAGAAAGTAGAGAAGCAAAAACTCAAACTAAACTTTATTATATCACTTTCACACGATTACATAGATAAGTAGGCCACAAAACTAACACACGAAAATAGATCTCGCTAAACTTTTATTCGATTAAGGCAAAGGGAAAACTAAAGATAGAACCAAAATAGATAAAGGTCAATAAAAGTGGTGGTGATACGATACCGGGGCACCTCCCCCAAGCTTGGCTCAAGACAAGGGGAGTGCCCATACCCATGTACTCAAGTCTCCATCAGTGGTGGTGATGAAGAAGGTGGAGGTGTTGATGTAGCAAGCTTGTCCTCCAGCTTCCAGGGTAGGGGCTCCCCATCAAAGGTTGATGCGAGAGTCCCCTAAGTCCTGCAACTGGCAGCTAAACTCATACCTTTAAATCTTGCTTCATATTCGAAGACTTGGTTTTGAAGATCATAAACTTGGCTCGGCAGAAAAGTAATTTGCTCGTTGAGGGTGGAGATGATGTCCTTCACAGACCAGCCATCCACCGTCTGATCACGGGTGAATTCCGTGATCATGACGTGATTGGCACTAAGTCCACGCTCCACCATCTTCTGGCACTTGAAGATTTCTTGCTCCACTGCTTAAAGCCTGCCCTCCACGCTCCTGATCTTCTTAGCTCCTTGAACATCGCGGATGTGGAGCACCCCCTCACGCATCTCAATGGCTTGAGGGTGCTTCATCACCTCCGGCAAATACGGGTTGGTGACCTTCTCGAAGATACTTGTCCTTGGAGGAGTTTGGTGGAGCCATGGAAATCTAGATCTAACGAGAAAACAACAAGAAACAAGAACAAAGGATTTTTCTGCGATGCGGTCGTCAAAATAGTCGGGGGTATATATAGAGAATTTTTATTCTTGGGAAACAAGTATTTGGAAGGAAAACGGAGTCGGGAAGGCATCCGAGGTGGGCAACACCCACCAGTGCGCGCCCAGGGGTGCCTGGCGTGCCCTGGTGTATCGTGCTCACCTCGATCACCTTCCAGTTTATTTTTTTATTCCTAAAATTTCAAAATATTCCAAATCTGACAGAAAATATTTTTGAGGATTTTTCGGAGTCCGTTTACTTACCGTAGCACGTACCTCCTATTTTTAAGTATTCTGGAGTGTTCCGGAAGGTTTCTTTTATGCGTTCCTCCGGTGTCATGGTTTGGATAACATTGCTTTCAACATTAATAGGCGTACCTGAGATATAATGATTAATTCTTTGGCCATTGACCACCTTCGGGTTAGTACCTTCGGCGTTATTAATCTTGATAGCTCCAGAATGATAAACCTCTTCAATAATATATGGTCCTTCCCATTTGGAGAGAAGCTTTCCTGCAAAGAATCTTAAACGAGAGTTGAACAAAGGAACATAATCTCCAATTTTGAATTCCCGCTTTTGGATTCTTTTGTCATGCCATATTTTTACTTTTTCTTTGAATAGCTTGGCATTTTCATATGCTTGGGTTCTCCATTCATCTAGTGAGCTAATATCAAATAGCCTCTTCTCACCGGCAAGTTTGAAATCATAATTGAGTTCTTTAATCGCCCAAAATGCTTTGTGTTCTAATTCTAGAGGCAAATGACAAGCTTTCCCATATACCATTTTATATGGAGACATACACATAGGTTTTTTATAAGCTGTTCTATAGGCCCAAAGTGCATCATCTAATTTCTTAGACCAATTCTTACGAGACCTATTAACAATTTTTTGTAATATTATTTTTATTTCTCTATTGCTAAGTTCTACTTGACCACTAGATTCGGGATGATAGGGTGATGCAATTCTATGGTTAACATCATATTTAGCAAGCATCTTACGGAAAGCACCATGAATAAAGTGTGAACCACCATCGGTCATTAAATATCTAGGGACTCCAAACCTCGGGAAGATAACCTCTTTAAGCATTTTAATGGAGGTGGGGTGATCAGCACTACTAGTTGGAATAGCTTCTACCCACTTAGTGACATAATCAACCGCAACTAAAATATGAGTGTACCCGTTAGAGGAAGGAAAAGGCCCCATGTAATCAAAACCCCACACGTCAAATGGTTCAACAACAAGTGAATAATTCATAGGCATTTCTTGACGCTTACCGATATTACCAATTCTTTGACATTCATCACAAGACAAGACAAACGTACGAGCATCTTTGAAAAGAGTAGGCCAATAAAATCCGGATTGCAATACCTTATGAGCAGTTCTATCTCCCGCATCATGTCCTCCATAGCCTTCGGAATGACATTTCCGTAGGATTTGTTCCTATTCATGCTCAGGTACACAACACCTAATAATACCATCTACTCCTTCTTTATAAAGATGTGGGTCATCCCAAAAGTAATGTCTCAAGTCATAGAAGAATTTTTTCTTTTGTTGGTATGTGAAACTAGGTGGTATATATTTAGCAACAATGTAATTAGCATAGTCAGCATACCAAGGTGTGTTGTGTGAGACACTTATTGCAGCTAGTTGTTCGTCAGGGAAACTATCATCAATAGGTAGTGGGTCATCAAGGATATTTTCTAACCTAGACAAGTTATCAGCTACGGGGTTCTCAACTCCTTTCCTATCAACGATATGTAAGTCAAATTCTTGAAGGAAGAGAACCCACCTAATGAGTCTAGGTTTAGCATCTTTATTTTCCATAAGATATTTTATAGCAGTATGATCGATGTGAACAATAACTTTGGAGTCAACAATATAGGATCTAAATTTATCACAAGCAAACACAACTGCTAAAAATTATTTTTCAGTAGTAGCATAATTTCATTGAGCACTGTCTAGAGTTTTACTAGCATAATGGATAACATTCAATTTCTTATCAACTCTTTGTCCTAGGACAACACCAACAGCATAATCACTAGCATCACACATAATTTCAAAAGGCAAGTTCCAATTAGGTGGTTGAACGATAGTTGCAGAGGTTAATGCATTCTTGATTGTTTCAAAGGCTTCCACACAATCATCATAAAAAACAAAAGGAATATCCTTTTGCAAAAGATTAGTAAGAGGCCTAGAAATTTTAGAGAAGTCTTTAATGAACCTCCTATAAAAACCAGCATGACCAAGGAAACTTCGAATACCTTTAATATCTTTAGGACATGGCATTTCTCAATTGCATCAACCTTAGCTTTATCCACCTCAATACCTCGCTTAGATATTTTATGCCCCAAGACAATACCTTCACTAACCATAAAGTGGCACTTCTCCCAATTCAAGACGAGATTAGTTTGTTCACATCTCTGCAAAACTCGATCAATGTTGCTTAAGCAATCATCAAAAGAAGTTCCGTAAACAGAAAAATCGTCCATGAAAACCTCCACAATCTTTTCACAAAAGTCAGAGAATATAGCAGTCATACATCTTTGAAAGGTAGCAGGTGCATTGCATAAACCAAAAGGCATACGTCTATAAGCATAAGTTCCAAAAGGGCAAGTAAAGGTGGGTTTCTCTTGATCGGATTGTGACACAGGTATTTGAGAGAAACCAGAATATCCATCTAGGAAACAAAAATGTGTGTGCCTAGATAGTCTCTCTAGCATTTGATAAATGAAAGGCAGAGGGTAATGATCTTTTCTTGTATCTTTATTTAATTTTCTAAAATCAATTACCATTCTATAGCCAGTGACAACTCTTTGTGGAATGAGTTCATTCTTATCATTAGGAACAACGGTAATACCTCCTTTCTTTGGGACACAATGAACGGGACTTACCCATCTACTATCAGCTATGGGATAGATTATACCTTCTTCCAGAAGCTTTAATATTTCAGTTCTTACCACTTCTTTCATCTTCGGATTCAATCGACGTTGGTGATCAACGACGGGTTTAGCATCAGGTTCCATATTGATCTTGTGCTGACATAGAGTGGGACTAATGCCCTTAAGATCATCAAGAGTATGTCCAATAGCATCCCGGTGCTTCCTTAGAACTTTCAATAATCCCTCTTCTTCATGTTCTGAAAGGTTAGCACTAATAATAACTGGATATATCTTTTTCTCATCAAGATAAGCATACTTCAAAGTGTCAGGCAATTGTTTCAATTCAAACACGGGATCACCTTTAGGTGGAGGAGGACCTCCAAGAGTTTCAATAGGCAAATTGTGTTTCAAGAGAAGTTGTTGTTCGAAGAAAATTTGATCTATTTCATTTCTTTCACGCATGTGCATATCATTTTCATGATCGAGCAAATATTGTTCTAAGGGATCAGTAGGAGGCACGGCAATAGAAGCAAGACCAATTATCTCATCTTCACTAGGTAACGCTTTATCACGAGGTTGTCTACTAAACTTGGAAAAATTAAACTCATGAGACACATTACCAAAACAGACACCGACAATTTGTTTTTCACAATCTATCTTAGTATTGATGGTGCTCAAGAAAGGTCTACCAAAGATAATGGGACAAAAGTCATCTTGTGGGGAACCAGGAACTAGAAAATCAGTAGGGTATTTTACTTTCCCACACAAGACTTCAACATCTCTAACAATCCCTGCATATAAGAATTCAGAGAAGATTCAAATAATATTCATGGATAAGCTGATCATAAACCCACAATTCATCCGATCTCGACAAACACACCACAAAAGAGTATTACATCGGATAGATCTCCATGAAGATCATGAAGAACATGGTATTGAAGAACAAAGAGAGAGAAGAAGCCATCTAGCTACTAGCTATGGACCCGAAGGTCTGTGGTAAACTACTCACGCATCATCGGAGGGGCAATGGAGTTGATGTAGATGCCCTCCGTGATAGAATCCCCCTCCGGCAGATTACCGGAAAAGGCTCCAAGATTGGATCTCCCGGGAACAGAGGCTTCCGGCGGCAGAAAAGTATTTTCGTGGCTCTTTTTAGTATCCAGGGAATATTTGGGAATTAATAGGCCGAAGAATAGGGTTAGGAGGGTTGCCGTGGGGCCACAAGCCAGGGGGGCGCGCCCCCCCTAGGGCGCGCCCTGGTGGCTTGTGACGCCACGGCAGGTCTCGGCCTGCCTTCATCTCCAAGTTTGCTGGGTTTCTTCTGGTCCAAGAAAAATCATTCCGAAGATTTTATTCCGTTTGGACTCCGTTTAATATTCCTTATCTGCAATACTCAAAAACAAGGAAAAAACAAAAACTAGCACTAGGCTCTAGATTAATAGGTTAGTCCCAAAAATAATATAAAATAGCATATTAATGCATATAAAACATCCAAAACAGATAATATAATAGCATGGAACAATAAAAAATTATAGATACGTTGGAGACGTATCATCCCCCAAGCTAGAGCGATACTTTCTCCATCACGAGGGCAAAAATTATATATATAATTCCGATCACGATGAACTAGATGCATAGGATAAAACTTTTGATGGTATTCCAATTGCAAACGATTCCAGTTCCACGATCCAAGATCATCACATAGCCTATACCATGTCAATGCTTTTCCCTCCAAAGATAAAGGGAAAACCTTCTTCTTAACTTCATCTCCGGGTAAACCTGCAAGCTTAAATAATCCACATGTTTCGTTCACATATAAAAGATGCATATCAGGATGTTCAGTTCCATCTCCTGCATAAGGTTTAGCAAGCAAGTGTTCTACCATACCCAAAGGAATTTCATAAGCAAAATTTTCAGTAGGTGCTGTAGGTTGAGGGGTAACTAATTGTGGTTCCGGTCGAGGTGAAGATACCCCGAACAAACCCCTCAAAGGATTGTTCTCCATAGTAGCAAGTAGCAATAAATTTCAGCACGTAGTATAAGTTTTTCCTTACCGATTTCCACTTACCAAGAGCGCTTCACTCCCCGGCAAAGGCGCCAGAAAAGAGTCTTGATGACGCACAAGTATAGGGGATCAATTGTAGTCCTTTATATAAATAAGAGTGTCGAACCCAACGAGGAGCAGAAGGAAATGACAAGCGGTTTTCAGCAAGGTAATCTCTGCATGCGCTGAAATTGTAGGTAACAGATAGTTTGATAGCAAGGTAATTTGTAACGACAAAGTAACGATAACGGTAAACAAGGTGCAGCAAGGTAGCCCAATCCTTTTGAGGCAAAGGACAGGCCAGAACAATCACTAGTAATAGGTAAAGTGTTCTTGAGGGTACACGGGAATTTCGTCTAGTCACTTTTATCATGTTGGTTTGATTCGTGTTCGCTACTTTGATAATTTAATATGTGGGTGGACGGGTGCTAAGGTGCTGTTCTTACTTGAACTAACAACCTACTTATGATTAATCCCCTCGCAAGCATCTGCAACTATGAGAAAAGTATTAAGACAAAGTCTAACCATAGCATTAAACATGTGGATCCAAATCAGCCCCTTACGAAGTAGCGCATAAACTAGGGTTTAAGCTTCTGTCACTCTAGCAACCCATCATCTAATAACTACTCCACAATGCATTCCCTTAGGCCCATGAATGGTGAAGTGTCATGTAGTCGACGTTCACATGACACCACTAAGGGAATCACAACATACATATCATCAAAATATCGAACACATATCAAATTCACATGATTACTCGCAACATGACTTCTCCCGTGACCTCCAGAACAAAGGTAACTACTCACAAATAATAATCATGCTCAAGATCAGAGGAGTAATGAATAGCATAATGGATCTGAACATATAATCTTCCACCAAATAAACCATATAGTAATCAACTACGCAAGGTAATCAACACTACTAGTCACCTACAGGTACCAATCTAAGGTTCCGGTACAAAGATTGAACACAAGAGATGAACTAGGGTTTGAGAGGAGATGGTGCTGTTGAAGATGTTGACGAAGATTGGCCTCCCAAAGATGAGAGGGGTGTTGGTGATGACGATAGCTTCGATTTCCCCCTCCGGGAGGGAAGTTCCCCCGGCGGAATCGCTCCGCCGGAGGGCAAAAGTGCTCCTGCCCAAGTTTCGCCTCGAGGCGGCGGCGCTTCGTCCCGAAAGTCCTCCTCCTAATTTGTTTAGGTTTTTTGGGTATATATACCAGAAGATGGGCTCTGGAGGTGGGCCAGGGTGAGCACCACCCGCCAGGCCGCGCCAGGGGGTGCCTGGCGCGCCCTGGTGGGTGCTCCTCACCAGGTGGCCCCCCTTCGGTAGATTTTTGCTCCAGTATTTTTTATTAATTCCAAAAATAATCTCCGTAAAGTTACAACTTCATTGGAGTTGTGCAGAATAGGTATCTCTGACGTGCTTTTCTTGGGTCCAGAATTCCAGCTGCCGGTATTCTCCCTCTTTGTGTAAACCTTGCATATTATGAGAGAAAAGGCATTAGAATCACTCCCCAAAGCATTATTATTCAACAAAACAAAGTAAATAACAGTAGGAAATCATGATGCAAAATGGACATATCAATGACTAACAAGGAACTTAAGGTTCAACCAAAACAAGACCAATTTTGTGTTTGGAAGGAAGGCAAGGATGTCGTCAACAACAACACCAATTACCAAGGGAAAGGATGCTACTTCTCATCATGAATTTAATTGATACCCTGCAAGAGCTCAAAATGTTCATGATGATCACGACACAATGTCGAGAAGTCTCTTGAAGATGTAATCGATCAGCGATGACATCAAGCAAAGAAATGGTGAAGCTAAAGGTTGTCAGAACCACATATTAAAGTGTTCGTTCGGAATCAAAATTGCCTATCAAGACAACCAACATGATGTTGAAAGCTCGATGTAAGCTTAGCGCACTATTGGAAATGTGTTCCGGGGATGAAGTTCATAGATAGCATGGTCAAGCTCTAGCATGACGATGATGATGTAGTCTAACAACTTGGTATGACATGATCGAGTACGATCTCATAAGCAAAGAAGATTACTAAGAGCTGTCGAAACACAATGCGTACTCGATTCAGTTATCGTTGACCTTGAGTGTCCAACAACTCAGAACACGAGGAAACTGGAATCAGTGAAATATCATAGTTGATGAGGAGCTCATAAGAAGTTATATCGCTCTGTGATATTGTCGAGATAATAGGGTTAATACTCGGAGGTAGATCATAATTAAAGTTTGGGCCGATGTATTGATCTGCAAAAGACAAGCACTTTTAACTTGTCTGAGAATGAAAACAAAGTAGAACAACATGGTCGAAACCATGATTGCAAAGGACAAGACCACAGATACCAGATCAAATTATACCAAGGGAATTTTATTGTTACGAGAAGCTTCTATGATAAGATCAACATTGCTTCCATGGGCATGAGCACAAAGTTCAAGGTCAACTCCCACTTCATCAATGCATCACCTCCCATTTACTCCTCTCCTTTGATGAAGTTGTAGCTTTTAAATTTTAACTGGCAAAACACCAGGAGAGTAAGACTCGTGAAAACTGTCGGGTTCACACGGATTAAAGAAGGCATAGGTTCAACCCATCGGGGCATCTTAGGAACATATACCAAAAGCTTCAAGAGTAATTAACACATGCTTGACAACAGAGCATGGCTGACAAAAGCATAGGATACAACTTATCAGAGGGAGAAGACACAATTTACCAATGGCATCATGTATTAGGGGAAGAACATCACAAGAATTTTGAATGTGAAGGATGCTATCGGATAATAACCCAACAATGGGTCTGGCGGTCCACAAAGGGCCTGATGTGAGTATCGGTACCCAATCAGATGAAGAAAAATGCAAGGTAACGGATTATAGAACATCTGAATAATTTTGATGCTTAAATACCAAAGGAATTATGACTTCCAGGTTGATGTATCAGAATCAGATGCTCTCATCAAATACAAGTAAGTTGAAAGGACTTAGCTGGACAATCAATCAAGGTTGATTTGCCGAGAACCAACTCATGTTTGGAAAGACGTCTGAGCCAGAATGATAATTTATGAGAAACAACTGATGACTACGTGCATTCACACATAGGTTGAATCAGTATAATCAAATGACAATCACCAAGGATTTTAAGGAATATTGCTAGACATATGGAATTAACCATAATGCAAGCAAGTGAGGAAGGTCAAGAGCAATAGGCTACTGAGGATTTCAGGAGATCAAATAGCAATTCAAAGGACTTGTGAAACCCATGACAACTGAGGACGAACGAATCCCTGGTAAGATAATTCGATGCACCTTGTACTCACAAGAGCAACTGGAAAAGAAATTATGAGCGACAATTGTATGTAATCATCCATAGGGGTTGATGGAAGAAGGGAATCACAAAAGCGACGAGCATAAGTTCTCGGGAGAACATCAGAGAGTAACTTCGGAGTCTTCTGATGAATCAAACCATCATCTGGAATGAGGGGCTGTTCGGGAGGAATTAGTTACGAGAACCTAGAGTTAGAGTTAGCAAACCTTTATCCAGAAGGAGAAGAGAGATCAGAACCCATAGTTTAGACGAGGAATAAAAGATCCGAATACCACCCGATTGAGATGTGGGCCCACAACTCACACAACAATGTTAGTAAAAGTTTTTCAAGTACTAGACTCAACTTCGACCAAGGAGTTGGAAGGGGGGCTACCTACAGGCAGTTGGCTCTGATACCAACTTGTGATGCCCCCAATTTTGACCGTACGCTAATCATACACGCAATGCGTACGACCAAGATTAGGGACTCACTGATCGATATCACAACACAACTCTAGACACAAATAAAAGTCATACAACTTCATATTACAAGCCAGGGGCCTCGAGGGCTCGAATACAAAGCTCGACAAGCATGAGTCAGCGGAAGCAAATAATATATTAGTACAAACATAAGTTAAACAAGTTTTGCCTTAAGAAGGCTAGCACAAACATGAGCAACAGATCGAACGAGACGAGGCCTCCTACCAGTGAACCTCCTATCCTACTGCTGGTCGGGGGCAGCCTTCACGTAGCAGTAAGCTCCAGCGGTGGTGTAGTAGTCGTCTCCAGTGTACTCCATCTCCTAGGCTCCGTCATCTGAACGCAGCAATCATATCGAGGGGGAAAGAGAAAGCAAAGCAGCGGTGAGTACTCATCCAAAGTACTCACAAGACTGACATCAGAACTATGCTAAGTATGCATCATTATCAAAAGGAATGGGGGTTATATCTGGACTGACTGCAGAAAGCAAGAATGAGGGGGAAGGCCTAGTCCTATCGAAGACTAGCATCTTCAACATCTTGCGGCATTAGAAGAGAGTAGACTGGTATCTCATATATAGCAATATTATTGTAGCAAATTTTATCAAGTAACCACGCCCAGAGATTCTTCCTTGACTCCCTGCGAGAAAGCAATCTCGGAGCCAACATTCATTTCAATTTAAAGTCACATTTTAGTTGTAGTAGATCAAGGTACAACTCCAAGTCGTCCTGTTACCGTGGACACGACTATTCGAATAGTTGAATTCATCCCTGCAGGGGTGCACCACATTTCCAACACGCTTGATCACCTCTGGCCGGACACACTTTCCTGGGTCATGCCCGGCCTCGGGATATGAACACGTCGTCGCCCTACCTAGGCTCAACAGAGAGGCAAGCCCGTCGGTCTAAATCCTAAGCGCGCAGGGGTCATGGGCCCACTCGCCCTTTGCACTCCTGCATGATGCGTGGGCGGCCGAGGTTAGTCCTAGCACACTCTAATACAAGATCAGTGCCGTCGCGGACCACTCGGGCGCGAGCCGCTCCATTGCTGATGTCCGAAGAGCTTCGGCTGATACAACGACGCAGAGTACCCATAACTTGTCCCACGTGAAGGTTTAGTGCGTAAAAGGTCAATCGACCAACTCAGATCAAATACACAACCCATTAACATTTTATTAGTCCAGGACGAGCGCGACCCATGATGTGCAGTCCCGTCGCCCCGTCTCGAGGATGTGTGGCAAGGGCCTCACCTGCGCGGCCATGTCTCGTCGGTAATCAAACCGTGGGTACCCTTTAGGGCCGACCCATCACCAACAAATGTCTGTATACAAGTCATAGTACCCGTGTGTATAAAACATCAAGGCGTGACCTAGCGGAATCACCCTCGGGGGTCACACACTTGAGGGGGGGGGGGGGGGTTGCAAGACAGAGTCAATATCGGGAGTGGCAGAGAGGTATCACCCTCTGTTTACCACGACCGACTAGCTACACTATAGAGCTAACATCATGAGTACTTCATGAGGTGTCACCCTCGGTACTCAATGGTAGTTCTACAGAGTCATACAACTAAGGGGGTGTGCGGTGATGTGACGGGCCGGGCTCGTCGATGATGAAGATCGAGTAACTGATAATTAAAGCGGGGCAACTAAGACTAGGGGTCACAGGGGATTCATTGTTCAACCTATACTAAGCAGTTGATATGACAGCAGGTACAGTAGTAGTTTATCAAAAGCAGTCTATGCATCAGAAATAGGAGCTAACTAATACAGTAGCAAAATCTAATGCAAGAATGAGAGGGAAAGAAATGGGCGATATCGGAATGCTCAAGGGGGGTTGCTTGCCTTGCTGCTCTGCTGCAAAGGCTTGATCGTCAGTCACGTAGTCGTACCCGGCAGCAACATCAGTCTCGGGGTCTACCGGTAAGAAGAGGGGGAGAAACAATAAATATAAAGCAGACAGAAGCAACCACAATGCATGACATGATAGTATGTAGAGCTAGGCATGCACTAACGCAGTACTACACGTTGCTGACGGAGCGGGAGAATACCTGACGATATTTCCCGGGTCTCTGGCTATTACTGAACAGATGATCCTAATGCAAAATGTCCATGTTCATCATGCTATGAGCATGTGACGGATGAATGGACTGCGTATTTGGATTCGTGGGATTTTTCTGATCAACTTTCATGTATAAAACTTTTTGATCCGAGCTACAGATGATTTTATATGAATTTTAGGAGTTTAAACATTATTCTGAAATTTCTTTTAGTTTTTAATTCGAATTATCCAAAACAGTAAATGCTAAGTGTACCCAGGTTTGTACCCAGTCAGCACACAGAGTGGCTGACTGGTGGGCCAGGTTGACCTGGGTCATCACCCAGTCAGCAGAGGCTGACTGGTGGGCCAGGTTGACCTGGGTCATCACCCAGTCAGTAGAGGCTGACTGGTGGGCCAGCTGCCCAGTCAGTAGGCTGACTGGGTCGGCCTGATCCAGTGGAACAGTGCGCTGGGCCCACTGGTCAGTCTCAGTACTAACTAGGGGGTTTTATTTTTGAACACTGGTTAATTACAGAGGTGGGACCCGGTCGTCAGTGACTATATCTTTAAACTAACTGCCAATTACTCCTAAAGTAATTAACTGGCCACGCGGGCCCATCTGCCCGCGTCGGCGGCGACCTACAGGGGCGACGGAGGCACGCCGGCGACCGATTCTGACGACCAAATGGATGCCCGCATGCATGAATGGAACCAGCGCGACGAGTCGCATCTATCTATGATACGGATGCGAGCTGAGGGGGGGGGGGGGGGTAACCACGGTGACGTCGATGCCCGAACGGCAACGTCGGCGGCGCAGTTCAGGTCGGGAGCTACGGGGGCCTAGGAGGAGCTCTAGAGGGAAAGGGAGGTAGAGGAGCTCACTGCAGGGTCAACAAGGGGCACCGGGGGAGCCGGGCTGGTCTGAGGCGAGTAGCTGGTCGACAATGACGACGACGGCCGAGGAGATGGATCCAGTCAATGGCGATGATTCGGTGTAGCTCCGGTTCGATCCAGCGCTCCAGGGGGGTCGAGGAAGGCGCCGCGGAGCTTCAGGACTTGACAGCGAGGAGCGAGGAGGGCTGTGGCCGTGAGCTCACCGAGGCGCTGCCATGGATGCGCTCGGGCGAGCTCAAATCCGAGTGGGGGGGGAGGGACAGAGGGAGCTACAGGGGGGTCTAGGGTTCGAGGGGTCGCGGGGGTGGCGCCCTTATCCCCTCCAGAGCATCGCCGACGAGGCGGTCCGGCTGGGACGCGCCCGGTCGCGTGCGGGCCTCGGTTGCCACCTCCTGTAGCGAGGTTAGGGACGACCGAGGGGGCTGACTGGGCTGACCTGGGCCTGCCACTGTGGCCTAAGGCCCAGGGTAGGGGGCTTTTTTTTCTTTTTAAAGTTTACTTAATTTTTCTGTTTGAATTAATTACACAACCAATTTGACTTTTGTAAAACGGGCCACTTGGTCAAATATTAGTGTATCAATATTTGACAGAGCCAAAAAAAGTTTGGAGGCCTTTGAAACTGTCTGAAATTTACAAAATTCAAAAAGGCAAATAAACAATAGTTTGGCCTCTGTTATTACTTGTCTAGAGGTAATTTAAACAATTGATAAAATGTTGGTTTCCATTTTATAAATGTTTAGGGGATATTTGTAATCCACCCATGATTTTAGTTTTCAGGTTTGCAAAAATATTTAAACCACTTATCACTTAAGTTTTGAATTTCAAAGGAAATTTGAAAAGAGGTATGATTCAAAAGTGATCAAACATTGTTTAGCAAAAACATGGATTAGCTTAATCTGGTAATCACTGTAGCTTAATTACCAAGATCACTGTAGCATGGATCCAGGGTTTTACACGAGCATTGAGCATACCTAACACCGAATAATGCACCATAAGTAGGATATAATTTCATTGCATAACTATTGACTTTCGTACTTGCATAGGGAGTCACAAACCTTAACACCAATATTCCTACTAAAGCATAATTACTCACTAACATGACTCACATATTACTATCATCATGTCTCAAAACTATTACAAGGAATCAAGTTTAATTTTTCCAATGATCTTCATGAAAGTTTTTATTATATCCTCCTTGGATATCCATCACTTTGGGACTAGTTTCATATATTGCCATTGCTTTTTTACAAGCTCGAACAAATTTAAGTGAAGCACATGAGCATAGAGATTTCATCTCTCAAAATAGTATAAGTGAAGCATGAGAGAATTTCTTAAAAATTACTAACTCCCAAATTAATCTAAGTGAAGCATGAGAGTATTTCTTCAAAATCTTCCAAGCACACCGTGCTCAAAAAGATATAAGTGAAGCACTCGAGCAATTCTATAGCTCAAAAAGTTTAAGTGAAGCATATAGAGCAATTCTAACAAATCATAGCATAATTTTGGCTCTCTCAAATAGGTGTGTCCATCAAGGATACATGTGACAAACTAAAAAGCAAAGCAAGCAAAGACTCAAATGATACAAGACGCTCCAAGCAAAACTCATGATATGTGACGAATAAAAATATAGCTCCAAGTAAAATACCGATGGTCGTTAGAAGAAAGAGGGGATGCCACTCGTGGCATCCCCAAGCTTAGTTGCTTAATTCTCTTTGGACATATCTTGGGGGTGCTGTAGAATCCCCAAGCTTAGGCTCTTTTCACTCCTTATTCCTTCATCCATCGTGATCTCACCCAAAACTTGAAAACTTCAATCACACAAAACTCAACAAAATCTTCATGAGATCCGTTAGTATAATAAAGCAAATCACTACTTTAAGTGCTGTTGCAAACTCATTCAAATTTTATTATTGAATTATACCTACTGTATTTTAACTTTACCATGGCTCATATCCTTCAATATAACCCATAGATTCATCAAAACAAGCACACAATGCAACGAAAACAGAATATGTCTTAAACAGAACAGTCTGTAGTAATCCGTACTCTAACCATACTTCTGTAACTTTAAACATTCTGAAAAATTGGGAAAACATAAAGAATTTTTATAGCAATACTGTGTTAAAATTTCAGCTCAATATCACATTCCAGAAAAAAATGAAAATTCGAACACTGGAGGCAAAGTTTCTGTTTCAGATTCAGCATTGTTTCTACTCATCTTATGAATCATCCTAAAGGCTTTACTTGTCACAAACACTAAATAAAACATAAAAACACAATCATAATAGAGGCATAATTGTGTCAACACTCAAAAACAGAAAGAAAAAGAGGAAAATAAATTTATTCATTGGGTTGCCTCCCAACAAGCGCTATCGTTTTACGCCCCTAGCTAGGCATAACACATAGATTCAAGTATTGTCATCTTTGGTTTTTGCTCCATAGGATGCTCTCGTGATTGATTCATATGGTGGCTTAATTCTTGTTCTAGGGAAGTGTTCCATACCCTTTCTTAGTGGAAACTGAAATCTAATATTGCCTTCTTTCATATCAATCACGACACCTATAGTGCGTAAGAACGGTCTACCAAGTATAATGGGACAAGACGAATTGCAATCAATATCAAGAACAATAAAATCTATGGGCACATAGTTCCTATTTGCAAGAATAAGAACATCATTAATTTTTCCCAAAAGCTTTTTAATAGTGGAATCCGCCAAGTGCAAATTAAGAGAACATTCTTCAATATTGGTGAGACCAAGCACATCACATAAAGATTTCGGAATCGTGGAAACACTAGCACCCAAATCACATAAAGCAAAGCACTCATAATTTTTAATCTTGACCTTAATGGTAGGTCATCATGTAATTTTCTTGGAATAGAAATTTCCAACTCCAGCTTTTCTTCAAAGGATTTCATCATGGCATCAACGATATGTTTAGTAAAAGCTTTATTTTGTTCATAAGCATGGGGTGAATTCAACATGGATTGGAGCAAAGAAATACATTAAATCAAAGAGCAACTATCATAATTAAAATCTTTGCAATCCAAAATAGTGGGCACATCATTAGTTAAAGTTTTGACCTCTTCAAACCCACTTTCATCAAATTTTTCATCAAGATTTTCACCCTCCAAATTATTGGGACGCCTTCTAGCTAAAGTTGATCTACTTCAATCCCTTTACATCAATCTTAATATTACTAAGCAGGGAATCAATACAATAAACACCAATCACTTTAAGATCTTCATCATTTTTATCCTCTAGAGAGATTGGTTTAGTAGCCATTTGATTTATTAAAGTGGCTTGTGCAACAGAAATTTTACCAACCAGATTTTCAGCATGAGCATACTTAGATTGGAGATTACAAACTTCTCTACTAATATCATCTAGGTGTTTTGTTATGGAATCTAGTACGGTAGAGTGTTCTTTAAGCTCCTCGGTAAAATACTTGTTATGCTCAAATTGTGTAGTCATATATTCCTTAGTACTTTTCTCAATTTCAAGCAGAATATTGGGGTAAGGAACATCATAGTACTTTCGTTGAGGCATCATGACTATGCAAAACAAGATTGCAAGCAAGCAAGAGATCCGACGAGAAAAAGGCAAACAAAAAAGAGGGCGAATAAAACGACAAATTGGATGAAGTGGGGGAGAGGAAAACGAGAGGCAAATGGCAAATAATGTAATTGCAAGGAGATGAGATTTGTGATTAGGAACCTGGTAGATGATGATGGTGTCTCCGCGGCGCCAGAGATTGTCACGTAGAAGAGACCGCTTCCTCCCCGGCAACGGCGTCAGAAATTCCTTTGATGTGGCTTGAGACTGCGTCAGTATTTCCCCAAAAAGGAAGGGATGATGCAGCACAACGACGGTAAGTATTTCCCTCAGTTATGAAACCAAGGTATCGAACCAGTAGGAGGATCACCACCACTACGTAAACAACACCTCCACACAAAGAACAAATACTTGCAACCCGACGCGAAAGAGAGGTTGTCAATCTCTCTACGGTAAAAAGATAGATTAGGTAATCATAGATTGGAGAGATAGATCTCTCAAGAACACAAAATAAAAAGAGTAAATAAAAAGTGCAGCAAGGTATTTTTAGTTTTTTTGGAATAATAGATCTGAAAACAAAAGCGGCAAAAATATAGATCGGAAAGCAATATGTTGGAAAAGTACACCCAGGGGCCGTAGGTTTCACTAGTGGCTTCTCTCATGAGTATAACACACGGTGTGTGAACAAATTACTGTTGGGCAATTGATAGAAGATCAAATAATCATGACGATATCCAAGGCGATGATCATTATATAGGCATCACGTCCAAGATTAGTAGACCAAAACGATTATGCCTCTACTACTATTACTCCACAGATCGACTGCTATCCAGCATGCATCTAGTGTATTAAGTTCAGGGAAAAACGGAGTAATGCAATAAGAACGGTGACATGATGTAGACAAGATCTATTCATGTAGGAATAGACCCCATGTTGTTATGCCTAATAGCAATGATACATGCGTGCCTCGCTGCCCCTTCTGTCACTGGGAGAGGACACCGCAAGATCGAACCCATCACAAAGCACCTCTTCCCATGGCACGAAAAATCGATCTAGTTGGCCTAACGAAACCAAAGATTCGAAGAAGAAATACGAAGCTCATGCATATAAGAGATCAAAGAAGACTGAAATAATATTCATGGATAGAAACTGATCATGAACTCAAAATTCATCGGATCCGAACAAACACACCGCAAGAGTTTACATCAAATAGATCTCTAAGAGACCATTGTATTGAGAATCAAAAGAGAGAGAGGAAGCCGTCTAGCTACTGCCTACGGACCTGTAGGTCTATGGTGGACTACTCACGCAACATCGGAGAGGCACCAATGAGGTTGATGAACCCCTCCGTGATCGTGTTAGATTGGATCTCGAGGTTCTGGAACTTCCGGCGGCTGGATGTGTTTTTCGTCGACTCTCTTAGGGTTTCTGGAATATTTGGGAATTTATAAGCGTCACAAGCGGTGGAGAGGGGCCCCGAGGAGGGCATAACCCATCAGGGCATGCTCAGGGCCTCTAGCGCGCCCTGGTGGATTGTGGTCTCCTCGACCCTCCCCTCTGGCACTTCTTTGGCCCACTGGATGTCTTCTGGCCCAAAAAAATCTCCAAAAAGTTTCGTCGCGATTGGACTCCGTTTGGTACTGATATTCTGCGAAGTAAAAAACAAGCAAAAACAGCAGCTGGCACTTTGGCACTATGTCAATAGGTTAGTTCCAAAAAATGATATAAAGTTGCTATAAAGTGATTGTAAAACATCCAAGAATGATAATATAACAACATGGAACAAGCAAAAAATTATAGATACGTTGGAGACGTATCAGAGAGACAGACACCCGCCAGCCACCTTTATGCAACTAGGTTACATGTCAGTCGGTGGAACCGGTCACTCGTACGTGGATGAGTAAGGTTGGTCCGGGCTGCTTCATCCCACAATACCGCCGAATCAAGATAAGACTAAGGAAGTAAGCAATCTGAACATCAATGCCCACAAACTCTTTTGTGTTCTACTCGTGCATGTTATCTACACATAGACCTAGCTCATGATGCCACTGTTGGGCAACGTTGCATGGGAAACAATTTTTTTCCTACGAACACCCAAGATCTATCTATGGAGATCAACAACTATGAGAGGGGGAGTGCATCTACATACCCTTGTAGATCGCTAAGCGGGAAGCATTAAGAAACACTGTTGATGTAGTTGAACGTCTTCACGATCCAATCACGATCTGTCCCACGTTCCAATCACGATCTAGCGCCGAACGGACGGCACATCCGCGTTCAGCACACGTATAGATCGATGACGTCTCCGCCTCTTTGATCCAGCAAGCGAGGGCAAAGAGGTAGATGAGTTCTCCGGCAGCACGACGGCGTGGTGGCAGTGGTGGTGGAGTTGTCCCGACAGGGCTTCACGAAGCGCTACCGAGACGAACTAGAGGAGAAATGATCTAGGGGAGAGGGAGGGCTGCACCGTGGCTTGTGGTGCGGCTGCCCTCCCTCTCCCCTCATATATGTAGGGGTGTGGCTGGCCGCGGTTTCCCTTGGGTTGGGGCGGCGCCCTAGGGAACTTCCTTAGGGTTTCCCTAGGGGCGCGGCGGCCACCCTAGGGAACAGCCTTAGGGTTTCACTAGGGGCACGACGGCCACCCTAGGGAACTGCCTTAGGGTTTCCCTAGGGGCGCGGCGGCCACCCTAGGGAACTGCCTTAGGGTTTCCGTAGGGGCGCGGTGGCCACCCTAGGGAAACCTCGGCCCTTGGCCGCATGGGCCTTGGGGAGGTGGGGCTCCCAGCCCACCAGGGGCTGGTGCACCACCCCTTTTCAGCCCATGGGGTCCTCCGGGGCAGGTGGACCACCCTGGTGGACCCCCCGGAACCCCTTTTGGCATTTCCAACCAAAACCGGCAAGTCCCGAAACTATTCTGGAACCCGAATACCAACTAACCATATATGAATCTTTACCTCCGGACCATTCCAAATCTCCTCGTCATGTCCGGGATCTCATCCGGGACTCCGAACAACTTTCGGTCACCAACATATATAAGTCAACAATACCGAATCGTCACTGAACGTTAAGTGTGCAGACCCTGCGGGTTCGAGAACTATGCAGACATGACCGAGACACCTCTACGACCAATAACCAATAGCGGGACCTGGATGCCCATATTGGTTCCCACATATTCTACGAAGAACTTTATCGGTCGAACCACGATGTCAAGGATTCAGATAGTTCCTTATACAGTTCCGTTTGTCCATCGGTATGTTACTTGCCCAAGATTCGATCGTTGGTATCTCCATACCTAGTTCAATCTCGTTACCGGCAAGTCTCTTTACTCATTCTGTAATACAAGATCCCATGACTAACTCCTTAGTCACATTGATTGCAAGCTTCTTATGATGATGTATTACCGAGCGGGCCCAGAGATAACTCTCTGTCAAACGGAGTGACAAATCCCAATCTCAATTCACGCCATTCCAACAGACACCCTCGGAGATAACTGTAGAGCACCTTTATATTTACCCAGTTCCGTTGTGACGTTTGATACACACAAGGCATTCCTCCGGTGTCCGGGAGTTGCATGATCTCATGGTCGTAGGAACTTATACTTGACATGAATAAAGCAGTAGCAATAAACTGACACGATCAACTGCTATGCTTATGGTTGGGTCTTTGTCCATCACATCATTCTTCTAATGATGTGATCCCGTTATCAAATGACAACTCATGTCCATGGTTAAGAAACCTTAACCATATTTGACCAACGAGCTAGTCTAGTAGAGGCTCACTAGGGACACAGTGTTGTCTATGTATCCACACATGTATCTGAGTTTCCAATCAATACAATTATAGCATGGATAATAAACGATTATCATGAACAAGGAAATATGATAATAACTATTTTATTATTGCCTCTAGGGCATATTTCCAACACACAGTTCATAAATTATTTCCTTTATCATTTACCTACTCGAGGACGACCAGGAATTAAGCTTGGGGATGCTGATACGTATCCAACGTATCGATAATATATGAAGTATACATGCCATATTCACCTATGATTACAATGCTTTTATATGGCTTTGATGCACTTTCTATGATTTAATCAGAATTAACCCGAACTGACGCTGTTTTCAGCAGAATTACCATGGCAGAGGGCCCCCCTGTTGGCCACAAGACAACAGGGCGCACCCAGGGGGTCAGCGTGCCCTGTTAGCTTGTGGCCCCCTCGTAACTCCGTTTTGCGTGATTCCAACGCCAAAAAATCCTATAAATAGAGAAACCATCATAAATTAACCTAGACTCTTCACTACGGCACCGAAGCTCTTTGTATGGAAGAAAAACCAATCTGGAAAGAAACAGAGAGGAAATCAGAGAGAGATCTAATCTCGGAGGGGCTCTTGCCCCTCCAGGAGCCATGGAGGCCAAGGACCAGAGGGGAGAACCTCTCACCATCTTGGGAGAGGCCATGGAGGATGAGGCCTAAGGGGGAGACTCTCTCCCCCTCTCTTCCGGTGGCACCGGAGTGCCGCCGGGGGAACCATCGCCGCGGTGATCATCTTCATGAACATCACCGTCTTCGTCACCTTCCTCATCTCTTTTCAACGGTACACTCTCCCCCACCCCGCTGTAATCCCCTACTTGAACATGGTGTTTCATGCCACATACTTTTATTCAATGATGTGTTGCCATCCTATGATGTTTGAGTATATTTATGTTGTCCTTTTGGTTGATTGATGATCTTGATTGGTTTGAGTGTATTTTTTTATTTTGGTGTTGTCCTATGTTCCCTCCGTGCCGCGCACACCTGAGGGATTCTTGCTGTAGGGTGTTGCAATACGTTCATGATTCTCTTATAGTGGGTGGCTAGAGTGGCAGAAGCTTACACCCGAGTAAGGGGATTTTTGCGTATGGGAGTAAAGGGGACTTGATGTTTAATGCTATGGTTGGGTTTACCTTAATGATTTCTAGTAGTTGCAGATGCTTTCTATAGGTCCGATCATAAGTTCATATAATCCAAGTACAGAAAGTATGTTAACTCATGTCTCTCCCTCATATAAAATTGCAAGAATGATTACGATCTTGTTATCAATTGCCTAGGACAATTCCGCACACCATACCATCATTATTCCACACTCGCTATTTGTAACATATTGTAATATATTGTAAATCTATTTAGGGAGCAACTATTTTTCATATTTTAGTTCTCCAATATCATGCAAAGCTAACCTCTTTATACCCACAACACAGTTTTATTTCTCGTTTCTAGATAGAAGCAAATGCTTGGTGTACGTAGAGTCGTATCGGTGGCATGTAGGACTTGAGAGAATATTGATCTTACCTTTAGCTCCTTGTGGGTTTGACACTCCATACTTATCACTTCCATCTTTGGAAAGTGCTACGATGATTCCTTGCACTTGGGGATTACCAGGGAGGAAGCGCGAGCGAGGAGGATGCGCTAGGGGTGAACTTCCCCTTGCCCTTGCCGGAGCCGTTGAGGAAACCCATGGCTAGGGTTTGGTGGTCGCCGGCGAGGGAGCACACAGGGTGGGGGTGGGGGCGAGATGTGGACGGGCAGTGGAAGTGGATGATGCCGCCCCCCGCACGCGTGGATTAAAAAAGGATGGACCCTCGTAGCTTCAAGTCGCTGAAACGTGGGTCCACGGTATATAACCGAGTTAAATACGACCGCGTCTGGTAGTTGACTGGCAGACATGTGGGGCCACGGCGAACACTGAAGGGGCATGCGTGCATGACATGGTTGACCACGGTCGCGTGGATGACATGTGGGGCCGCGGTGATTGTCTGCAGGCAGTGGCGATTCTACTCAACAGGCTTCAACACGCTCTATCCTACCCTAAAAAATTGCCGCACAAAAAAACACCAATGCTCAACACACTAGTACATAGGTGCAGCACATAAAATGTCTTCCCACATCAAAAAGTCAGTATCCTTTAAGTTGAGCCGAAAGGTTACACATTTTCCTGTTGAAAAATGTACAGTGTGAGCATGCCATGCTTTTCTTTGGCCATTATCATTTAGTGTGCGGATATAGGGTCCATGCCTAACATGGGGTGGTTTGGACAAACTATTCCATGGTTAACCCTAAACCCTAGCTCATCCCCCTTGAAAACCATCCAACCTTGTTCGTGGTAGCTAAGTTTATTAAAATATCCGTAGTCGTGGTTTCGTTTTTTCCTAACAACTTAGTAACATAAAACGATGGTATGTGCAAGTTTCGTATTGTTTTAAATTTTTTAAATTTAGTTGTGCTCAACCCTATCTCTCAAAACCCCTCTCAAAACCCCTCAAACCTCTCTCAAAACCCCGCACTATCAGGGACGTTGGATCGTTGTTCGGGAACGGTTCAGATCAGGCGGTAGGGTTCGCTGATCCGCAAGATGAGCCCTGATTGGCTGGATGTGGGCGGGGTGTTCCATGGCTGCGGACAAGATGGCCCACCTGGCAGCGGGGGGACAAGGACACGCGACAGCGGTCATGGGCCGCGTGATTGACACATTCAATCGGGACGGGACGCTCGTTGGACCGATGGGCCATCGTACAAAGACCAACAAGTCAGCCTGGCATGCACGCGCGCAGCCACCCGATGCAGCTACATCGCATTAGGGCAATTAGTGCATCCTAGGGACACAGCTACGTCGTACCAGGGCGGACACAACTTTACCGATTGACACGCCTCGTCTGAGTGTGAAACAATGCATTGAAATGCCAAACATTCACACGCATAGGGCTTCGGTGGGCAATTAGTACCATTTTTTAGCGGGTGCTCCGATGAACGCATTCAAACGGGTGCGTCGCACTGCGGCTATTTAAACTCCTCCAATCTACATCTTCAGCTCAATTCGCATTCATCTTCTTCCTCGTCAAAATCCAGAACAAAACCAGATCCCGCCCAAGACAAGATGCAGTTCTACGACCCAACCTACCGCCCGCCGACCATCGTGCCGGAGATGCAGTACCCCGCTGAGGTCGCCGTGTAGAACACCGTTCGCGTGTGGGCCATCTCAAGGTGGAGGGGCTCGATGGTGCTGGCGAACTTCTTCCTCTATATCGGCTACTGTCACCTCCCACCCGGCTCTCTGGTGATGTTCTGCATTGAAGAGGTTCGTGCCAACGGCCTTTTGATTGGCCTCACCGCTCGCTTCACCAACCGCTTCGACGCCTACTTGCTCCTCGGCAAAGTGTTCTGGTGTGTGTGCGAGTTCATCGCCTTCACCACCCACAACATCTTCACCAACTTCGATAGCATTTTCCCCACCCGCGAAGGCATTCACACTCTCCCGTACATCTTCCCCGAGGACGAGGAGTGAACGAGTCCCAGAGTGAACTTGGTGGTGTTCGGTGTTGTCCAATATCTAGGATATTTGTAAGGGTGCTCCTATAAGCCCTATTAATATCTAGGAAAATATCTATGTATGTAATGTTCGTGTTCCCTATATATCAACGGAATATATTAATCAAACTTGAATTTATATTAACGTGGCTGTATATTACTTGAATTTATGTCATCAATGCGCGCAGCGGCGCAACTCTCCGTGTATATTTACGTCAGATTAAGTAAATCTTTACGCAGATGAAGGATAATAGGATAACGCGAGCAGTGCCTATGTGGAAACAGCAGGCGATAATGATTCCATTTTGATTACCCGTCGGTCCCACACGTCAAGGAAATCAGTGTAGAATCAACCGGCCACGTCAAATCAGTAATGCATGCGGACAAATGTCGGTCCCACGCAACTGTATGAACCGGCGATGCGAATGCATGCGGCCTTACACGTCGGTCCCTTAGGGAGTTCGGGGCTAAGGGGTCCTCGGGCAGCTGGTCTATCTCTTATGGGCCGGGTAGATGGGCCGCTCTGTGACTGTTACTGGAGGGCCGAGCTATAGTGCGACTCCATGCTCGAGAAGGAAGCCTCCGGTGCCTTGGTGTGTCCTCTAAGTCAAGATGGTAGATTCGACATGTTTATTCCCTGATGGTAACCAACCATATGTAACCCTAGGTACCCCTGGTGTCTATATAAACCAGAGGTTTTAGTGCATAGAGGATCATCCCAACTCATCTAGGGTTTAGCTCTTTTGATCTAGTGGTAGATCGACTCTGTAACCGTCATACACATCAATATAATCAAGCAGGACGTAGGGTTTTACCTCCTCGAGAGGGCCCGAACCTGGGCAAACACTGCCCCTCTATCATCCTATTCCCCATCGATCCAAGATCCACAGTCCGGGACCCCCTACCAAAGATCGACCGGTTTTGGCACTGCCATTGGTGCTTTCATTGAGAGTTCCACCGTGGGATCACCGAAGGATCGATGACTAGCCTAATTATCAACAGTGACGTCTGCAATGGGGGACTTTTCGTCCCTGGACAAATCTTCACGTTCGACAGCATCGTGCTGCACGCTGATCCGACTGGCCACCTTGGCCAGGTTGGAAGTTTCACCCCCGATCAGGAGATCAGGTTTGGGAACATAGAGTTCGTCACCGACTCCCGGGGGGATCTCGTTCTGACGAAGCTTTCAGATCCCCTTGAGGAGCCCGCAAGTCCCGACGCCTTAACCTCAGGAGCGGTGAACCCCGCCGCTAGGGCGACCTCCACCCTTTGGCCTTAAAGCACGATCCAGTCGATACGCCCGGATTATCCCCGGCCGAATACTAGTAGGGCGCAACTTTAAATGCCCCGGGAGCAGCCATACTGTGGATTGACCCCGCGTATTCCGGGAGCTTGGACTGCACGGATATCTCGTCGATAAATGAATTACTCGACCGGATCCATGCCATGGGGATAACCGACGACCAACCCTCTGTCTATGATCAGATCGGGCTTAAACCTGACGATAGGGAAATTTACGTCCCACCTATCACATCCTTGGTCGCTACCATCGAGAACTTGGCCGAAGGTTTGCCCTCTCAACCATCGGAGCCAAGAACGGCTTTAGTTTGGATTTCCGACCATCAATATCTTTCCTCTAATTCAGAATCCGAACTTTGCCCCGGAAAAAGTTTGGGATCGAACCCCGATTCAGCGCATGACCTTGAGTCCGTGCTGAAGTGTCCGGTTGGTAATCCGGATCCCGAACCCGGCGCGCCGGACTCCACGATGGCACAAGATGCCACCGCCAAAACTTCGGACTCGTATCCTATTGGGATACAAAGTTTTTACCCACCCACCCCCACATGGAGTACTCTCCAGTAAATTCGGGGAAGCTCGACATATGGGACCTATTGTACGTCAAGCAACAGCCATGGGAAACGGTCCACCACTTCTGGGCTAGATTCCTCCTTGCCAAAAATAGGATAGTGGACTACAGCGACCAGGATAACATAGCAACCTTCTGGCATAACTGTCATGGCTAGGGAGTCCTAAACGCCCTTGCCCGTCACCACGTTCAAAACTTCACGGAGCTATCGGATCTGGTACATAAATACTGCTCCATGGAAAGTGCATGGCAGGCTCAACAGATGCGCATGGAGTCAATCCATGCCGAGGATCCTAGAAGAGCTCGGGGGAAGCGCGTCCCCCCTCGACGGTCGGCCGAACAAGAGCCTGCCGAGAAAATGAATAAACCCCTTGCAGGATCAAGAACTGTCCTTGACGAACTATTGGACAAGTCGTACCCCATACACTTCGTCATGCTGAACACAAACCCGACTCACAGCCTTCGAGCTTGCTGGGTCGTTAGGCAGGTCACAAAAAGCGGAGAGGCTATCCTCAGGGTCTCACCCTCGAGTAGACGTTCAACAACACTACCGGATCACAACGCCGAGATCCTAATGATATACGAGATGTTTTCCTCAAAAAACCAGAGGAAGAGAGCTCTTTGAGAACTCGATCAAATACACCAGGTGGCAGCGAAGAATTCTTGGACAAACATACCCATCACCTTCAGCGAGGCAGACCAGCCGAGAACACTCCCCGTCTGAACACCCGCAGCCCTGGTCCTCGATGCCATAGTAGACGGCTTCAGACTCCACAAGGTGCCAATGGACGGCAGAAGCGGTTTAAACCTCATTTATGAGGATACCCTGGACAAAATGCAATTCGACAGATCCCGCATCGAGCAAATCCACACCACTTTTCGAGGTATCATACCCGGAAAAGAGGCGCGCTGCACCGGACAAATTACTCTCGATGTGGTATTCGACACCCCTGAGAATTACAGGTCTGAAGAACTTCTCTTCCATATTGTGCCCTTTCACAGTGGTTATCACGCCCTATTGGGGCGTGATGCTTTCACAAGATTTCAAGCCATACCACATTATGGGTATATGAAGCTCAAAATGCCAGGGCCCAATGGCGTGATCACAATCATAAGTGACTCAGCTAGAGCTCTTTAGGCCGAAAACAAAACAGCATCACTCACCCTCAAGGCACTGTCCGAAACTCTCGCGGCCAAGCAATTAACCACGCTCCGCTCAATGGTAGATAAGGATGATGTAATCCTCGGTAAAAGGCCTAAATCCACATCCTTCAAACCAACCGATGAAATCGTCAAATTTCAGGTGCATCCAACGGACCCCAACAAAACAACGTCCATTCGAACTCAGCTGGACCCCGCGGTTGATGAAGCACTGCGCACATTCTTGCACGAAAACCGGGACATATTTTCCTACCACCCCTCCGATATGCCAGGAATCCCACGAAGACTTGCGGAGCATAGGCTGAACATAATGACAGGCTTCAAGCCAGTCAAACAGGCGCTACGCCGATTTTCCGAACCCAAGCGTCAAGCTATGGGTGAAGAACTAGCAAAACTACTCGAAGCAGGATTCATCCGAGAAATCAAACACCCTGAATGGTTGGCAAACCTGGTCATGGTGCCAAAGAAAGACAAACCCTGGCGTCCGTGCGTCGATTTCAAAGACCTCAATAAAGCCTGCCCTAGGGATCCCTTTCCCTTACCCCGCATAGACTAGACATCGACGCCACCGCTAGACACGACTCGCTGTGCTTCCTTGACGCCTACTCCGGATACCATCAAATCAAATGAAGGAGTCCGACTAAGCCGCAACCGCCTTCATTACCCCATACGGGCCATTCCGCTTCAACACAATGCCCTTCGGGTTAAAAAACGCAGGCGCCACATACTAGCGCATGGTCCAGACATGCCTAGAAAATCAAATCAGCAATACGGTCAAGGCATACGTGGATGACATTATCATAAGGACCAAACACGTCAGACAGCTGGTGGACGACCTCCGACAACCTTTGATAACTTGCCGGCTTACGATGTACGGCTCAATCCAGACAAATGCGTCTTCGGAGTTCCCGCTGGAAAACTGCTCGGATTTATTGTCTCTCATAGAGTAAAAGAGGCCAATACGGCTAAAATCCAAGCCCTATCCCAACTAGCGATCCCTACGGAGGTGACACATGTTCAAAAACTGGTGGGCTGCGTGGCGGCTTTGAACCGCTTTATCCCAGCCTTGGTGAAAAGGCATTGCCACTCTACAGACTGCTCAAGCGAACGAAAAACTTCGAGTGGACCGACAAAGCAACGGCCGCACTGGAAGAAATTAAAATGTTATTGGCTAGCAATCCTATACTAACAGCGCCCGGCATAGGCAAAGCCATGCTGTTGTACATCTCGGCCACAAATCAAGTGGTCAGTGCGGTTTTCGTTGTCAAACGAGAGGCGGAGGGCCACAAGTTCCGGGTGCAGAAGCCAGTCTACTACGTATCAGAAGTGCTCACCCCGTGCAAATCCAGGTATCCGCATTAACAGAAATAGCCTATATGGTTTTCATGGCATCCCAAAAGCTCCGACACTACTTTCAAGAGTGTTTGGTCACGGTGGCATCCGAAGTGCCACTGAATGATATAATTAACAACAGGGACGCCACTGGCCACATAGCCAAATGAGCCATCAAGCTCCACCCCTTCAAAATTGCGTACAAACCATGCCGAGCTATTAAACCTTAGGTGTTGGCTGATTTTCTTGCCGAATGGACGGAGGCCGAGCTCCCGAGAGAGTATAGAAAATACTCCCATTGGAGAATGTACTTCGACGAATCCAAGACGCTCGCCGGACTGGGGGCTGGAGTTGTACTTACATTCCCTACTGGCGACAACATCCGGTACATATTGCAGATCATGTACACTGATTCCAATAATACGACCGAATATGAGGCTCTGTTGCATGGACTTCGGATGGCAGCATCAATGGGTGTGCAACGGCTCGAGGTACGAGGAGACTCTAACCTCGCCATCTCCCAAATCAACGGCGAATTCGACACCAAAAACCCAAAGATGGCACCATATATAAATGTTATCCTCAAAATATCCGCACGGTACGAAGGATTATAATTCCACCATGTCTCCAGAGACAACAATCAAGCTGTTGAGGTCCTCGCCCGCATCGGCGCCAAGCGCGGACCCTTCCCTAAGAACACCTTTTTGGAACGGCTTTTCAAGCCATCCGGGGTATGGCAGGACGAGGATAAGGACGCTGGAGTCAATGGCCCAGAACAGATCATACCGCCTGTCATCGAACCAGATGAACACATCATCGACGGCTCGACACTTGAAGAAACGCCTTCGGCTCACGAAGTGATGGAAGTAATCACGCTATGGACCGAGCCCTTCCTCGCCTACCTTCTCTGCCAAGAACTCCCCGATGACCAGACCGAGGCAAGACGCATAATTCGGCGATCCAAGGCCTACAAGGTCCATGAGGGTGAACTATACAAGAAAAGCACCACCGGAGTCCTCCAACGGTGCATATCTGAAGAAGAAGGAAAGCAACTCTTGGACGAGATTCACGCAGGCATGGGTGGCCATCACGCAGCATCCCCGGGCCCTGGTGAGCAAGGCCTTTCGAGCCGGATTCTTTTGGCCCACTGCTCGCGCAGACGCCCACACACTTGTTCAACATTGTGTTGGTTGTCAACTCTTTGCAAATCAAAGACACATGCCCCCAACGGCTCTTCGGACGATTCCAATCACCTAGCCTTTCGCGGTCTGGGGGCTGGACATGGTCGGACCACTTAAAGGGGGGACCAAGAAAAAGAAATACCTACTAGTCATGGTCAACAAATTCACCAAGTGGATCGAAGCGAAACCAGTAACTTCAGCTAAGTCCGAACCGGTCATCGACTTTATATCCAGCGTGGTGTATCGTTATGGTGCCCCCCACATTATAATAACAGATAATGGATCCAATTTCACGGCCCATGAGGTAAAGGCCTGGTGGGCCAACATAGGCATTAAGCTTGATTACGCCTCGGTATATCACCCACAGACCAATGGACAAGTCGAAAGAGCCAATGGTCTTATTATAGCAGCATCAAACCTCGACTGGTCTGTTCTCTAAAAGAATCTGACTACCATTGGGTGGAGGAGCTTGACTCCGTATTATGGGGCCTACGCACCACCCCGAATCGATCAACGAGGTACACACCGTTCTTTATGGTGTACGACACAGAAGCAGTCCTCCCCTGCGACCTCATCCATGACGCACCTAGAGTGCGCATGTACGAAGAAAAGGAGGCCGAGCTAGATCGGCAGGACGACCTAGACGCCCTGGAAGGAGAACGCGATATAGCTCGGGCCCGTTCTACCTTTTATCAATCGCAGGCCCCGCGCCACCAAAGCAGGGAAGTTCGAGTGAAGGCATACAATGTGGGTGAACTTGTTTTATGCCTCCCGGAGAAGAAGAAGAATAAACTCTCGATTAAATGGGAAGGTCCTTTCATAATTGATGAAGTGCTCGCAGGACGATCATACCGCCTCTACAACCCATCAGACAATCGCCCCGAACTGAACCCATGGAACGTAGCTCGTCTTTGGCACTTCTACGGCTAGACCGGTGTCATCACCCTCACTAGTCTTTTTCTTTACTTTTATAGCTTTCCCTACCTTTTGACTTTTTTCGGATTGATTAGCATTCCCCAGGCCGTGTTCGGATAAACCGAGCTACGTTAAGTTTACCTTGGCGTACATCTTCAAATGTGCTACCCGGTTGCACCTGGGGGACTTCTGAACGAAGCCAATCAATACATTTTTCGTGCAGCTATTCGTCTGTTTCTTGTGTGCACCCTTCCAGTATCATTTTTAAGCCACTATATGCATAAATTTGACATAAGATTTGGCCAAGCTGGGTTGCCTTGCTCCTATGCTTACCCTCTACGTTCCCGATTGTTCGTCTAGGGGTTAAAGGGAGCACCTCTGCGATTGTTATGACCGGGTCACCCGGATGCGTACCTTAGACGGATGAAGCCGAAAGCTAGCATTCTTAAGAAAATAATTGGTCGGCCACGAGGGAAGTGAAAATAATTGGTGATAATCACCAAACCACGGGGTTATTTTCCTGAAGTAACCATCACCCGCATACTGTGGGTATCCGGTTATAACGTCTATGGTTAATGTAGCAACCCGAAGAAAGGAACCCATGGAGGAATTTTTTCTTCGGAAGATGTTTCTTACGTTAAATAGTAATATAACATAACTCCCCATGAGCGTTTTATCTGTTAACAGCAAATGGCTGGATTGCCTGGTTCTCTGAAGTGATTTCCTGCTACCTCAGGTCACATAGTACGGAACACTCCCTGACCACTGGCGGGGGAGGTAGAAGCCGATGGCCAGTTAAGTCAACGTTTACAACACGGATGAAGTATGTTTGATGTAAAGTACATAGTTACACACAATCAAACACTCGGTTGCTGGTCAAGACTATCTTTTATAGTATCAAGGGCGCAGTCTTCTTACGAGATACGAGCGGCCGGCATCACTTGGTCATATACCAAATAATGTGGCATCTCTTTACCATCCGGCCCTACCGGCCCGACTCGGTCCAGATGCTCTGGGTCGAGTTTGGTAAAGCCGGTCTTCACCATTGCCCACGCCTCCTGTTGGGGATATAACCCCATAGTAAGACCCGCCCAGGAGGGGCCGGGTCGTACCTGGCGGCTCGTAGCCCAAGACCTGTGAGGTGGGCCGGAAGATGAAGACCAGGCCGTGTGGCGGCTTACCCAATGGGCTAAGGCGGAGGCCCAAGAGACGGAAGATGGTAAGAAGACCCGGGCAGTTAAGCTGCCCGGAGACGGCTTGCGCAAGGCGGCAAGGCGACTTAGAGGCAGAATAGACTACGTTGTGTAAGACGGTTTACGACGTGTAACCCAGGGCCTTGACCTCCTATATAAAGGCGAGTCCCTGGGGCGGCTTAGGGAGAGAGAGACCGAGCTATCGAGAACTAGGTCAAGCAATCTGCTCCCTTGTAATCGATACTCCAGTCAATACAACACAAGCAGGACGTAGGCTTTTACCTCTACTTGAGGGGCCGAACCTGGGTAAACTCGTGTCCTTCGTCCCGATCAACCCCTTTGGGTCCACTACCATGGCGTTGGCCTCGAACCTAAGTCTTCGGACATCTGCCGTGTTAAAACCACGACAGTTGGTGCCCACCGTGGGGCCAGCACTCGGTGGTGTTGAGTTATCAAAGGGCTCTCTACCAGGGATCGAGGGGTACACTGTTGGCAGGATGACCAAGAGTCGCCGCGGCCGGCTTTACATCGATGACGCCGGCTGGGGCCCCGAAGCTGACTCCATTGAGTACGGTTTCCGGGTCCCCTTCGGTGGGATTCACGTCTTCATCGGCAAGATCGGCGGATATGAACCCGGGCCGGACACCTGCACCGACATCGTCGAGCCGGCCCGATGCAAGCAACCCGCCCGACGCGTGCAACCCGCCCGTGCTAAACCGGGCAGGAAGCATGTCTTCGCCGGCTTCACTCAGGGCATGGATCTCGAGGGATCTATGTCGCAGGAGGAAACTCTCATCTGCTCCGAGGATGGATCTTCGAGCGGAGAGACGGAATCAATTTACCAGCTCCACAATGGCGGGCTCGGGGGCTACGTCGAGCCTTACCCCGAGTCGGAGTTCCATGAGCCGGAGGAGTATGAGCCGCCGAATCGCGCTACCGTCTTTATGGCCGGTTCAGCGGCAGCTTCGGGCAGTTCAGCCGCCGGGGTGACCGGGCCTGGGGCTGGCACGCCGCCGACTCAGGTTCTTCTGGATCTGATGAACGAGCTTACAACCCTGATGGCGACTGAGGTCATGGCTGAAAACCAAGCGGCCCGTAACACGGAGATCGCGAGGTTGAGGAACCAGATGACCGAAGTCCAGCAGGAGATCAATGCGCTGAAAGCTCAGATGGATGCTGAGGCGGAGCGCCTTAGGGCGGATGCTTTCTGTCTTGAGCTGGAACAGCAGTCAGCAGCAGCGGTTCAGCGGATGAGGCATCAATCCCGCTTGCCGGATCAGTATGAAGCAAGAAACCTTTTCAACACGCCAGGAATGGGACAGAACGTGCCTTTGGCCGTAACCCGGATGGCGGAAGTGCCTGGAAGCCGGGAGGCGGTTCAGCATCAGCAGATTAACCCGCCCCGGCGGAACCAGGCTACGCCAACTTCTCTCCCTACACCGCCGGGTATATATTCTAACCCGGCGGAGAACATGGTGGTGGCGGCGACCCGGCTTGCTGCTATCCCCATCCCCGACGAGTCGCCTTTTGCGGAAGAGGTGCAGAACGCTGTTGGGTACCTGCGGACGGCGGTGGCCCAGCAGGAGAAGTATACTTACAGCCGGAGTCGCGTGCACTCAACCCCCATCCCTAGTCGCAGCTACAGTCGGCGTTATGAGTCGCCGGCGGTTTCTAGCAGTGAACGACATCGGAACCCGCCGCGAGCTGATCGGGCAGCTCTGGATGCTCAAGCACTGGTGGATCGGGCGAGAGCACAGCGAGAGGCGGCGGCTCTAGCAGCAGCGGCGGCTTATCAGGAACCCAAAGTAGCACCCTCCGTCTCAGTCGGAGCAGGGTTAACTTCCAGGGCTGTGGGGCTACCGTGTTTAACGCCGGCTTTGCGGAATGAGCGCCTGCCGAAGGATTTCAAGGGCCCTCGCAAGGTGCCCAATTACACGGCTGACTTGCCTCCAGAGGCTTGGATCGAAAGCTATGAGCTGGCCATGGAGATGTTGGATGTTAGTGATGCAGTATGTGCCAAGTACTTCATCATGATGCTGGAAGGGCCGGCTCGCACGTGGTTGAAGGGGTTGCCACCCAACACCATTACTTCCTGGGCCGAGTTGAAGGCGAAATTTATCAAAAATTTCAAAGGGACGTGCAAGCAGCCCATGACGATCGTGGATTTGGATCATTGTGTGCAACAGGCGGATGAGTCAGCCCATCATTGGGTCCGGCGGGTCTCAACCATCATCCACTCTTCAGAACAGATCACGGCGGCTCAAGCAGTTTTGATTCTGGAGAAGAATTGTCACTTTACACCTTTGAAGCAGAAGCTTGGCCGTCTCAAGCGCTCGTGTTAAGACATGGGGGAGCTCATGGCGGCTCTCACCAAATATGCAGACTCTGACAACACGAAAGACCCGAGCTCTGATGATGAAAAATCAGGTCAGGGGAAGAAGAGTAACAATGGAAAGGGTCAGCAGCAGAACGCGGCTGGAAACGGCAATCCTGGCAAGCGGAAACACCCGAACGGCGGGTCAGAGCTGGTGGCGAACACCAGCGCCGGAAACAACCGTGCTAAAGGCAACGGGAACTTCAGGCAGCATTTTAACAAGGGTAAAGCTCCTTTCAACTTGGAAGCGATGCTCAATAAACCTTGTCCAGAGCATAGTCAGCCTGATAAGCCGGCAGGCCATACATGGAGGAATTGCAGCATTATGCGGCAGTTTCGAGATTACAGCCTTCAACAACATCATAATAACGGCAATGGTCCTTCCGGCGGCTCAGGGCCAGGCGGGTCAGGAGCCGGCTTTGGTCCCGGCGGTTCAGGGTCTGGTTACCAGGGTCAAGGCAATCAAGGAGGTCATCATCAATAGTCTGGCGGTAGCGGCCAGCAGCAGCATAATCAGTCGGGTTTCCAAAGCAACCCGAAGCAGCTTAGCGGGGGTCAGTATCATGTTTTCACAACCAGCCTTGACAAGCGAGACCAGAAGGTGCGCAAGCGGGCGGTTAATGCGGTCATGCCGGCTCTCCCGCAGTATTTGAAGTGGTATGAGTATGACATCACTTGGAGCAGGGCGGATCACCCGCCGCGGGTTGACAACCCGGGGCAACTAGCTTTGGTGGTTGCCCCCCAAGTGGGTGGATACGTGTTCACGAAGGTGCTTATGGATGGTGGCAGCAGCATCAACATCCTGTATTACGACACTTTCAGCCGGATGGGTTTGCTTGACAAGGATCTTAAGCCCTCTTCCACAGTGTTTCATGGTGTGGTGCCTGGCAAGTCGGCTTATCCAGTGGGCAGGATTTCTCTAGAAGTCGGCTTTGGTGATGAATACAATTACAGGGTGGAGTCCTTGTGGTTTGAGGTGGTAAAAATCAAAAGTCCATATCATGCTTTATTCGGACGGCCGACTTATGCCAAGTTCATGGCTAGGCCTTGTTATGTCTACTTACAGCTCAAGATGCCCGGGTTAAGAGGAACGATTACCGTGCATGGTGATCAGAAGATGGCTCTTGAGTGTGAGGAAGGTGATGCAGCTTATGCAGAGTCAAGTTGTGCAGATGCAGAACTCAAGTTTTACAAAGCGAATGTCGACCCGGAGGATATGACTCCGTTGAAGAAGCCTACTACAGAATCAGAGCCGCCCCTCAAGTTTGCGGCGGATGATACCAAGCAGGTGGATTTCACCGAGGGCGACTCATCTCAGCAGTTCACTATCGGGGATAACATGGACCCCGCATAGGAAAGCGCGCTCATCAAATTCATCCGTGAGAATCGGGACATCTTTGCATGGAAGCCGTCTGACATGCCGGGTGTACTGAGAGAATTTGCTGAGCACCATCTTAATGTGGATCCTAAGTTCAAGCCGATCAAGCAATTCCTTCGTTGTTTCAATGAAGAGCGACGCAAGGCTATTGGAGAAGGGGTGGCCCGGCTCTTAGCGGCAGGGTTCATCGTAGAGGTCTTTCACCCAGAGTGGTTAGCTAACCCGGTGCTAGTGCTTAAGAAGAACGACACTTGGCGTATGTGCGTGGATTACACGGATCTTAACAAAGCCTGTCCAGTTGACCCGTTTGCTCTCCCCCGGATTGACCAGATCATTGATGCAACGGCGGGTTGCGAGAGTTTATGCTTCCTGGACGCCTATTCAGGTTATGACCAGATCAAGATGGCAGTCAAAGACCAAGAGAAGACGGCTTTCATCACGCCTTTTGGTGCTTTCTGCTACGTGTCTATGCCTTTTGGGCTCAAGAGTGCCCAGGCAACTTATCAGCGTTGTGTGCAGAACTGTCTTCACAGTCAAATTGGGCGCAATGTTCATGCTTATGTAGATGATATTGTGGTCAAGTCAAGGAAGAAGGAAACTTTGCAGGACGATCTGAAGGAAACTTTCGATAACTTACGGGTTTACAAGATGATGCTTAACCCGGCCAAGTGTGTTTTTGGAGTTCCTGTAGGCAAGCTTTTGGGATTTCTAGTCTCTGAGCGTGGAATTGAAGCTAACCCGGACAAGATAAAAGCGATTACTTCTTTGTCTGAGCCGGCGTGCATAAACGACGTCCAGCGCCTGGCGGGTCGGATCGCTGCGTTAAGCCGATTCATAAGCCGCCTGGGCGAGAAGGCAATCCCTTTATATTAGATGATGAAGAAAACAGACGATTTCGTCTGGAGCAAGGCGGCGGGTGAGGCGTTAGAGGCGCTCAAAAAGCAACTGACTGAGCCGCCAATCTTGGCCGCTCCGGCTGAGAAGGAACCCTTACTCCTCTATGTGGCGGCTAACAACAGGGCAGTCAGCGCTGCAGTTGTTGTGGTGCGCAAGGAGGCAGGGAAGGAATATCCGGTTCAAAGGCCGGTTTACTACGTCAGCGAAGTTTTGATTGAGTCCAAGCAACGGTACCCGCATTGGCAGAAACTGATCTATGGGGTGTTCATGGCGAATCGAAAGCTAAAGCACTATTTCCTGGGACACCCGATCACAGTGGTTAGCTCTGCCCCGCTGGGAGACATAATTCAGAACAGAGAAGCCACTGGCCGGATTGCTAAGTGGGCATTGGAGCTTGGACCTCTTAATCTGAAGTATGTGCCTCGCACGGCTGTTAAGTCTCAAGCCTTGGTGGACTTTATAAATGGCTGGACGGAGTGTTAGTCGCCAGAGGAGAAGCCGGACAACACTTACTGGACGATTCACTTCGACGGATCTAGACAGTTGGAAGGCTCGGGGGCTGGAGTTGTTTTAACTTCCCCTAAAGGTGATAAGTTCTGTTATGTGCTAAGGCTGATGTTTCCTTGTACTAACAATGCAGCTGAGTACGAGGCTTTGCTTCATGGCCTCCGGGTGGCTAAGGAGATGAACCTAAGCCGGGTTAGATGCCTCGGCGACTCAGACCTCGTGGCTCAGCAAGTTTCCGGCACATGGGACTCGAAAGACCCACGGATGGCGGCTTATCGTCAGGCAGTTGATATCATTGCAGGCCACTTCAAGGGTTACCAGGTGGATCATGTTGATCGTCGCAAGAACGAGGCGGCTGATGCATTGTCAAGGCTTGGCTCTCAGCGTAAGCCGGTGCCGCCTAATGTGTTCCTGGACGTGTTGTATCACCCGTCACTTAAGCTGCCTTCGGAGGAGGATCTGGCTATACCTGACCCGGAGGGGCAGTTGGTGGCGGCTCTACATGCTATTCCTGATTGGACGTTACCTTACATTGCGTATCTAACTCGCGGCGAGTTGCCGGAGGACGAGACCTTGGCAAGGCAAATCATCAGATGATCTAAGTCCATGACGATAATCAACGGCGAGTTGCACAGGCGCAGCGTTACCGGCGTTTTCCAACGTTGTGTTTCACCTGAGGAAGGCAAGAAAATTCTTAATGAAATCCACGCCGGAGATTGTGGTCATCATGCCGGCTCAAAATCTCTGGTGGCCAAGGCTTTTCGACATGGTTTCTTCTGGCTGACGGCTCATAAGGACGCAGAAAACTTGGTTCTCAAGTGTGATGGCTGTCAGAAGTTTGGGCGACGTGCTCACGTGCCGGCTCAGGAATTGCACATGATCCCAATTACCTGGCCGTTCGCGGTTTGGGGGCTTGATATGGTCGGGCCCTTCAAGAGATCCAAAGATAAGAAGACCCACCTTTTGGTGGCGGTGGATAAGTTTACCAAGTGGGTAGAGGCTGAGCCGGTCAGCAAGTGTGACGCGGCTACGGCGGTTCAGTTTGTCAAAAAATTGATCTACCGCTTTGGTTACCCCCACAGTATCATCACAGATAATGGCACAAACCTATCCAAGGGGGCTATGCAGGCTTTCTGTGAAAGTGAACACATCCGGCTTGACGTCTCGGCTGTGGCTCATCCACAGTCCAACGGTCAAGCGGAGCGTGCTAACCAGGAGATCCTGAGAGGTATCAAGCCCCGGCTTATGGTTCCTCTCCAGAGAACGCCGGGTTGTTGGGTTGAGGAATTACCGTCAGTTCTATGGAGCATCAATACAACTCCCAACAGATCAACAGGCTATACGCCTTTCTTCATGGTTTATGGCGCAGAGGCCGTGTTACCAAGCGACATACGTCATGACTCGCCACGGGTGGCGGCTTACGTCGAGGCAGATAATGAGACGGCGCGTCAGGACGCGTTAGATGCTTTGGATGAAGAACGTGATCTGGCGGCGGCTCGATCGGCGATTTATCAACAAGACCTGCGCCGCTATCACAGCCGCCGGGTCAAGACCCGGACGTTTCAAGAAGGCAACTTAGTGTTGCGCCTGATTCAAGATCAGACGGACGCGCACAAGTTTTCTCCTCCATGGGAAGGGCCTTTTGTGGTTAGCAGAAACCTCAACAATGGGTCATACTATCTCATCGACGTACGGGACGAGTCACGCACTTCTGGGCAGGAGACCTACCGGCCGTGGAATATTGCTCATCTGCGGCCTTACTATACTTAAGAGTCATTGACTCTCCCCATTGTATATCATCATTGTATATATCACATATATATATAATAAAGTTGGCATCCCTGCAAGCCGGGGCCTCTGCCGTTTTACGTATCTCACATTGCTCAAAGATGGATACAATCATACGATCATTTGGGGGCTTCTAACCCGTCGGGTTAAGCTTCACCCTCTTGATCAGGCTCTTCAGCCAAGGTAGCACCATCAACCGGCGGCTTACAAGACGGCGGCTTACAAGATGGTGGGTCAGTTAATATCATCGACAAGGTCGATCGGGGGCTTTCAACCCGCCGGGTTAAGCTTCAACCCTTTCGATCAGGCTTTTCAGCCACTATAAGGCGGGTCGTGGACCCAACCGCTGGCTCCGTCAACAAAAGATCACTAGGGGTGCAGCGAGTTGTGAACTTACCCCCTTTTCTGATCTATAAGACCGGGTTATGCCTGCCTGTAAGTAGCTGTCGCTTTGTCAGGGGTGCAGTGAGTTCTAAAACTTACCCCCTGCAAGGGCCTCTTATAGCGGCGAGGCTAACTCTCTCTGTAAGGCTGGGTTCTGCCTGCCTGTAAGTAGCTGTGCTTTGTCAGGGGTGCAGTAAGTTCTAAAACTTACCCCCTACAAAGGCCTCTTACAGCGGCGAGGCAAACCCTTACATCTGCAAAGCCGGGTTATGCCTGCCTGTAAGTAGCTGTGCTTTGTCAGGGGTGCAGCAAGTTCTAAAACTTACCCCCTGCAAAGGCCCCTTACAGCGGCGAGACAAACCCTTACATCTGCAAGGCCGGGTTATACCTGCCTGTAAGTAGCTGTGCTTTGTCAGGGGAGCAGCGAGTTCTAAAACTTACCCCCTGCAAGGGCCTCTTACAGCGGCGAGGCAAGCTCTCCCCTCTGCTGCGTCTCTTTCTGGTTCGCTACGCTCTTGTCAGTTATTAAGAGTTCAAAGTAGTGAGACTACCTAGAAGAACCGGCTTATGTGTTCGGAAAGAAAGGCAAGCTTATGAGATTTCACGTCTCCGGGTTAGGCTTTTTTAAGCCGCCCTTACAACAGTACAGAACATGTTCTGTCTTGTTTGTTTTTTGCAGGGTTTTATCTATAAGATAAGCCGCCGTCAAGACAGGTTATAAGCTGAAACACAGAAGACAGGCATGCATCGAACTATACAAGGATTTATACGTGCACGATGGCACGGCTCAGACAGTTAAAGTTTTTCTAAAAGACTATTACAAAGCTCTCCACGAGAGCCCAAAAGGCAACAGATTAAGTTTGGCGGCTCAGACGGCCGAGTTATCAAATTTACAACGTTCAGCTTGCTGGCGGGTCATCCTGCGCCGGGTCTTCGACCTCCTCTATCTGAAGATTGTCCACATCCCAGTTACAGTTTGTTAGAGCTACAAACTGAGCCTCTTCAAAGAGGGGAGACGGGTCAATCTCAGGGGCGAAGAGGTGCTTACGGCGAGCGGGAATCAAATCTCTGGTTTCAAAAGTCGGACCACGCACTCTCTTGCTGGGCTCGCTGTAAGCCGCCTGGTATGTTGACAGATCAAGTTCATCCGCCAATGTCGATGCAAGCACCCTGGAGGCTTTTCTACACTTGGCATAGTCAGCTTCGGTGAACTCTGAGCCGTCATCTTTTCTTGATGGAAACCCATCCATCATTTCATCAGTAGACAGCTCCGGAGCAAAGGCTAGGCACCGGCTCAGCGCGGCCATGGCTCCCTGACGGGCGGCTGATTTTTTGAGCTCTCCAATTTGCTTTGGCAGAGTTGAAAGTAGTTCTATGACTCCCTTCATATGCTTGGGGATGCTCTGCTCAGTTAACATCGCCTTGATAGTGCAAAGGGTCCCGCAATACAGTTGCTCCGCCAAAGAGTACACTACCTTCAATCTCAACAAGCTGTCGGATGAAAATTGGCGGCTCCTTTCGCCTGCAAGGAAGGGTTTGGTGGTGTAAGCCGCCAGCAAGGTTATTTAGTATAGAAAGGAAAGTCATTAAGTATTACGTGCTTACCAAAGATAGCAGAAGTCATCCTGGATATGTGGCATTTCAGAGTTTGCATTCTGACACAAGCTTTAGCCGCCCTTCCGCATCGTCTGCGCGTTTGGTCAGGGCGGCTTGTTCCTTTTCGACAGTCTTCCTAAAAAGAGCAAATTCAACTTGCATCTTCTCAAGTTCTTCTATGGCAATCCGCCACTTATTTTCCGCCTCGGACCGAGCGGTTTGTTGTGAAGCAAGATTTCCTCTTAGACTGGTCAGTTCAGACTCAGCCACCTTTAAGTTATCCTGGATCATACAAGTGCAAAACAGGGTTAAGTTGCCAGGCTGAGTTATTGGAAGACAATTGATGACACAGTTATGCTACAAGTCTCAAGCAGATTACAAGTAATATACTTGACACTTGGGGGCTAATGTCTGTTTGCTCTTCAAGTCTAGTTCCGGCTCATCTTCGCACAGATAAGCCGGCACTTGGGGGCTACACGCGACGCTCTCAAGTCTCTCATTAAGTTCCGGCTCATCTTCGCAAAGATAAGCCGGCACTTGGGGGCTACACGCGACGCTCTCAAGTCTCTCATTAAGTTCCGGCTCATCTTCTGCAACGATAAGCCGGCACTTGGGGGCTACACGTGACGCTCTCAAGTCTTTCATTAAGTTCCGGCTCATCTCTGCAATGATAAGCCGGCACTTGGGGGCTACACTTGGCGCTTTACAGATTTGCAACACAGTCCCGGCTCATCTTCATGAAGATCAGCCGACCCTTGGGGGCTACAATCAGTATTTTCAAAGTTTCCAGTGAAGTTCCGGTTCATCATTTTATGTTAACCCGGACTTGGGGGCTACCATTGATCACACTCTACAACTTGAGTATCGGCTTACTATCTACACTAACCCGATACTTGGGGGCTACACATCAAGCTACTTGGAATATGATGTAGATTGGAAGATCCGGTCTACTATCTGCAATACTAAACCAGCTCTTGGCGGCTATATAAGGGGGTAAGGAAAGGCAAGCAAAGGGCTTACCTCGTATTTTTTCTTCATCATATTAACAAGCTTGAGCTCCAAGTTCCGGCTTGTCGTCAGGCGGTTCAGGTAACCAGCATGGAGTTCATCAGCAGTCAGCTTCTCCAATGATGGGAATTCGAATTCAAACTTCTCAGGCGAAGAAGTTTCAGCCTGGCTGGTATGTCTTGTCAGCACATGAGGCACAGGGGTATGATGACCCGCCCCAGTAATAACAACTTCTGGAAGGACCGTGTCTTCAACAGCTGTTGAAGGGCTGGGCGGCTTAGGGTCATCCCTTGCGGGGTTTTCAGCGGCCGTGTCATGACCCGCCGGCTCAGATGGCTGGTGAGTATCGTCAGGTGCATCCTTCATTATGTCACTAGGCTCAGCATGAGTCAAAGGGGAGGCCGGCTTAGCAAATGCTGGCTCCTGGGCAGAAGGGGCGGCAGCAGACCCGCCAGTCTTCCTTCGTTTCGCTTGTGCCCTGGAAGGCGCAGACGAAGGTTACATAGAGGTCAAGAGTGTTAAAACATTTGGTGCAAAAGTAAAAATACACACTCCGGGTTGATCTTCATTGGAGGCAACTTGGAGGCAGTCGAGTCGCCAGAGGAAGGAGGAGAGTCCTGAAGGCAGTTAAGGCAATACAAAGCAGAGTAAGGTTACAATGCAAGATTGATTACAGTTATGTTTCAGTTAAAGAATACCTCAGCTGGCCGTTTCCGTTGAGCCGGAGCATGTGATAACCCAGCCACGAGATCTTCAGAGCCGGCGCTTCGGGTCTGACGTCGGGAGGTGTGCTGTTGCTTTTTCAAAAGAAAATTGGGGTCTAAATGAGCAAGAGGATGAGAGAAGGGGACTTTCCGGACGACCCGCCGTACTCTGTCTTGTGGAAAGATCTCTGAGTCAGAAATGTCAATTACCTCAGGGGCATTTGCGTGGCTCGCCTCCGTTTCGTCCTGTGAGTAATCATTGTCAATAAGTTGCATAAAGAGACGGCCAAGGGAGTCAAGTTCTACCTCCGAGTCATCAGATTCAAGCGGCTCTGGGGTGGCGACTTTCTTCTTCTTCTGAGCAGGGGTTTTCACCTTTGGCTTCCTCGTTGGCGGGTTATACTTCTTTTTCCAGAAGGGGGAGTCGGCCTGTACGTAAGCCTCCAACAAAGGTTAAAAGGTACAAGACAAATATGACCAATTAAGGGAAAAAGGGTCTTACATCTGGAGCTGGGTTCTTGGCGTAAAAGGGTTTAAGCCCGGTTTTGTTGCAAACCGATTGCTTTTCACCTAGAAGACCTTTGACGGTGGAATTGATATCTTCATCGGTCAGAGGGGTGGCGTTGAAGCAGAGGGGGTCATTGGGCTCACCCGTATATTCGTGCATAGGCCGGTCACGCCGACTCAGTGGCAGGATCTTCTAGCTGACCCAGCAGCGGGTTAGATCGATGCATGTCAAGCCATTGGCCATTAAGGCTCTGATCTTTGCGAAAGTTGGAGCATATTTTGCTCGTTCTGTGGCTGACATCCGGCTTGGGAGGTCTCCGGAATTGGGAAGCCGGGTAGGGCGATAACCCGGCAATGGATTTTCTCCCTCTGGAGAAGTGTCCTTACAATAAAACCTAGTCTTGTTCCAGTCTTTTGGATGACTTGGCAAGGTAGCTATTGGGTATGGCAAATCTCTCCGTCTCTGGATTGTAATGCCCCCAAGCTCTAAACTTGGCCCAGCCGCCATTTCAGTTTGGCGGTTAGCATAATGGTAGTCATGGAAGAGGTCAACAGACGACTCTTCTTGCAGATAGACTTCACTCAAGACCTGGAACTGGCAAATGTTGGTGACTGAATTTGGGCCTATGTCTTGAGGATGAAGCTTGAAGAAGTGAAGAACATCTCGAAAGAATTCCCGGGAGGGCTGAACCCGCGGAGGATATGATCAGTAAATATGATAACCTCCCCCTCTTTGGGTTCAGGCCTCTTTTCTGACCCTGGCACCCGCCAATGTATAACATCTTTAGCCGGCAACATGCCCGATTCAACAAAATCAAGTAGAAGTTCTTCAGTAACGCCGGAGCAGACCCAATCACAGGATGATGGTGCCCTTGACATAATGGCGGGTTAGGCTGAAAAGGCACGAAACGCGGCGGGTTAGAAAAATATTAAATGGATAAGACAGTTGTGATCAGTATAATGGTGAAGAGTTAAGCCGCCAAGGCATATTGATCAAGAGCCGCCAAACATAATGGCGGGTTAGATGGACTCGGAGACGCTGGAAAATATGACTAAGTACAGAAAAACAGGTTTTGCATATTGTTGTATCAGTCGCAAGATCTACGGGCAAGGGAAATGAAATATATTCATGACCTAAAAAAGCAGATGAAGAACAGGCAGACGGTACACGGAGGAAACTGTAATACAGATTCAAGGCAAATAGGGCATTGGTATTAGGAGCATAACCGCAGTGGATGGACAGCACTACGGGGTGCGAGGCGATGCTTGATGGTCTCTCTACGTTATGAACACCGATGAACACCGAAGAGCTCGGGAACCCTAATGGGGATAGATGCGGATTCAACAAGGGCCGGAAAGAATACCGTGTGGATGCGGATGCGCCGGCGAGGCTTTGGGCCAGTTCAGGTTGATGCAGTGGCCAGGCGATGGGGGCAACGGCGAGATCCAGTTGCGGGCGGCGGAGCTCTGGAGGTGCGGTTGCTCGAAGGAAGGAGACGACAGCGACAGTAGAAGAGGCGGAGAAAGAGAAAAGGGGCACACGTGTCCCTATTTATAAGTTGGAAGGGCAACAGTGCGCGCGAAAATTGGGGAGGCACAAAGATGACTGACCGAGCGCGGCGCCTCGATTTTCGGGATGGCCTTTCAATAAAAAGATCCGTTATACACGTCATGGAATCTTTTCAGGATATTCGACATGACATGATGGCGGGTTACAAGTTGTTTTTTCAGATGACAGAATATGAAGACTCGCCGCCTAGTGAATTGAAGATTGACATGAGCTGGCTCAAATCAACCTGGGGCCTAATGTTGGGGATATAACCCCGTAGTAAGACCCGCCCAGGAGGGGCCGGGTCGTACCTGGCGGCTCGTAGCCCAAGACCTGTGAGGTGGGCCGGAAGATGAAGACCAGGCCGTGTGGCGGCTTACCCAATGGGCTAAGGCGGAGGCCCAAGAGACGGAAGATGGTAAGAAGACCCGGGCGGTTAAGCCGCCCGGAGACGGCTTGCCCAAGGCGGCAAGGCGACTTAGAGGCAGAATAGACTACGTTGTGTAAGATGGTTTACGACGTGTAACCCAAGGCCTTGACCTCCTATATAAAGGCGAGTCCCTGGGGCGGCTTAGGGAGAGAGACACCAAGCTATCGAGAACTAGGTCAAGCAATCCGCTCCCTTGTAATCGATACTCCAGTCAATACAACACAAGCAGGACGTAGGCTTTTACCTCTACTTGAGGGGCCGAACCTGGGTAAACTCGTGTCCTTCGTCCCGATCAACCACTTTGGGTCCACTACCATGGCGTTGGCCTCGAACCTAAGTCTTCGGACATCTGCCGTGTTAAAACCACGTCACCTCCCGTGCTCCCTCTTGACATGCCGATATCTTCCATAACTCGAAGTGCCGTCGAGCTCCTTTAAATCGATTAGCCAGCTTGGCCATCCCTTCCAGAGGCGTCTCAGTTGGCCATAATGCCTTGACCATGCTCTTCATAGCTTTCCGAGCTCGCTCGTGCATGATGGACAGTTCCTTTAGCAGGTTCCCTCCAAACGAGTTGGCCTCTTACTCAGGGCGCCTGGTCAGGAGACCTAACAAGAGACGCGGCATATCTCTTACATTGGAATAATACACATATGTTAATAAAATTACAAGTTAACATTTCACTTACTGGACATGCCGCCTTTCAATCTCTGGTTCTCCTCACGAGCTTGGGCCAATTGAGTTTTTAACCTCTCAATTTCTTCGGCCTGTTTCTGGGTTTTTGCCTTGAGCTCGTTCTTTTCCTTATTGTCGGTGTCGAAACCGGCGGATCTCGGGTAGGGGGTCCCGAACTATGATGCTTGGATCGATGGTAACAGGAGACGAAGGGGACAAGGTTTTACCCAGGTTCGGGCCCTCCTATGGAGGTAATACCCTACGTCCCGCTTGATTATATTTATGGTATAGAGATTACAGAGTGATCTACCACGAGATCGTATGACTAAACCCTAGATGAGTTCTCCCCTAATGATCTAAAACCCTCCGGCTTATATAGACGCCGGGGGTGCCTAGGATTTACACATGGTCGGTTACACGTCGAGGGGATAAACATGCCTATTCTACTTTAAACGTGGAGCACACGCCTTGCTTCTAGAAACTTCCCTTCTGGAGTCCGGTCCTTCGAGTGATCCAGTGTCCGGCGAACGACCCATATAGTCTGGCCCATATTAGATAGGCCAGCCTCCCGAGGACCCCCTAGTCCAGGACTCCCTCAGTAGCCCCCGGACTAGCCTCCAACGCCGATGTGTATCCGGAGAATCTTGAACAGAGAAGTCTTCGGCTTGCGAGGCGAGTCCCTCTTCCCCTGATTGTTCGGCATCCGACCTGTGATCGGCGAAATCCCAAACGTTGCGGGATTGCCAAGTCCATTGCAATAATGCTTCTCGAACCTCGCGCATTGCGAGGAGATGAATGGTTTAGCAGTTCTTTTACAGAGCTGCCCCCCTCTGAAAAGGGGTACCATCTATTTAATTAAACTAGATCGCGATCACATCTTCACCTTCCCCCTTTAGATGAAACCCCCAGCAAAAAGACCTCTACCAAAAGAAAATGGCGAGCGCCCCTGGTTCTTCTTCGGATCCTTATGGATCTCGCCCAGGGGATTGGGGAAGCTGTTCCGTGTCAACTCTTCGTCTTCGCCAACTAGAGACCCAAGGGTATCTCCCTTCCTCAGATCTGACGACCGTCCGTGCCGGCTTGAATTCATTCAACGGCGTGGTCCTTGCGGAGAAATTCCCCCGTCCACAAAAGGGAGAGCACGTGTGCTTCGTCCCGTTCCTCCTGCGAGGGCTCGGATTTCCCATCCACCCATTCTTGAGAGGGTTATTGGAATTCTATACCCCAGGGTCTATCCTTCACATCTCAGGCTTCGTGGCCCTCTACGAGATGTTCCTGGGGTGCGAGGCACATTTCGAATTGTGGAGGAAGTATTTTTGCCTTGTCCCACGTACAAGGGACGGGACAATTTTCGAAGTTGGTGGAGCCGAAGTATGCCGCATAGCGGGGACGGGTTACCCCGTAGGAACCCCAAAGGAATTTGAAATGTGGACCTCGGAGTGGTTTTATATTGAAGACGTTCCTTTGTTCGATCCAACTCGGCGGGGCTTGCCCGAATACTCCGATGCCTTTCCGAAGAAAAGGTACAACTGGCGTCTGAAGAGCCTGCCCCAAGAGGAAAGTGCCGAGGTGCTGCGTTTATCGACCCATGTGAGGCTATTAGCCCATCACAAGCTGACCATGATTGACGTCATGGCCGCCGTCCTCACTCGATTCGTCCAACCTCTTCGGCAGAGGGTACATCCTTTGTGGCACTATAACGGGACAAGCGACACTACTCGCTCCCGAAGACTGGGTCCTGCCAATCAAACAGCATTAGCCGCCGCACTTGCCGATCTATTCAAGGGGGAGCAAGAGGACTTTGTTCAGCGGTCATCAAAGGATGGATATTCTTGCCACAATCCCATCGAATGGGTGAGCCTTTATACCTACTGTAATTATAGTTCGGTTTTTCCATTATGTCCCTTTCTGACCGAAGCCGTCAAACTTTATGCAAACAGGAATGGAGGAGCTTCATCGAGACAGTCAACTGTCCGGCTCCTCAACCCGAAGACTATGCCCGTGAGGATGATCCGGGCTATCACGAAGACCCGGACCTATCAATTGAATTCGAAGGCGGGGTTTTCTACCAGGAGGGCCTTGATTACGCCAAAGTGGCCATCGTTGCCGACTACCCTGGATCTTTTCCTTCCCCCGCCGTAAACAAGAAGAAAAAGAAGAAGACGTCCCACAAGAGACAAGTGTCCACCAGTGACCCTGACATACCGGTTCCTATCGTCAAACGCCGTAGATCTGCGCGACTTACACCGGCCGCAGCGACAGTGGCCGAATCGGGAAGTAATAAGGATCCGGCAGATAGGCCGGTCACAGGGGCAAGCGCACCAGCGAGCTCATCCCAAAGGTATTTCACTTGATCACACGATTTAACACCATGATTTGATAAAGCTCGTCGAAAGATAATTCCGCCGAAATATTCAGGTAAGAGGTTCGGCCGTCTCCTGCCGAGGACGCCGTAAAGACATCCATCGGTGCCCAAGGTTCAGGGCCTTCCGCCCATGTTGATCCTGTTGCCGGAGCTTCCACCGCCAATCCCGCCCCAGCCGATTCGGGCGATGCCATATCGGTCACCAAATCAGAGGTTGGGAGCGCTATGCGTCATCGGCAGCGACGTAAAGTCCTGCAACATCCAGCCTTTTCCGAACAAGAATTCGGCGCTCTACGCACGGCGGATGCATACCTTGGGGCCGCCCGAACTGGGTTCGGTGAAGCTATAAAGTTGATATCGTCCAGCTTGTAGGTGAGTTGTTGGTTATTTAAAATCCGAACACGCATGTAAACCCAGTAGCCCCCGAGCCTTAACTTGGTCGGCACGACCGAATTAAGGATCCCTTTCTGCAAATGCAGGCCTCTAAGCAACAGTGCGAGCAACTGGCCAAGGAACTTAAAGACAGCCAAACACAAGTCGAATCTGTGAAGGCTGAGCTAGAGCAACTGAAGAGCTTTACTCGGGAGGCACACGGTGAGTGCATATATTAGCCGAATATATAACATGTTCCCATGCTTACGCGAGGGTACTATGTAGCAGCTGAATCAATAGGGCAATTACAAAAAGATTTGGATGTAGCCCGAGAATCTCAGCGGTACGCCGAGTCACAGCACGAAGCTGGAGGTCGCGTTATGACGCGACACATTGAAGAGAAGAACCGCTTCAAAGAGGAGAACCACAAGCAAGCCGAGGAAATTGAAAGCTTGAAGGCTCAATTGGCCCAGGTCCAGGGAGAGAACCAAATCTTACAGAGGGGCATGTATGGTGAGCGTGATTCTAACATCAGAAGGTAATTTTTCCTTTATGGATGTAATATAACCTGTATGCCATAACACATGTGTAGGTCTCCTGACCAGGCATTCCGAAGAAGAGATCGGAGCTTACCAGGGAAACTTGCTAAAGGATCTAACCGCCTTGCACGAGCAGGCTCGGAAGGTCATAAAGGGCATGGTAAAAGCACTGTCGCCCGCTGAGCAGCCTTCCGAGGGGATGACCGAGCTAGTCGATCGTTTCAAGGGAGCTCGAGCTAGGTTCGAGCTGTGGAAGACATCGGCATGCCGGGAGGGAGCGAGGGAGGCGTGGGCAATGATCAAGACCCGCTATACCGGACTTGATCCCGAGCATATGGCTCGGGTTGGGCCAGTGGGGGTAGATGGACAAGAAATTCCGCTCCACCTGGTTTATGACCAGGTGATGCCTGCCGCCCGATTGTCACAACAGGACTGCTCCCTGGACACTGTAATCGATAATCTCGATCAGCAGCCGGGTATATGATTGTATGTAGCTGTGTACTATCAATCAAAGATTTGCTCTGCTGTGTTGTAAACTTTGTCTTAACCGGCCATCGGCTTTAGCCTCCCGTGCTAGAAGCTTGGGAGTGTTCCGCTGAAAGTATCACCCTAGGGTGGACGAACTATATTCGGGGAACCAGGCAATCCGGCCATGTGGTGCGAACAGACAGAAAGCACGCAGGGAGATATGTTATATTACTATTTAGCTTAAGAAACATCTTCTGAAGAAAATAGTACCTCTACCGATACCTTTCGGCAGGTTGCTACGTAAGGCGTAGGCTGTAGCCCGTACACTGATAGTATATGGCTAAGGGTGATTGTAAGAAGACAAGACCCTGGTAATGGTCATGACGACCATAGTGTTACAAATTATTTCCGTCGGGGCCGATCAATTGTCTACGCAAGATAGCTAGATTTTGGCTTCACCCGTCTGAGGCACGTGTCCGGATGACCTGGTCGTAACAATCGCAGAGGTGCTCCCTTTACCCTCTAGCCGAACAATCGGGAACGTAGAGGGTAACCACAGGAGCGAGGCAACCCAGCTTGGCGAATCTTAGTTCGAATTGATGCATACGATGGCTTGAAAACGACAAGGAAAACGGGCACCCACAGTGAGTGTGAACAAGTGCGGAGAATATAAAATCATTGGCTTCGGAAAGGAAGCCCCCAGGTGCTGTGTTCGGATTTAACACTTGAAGGTGTAAAACGAAAAGTCTTATAACGAGATTGAATGAGCCGAACACAGAGTTGGGATAAAAAGGGTGCAAACCTGCCAAACATTAGTGCGAAAGGAGAATTGGAAAATAAAAAGGAAAACACGAAGGAGGAAACATAAAGTAAGGAGTGCGACGACACCGGTTTATCCGTAGAAGCGCCGAAGACGAGCTGCGTTCCATGGGTTTGGTTCGAGGCGGTGATCCGACGGGTTCCGAAGACGATAAGCCCCTCCCGTGAGCACTTCGTCGATTATGAAGGGGCCTTCCTATTTGGGCTTGAGTTTATGCTTCTACTTCTCCGGGAGTCGTAGGACTAATTCGCCTACGTTGTATGCTTGTGCCCTCACCTCTCTACTCTGGTAACGCCGGGCCTGCTGCTGATAAAAAGTGGAACGGGCCCGAGCTATGTCTCGCTCTTCCTCCAAGGCGTCCAAGTCGTCCTACCGATCTAACTCAGCCTCTCTTTCCTCGTACATGCGTACTCTTGGCGCATCGTGAATGATATCCCAAGGAAGGACCGCTTCGGCCCCGTAGACCATAAAGAACGGGGTGTAACCCATTGATCTATTCGGGGTGGTGCGCAAGCCCCATAGTACGGAGTCCAGCTCCTCAACCCACTGACAATCGGATTCTTGCAGAGACCGGACCAAACGCGGCTTGATGCCGCTCATTATGACGCCGTTTGCTCGTTCAACTTGTCCATTAGTCTACGGGTGATAAACCGAGGCGTAATCGAGCTTGATGCCCATCTTTGCACACCAGTCTTTGACTTCCTGAGCGGTGAAATTGGATCCGTTATCAGTTATTATACTGTGCGGGACACCGTAACGGTGTATCACGCCGGATATAAAGTCGATTACTGGTCCGGATTTGGCTGACTTGACGGGTTTAGCCTCGATCCATTTGGTGAACTTGTCGACCATAACCAGCAAGTATTTATTTTTCTTGGTCCCCCCTTTAAGTGGTCCGACCATGTCTAGCCCCCAGACCGCGAAAGGCCAAGTGATCGGAATAGTCCGAAGAGCTGTTGGGGGCATGTGACTTTGGTTTGCGAAAAGTTGACATCCTACGCAATATTTGACAAGTGACTGGGCGTCCGCCCAAGCTGTGGGCCAAAAGAACCCCGCCCGGAAGGCCTTGCTTACTAAGGCTCTTGCTGCGGCATGATGACCGCCCATCCCTGCGTGTACTTCCGCGAGAAGCTCCCGCCCCTCTTCCTCAGATATGCACCGCTGTAGTACTCCAGTAGTGCTCTTTTTATATAACTCTCCTTCGTGTACCTTAAAGGCTTTGGAGCGCCGGACTATACGTCAGGCCTCCGTTTGATCATCGGGGAGTTCCTTACAAAGGAGGTAGGCGAGGAAGGGTTCGGTCCAAGGAGCGATTACTGCCATGACCTCATGGGCCGAGGGCGTTTCGTTCATTACGGAGCCACCGATAATTCTGTCGTCTGGTTCGTCAATAGGGGGAACAACCGTGTGTGCGCTTGAGAGATCGGCGCCCGCTTGATCGTCCTGCCAAGCCACGGATGGGTTAAAGAGCCGTTCCAGGAAAGTGTTCGGCGGGACAGGGTCGCGTTTGGCTCCTAAACATGCCAGTATGTCAGCGGCTTGGTTGTCGTCTCGAGCGACGTGGTGGAACTCCAGCCCCTCGAACCGTGCGGATATTTTGAGGACAGTGTTTCGATATGCCGCCATCTTCGGATTTTTGGCGTCGAACTCACCGTTTACTTGAGAGATGGCCAGATTAGAATCTCCCCGTACCTCCAACCGCTGTATGCCCATCGAAGTTGCCATCCGAAGACCGTGTAGAAGGGCTTCGTATTCGGCTGCATTGTTGGAGTCGGCATACATGATCTGGAGCACGTATCGGACGTTGTCACCTGTGGGGGATGTGAGAACGACTCCAGCCCCCAGTCCGGCCAAGGTTTTGGATCCATCAAAGTACATCGTCCAATGTGAGTATGTACTGTATTCCCTGGGGAGTTCGGCTTCTGTCCATTCGGCAAGGAAATCCGCTAATACCTGAGATTTAATAGCTCGGCGCGGTTTGTATGTGATCTCGAAAGGAAGGAGCTCAATCGCCCATTTGGCTATACGGCCTGTGGCGTCCCTGTTATTGATTATATCATTCAGGGGTACTTCCGATGCCACCGTGACCGAACACTCTTGGAAGTAATGTCTTAATTTACGTGATGCCATAAATACCGTATAGGCTATCTTCTGGTAGTGCGGGTATCTTGACTTGCATTGCGTTAGCACCTCTGACACATAATAGACCGGCTTCTGTATCTGGAATTTGTGCCCCTCCTCCTCTCGTTCGACGACGAGCACTGCGCTGACAACTTGGTTGGTGGCCGATATGTATAACAACATGGGCTCGCCCGCGCTTGGTGCTGTGAGTATGGGGTTACTTGCCAGCAGTGTCTTGATATCTTCTAACGCAGCCTTTGCTTCGTCGGTCCATTCAAAAGTCTTGGTCCGTTTCAGCAATTTGTACAGCGGTAAAGCTTTTTCACCGAGGCGGGAGATAAAGCGGCTTAATGCCGCCACGCAACCTGCCAATCTTTGCACATGCTTTAGCTCTGTGGGGATTGCAAGTTCTGTCAAGGCGCGGATCTTGGCCGGATTCGCTTCTATTCCTCTATGGGAAACGATGAATCCGAGCAACTTACCAGCGGGAACTCCGAAGACACACTTCTCCGGATTGAGCCGAATATCATATTCGCGTAGGCTTGCAAAGGTTTGCCTTAGGTCGTCGATTAAATTGCTAACGTGTTTGGTTTTGATGACCACGTCGTCCACGTATGCTTCGACTGTTTTGCCGATCTGTTTCTCAAGACAGGTCTGGATCATGCGCTGGTATGTAGCCCCAGCGTTTTTTAGCCCGAAAGGCATTGTGTTAAAGCAGAACGGCCCGTAGGGGGTGATGAATGCGGTTGCCGCTTGATCGGATTCCTTCATTTTAATCTGATGGTATCCGGAATAAGCGTCGAGGAAACACAGCGAGTCGTGTCCGGCTGTGGCATCAATGATCTGGTCTATTCGTGGTAGAGGGAAAGGGTCCTTGGGGCAGGCCTTGTTGAGGTCTTTAAAGTCGACGCACAGCCGCCATGATTTGTCTTTCTTTGGTACCATCACCAGGTTTGCCAGCCATTCGGGGTGCTTAATGTCCCGAATGAATCCGGCCTCTAGCAATTTAGCTAATTCTTCACCCATAGCTTGTCGTTTGGGCTCGGAGAAACGGCGGAGAGTCTGTTTGACGGGCTTAAAATCTGCCATGATGTTCAGACTGTGTTCTGCCAATCGTCGTGGGATGCCAGGCATATCGGAAGGATGCCAGGCGAATATATCCCAATTTTCTTGTAAGAATGCTCGCAGCGCCTCCTCCGTGGTAGGGTCGAGCTGTGCTCCGATGGACGCTGTCTTGTTAGGGTCCGTCGGGTGCACCTAAACTTGAATGATTTCTTTTGCTGGCTTGAAGGACGTGGATTTGGGCCTCTTGCTGAGGATCACGTCGTCTTTGTCTACCGTTAACCGGAGTGCGGTCAGCTCTTCTGCAGCAAAGGTCTCAGCTAGGGCCTCGAGGGCGAGTGCTGCTGTTTTGTTTTCGGCCCGTAGGGCTATATTCGGATCACCAGCTATTGTGATTACTCCGTTTGGTCCTGGCATTTTAAGTTTCATATACCCGTAATGTGGTATAGCCTGGAATTTTGTGAAGGCTTCACGTCCCAGAAGGGCGTGATAGCCACTGGGGAAGGGCACGATGTGGAAGAGGAGCTTTTCCGATCGGTAGTTGTCGGGCGTGCCGAACACTACGTCCAGGGTAATACATCCTGAGCAGCGTGCCTCCTTCCCTGGGATTATTCCCCGAAAGGTTGTGTTGCTATGTTCGATACGAGATCGGTCGAATTGCATTTTTTCTAGCGTGTCTTCATAAATTAGGTTTAGACCGCTGCCGCCGTCCATTAGCACTTTGTGTAACCGGAAGCCGTCGATGACGGGGTTCAGGACTAGTGCGGCTGGTGAATGGTCGGGATAAATGGCTGGTCGATCAGCATCTCCAAAGGTGATGGGTGTATCTGCTCATACACTTGTTGCAGCCACGTGGTACACCTGTCCAATTTCTTTAAGGGCTCTCTTCCTTTTGTTCCTCGAAGGGAACATTTCGTAGATCGTCAGGACTTCGGTGTGATGTTCCGATGAGTCTGCGGGGCGCCCTCTGGGCGGTGACGCTTTGAGGATGGCCTCGCCGCTTTTTGCGATCTGTCTGACGACCCAGCAAGTTCTAAAACTGTGGGTTGGAGCTGTGTTTAGCAATACGGAGTGTATAGGGCAAGGTTTGTCCAATAGTCCGTCCAGGACAGTACTGACCCCAGGAAGGGATTTGTTTCTCTTTTTGGCGTGCTGAGTTTGGGCTGTTCGGTTCGGGGGTATCCTCTTTTGCCGATCTCCTCTAAGGTATTTGGCAGAGGTTTGGTCCAAAACTAGCCGCTCTGCTTGCCAAGCACTTTCCATGGCACAATACTTCAGTACCAAGATGGATAGCTCGGAAAGGTCAGTTATGTGCCGCCGCGCCAGGGCGTTGAGGATTCCCTCGTTGTGGCAATTACGTTTGAAGGTTGCCATTATATCTGTGTCGCTGAGGCCGCGCACGTTGTGTCGTGCGAGGAGTAGTCTGGCCCAGTAATGATGGACCGACTCCCCTGGCAAATGCGCAATGTCCGGTGGATTCGAACGATTGGGCTCTGATGCGATGATCGGGTCATCGGCTTGGGAGGTGGGTGGGAGAAAAGGTAGTCCCTCACCAAGATGGGAGTCCGGAACTATAAGTTCCGAACTGCGGGATAGGTCGGGGGCCGACACCGGACTATTGCTGGAGCCGGTGACTGGGTCACGGGCAAGATCTCGGTGGTCGGAAATTGAGGTGTAGACCGTTTTTAGTTCTGGTAGCTGGGAGGTCGAACCCTCCGCCAGACACTCGACGGTGGCGACGAGGTGGGTGACCGTGGGGACGTAAATTTCCCTGTCATCGGGTTTAAGCCCGAGCCGGTCATAGACCGGGACCTGGTCATCGGCCATTCGGATAGTCTCCATCCGATCGAACAACTCGTTGAGAAACGAGGCGATGGTGGGATGCGTGTCACCAAAGCGAGTGGGGTCGGTATGCGGCGTCGCTGTTCCAGAGTCGCGCGAGGGCGTTCTTGGATCCTGTTCAGATCCATCCCGACCCCTACGAAGACCGATCTGAGAGCAGATCGGGGCTGGGTCGTCGTTGATTTTTATCGACGAGATCCGATCTAAGGCTTTGTCGAGAATCGAGAGCTCGATCGGACCGATCTGTCCGGAGCTTCCGGAGTTAGCCTCCGATGCATCCGTGCAGGGAGTGTGTTCGTCAAGAACGGGTGTTCGGCTGTCGGGCGCTATGACCTGATCCGAACTTAAGATCGGGCCTCCACCAGGGCAGATCCCATAGGCGGAGCCGGAAGATGGATCCGAGGTTAAAGCCTCAGGGTCATCGGGCATGGCAGGCGAGACTGCAAGCCCGGTTAGTGATAGATCGCCGCGGGAGTCTACGGAGAACTCTAGGTTCCCGAATCTGACCTCCTGACCAGGGGCGAAACTTTCGACGCGGCCAAGGCGGCCGGTCGGGTCGGCGTGCAGCACTATGCTGCCGAAGGCGAAGATCTGTCCAGGGGCAAAAGTCCCTGTGTTGCGGACCTCTTCGTTAACGACTAGGCGAACCATCGATTCCTTCTGGCGATCACAGTGGAACTCTCAATGAAAGCACCAATGTCGGTGTCGAAACCGGCGGATCTCGGGTAGGGAGTCCCAAACTATGATGCTTGGATCGATGGTAACAGGAGACGAAGGGGACAAGGTTTTACCCAGGTTCGGGCCCTCCTATGGAGGTAATACCCTACGTCCTGCTTGATTATATTGATGGTATAGAGATTATAGAGTGATCTACCATGAGATCGTATGACTAAACCCTAGATGAGTTCTCCCCTAATGATCTAAAACCCTCCGGCTTATATAGATGCCGGGGGTGCCTAGGGTTTACACATGGTCGGTTACACGTCGAGGGGATAAACATGCCTATTCTACTTTAAACGTGGAGCACACACCTTGCTTCTAGAAACATCCCTTCTGGAGTCCGGTCCTTCGAGTGATCCAGTGTCCGGCGAACGGCCCATATAGTCCGGCCCATATTAGATAGGCCGGCCTCCCGAGGACCCCCTAGTCCAGGACTCCCTCACTTATGGCTCCGGGTCAGTACCCGGTGTCCAGCCTCGTGCTGCAATTCAGCATACCGTTGAGCTTCTCTGGCCGCATCCATATCTTTCTGAAGTTGGCTTATGGACTCACCTGCTATAAGGAAATCCTTCATTAGAAAAGGTGCCCCAATCAATTCCGCGTGTTAAACCTTTTTTACTAACCGTGTGCTTTCCTGGTGAACCTTTTAACCTCCTCCAGTTCGGCCTTCGCAGCCGCCAACTGTGTTCGGTTCAACTCAAGGTCCTCGAACAATTTTTTGCTTTGATCCCTCGAAGCCTACACCATGTCGCAACAATATTCAGATCCTTAACTCAGCCTTCCTGGCCAAATTAAGGCTCGGGGGCTCCTGGGTTAGGATTTATGTGCGGTTGTCAAAACCAATCACTCACATGCAGGCTGGTCAACATAAGGTTGGCGGCTCCCTCAAGCCCTGCTTGGGCGGCTCCGAGGTATGCATCCACCAAACTAACATCATTAAACTCATGTGCGAAAAACACAGGGTGACGCAATTGCTCCTTCCGCCGTCGGTGATTCATCGCACTTTCGACTTTAGAATTGGTAACTAAGACATTCTCAGAATCCTTAGGAAGCTGGTCTGTGACGGGCTCCTCTGCATTGACCCCGCCTTAGCCGATGACCTTGGTTCAGGATTACCGCCTGGCGCCTCCCTGACATCCTCGGACGAAGGTTGCTGAACCCGCCTCCTACAGACCACGGCAAAGGTTACAAGCGCGTGCAGCGGCTATAACCATGGCCGAACTATGAGTTTAATGTATTACCTCTTGGTCGGGGGCGCGGTCAAGGTAGCTCTAGTGGCTGCCACGCGCTGGGGAACTCTGCCATCGTCTGCTGCGGACACGACCGGCGCCGCTCTCGCCGGTGTTAGGCGCGTGGTGCGATGGTCCTTGGGAGTAGAAGTCAGTGTACTCGGAACGACGGGAGGCGAGCGCCTTTTTTGAGAAGAGGCCTTCTTGTTATAGCAGAGGAAGGGAGATCGGCCAAAAGGGCCACCTTGGAGCGGTCAAGGCTCTCCTGGTAAAAAAACCCGTCCTCAAAATCGATTGCCATATCTAGATCGTCGTGGTATCCTGGGTCATCGTCACGGGAGTAACTCTCCGGTTGAGGAGAAGGGCAGTTGACTGTCTCGATCTAGCACCTCTAGCTCTGTTCGGAAAATTAGCAGTTTCGATCAACGAAGGCGGACAAAACATCCGGACTATAAAAACATAATTGGACTTACCCATTCAATGGGATTATGACTCGATTACCCGTCCCTGGTCCTCAGGCGGGCAAACTCTTCCTTTTCTCCCTTAAAGAAATCGGCAAGTATGGTTGCCATTGTAGCCTGGTTGGCAGGCCCTTCCCATTTATAGCGGGTAGCGTCGTTTCTCCCGTTGTAGCACCATAAGGGGTGCGTCCTTTGTTGAAGAGGTTGGACACATCGAGTAATGGCAGCGGCCATCACATCAATTATGGTTAGCTTATTATGAGCTAACAACCTCACCTGAGTAGCTAGATGCTTTACTTCGGCACTCTCTTCTTGGGAGGGGATTTTCGGTCGCTAGTTAAACCGTTTCCTTAAAGGAGCGTCTGAGTATTCGGGCAGGCCCCTCCAAGCTGGATCGAATAATGGGACGTCTTCAATATAAAACCATTCCCAGGTCCACTCCTCGGAATTCTTCTTTGGGGTCCCAATAGGATACCCCGTCCCGGCTATGCGCCATACTTCGGCTCCGCCCAGTTCCAAGATTGTCCCTCCCCGGGTGCGGGGCACGAGGCATAATTTTTTTCTCCATAATTCGAAATGGGCCTTGCAGTCTAGGAACATCTCGCAAAGGTGACATAGCCCGAGATGGGCGGAATGGATCCAGGGTTGAGATGGTGGAGCTGGATCCCGTAAAACTCTAGCAAACCCCTCAGGAAGGGGTGAATGGGGAAGCCCAAGCCTCGTAAGAGGAAGGGCACGAAGCATATCCTCTCTTCCCTGCGTGTAGCAGGGAAGTTCTCTGCAAAGGCCTCGCCATTCGCGGAAGTCAATCCGGGGCGGGTGGTTGCCAGATCTGAAGTAGGAAGGTAACCCTGTGTTTCAAGACCGCTCAGTTGGAGACGAGAGACTGAGCAGCTTGCCCAGTCGCCTGGGAGGGGGCCATGAGGGCGTGAGGAGGATCCAGGGATGCTTGCCATATCTCTGGGCTCCCTGATTTTTGGCTTCTCAAGAGTTGAGGAACAGGTTGTGTTGCTCATGGCATGCCCAGCCTATTTAATAGGCGTTCTTCCTATGACCCATGAAGGGCATTTTCATAAAAAAGCTACTGACCGCCTACCTCCCATCGCACGGGAATCGAGGGGTGTCATTAACCTTGAACAGGAAAATTAACACCGTGGGCAGGGCGACGCTTCGACAATCGGGAACTCGTAGGTGGCCGAACTACTACCGGCCGAACATAGAAGGGGAGAAGAAATTGCCCCGCAAGCCGGAAACTTGGGCGCGTCAGGCTGCTGGAGATCATGGACCCCGGCGTTGGAGGCTAGTTTGGGGGCTACCAAGGGAGTCCGGGACTAAGGGGTCCTCGGGCTGCCGGTCTATCTCTTATGGGCCGGGTAGGTGGTCCACTCTGTGACTGTTACTGGAGGGCTGAGCTATATGGCGACTCCGTGCTCGGGAAGGAAACCTCCGGTGCCTTGGTGTGCCTCCAATTCAAGATGGTAGATTCGACATGTTTATTCCCTGATGGTAACTGACCATATGTAACCCTAGGTACCCCTGGTGTCTATATAAACCAGAGGGTTTAGTGCGTAGAGGATCATCCCAACTCATCTAGGGTTTAGCTCGTTTGATCTCGTGGTAGATCGATTGTGTAATCGTCATACACATCAATATAACCAAGGAGGACGTAGGGTTTTACCTCCTTGAGAGGGCCCGAACCTGGGTAAACACTGTCCCTATGTCATCATGTTCCCCATCATTCCAAGATCCACAGTTCGGGACCCCCTACCCGAGATCCGCCGGTTTTGACACCGACAGTCCCACGCGCCAGCAGCGGTGATGCAAACGCATGCGCCCTTACATGTCGGTCCCACACGTCAACACCGACGATGCGAACACACGCGTCCTTACATGTCGGTCCCACACGTCAGTGATACGTCTCCAACGTATCTATACTTTTTTATTGTTTCATGCTATTATATTATCTGTTTTGGATGTTTTATATGCATTAATATGCTATTTTATATTATTTTTGGGACTAACCTATTAATCTAGAGCCTAGTGCCAGTTTCAGTTTTTTCCTTGTTTTTGAGTATTGCAGATAAGGAATATTAAATGGAGTCCAAACGGAATAAAATCTTCGGAATGATTTTTCTTGGACTAGAAGAAACCCAGCAGACTTGGAGATGAAGGCAGGAGACCTACCGTGGCGTCACAAGCCACCAGGGTGCGCCCTAGGGGGGGCGCCCCCTGGCTTGTGGCCCCACGGCAGCCCTCCTAACCCTATTCTTCGGCCTATAAATTCCCAAATATTCCCTGGATACCAAAAAGAGAGCCACAAAAATACTTTTCCGCCGCCGGAAGCCTCTGTTCCCGTGAGATCCAATCTTGGAGGCTTTTCCGGTAATCTGCCGGAGGGGAATTCGATCACGGAGGGCATCTACATCAACTCCATTGCCCCTCCGATGATGCGTGAGTAGTTTACCACAGACCTTCGGGTCCATAGCTAGTATCTAGATGGTTTCTTCTCTCTCTTTGTTCTTCAATACCATGTTCTTCATGATCTTCATGGAGATCTATCCGATGTAATACTCTTTTGCGGTGTGTTTGTCGAGATCCGATGAATTGTGGGTTTATGATCAGCTTATCTATGAATATTATTTGAATCTTCTCTAAATTCTTATATGCATGATTTCATATCTTTGCAAGTCTCTTCGAGTTATTGGTTTGGTTTGGCCAACTAGATTGGTAATTTTTGCAATGGGAGAAGTGCTTAGTTTTGGGTTCAATCTTTCGGAGTCCTCACCCAGTGACAAAGTAGGGGTAGCGAGGCACGTATTTATATTGTTGCAATCGAGGATAAAAAGATGGGGTTTTCATCATATTGCTTGAGTTTATCCCTCTACATCATGTCATCTTACCTAATGCGTTACTCTGTTCTTCATGAACTTAATACTCTAGATGCAGGCAGGAGTCGGTCGATGTGTGGAGTAATAGTAGTAGATGCAGAATCGTTTCGGTCTACTTGACACAGACGTGATGCCTATATGCATAATCATTGCCTTGGATATCTTCATAATTATTCGCTTTTCTATCAATTGTTCGACAGTAATTTGTTCACCCACCGTATTATTTTCCTACATGAGAGAAGCCTCTAGTGAAATCTATGGCCCCCGGGTCTATTTTCCATATTATACTTTCAGATCTATAAACCAAAAATACCAATAATACCTCGCTGCATTATTTTTACTTTTGTTTTACTTTCCGTTCTAGCAATCTTTTATATCTATCTCTATCAGATCTCATCCTTGCAAGTAACCGTGAAGGGATAGACAACCCCTTTATAGCGTTGGGTGCAAGTGTTTGATTATTTGTGTAGGTACATCTATTGGGAACTTGCTTGTATCTCCTACTGGATTGATATCTTGGTTCTCAACAACTGAGGGAAATACTTATCTACTTTGCTGCATCACCCTTTCCTCTTCAAGGGAAAACCAACGCATGCTCAAGAAGTAGCAAGAAGGATTTCTGGCGCCGTTGCCGGGGAGATCTACATCAAGCCTACCAAGTACCCATTACAAACTCATCTCTTGCATTTACATTATTTGCCATTTGCCTCTCGTTTTCCTCTCCCCCACTTCTAAAACGATTTTCAGAAAAAAAACAAAAAAGATTTGCCTTTTTATTCGCCCTTCTTCCGTTCGTCTTTCCGTTTGCTTTTCGTTTGCTTGTGTGCTAGATTGCTTGCTTTGTCAAGATGACTCAAGAGAATACCAAGTTGTGTGACTTCTCCAATACTAATAATAATGATTTTATTAGTACTCCGATTGCTCCCGCCACTAGTGCCGCTTTGCTTAATCTTGTTATGAAAGAACAATTTTCCAGCCTTCCTAGTGAAGATGCCGCATCCCATCTAAATATTTTCGTTGAGTTGTGTGATATGCAAAAGAAGAAAGATGTGGATAATGATATTGTTAAATTGAAGCTATTTCCGTTCTCACTACGAGATCGTGCTAAAACTTTGTTTTCATCTTTGCCTAAAAATCGTATTGATTCATGGAATAAGTGTAAAGATGCTTTTATTTCCAAGTACTTTTCGCCCGCTAAGATCATCTCCCTTAGGAACGATATAATGAATTTTAAGCAACTTGATCATGAGCATGTTGCATAATCATGGGAGAGGATGAAACTAATGATTAGAAATTGCCCCGTGCATGGTTTGAGTTTATGGATGATTATACAAATTTTCTATGCGGGATTGAATTTTGCTTCTAGAAATCTTTTAGATTCCGCCGCGGGTGGTACTTTCATGGAAATCACATTAGGAGAAGCTACTAAACTCCTAGATAATATTATGGTAAATTACTCTCAATGGCATACTAAAAGATCTCCTACTAGTAAAAAGGTGCATGCTATTGAAGAAATAAATACTTTGAGTGAAAAGATGGATGAATTGATGAAATTGTTTGCTAGTAAGAGTGATCCTATTGATCCTAATGATATGCCTTTGTCTTCTTTGATTGGAAATAATAATGAATCTATGGATGTGAATTTTGTTGTTAGGAACAATTTTGGTAATAACGCGTATAGAGGTAATTTCAATCCTAGGCCGTTTCCTAGTAATTCCTCTAATAATTATGGCAATTCCTACAACAATTCTTATGGAAATTATAATAAGATGCCCTCTGATCTTGAGAATAATATTAAAGAATTTATTAGTTCGCAAAAAGGTTTCAATGCTATGATTGAAGAAAAATTGCTCAAGATTGATGATTTGGTTAGGAACGTTGATAGAATTTCTCTTGAGATTGATTCTTTGAAAATTAGATCTATTCCACCCAAGCATGATATTAATGAGTCCTTAAAAGCTATGAGAATTTCTATTGATGAGTGTAAGGAAAGAACCGCTAGAATACGTGCTAAGCGTGAATGGCTTGAAAAAGTGTGTTCTCGTGATAATATTGATGAAGATCTTAAAGTGATTGATGTGAATCCTATTGAATCTTTGTTTTCTAATGTAAATCTTGATAAATATGGGACTGGAGATAAGTCAACTTTAGTTAAAAGGCGTCCCAATGATTCGGAGTTTATAGATCTTGATGCTAAGATTGATAAAAGTGGGATTGAAGAGGTCAAAACTTTAAATAGCAATGAACCCACTCTTTTGGATTTCAAGGTCTTTAATTATGATAGTTGTTCTTTGATTGATTGTGTTTCCTTGTTGCAATCCATGTTGAATTCTCCGCATGCTTATAATCAAAATAAAACTTTTACTAAACATATCGTGGATGCTATGATGAAATCTTGTGAAGAAAAACTTGAGTTGGAAGTTTCTATACCTAGAAAGCTTTATGATGAGTGGGAAACTACTATTAAGATTAAAATTAAATATTATGAGTGACATGCTTTGTGTGATTTGGGTGCTAGCGTTTCCATGATTCCAAAAACTTTATGTGATGTGCTAGGTTTCCGTGAATTTGATGATTGCTCTTTAAATTTGCTTCTAGCGGATTCCACCATTAAGAAACCTATGGGAAGGATTAATGATGTTCTTATTGTTTCAAATAGGAATTATGTGCCCGTAGATTTCATTGTTCTTGATATAGATTGCAATCCTATATGTCCTATTATTCTTGGTAGACCTTTCCTTAGAACGATTGGTGCAATTATTGATATGAAGGAAGGAAATATTAGATTCCAATTTCTATTAAGGAAAGGTATGTAGCACTTTCATAGAAAGAAAATAAAATTACCTTATGAATCTATTATGAGAGCTACTTACGGATTGCATACCAAAGATGACAATACCTAGATCTATTGCGTTATGCCTAGCTAGGGGCGTTAAACAATAGCGCTTCTTGGGAGGCAACCCAATTTTATTTTTATGATTTTGTTTTTGCTTATGTTTTTGACTTTTTTACACATTATTACCTCTGTAGTAATTGTGTTTTCTTGTTTAAATTAGTGTTTGAGCCAAGTAAGACCTTTGGGATGGTCTACGGTGTTTGTGATTTGATTTTGCTGAAAAAACAGAAACTTTTGCTCTCATTCCAGGAATTTTGTAAATTCACTGGAACGTGATTTTGATCTGAAATTTTTACACACGATTTATATACAAATTTACCAGATTTTCCTAATTTTTCAGAATTTTTGGAGTTACATAAGTATTCGAAGTCTATAGATTTCTACAGACTGTTCTGTTTTAGACAGATTCTGTTTTCTTTGTGTTGTTTGCTTATTTTGATGTATCTATGGGTTGTATCGGGGGGTATGAACCATGGAGAAGTTAGAATACAGTAGATATTACACCAATATAAAAAAAGAATGAGTTCACAACAGTACTTAAAGTGGTGATTTATTTTTCTTATACTAACGGATCTCATGAGTTTTCTGTTGAGTTTTGTGTTGTGAAGTTTTCAAGTTTTGGGTAAAGATTTGATGGACTATGGAATAAGGAGTGGCAAGAGCCTAAGCTTGGGGATGCCCAAGGCACCCCAAGCCATATTAAAGGATACCAAAAATCCTAAGCTTGGGGATGCCCCAGAAGGCATCCCCTCTTTTGTCTTCAATCCATCGGTAAATTTACTTGAGGCTATATTTTTATTCACCACATGATATGTGTTTTGCTTGGAGCATCTTGTATGATATGAGTCTTTGCTTTTTAGTTTGCCACAATCATACTTGCTGCACACATATTTTGAGGTGGACACGCATTAATCATGAATTTATTAGAATACTCTATGTGCTTCACTTATATCTTTTGAGCTAGGCAATGTTGCTCTTGTACTTCACTTATATCTTTTTACAGCACGGTGGTGTTTTATTTTATAGAAATTATTTGAACTCTCGTAACTCACTTATATTATTTTGAGAGTCTTTAAACAGCATGGTAATTGGTTTAGGTTATGAATTTAGTCCTAATATAATGGGCATCCAAGAGGGATATAATAAAAACTTTCATATTAAGTGCATTGAATACTATGAGAAGTTTGATTCCTTGCATATAGTTTTGAGATATGAAGATGGTAATATGAGAGTCATGCTAGTGAGTAATTGTGAATTGGAAGAAATACTTGTGTTAAAGTTTGTGATTCCCGTAGCATGCACGTATGGTGAACCGTTATGTAACGAAGTCGGAGCATGATTTGTTTAATGATTGTCAACCTTTGTGTGAGGGTCGGGAGCGCGCGATGGTTAACTCCTACCAACCTCTCCCCTAGGAGCATGCATCTAATGCTTTGCTTCGATAACTAATAGACTTTTTGCAATAAGTATGTGAGTTCTTTATGACTAATGTTGAGTCCATGGATTATACGCACTCTCACCCTTCCACCTTTGCTAGCCTCTCTAGTACCGCGCAACTTTCGCCGGTGCATCAAACCTACCTTCCTCAAAACAGCCACCATATACTTTCCTCAAAACAGCCACCATACCTACCTATTATGGCATTTCCATAGCCATTCCGAGATATATTGCCATGCAACTTCCACCGTTCCCTTTTTCATGACACGCACCATCACTTTCATATTGCATATAGAGTCATATTTTGTTCTAGGTATCGAGTTGTAATTTTTGAGTTGTAAGTAAATAAAAGTGTGATGATCTTCATTATTAGAGCATTTGTCCGATGAGAGAAAAGGATGATGGAAGCTATGACTCCCTCACAAGTTGGGGTGAGTCTCCGAACTTTACAAATAATAAAAGCGGCCAACGAAGACCAAATAAAAAAAAGAGGCCAAAGATGCCCAACAAAATATAAAAAAAAATGAGAGCAAGAGAGAAGGGACAATGCTACTATCTTTTTCCACGCTTGTGCTTCAAAGTAGCACCATGATCTTCATGATAGAGAGTCTCCTATTTTGTCACTTTCATATAACTAGTGGAATTTTTCATCTTATGCACAACCACTTAGTTTTCTTTTTGAGCTTTCATACACTTATAGCTCTAGTGCATTTGTTGCATGGCAATCCCTACTCACTCACATTGATATCTATTGATGGGCATCTCCATAGCCCGTTGATACGGCTAGTTGATGTGAGACTGTCTTCTCCTTTTTCCTCGCAACCTCCACCATATTCTATTCCACCTATAGTGCTATATCCATGGCTCACGCTCATGTATTGCGTGAGAGTTGAAAAGGTTTGAGAACATAAAAAGTGTGAAACAATTGCTTGACTTGTCATCGGGGTTGTGCATGATTTAGATACTTTGTGTGGGGAAGATGGAGCATAGCCAGACCATATGATTTTGTAGGGATAACTTTCTAAGGCCATGTTATTTCGAAAGGACGCAATTGCCTTGTTAGTATGCTTGAAGTATTACTGTTTTATGTCAATATTAGACTTTTGTTCTGAATCTTATGGATCTGAATATTCAAGCCACAATAAAGAATATTACATGGATAAATATGTTAGGTAGCATTCCACATCAAAAATTCTATTTTTATCATTTACCTACTCGAGGACGAGCAGGAATTAAGCTTGGGGATGCTCGTTATGTCTCCAACGTATCTATAATTTTTGATTGTTCCATACTATTATATTATCTGTTTTGGATGTTTTATATGCATTAATATGCTATTTTATATTATTTTTGGGACTAACCTATTAATCTAGAGACTAGTGCCAGTTTCAGTTTTTTCCTTGTTTTTGAGTATTGCAGATAAGGAATATTAAACGGAGTCCAAACTGAATAAAATCTTCGGAATGATTTTTCTTGGACCAGAAGAAACCCAGCAAACTTGGAGATGAAGGCAGGAGACCTGCCGTGGCGTCACAAGCCACCAGGGCGCGCCCTAGGGGGGGGGCGCCCCCTGGCTTGTGGCCCCACGGCAGCCCTCCTAACCCTATTCTTCGGCCTATAAATTCCCAAATATTCCCTGGATACCAAAAAGAGAGCCACAAAAATACTTTTCCGCCGCCGGAAGCCCCTGTTCCCGTGAGATCCAATCTTGGAGGCTCTTCCGGTAATCTGCCGGAGGGGGATTCGATCACGGAGGGCATCTACATCAACTCCATTGCCCCTCCGATGATGCGTGAGTAGTTTACCACAGACCTTCGGGTCCATAGCTAGTAGCTAGATGGCTTCTTCTCTCTCTTTGTTCTTCAATACCATGTTCTTCATGATCTTCATGGAGATCTATCCGATGTAATACTCTTTTGCGGTGTGTTTGTCGAGATCCGATGAATTGTGGGTTTATGATCAGCTTATCTATGAATATTATTTGAATCTTCTCTGAATTCCTATATGCATGATTTCATATCTTTGCAAGTCTCTTTGAGTTATTGGTTTGGTTTGGCCAACTAGATTGGTAATTCTTGCAATGGGAGAAGTGCTTAGTTTTGGGTTCAATCTTGCGGTGTCCTCACCCAGTGGCAAAGTAGGGGTAGCGAGGCACGTATTTGTATTGTTGCCATCGAGGATAAAAAGATGGGGTTTTCATCATATTGCTTGAGATTATCCCTCTACATCATGTCATCTTACCTAATGCGTTACTCTGTTCTTCATGAACTTAATACTCTAGATGCAGGCAGGAGTCGGTCGATGTGTGGAGTAATAGTAGTAGATGCAGAATCGTTTCGGTCTACTTGACACGGACGTGATGCCTATATGCATAATCATTGCCTTGGATATCTTCATAATTATTCGCTTTTCTATCAATTGCTCGACGGTAATTTGTTCACCCACCGTATTATTTTCCTACATGAGAGAAGCCTCTAGTGAAACCTATGGCCCCCGGGTCTATTTTCCATATTATACTTTCAGATCTATAAACCAAAAATACCAAAAATACCTCGCTGCATTATTTTTACTTTTGTTTTACTTTCCGTTCTAGCAATCTTTTATATCTATCTCTATCAGATCTCATCCTTGCAAGTAACCGTGAAGGGATTGACAACCCCTTTATAGCGTTGGGTGCAAGTGTTTGATTATTTGTGTAGGTACATCTATTGGGGACTTGCTTGTATCTCCTACTGGATTGATACCTTGGTTCTCAACAACTGAGGGAAATACTTATCTACTTTGCTGCATCACCCTTTCCTCTTCAAGGGAAAACCAACGCATGCTCAAGAAGTAGCAGTCAGCACCGGCGATGCGAACGGATGCGGCCTTACAAGTTGGTCCCACACGTCAGCACCGCTGTAGTGACGGTCAAAGGCTTTGACCCGACGGCAAGGTAACATTTGTCCTCTGGTGAGGCGCGGGCTAGTGGAGGAGGGGGAAAGTTAGCACAATGAGTTGGGCGGGGCAAAACTGAGGACAACTTAGGAAGGAAGGACACGAAAATAGAAATCCCTTTGTTTAAACCAAGATATTTCATTTAAAAATAGATATTCTTTCCGTTATTGCTGCTAATGACTAATGAATGCAAATGATTCCACAAATCCTCTCTTTAATATTTTTCCATAGGAAATGGGCTAAAAAGGGAAGAAATCATGTGTGAAAATGGAAAGGAAGGAAAATGGAGGAAGAAAGAATCAACCTGAACAACTTTTATAATTGGGACCCCATCGAAATGTCAACAGAATGACGGCCATGCAAGCCAAAACCTCTTCATCATCATCTTCATCCACAAACCCTAGCCGTCGCATTTCCATCTCCATAGCCATCTCCACCACCATAGTGGTCTTGCATCCAATTCATACTTGTAATTGTGCATCGCACAAGGCATCCATTATAAGACATATTGCAATCAATCAATCGTGTTCTTCAATGTTTCTTCTCACGATCTGATCTCCATGTGTGAGTAGTTCGAAGGTATGGGTCGAGGCATGAGCCTTACAACCTAAGGTATTTTTTTGAGGGGATCAATGGAAGACATTGACATAACATCCCGTATGTGTGAAATAAAATTGATTCATGAACATGCCTCTTGTCTTGTCCACGATCTTCATCCATGTAGGTACCCAGGATCATGGAGATCGAGCACCGGTGAGGCTAGGAGCAAGAGGAATGGGAAGTGTTATACCGAATACCCGTGACAGTAAGGTTTAGTAGGGTTACATGGATCATATCCTTGGGGATAAATGAGGTGTGGTCATCAAACACTCAAAGCTCTGGTCAGATTTAATTATCTTAATTATCGAGGCAACCCTGTGCGACAAATAGGGCATGCGGTAGGACACCTGATTCTTGATGCAGGACTCGTGCCAGTCAAGATGTTATTTAGACAAATCCCCCACTCCAATCAGTAACAAGCACATCTCGATGGGTGACTTCCCGAGCACAAATTAATATCTTGTTTGATCCCAGACAAATACAAGGTTGTAAGCATTACAAACTCATACACGTACCTCTTTTTATTATAAGTGTTTGAATCACTATTTTCTTGTTGATTCGGTCAAAAGCTGGATTTGACACTTTACCAAAAGCTTGGTAGAGATCATCGCTTCAAGGGAATCTTCCTCACCTGGGTTCAGTAACTCAGGGCCACCTCTGGGGAAATAGGTGCGGGATACTCTTTTCTGTTCCAATACCAAATCAATAAAAGGAGGTATCACCACCGCACCCTGACAACTTTCGTATGCCCTGTATGCTGTGAGACGTCTCTGTCGAGCCCCTATACATGTCCCCTTCGAGCTTTGTGACCTCGAGCGCCCTTCCCCGACATGCCATGCTCGGGCAGACTTCCACGAGCTCCATGGCCTCACATCCGAGCGTCCCTGGCACCCCGATGACCTCCCTTGTCCTCGTGGCTTCCTCCTGCAACCTTGGGACGACCGACCCCTGCACACAATTTGTCCCGCCTTGTCACAAACGCGTGCAACCCATGGACGGCGCCGCCATGGTGAAAGAGCATGGTGCCCCCATCTGTGGTTTTTTTGATTGATGACAATCCCTATGGACTAATGGTTGCTTTGAGTTATACTTTTAGGTTTGTCCATAGGCATTGCTTGAAGATCATTAGTTGGTTTCAAGGCTATAAGAAGGAGATTATGTGTGACCAATGTGCTATTCAAGGAATTATCCAAATCTTGGTCATGTGAGATTTGAGCCTATTGCAAGCATGTCTTGAAGATAAAGATCATGGGAACATTCAAGTTTACCTTCAAGACACCATCTTTATGAAGAGGCAAGATAAGATACAAGGTTGATCAAGACTAATGCAAAGAGTGATTCAAGTTGATCAACACACACAGTGTAGAAGTCATAGCAAGTAGGATCAAGTGATCCTATGGTATGGTAAGCATTGTCCATTACGCTTTGTGTACTAACCCATGATCTTTGTGAGGTTTCCACGTGGGGTTAGGTATGTTTCCATGGGCATGCATCAAAATGAAGATCTCATATGACACATGGAGGATGACATCAAGTGGTGATTGTCATCAAGGTTGCATGTGAAAGTTCAAGTGGCGCATCACGAAGAGATCATGCTTGACGCTTGCCGTCCATTCTCGTGATAATGGACATGTGAAGGTGTGCATATAAGAGGCTCACCCATAGTGGAGTATGGGGGAGCAATCTACTAGTCTTCATCGAGCCAGAGAAAAAGGTGGTCCAACTTGAGGAAATCAAGATCGTCATCATCTAGCTCAATTGGATTATGCACAAGGCAAAGGTTTGCCCTTGATAGGTTTCCTAGTTTATCGGTCTCATGGTGTTAGTTGGGAGACTGGGTTATAGGATCAGTTGTCGTACTATCAAAGGGGGCTCTCGAGTGAGTAGCTTGATCGTATCATTTGTAGAGATCTCAAACCATTGCATCCTTAGCATCATCTTTCTTTGTTATTGTTTGGCTTTTCTTTGTGAAAGTTTTGGAGCTTATGGTTATCTTCATGACAAGCTCAGGTTCATCGAAAACGTGTTTGTAGGCATCATCTATTGTGTTTTCGGTGTTGGAGATTTTGCCGGATCATATTTGGGAAGGTTATCTTCCTTATCTTATTGGCATTTATTCTTCATTGCTTGTCATCTTCTATCCAACAAGCTTGAGTTTGCTCAATTCGGAGGTGATAACCCACAAGTATAGGGGATCGCAACAGTTTTCGAGGGTAGAGTATTCAAGCCAAATTTATAGATTCGACACAAGGGGAGCCAAAGAATACTTGAGAATATTAGCACTTGAGTTGTCAATTCAACCACACCTGGAGATTAAATATCTGCAGCAAGGTGATCAGTAGCACAGTAATATGATAGTTTGATAGTAGTAGTGACAGTAACAGTAGTGGTAACAGTAGTAGCAATAGTTTTGTAATAGTTGGAACAGCAGCAGCAATAGTAACTTAGCAAGAACAATGCGTGAAAAACTCGTAGGCACTGGATCGGTAACTCATTGGATGATATTCGTCATGTAACAGTCATAACCTAGGGCGATACAGAACTAGCTCCAGTTCATCAATGTAGTGTAGGCATGTATTCCGTAAATAGTCATACGTGCTTAGGGAAAAGAACTTGCATGACATCTTTTGTCCTACCCTCCCGTGGCAGCGGGGTCCATAAGGAAACTAAGGGATATTAAGGCCTCCTTTTAATAGAGAACCGGAACAAAGCATTAACACATGGTGAATACATGAACTCCTCAAACTACGGTCATCACCGCGAAGTATCCCAAATATTGTCACTATGGGGTTGACGGATCATAACACGTAATAGGTGCATATGACTAGGCAAGATCGTATCAAGAACATAGATATAGAGATGATAACATAAACGGTTCAGATCTGAAATCATGGCACTCGGGCCCTAGTGACAAGCATTAGGCATAGCAAAGTCATAGCAACATCAATCTCAGAACATAATGGATACTAGGGATCAAGCCCTAACAAAACTAACTTGATTACATGATGAATCTCATCCAACTCCTCACCGACCAGCAAGCCTACGAAGGAATTACTCACTCCCGGTGGGGAGCATCATGGAATTGGCGAAGGAGAAAGGTTGGGGATGACAAAGACCGAAGATTCCCCTCTCCGGAGCCCCAAACGGGCTCCAGATATGGCCTCCCGATGAAGAACAGGAGGTGGCGGCAGCTCCATATCGTAAAACACGATGAAACTTTTTCTCTGATTTTTTTCTCCGAAAATAGGAATTTATAGTGGCGGAATTAGGGTCAGTGGGGCCACGAGGTGGGCACAACCCACCAGGGCGCGCCCAGGGGGCCTGGCGCGCCCTGGTGGGTGTTGGCCCCCTGGCCCCCCTCTTCGGTGGATTTTGGCCCCAATAATTTACATATATTCTGAAATATTTCTCCAAAAAGTTTCATTCCATTCCGTGAACTTTTATTTATGGACAAAAACAACACCATGGTAGTTCTGTTGAAAACAGCGTCAGTCCTGGTTAGTTCCATTCAAATCATGCAAATTAGAGTCCAAAACAAGGGCAAAAGGGTGAGGAAAAGTAGATATGTTGGAGACGTATCAACTCCCCCAGGCTTAAACCTTTGCTTGTCCTCAAGCAATTCAGTTGAAAAACTGAAAGTGATAAAGAAAAACTTTTATGAACTCTTTTGTTCTTGTTTACATGTATATGCTTAAGTAGCACCCAGGTTTTCAGCAAAGATTATGACTAACCATGTCAACAATAACTCTTAGAAATTATATTAACTCATAACAATAACATAAGCAACTAGCGAGCAATAATAAGATATCTCAAGCGCTAACACTTTGTCAAAACAATCATGATACAATATGACAATAGTGGTATCTCGCTAGCCCTTTCTAAGACCGCAAAACATAAATGCAGAGCACCTCTAGAGTTCAAGCAGCGACTAAACATTGTAATTCATGGTAGAAAAGATCCAGTCATGCTGCACCCAACATCAACTATACATAATGCATGAGGATGACAATAGTGCTCTCAGGTCTGGCGCTTATTTGAGAAGGTGATGACTCAACATAAAAGTAAATAGATAGTCCCTTCGCAGAGGGAAGGATGGATTTGCAGCGGTGCCATAGCTCAAAGTTTAAAACAGAGATAGATATAATTTTGGGAGGTACACCCTTCCCGTCAACGTTACGACCAAGAGTTATCGATATCTTCCATGCTAAACAAATTAGCGGCGGTTCCCAAGCGGTAAAAGTAAAGGTTTACTCCCCCTCCACCAACAATCACACTCCACGTCTAGCCGCATCCACGGGTACCATCCAAACCAACAACATTCCTGGGGGAGTTTTGTTTAATTATTTTTGATTTTTGATTTCGGGACTGGGAATCCCTATTACCGCCCCTCTCATGTAAGGACAAGTGAATAAACACTCATCATGAGAATAACCCGCTTAGCATGGAAGATACTAACCGCCCCCTGTCGCTCCATGAGCGGTCCAGGCAGACAAAATAGATGTTCATTTGAATTTTTAGAGGTGGCACATGCAAAATTACTTTGGAACGGCAGGGTAATACCGCATATAGGTAGATATGGTGGACTCATCTGACATAACTCGGTTTAAGGGTTTTGATGCACAAGTAGTATTCCTGCTTAGTACAGGCAAAGGCTAGCAATTAGATTGAGAAGCGGCCAGCTAGAGAGCGAAAACGGTCATGAACATGCATTACATATAATCAACATTGAATACTAGCATGAGTAGGATATGGACACCATGAACATAAATATCATTTAGGCTGTGTTGGTTTTGATTCAACTACATGCGTGAACATGTGCCAAGTCAAGCCACTTGAAACATTCAGAGGAGGATACCATATCATCATACCGCATCACAACCATTTTAATGCATGTTGACACCCAAGATAAATCATTATCCACTCCTAGCTACTTAAGCATGGCATGAAAAACTATAATTTCTAATGGTCATTACAAACATGTTTGATCATAATGAGTTGAATCAAGTAATACTAGCTTAAACATATTTACAAAAAAAAAACAAGTTGAGTTCATACCCGCCTTTCTCTGCCACAGTCAATTTATCAAATGTCGTCATTATTGCCTTTCACTTGCACGACCGAACGATAAGAAGATAATAATAGTGCAAGAGTGCCGTGGACTAAGCTGGAATCTGCAAACATTTTATTCAAGAGGAGAAGACAAAGTAATATGGGCTCTTTGTTGGATAAATAAAAATGCAGATGAGAGCCACTCAACAATTTCATTGTGGTCTTCTCCTAGGTACGACTCAAGTAAAAAGAAAAGAATTTCAGAGAAACACACTGAAATATTTTTGGAGTTTTTGTTTTTTTCTTGAAGAAAGCAAATTAAAGAAGAAAAACAAAAATGAGAAAAACTATTTACACGGGAAAGCTCCCAACAAGTAAAAGAAGAAGCGAGAAATCTTTTTGGGTTTTCTTTTTGATGCTACAATTAAACTAAGCTAGAAAGAAAAACTAAAAAAAGTAGGAAATATTTTTGGATTTTCTCAAAGTTTTTCAAACACACAAGAAGAAAGCAAGAAAACAAATCTAGCATGGATATTACAATGAAAAAGTGTGAACACCGAAAACTGGAATGAAATGTGTGAACATGAATATAATGTCGGTGGAAATACATACACCCCCAAGCTTAGGCTTTTGTCCTAGCTTGGTAATCACCATCCATAGTAGTCGTCCGGTCCCAAGTCGTAGTGAGGTGGAGGCGGCACCTGAGCATCCCACCCCTGGGGCTCCTCCTCCGCAGCTGCTAGGTTGTTCCGGTAAGCTATAATGTTATCTGGCATGATCCAGTATCTGTTCCTGGCAATAGAATCAAACAAAGCAGGTGCAGGCAATGGAATAATATCACGTGTTTCCTAGCTAAATACTAGGTTATAATGAATGTCACGGTGAGAATTGGTTACATCTAGGAATTGGTGAGCCTGCAGTGACTTGTGATCAAGGTAAACTCGGGATAAGAGATAATCATGTGGGCGAAACTGGACTCTAAAGTGGCTCGCTAGACGAGTAGCATAAATACCACCATGTATCTTTCCCTTAGTTTAGTTAAGATGTAAGCTTCGAGCAATAATAGCCCCCATACTAAAGGTGTGATCATCATAAAGTGCACGACGTAAAATAGCAAGGTCAGGGGCACTGAGTGCGCCGACCTTCTCCCTAGCAATTAAACACTTAGCGGTGACCAAGGCGAAATAATGTACTGAGGGAAACTGCAAACTGGTAGCAGTGGCGCTCGACATGCCTCGATCCTCACCGACGGTTAACGTGAGGAGAAAATCCTAAAACTCAGATGGCCTAGGTTCTCTCAAGTCCACATCAGAAGGAATGAAGCATATGTTGCAGAAGTCAGTTAGCGGCAATGTGTAAGTTTCAACATAAAGATTAAACTGCACTTCAGGGGGGTTGTTTATCCCTAGATAATGAAAGCTTTGCACAAAGGAATTCGTAAGGATGTGATATTGGTCACACTTAGCTACGAGGAAATCAGTCAACCCAGCGTTTGCAACAAACTAAGCGAACTCTTGTTGGAATTCGGCCTCTTCCATGAAGGCATCATGCAGCCATTCACACGGCCACACCTCCACCTTTCTTGGGGTGTGAAGGTCATTGTCCGATGATTCCCCAATGACTCCCTTGGCATTTTTCTTGGAGGAGAACTTCCTAAAGATTTGCATTTTTATTCCTATAAAAATTCTGAAAAAATTTAGTCCACAAAAATTTGTCAACAAAACTTTGTAAGATTGTTAGCAACCACTCCCAAGCATGCATAGAGGCCATATTGAGCATTTAAACTACTTAGAACTCTAAGAATTCAACATGCAAGCTCATCTACAGCAGCACCAAGAGTAGCTAATTACTCTAAAAATAACCCACTAAATGAAAAACTAATTGGAGCGATGGAGGAGTCACATACCAAGTAGCAATCCCTCCAAACAGTTTCAGAAACGGAGCTTCGAGCAAAGAGATCGAAATCCGCGGGTTTGAGAGCAAGAACACGAAAATGGTGGCTGTGGTGATTTTTTTCTGGAGGTGGGTGATGAAGTGGGCTAAAGAGATAAGTGATGGGGCCCACGTGGGGACCACACCCCACCAGGGCGCGCTTGGGGGTGCTGGCGCGCCCTGGTGTCTTGTGGGCACCAGGTGCACCCCCCCCCTCTGGTATTATTTGCACCAAAAATTCATAAATATTTGGAAAAAAATCGTGTTAAATTTTCACGGTATTCTGAGAATTTTTATTTTGGGGTCATTTTTTTATTGCACGGGAAAACAGAAAACATGATAAACATGATATTTTATTTTATTTGACTAGCTAAAACAGAAAATAAAAGGTGTGAATAGAGAGTTGTGCTTACTAGATTCATCGACGTCATACCTCAAAAAAATGATTCATTAATAAGGTTGATCAAGTCTTATTAACAACCACTTCCGATTAGCATGAAACCGAAGAACTTTCGTAAAACACTAAGTTACCTCAATGGGGATGTGCATATCCCCAACAATAAGTATATCATATTTCGTTTTGGCAGTAGGAAGAGGTAATTGAAAACTTCCAATAGTAATGGTCGGAGATTCTTCAATAACTTTTATACCATTCACTTGGAATTGTTTCTTCGGAAAGTGCACCGTATGCTCATTACCATTGATATGAAAAGTGACTTTGCTTTTGTTGCAATCAATAACAGCCCCTGCAGTATTCAAAAGGGTCTACCAAGGATAATCGACATATTGTCGTCCTCGGGCATCTCAAGAATAACAAAGTCCGTTAAGATAGTAACATTTGCAACAACAACAACGGGCACGTCCTCACAAATACCGATAGGTATGGCCGTTGATTTGTCAGCCATTTGCAATGATATCTCAGTAGGTGTGAGCTTATTCAAATAAAGTCTTTTATATAAGGAGAAAGGCACAAAACTAACACCGGCTCCCAAATCACACAAAGCAGTTTTAACATAGTTTCTTTTGATGGAGCAAGGTATAGTTGGTATTCCAGGGTCTCCGAGTTTTTTAGGTACTCCATCCTTAAAAGAATAATTAGCAAGCATGGTGGAGATTTTAGCTTCAGGTATCTTTCTTTTATTTGTGATGATGTCTTTCATATACTTTGCATAAGGGGCCATTTTTAGGATATCGGTTAAGCGGGTACGCAAAAAGACTGGCCTAATCATTTCAGCAAAGCGTTCAAATTCTTCATCATCCTTTTTCTTAGATGGCTTAGGTGGAAAGGGCATGGGTTTTTGAACCCATGGCTCTCTTTCTTTACCATGTTTCCTAGCCACAAAGTCTCTTTTATCATACCGTTTATTTTTAGGTTGTGGGTTATCAATATCAGGAGCAGGCTCTATTTCAACATCATTATCTGGTTCTTTATCATTACTAGGTTGAGCATCATCGTGAACATCATCATTATCATTTTCATTATCACTAGGTGGATGTTCACTACCAGATTGAGTTTCAGCATCAGAAAAATTGAGACATCATTATTATCAGGAGGTTTTTGTGTCTCGGGTTCACTAGAGGTATGCAAAGTCCTATCATTTTTCTTTTTCTTTTTCTTCTTAGAAGGACTAGGTGCATCAGTATTAATTCTCTGAGAGTCTTGTTCAATTCTTTTAGGATGACCCTCAGGATAAAGTGGTTCTTGGGTCATTCTACCTCCTCTAGTTACTACTCTAGCAGCAAAATCATGCATATTATTATTCATTTCATCAAGCAATTCTTTTTGAGACTTAGCAACTTGTCCTTGCTGAGTTTGAACCATAGAGGCATGCTTTCCTACACCTCTAACATCGTTACTGATTCTAAATAGCAGGTCACTCAAGCGAGCAATCATATCAGAATTGTATTTCAATTGTTTCAGAACATTGGCATTGAAATGATCTTGCTTCATAATATAGTTGTCAAACTCATATAAGCATTGAGTAGGATGTTTATTGTGAGGAATGTCACTTTTATTAAAATTTAATAAAGAATTTACCTCTACCACCTATGGATGTGGTGGTGTGTCAAGGCCATGTATTTCTTCAATAGGTGGCAAATTCTTAACATCCTCCGCTTTAATACCTTTTTCCTTCATAGATTTATTTGCCTCTTGCATATCTTTAGGACTGAGAAATAAGATACCCCTCTTCTTCGGAGTGGGTTTAGGCGGTGGTTCAGGAAGAGTCCAATCATCATAATTTTTCAATATATTATTCAATAATACCTCAGCTTGTTCAACAGTTCGTTCCCTGAAAACACAACCAGCACAACTATCTAGGAAGTCCATAGAAGCATCGGTTAGTCCATTATAAAATATATCAAGTATTTCATTTTTCTTGAGAGCATGATCAGGCAAAGCATTAAGCAATTGGAGAAGCCTCCCCCAAGCTTGTGGGAGACTCTCTTCTTCAATTTGCACAAAGTTAAATATTTCCTGTAGGGCAGCTTGTTTCTTATGAGCAGGAAAATATTTTTCAGAGAAGTAGTAAATCATATCCTGGGGACTACGCGCACAACCAGGAGCAAGAGTATTGTACCATGTCTTAGCATCACCCTTTAATGAGAACGGAAATAACTTAAGGATGTAATAGTAGCAAATCTTCTCATCATGAGCAAAGAGGGTGGCTATATCATTCAGCTTAGTAAGGTGTGACACTACAGTTTCAGTTTCATAGCCATGGAAAGGATCGGATTCAACCAAAGTGATTAACTCTGGGTCGACAGAGAACTCATAATCCTTATCGGTAACAAAGATAGGTGAAGTAGCAAACTTAGGATGACATTTCATTCTAGCATTCAGAGTCTTTTCCTTATACTTGCGTAGCAAATTCTTAAGATCGTTTCTATCCTTGCAAGAAAGAATTTCTCTAGTTATCTCTTCATCCATAACATAACCTTCAGGTATCTTAGGCATTTCAAACTTAGGACAGCTAGGACTAATAGGAGTTTCATAGTCATTATCAGTTTCATAAGCTTCTTTAGTTTCAGTAGTTTCATTCTCTTTAGCTCTAGCAGTTTGTTCATCAAGAAATTCTCCTAGTGGCACATTATCATCAAGCATGGTACTAGCATCATCATAAGCATCATTCATAGCAGAGGTAGCATCATCAATAACTTGCGACATGTCAGGATTACTAGCATGTGGTGGTGTTGCAAGCTTACTCATAACAGAAGGTGAATCAAGTGCAGAGCTAGATGGCAGTTCCTTACCTCCCCTCGTCTTAGAGGGAAAACCTTAGCCTTTGGGTCCTTCAGATTCTTCATAGTGATCAATTGATATAAATCCCAAGTGACTCAACAAATATTGCTATGCTCCCCGGCAACGGCGCCAGAAAAAGGTCTTGATAACCCACAAGTATAGGGGATCGCAACAGTTTTCGAGGGTAGAGTATTCAAGCCAAATTTATAGATTCAGCACAAGGGGAGCCAAAGAATACTTGAGAGTATTAGCAGTTGAGTTGTCAATCCAACCACACCTGGAGATTAAATATCTGCAGCAAGGTGATCAGTAGCACAGTAATATGATAGTTTGATAGTAGTAGTGACAGTAACAGTAGTGGTAACAGTAGTAGCAATAGTTTTGTAATAGTTGGAACAGCAGCAGCAGCAATAGTAACTTAGCAAGAACAATACGTGAAAAGCTCGTAGGCACTGGATCGGTAACTCGTTGGATGATATTCGTCATGTAACAGTCATAACCTAGGGCGATAGAGAACTAGCTCCAGTTCATCAATGTAATGTAAGCATGTATTCCGTAAATAGTCATACGTGCTTAGGGAAAAGAACTTGCATGACATCTTTTATCCTACCCTCCCGTGGCAGCGGGGTCCATAAGGAAACTAAGGGATATTAAGGCCTCCTTTTAATAGAGAACCGGAACAAAGCATTAACACATGGTGAATACATGAACTCCTCAAATTACGGTCATCACCGCGAAGTATCCCAAATATTGTCACTATGGGGTTGACGGATCATAACACGTAATAGGTGCATATGACTAGGCAAGATCGTATCAAGAACATAGATATAGAGATGATAACATAAACGGTTCAGATCTGAAATCATGGCACTCGGGCCCTAGTGACAAGCATTAGGCATAGCAAAGTCATAGCAACATCAATATCAGAACATAATGGATACTAGGGATCAAGCCCTAACAAAACTAACCCGATTACATGATGAATCTCATCCAACTCCTCACCGACCAGCAAGCCTACGAAGGAATTACTCACTCCCGGTGGGGAGCATCATGGAATTGGCGATGGAGAAAGGTTGGGGATGACAAAGACCGAAGATTCCCCTCCCCGGAGCCCCAAACGGGCTCCAGATCTGGCCTCCCGATGAAGAACAGGAGGTGGCGGCGGCTTCGTATCGTAAAACGCGATGAAACTTTTTCTATGATTTTTTTCTCCGAAAATAGGAATTTATATTGGCGGAATTAGGGTCAGTGGGGCCACGAGGTGGGCACAACCCACCAGGGCGCGCCCAGGGGGCCTGGCGCGCCCTGGTGGGTGCTGGCCCCCCTCTTCGGTGGATTTTGGCTCCAATAATTCACATATATTCTGAAATAATTCTCCAAAAAGTTTCATTCAGTCCGTGAACTTTTATTTATGCACAAAAATAACACCATGGTAGTTCTGCTGAAAACAACGTCAGTCCGGGTTAGTTCCATTCAAATCATGCAAATTAGAGTCCAAAACAAGGGCAAAAGGGTGAGGAAAAGTAGATACGTTGGAGACGTATCAGGAGCCCGCATGCAAAAGTTATGGAAGTTTCACTCTCAAGAATTTTTTAGAGCTCAGGCGGTAGTACCGCTCGGGACCATGGTAGTACCGCTTGGGCGATACTTTCGCTATGGGCTGCCGCTTGGGAAATCCTTTCTATGCATATTCTCTTGCCTAATTTCTTCTAGCGGTAGTAGGACGGTAGTACCGCTTAAGCAGTACTTCCGCTCCTAGTACCGCTTAGGAATTTCCTTCTAGACAGGTTTCTGTTACCTATTCTCTTTAGAGGTAGTAGAGCGGTAGTACCGCTCTAAGCGGTAGTATGGCTCTAAGAGGTAGTACCACTTTACTGCGGGGTGGGGCATAACGGTTGGATTTTTTTCCACCTATAAAAGGGATTGAAAGTGATTGGTGGTAGTAGTATCTCTTGAGCTCGTTTCTTCGTCCATTGTTGGCTTTCTTAGAGCTTGCTAAATCTTAATCCCTCCAATAATTCTTGCTCCTTTTTGAGGGAAAAGAGAGGGGCGATCTAGATCCACATTTCCACCAATAACTTTCTCCTCTATGTGAGGGGAACCCCTTGGATCTAGATATTGGAGTTCTTTGTGTTCTCCTTGTTCTCCTCTCATATTTCTCCATGGCTTTTGTTTTTGTGGTGGGATTTGGGAGTGAGGGACTTGACCACTTCGTGTGTTCTTGCCATTGCATTAGTTGTATCAGTTTGAGTTCTCCACGGTGATACGTGGAAGTGAAAAGTTGAGAAGCTTATTACTCTTGGGTGTTTGGGCACCCTAGAGCTTGTGCCACTTGGGTGCTTGGGCGCTCTAGACGGTTGGTGGTGTTGCAGAGCTCAATCATTGTGGTGGAAAGCTTTGGGACAAGCGTCAGGGGTCTGCAATTAGGTTGTGGAGTTTGCCCCGAGCAATTTGTACGGGTTCCGGTGACCGCCCCCAAGGGTTGCATATAATTCCGGTCCACTTAGTATTAGGTTTACGTTGCATATAATAATATGGATTTGAGGTTTCTAATTTGAGGTATCCGGTTGTAGAATGCATTATTTGAGGCCTGACCGGTCAGTGCCCGCGGTCACGCCCAGGCGCGTACGCGGGCGTTTGAGGGGTCGGATTTGCCAAGTATGGCTATAGATGCTCTAAGGGCGCGTTTGGTTGCCCGCATAAGGCCCAACCAGGCCTGCGGGGAAAGGATTCAGACTGTTTTGTTGGCCTGTATACAGTTTGGCCTGCACAGCATGAACTTTACAGCAATCTGAGACAGGCCCGCGAGCTACGTACGAATCGGCAGTTTCTCCAGAGCCAGACTCGTGCGAGGTAGGGAAGGGGAACACGATGTTGAGCTCCCGCGACTAGGGAGATGGCACGAGCTCGTGCGCGTCTCCGAAAAAATTGGCGGGGGATTTTGGCCCACCCCCCGCCGACTCGGCCACCCTATTTAGCCCCCATCCTCTCACCGCCGAAAGGCCCACCACCCTTCTCCCCCCTTTTGATCTTTCCCGCCAACGCGCATCGGCACCGACGACCAGGTAAGCGGAGCTCCTTCACCGATCGGTGGTCCACGGCGGCAGCGGTGACTCCTGTCCTCAACTTCTTAGATCCTTCCCGCGTCCTTCCGAGCTACAGCTATGGCCTCTGTGAGTTCAATCACCTCTTTCTCTGTGTTCGTTCTAGCTAGATCTGAGAGGATGTGTGCAAGCATGTTGTAGGATTGATTCGTAAATTGATCTGGGAGCAGATGCTAGATTTTGATGTAGTGGTAGCTATTTGTGCTGGATCTGTGTAGCTAGAGTAGTATGATAATGATGAACACTATGGATTCATAGCTAGTTGTGTAGGATTTGTAGCATGCTAGAGTAGCTATTTGTGATGAACACAATGGATTCATAGCTAGTTCTGATGTTGTGGTAGCTATTGGTGATGGATTCATATCTAGTTGTCATGTATGCTCCTACTTTCATCGATCGTCCGGTTGTGATGTTGTGGTACTATGTGTGCTATGCTTACTGTCTATACGTGACACGATTGTAGGACACCACCACACAAACACAAGATCTTAGTCAGGCCATTATCCTCGTGG